>JAIOJX010000004.1:20375122-21611372 GCA_022376925.1 Tragulus kanchil
TAGCTCTTCAGTGGCAGAAATCTGTATTAACCTCACCCCCTCACAACCCCGGGACTTAACATCATGTTTCACACAAAATCAAAAATCAATAACATTTGTTCCATGACAAACCAAATTTTTAAAAATAAAGTAATGTGATATAATAAGAATAGAAAGTTTTCATACAAAAAAGATACTAAATAATAAAATATTTTAAAAAAGATACTGTTCTTTTTATTAATAAACTTCCTCTTCAACAGAAAAGTCTTATTTCTTTCACAAGATTTTAAGCAATTTTAATTCTAAAGGCAATAATTACTGTTCCATTTATAAACAGGGAGTCATGAAATAATAGAGTATATGGTGATATAATACCATCCCACTTCCTACTACCATTTCTTAGAATAAGATGTTAGATAAGTTAATTTATTCTAATTAAGTCAGAGCTTATGAACCTCCCAAGAACTGAGTATTATTAGTCACTTCTTTAGATGATCACTGATCTAAGAAAGGAAAGAACTGCACATGATAATATGATACAGTGACTTCTAAAAGGCAAGATATTTTGACTTCTACGTAATAGAAGATGCCCTGGTGGCACAGAGGAGTTGAGGCATGTTCTAGAATTAGCAACATACTAGTAAAGAACTATTATTCCAAGTTCCTGGTTTTGTTACTGTTCTATGTAAATGTGTTTAAGGCTTGTTCTCTTCTGTTTGTGTTTCTAGAGGGAGGAGGAGACTTTCTGTCCTTAGGGAAAAATATTTGAATGGGCATTTCCTCCCTTTACTTCCTCTTTTCCTCCATTCCATGCAAATAAACATCAATCTAAGGATGTAACTTTAGCAATAGGTTTCTCAAATGACGATAAAATTCGCTTTATTTCTAGATAACACATTTTCCACATCCTTTTTATAGCAGCACCGAGAACTCTGCTTCATTTGACTAATTGCATCTATTTATCAATTTGCTAGAAATCTTTGGAGAAAAGAGGGGAATGATCAAATGGCACCACATCTCCAAATGTTAGAACAGTTTTACCCATTACTTCATACCCTCCCTTTCCTGGTTCAGATTCTAGAGTACTTCTCAGTTTTCCTCACACTGTGGCACATACATAAAATTGTATTCCTTCGTTACCTCCAGGTAAACAGAGAAGCCCCCCTGGGAAAAGTCAGTGCAAGGACCACTGGCTAGATGCAGACCAGTCCCTGTCATATGCAAAGACAATCTCTTTCAGAGTGCTTACTAAACTCGATGCAAGGTGCTACGATTTTAATTTTTTCTTTGTTTCTTCAAGACAGTGGCAAAAGAGTGATAATTATTAGGAAAAAGTATTATCACTGCATGAACCTCAAAGACTCATGGAAATCTAGGATCGAACCTATTATAACATTGATTACCTATCAATATATTATCTCTATGAAACTCTATAATTCAGCACATGATCTTGATAGACTAACCTCATCATCTGTTGGTTTACTTGGTTCAGAAAGTGCAAAGAGAGGTTGTGGAATGACAGAAACTTAAGGCCAAAATTCCTAAGTTAGCATCTAAACTAGAGATGAGTAATATTTTTCTGTAAATTATCAGATAGTAAATATTTTTGGCTCTGCAGGCTAGACAGTCTTCTTAGGAATGGCTCAGCTCTGCTGTTTGGAAGCAGCCACAGTCAAAACCTAAATGAACTAATGTGGCTGCATTTGGCTAACAGGCTGTGGTTTGCTGACCTCTGATCTAAATATATCTCCATTTGTAGATAAAATGAGTGTTATCCAGAGAGGGTCAACTGGTCTCTGGTTTCAGATCAATGGTGGGAAGTCAGATCTCTAACCCCCGAGACGTTCATTCTTTGCATACATTTCTTTTATTTTTAGCAAAAAATAGGAAACAAAATGCATTAAAGTGATCAGAGATGTTTTATTAAAAAGTTAAATACTAATCCTAATAGATAATATATACTTATACAATACTATGTATTAGGTAATGAGCTAAGTTTTTACATATATTTTAATTTAATCTCCTCTTAACCCTATGAGGTAGATTTTTTTTAGTAGCTCTCATTTAGGTATAGGAGACTGAGGCTCAGGTCATTTGTCCAGGACACAAGGACTGTAATTGTCACAGCTAAGATTCCAATCCAATTACCAAAGTTGATCCTTCTACTCATTCATCATATCATAGTGTCTCCACTTACAAATATAGAGAACATGGTGGGTATTTACTGTTTAGGGTCATCCAGCTCCAAGTTCATATTATTTGATGACTGTAATGTAACAATAGCTACCCAAAGACATCAATTCCTAGTCCCTAGAACTTAAAGAAAATGTTTACATTTGGGAAGAGGATATTTACAGATGTATTTAAAGATTTTGAGATGAAGCAATTACCCCAGATGTCCAGGTAGGATCTAAATAAACTCACAGATACTCAAGAAAAAGGCAAAAGGTGTTTATAGAGAAACGAAAAAGAGGACTCAATGTGACCACAGAAGCAGACAGCAGAGTAGCCACAGGTGAAGGAATGCTCAAAGCCATGAAAAGCTTATATGGAACCTGAAAGAGATTCCTCCTTAGAGGAGTAGAAAGGAGGAGTGAGACCCTTCTGCCTGATTTTGAGTTTCTTGTCTCAGAAACTGTTTAAAAAAAAAAAGAAAGTGTTTTGTTTGAAGCCACCAAACTCATGGTAAATCTGTTACAGCACTTTCAGGAAACCAATATAATTAACCACCCCCTGCTGTTCCTCTGGAACACCATGCCTTCCTTATTCTTTACTTATGGGCTTCTTACTGAAAATGACTATACCCTTGTTTCTAGGAATATTGCTTTTGACCAGTCCTAAGCAAATTAAAAAATTACATCTCTTTGGCCCTCAAAATTGGCTCAAGAATAGTTACAAAAACTAGACATTCAATTACAATGAATGTGTGAAGTTCATAGATACCGAAGATACTTTATCTTTCCTGACTGAAAAAAAAAAAAAAGAGTATATAGTTTAAGAACAACCTGGCAGACATCCTGCAACCATGAGGGAAGAAGTTGACTAATAACAGAGTCAAACCCAGAAGAAGCCAAGTCAGAGATAAGTAAATCTAGTGGTATATGAGTCAGGATCCTCCAGATTAACAGAACCAGTGGGAGATAGACAGACAGATAGGTAGGTAGGTAAGAGATTGAGTATGAGGGGTTGGTTCCTGAGATTATGGAAGCTGAGAAGCCTCATGATCTGCCCCCTGCAAGCAGGAAACCTATGAAAATGAGTGCTATAGTTGTAATCCAAATGAAAAAATCTAAGAACCAGAACATAAAATTAACCATCATAAGTGATTTCCTCTGAGTCCATGTATAAAGTTTCTGTGGTGGCTCAGATGGCAAAGAATCTGCCTGCAATGCAGGAGACCCAAGTTTGATCCCAGGGTCAGAAGATCCCCTGGAGTAGGAAATGACAACCCACTCCAGCACTCTTGCCTGGAGAATTCCATAGTCAGAGGGCCCTCGCAGGCTACTAACTATCGGGTCACAAAGAGCTGGAAACGACTGAGCAATTAACAGAAAGCTTCGAGTACGGTCAACCCTACTGTGTTAGACTTCTTCATTTTATAAGTCCCCAATTTCTTTTATAGTTAGAGCCAATTAGAATTAAGATTCCTGTAATGGCATCATAAAGACCCCCAGTGTAAAATAGGTGAACATTTTTAAACTTTCTATAAATTAAACATATAAATGTCATAAATTTTAATCTCATTGCTATGCAGAGTCAATCAAAAAATTGTTTGGCACATAAAAATATTTTGTGCATAGATACACATATGAACCTCCCTCCTGAAACTCCCTCCCATCTCCCTCCCCATCCCATCCCTATAAATATGTATACATATGGCTAACTCATGTTGATATCTGGAAGAAACAAACAAAATTCTGTGAAGGCATTATCCTCCAATTAAAAAAAAAATAAATATTTTGAAATACATATTCTGTGCAAAATGTGGTTTATATTAATAATAGTGTGTTTTTGTGGAGAAAAAAAAAATACAACCTATGGATTCCTTTCATTCTTCATTCTCTACTTACAGGGTGGTCTCACCACCTTAGACTCATTTTATCACTTTCTATTTATTCTCCAAATCTATTTCTCTGTTTTCAGCATTTACAAAATTCTTACCATTTCATCACTGTTTCTCCATTTCTTTGCTAATTTTTTCTTGCTTTTTCATTTTTAACTCATAGGTTTAAGCATTAATATTATTTTCTTTAGAAACAGTGACCAGAGGGAGATAATTTTTTGAAAGATGCTTTCATATTTTACCTCAAAATAAAAGATTTCATCATGATAATCTGCCTCCAAAATGATAATATTTCTTCATAGTTGGTATATAACCAAAATCTTAAAACTAACTGAAAATTCATATCTTCACTCTAGAAGTATGATTTTTCCCCCCCTCAGGCAAAATCAGTCTGTTTTATTGGATAATACATTTAAGAGGGTTTTTTATAAATAAATGCAAATTGATAGTACACAGTATATCAAGGAAAACATCATTGTTTAATCAATTATCCAACATTTAAATGTTCCCAGGTTAGTTTTAAAATACTCTTTTTTTGTTAACCCCTAAATAGAAAAGGTGACTGAACATATTACACAAACTAAAAAAAAAATAATAATATGTTAATTATTCCTCAATAAAACTGGAAAAAAGGAAATAATGCATCCATTAGGACAGTGCAGGATAGGAATCTGTGGGTAAATAACTCCCCCTTTCATCTCTATCTGGACAGTTTTGAGGACTTATAGGACTTCTTAGGACATCCCTAACAATGGGAAATCGGAAGCACATGAGCAGTGGCAAACTGGATGTTTGAGTTGACGGCCCCTTGTTTCCTGTTTCACTCCTCCTGTCATTCAGTCTGGCTGTCTGGAATCGGGTTCAGAATCAGCAAGACTAAGACATAAATCCAGGTTCTATTCATTGAATAAAGTGACTTCAAGGTAACTAACTATTCATCTAAGCCTCAATTTCCTCATGGGCAAAGAAACTAATCATGACAGATTTTGTGAGTTTCATGTGACAATGTTTGGCAAATAGTAAATATAAAATGAAAATGAATGACAATTTTTAATGTAGAGGGCAGTGAAGAATTAGAAAGTGAGGGAAACATGTTTATGTCATGTATAGTTACCTATTCAGTAGGATATATTTAGGGCACACTTAAAATCCTGTTATCAGAGTATTCACCAACAGAGAGAAGATATTCAAGAAAGAAGATATACATAGGCATTATCACTCATAACTGTTGGATTTGTTTGCTATACAGATGACGTTGATTTGATGAAAATGCTGGAAAAAATTACCACTGATTCATTTTCACTTCCTACCTACTGTGTATTATAACATCTTACCAGAGAATAAAGTGAAATCAACTAAATAAATGTTTTTTTCTACATTAGGAATTCTTTAGCAAATTTATTTTCTAAGATTTCATACCTTGCCAACAGCTCTAACATCCCTAAAGGAAAGTTTAATATTTAAAGATGGAAAGATTGGCAACTTTTGGCAAGTGATAGAAAAAAATATGTGAGTGATCCCCACTGCAATATTTGTTCTGTACTGTTTCAATTTCTTTTTCAGAATATCTGTAGCATAATGTTTTCTTAATATTGACGTTTGGTTACTTGTTAAGTGATCTTTATTAAAAAAAGAAATTTTCATTTTTATGTAGGAAGTATTTTCTAAGCATGACTGAAATAAAATAATGCTTTCAGCTCTTTATTATATTTGACATACACTTATTCCTATTTGGGGTAACACTTATTTATACCCTGTTACTAGTGTATAATATGGTGACAGTGCTAACACATGGAAGTCTCAGAAAGCATTTAAGAGAGATTTGTAGATCTGGTTTCTCAAGTTATTCTAATATATCAATTCCCTTATCACAGATATCTCTTTCAAGTGAAAAATGTTTGATTTTCACTTGATCTCTTTAAGCACACTGCATTTTTAATTAATATATACTAAGTTCCATGTTCATAATTTTCTGCTATATTTTAATTTTTTGATTATGTGAATATGTTGAAAATGGCTATAGTATTATTTAGATGGAGAAGAGTAATAAAAGGATTACTGAATTTTACTTCATAGTTTACATGTATGGAGAATATAAGTATTAAAACTTGATTTCTAAGGCTAACTAGAAAGCAATAATTTTCTGCTATATATATATGGTGGTTTATCGACTTTTCCGTGCCTTTTTTGCTTTAATATTTTTTTCATTTTTCTAGCAGTAAAGCCTACAATTTATAATTTTTTACTTTCATTGTTATTCATGAATTTTTAAATCAGATTTGTAGATAAATTGAACAATGCAGACTTATAATTCAAGGCTTAAAGTTTGTACACATATTACTGAAAATTAAACTTTCATATTTTCTATGAGTACAGCTACAAAATTCAAACCATCACTGAAATATTTCCAGTGTACAGAATAAGCAACTTATACTTTTAATTATATTCACAAGTTTCACATGGGGTTTTATATTGGTTCAATAGCTTCATTGAAGTATATCATAAACGGTATCTTGCTGAGTACTGCTGTTGTGATTCCCATGTAGAAATCAATATTTTATCATATCAACATTTCACTTTGCTTTCCAGTTCATCTTCATGAACAATTTTACACAAGAAACGACATGCTTATAGAATTCATTTTTTCCTTTATTTCGGTAATAATCAACTGAGACTAAAGATCATTATGGCCTAAGACACAAAGAAAACATACAATCAGTTTTGAACATGTCAGCTCCTCTCTTCAAAGGCACAAAAAATTTAAAGAAAGTCAATATAACACAATGAATGCAAAGTAGTGTTTTACAAGGGATTATAGGGAAATTAATAATATGAGCACCACCTGTGGAGAGCTGGGTGGTGAAAGCTACATCCTAAGACACTGCTTATTCGTAAATTTCTCCTTTGCTTTCCCTTCCAAAGAACTTGTAGAGAAAAAAAAAAAAAACAAAAAAAAAACAACTATATGTGATTGATACACACTGCAGTATCTTTTTTTTTTTTTTCCCAAAACTTCTATTTGCCATTTTGCTGTCAAACAATAATCATTAACAAGCCAGGGTTGGAATCTGAGGTGTGAAAATTGAACGATGGCTGTAAAGAAAAGCCCTCCTAAAATTTTATGTAGGTGTGAAGTCAATAGTGTTAGTGACCTCCACTTACTCACTTTGGCATTCCATCCTTTGAACATATGTCCGGCATCAAAGGCTGTTCCCTGAAACATCCCTGGATCAAACCAAAGTCAGGTGTCACGTGTGAGGCTGAACAGATCTGTGAAGATGACATTTTCAGGAACTGGAAGAGCTCAGAGATTCGCACGCTGTCGATACGGAAAGGACACAGAAGGTGCTGAAATATCCTGTGTCATCACTTCCTGGCAAGACTGGCACGTATGTGAGTGGTTTTCAGACCCTCTACGAAGACACTTCTCTTGATGAAATTATGTTGGTGAACTGCAGTTTTTCTCATGTAAAAATCTAGTCTTTTAAAAGTCCTTGTCTCTTCTGAAGTGCAAAAACAGGATGTTTTCTAGCCAAAACACGTTCAGAAGTAGATTGAGGCTAAATCAAGTAAAAGATTGCAGAAATGCCTGCTTCCCATCCTTTTACACCCTCTCCCATCCACACCATTTTCCTTTCCTAGGGCTCTTATCTGAGGCAAGCAGCTTCCTTGAGATATTGGCAAGAATCTTCCCCCAAAGTACTGTGAACTTGAAAGAAAATGGTATTTGTAGATATTTCCAAAGTATCACTCACTCTCTGCCAGATTCAAAGTGCCTCTTTTCTTCCCATTTGATTTCCATCCAAAAGAATGAAGAACTCTATACCAGAATACTTCAGGCCAATTTACCTGAATTGCCTCATTGTAACCAATCCCTAAAAGCTCTATCAATGTTATAGGTACAAACAGTTTAACTGCTACCAAGTAAGGATGTTGCACTTGGTGTTAGGATTAGAGAGAAGAGTACTCAATAACCCCAAGAAAAATGTTACAAGGGTTTGATATATAGTTGCATTCGAGTGCAATTTGAAGTACATGGATACTAGCAATGCTTATCACAAAACACTGAAGAAACACCATGTTATAATACATTTTGCAAATAAAACAGAGTAAAGAAATGTATTCTACCTGCTGGAGGAATAGTTTGACATTGAGTTCTCACAAATCAAGCTCTTAATTTGTAAGGGACTATGTATCTCTAGTAGATATAGAAACAAAATATAATCTTTCATTCATCTGTTTTCTAGAACATATAACATGTAGCCTGCGAGCAACTGAAATAACTGTTCACAGGCTACCATTTCTACCTCTTCTCTGCTATCCAAATGTCAGTGAATTGACTGGAATCAAGTTCCATGGAGTTTGAATCTCTGCTTCCCAAATTTGAAATCATCAACTTTAAACAGCCTGATTGAATTTATATTTCTTGTTAGCCTTATTGCCTTTGGCCTAAGGAATTCATTTTTTTTCCTTTGTTTTTTAGACTGCAAGCTAATACTTGTTTATATCGTGGAGTATAATTTAAAAGAGCAAAGTTCCATGTTAGTAAGCACCACAGAGTACAAAGTATTGAATTTAAGAATTGCCAATATATTTTATTAGGCTTTCATAAACTTAAGAGCCATGGGGTTGTAAAAAATATAGCATAAATAAATAAACAAACAAATCACTTTCTGCAACTGAAAATCTTTTGTAGGGATAATCCCTTGCAGTGCTATTGTCAATGTCAACATTGCCAGAGAACAAGAACTGTAACTGGGATGAAGGAGGTGGGGGAAAGATGAGGCAGGGAGGTGCAACAGATTCCTAAAATAAAAAGGGGGAGCAAAACGACTTCTAGATTTCTAGTATAGTGAAAAAAAGACATTCATTTAAAATAAAAGGATCTGAACAGGTAAAGACTCTGCTATTCCACACAGTTGGATGGGGGACAAGTTCTATAATTCAGAGACTGGGTAGCCTGTTCCCCTGGTACGTATGCAGCAGTTTTCATCTAGCCTAGCTTTAATTATTTTATAACATATAGAACACAAATTCACACCTAAAATGGAAATATGTATCTGTTCTATCTTCCTGCTTAACTATAGATGTTAGAAACAATAAAGTTTGAACTTCAGTTGTGCAAAATATTTATATCAAAGAACTGAATTGTATTTCTAGCAATGTGAGCACTTTCCAAGGAATATAGAGCACCTAAATGGTTTGAGGAAGTTCCTTTTCTCACATCTAGATTGCATATCCACAAATTGGCTAAATGATGAAGAGGAAAGAGAATACACATTTAATTTTTTTCTAATTAAAAGAGCTTTTGATATGTTTTTAAAAGTTTTATCACAAGTTTCCCTCTTATTCTTTTTCTATTTTGATGTTAGTAGAGAGCAAAATAAACATACAGAAAAAGATGACATTAATGGCCAAAATCCAAGTGTTCAATCATCAGTGAAGGGATTTGTTGTTTTAATTAATTTTATAGTCTGTTTTAATATTTAAATATATGTATATCATAAAATGAAATTTCACCATTTTTTATTTGTTTTTCTCTCATCAGCTTTTATGCCAAGAATATGTTTACTTTTTATTAATTTATATAAACACAATAATTATTTACTTATCTTTATTTTATATTGATACAAAAGAATAATCTTAATTTAGAAGAATGATTAAAATGTAATCATTCTTTAATGTATTTCTCTGTCAAGGTCTTTTAAAGTTTTATTATTATTTATTATTTTGGCAATAATAATAAATTATTTAATTTTTATTCTTTTAAAGTTTTATCTTAATTGGTCAGGAAAACTTACTGTTTTATTCTTATAGCTGTTACTATAAAAGAAAATTTTTTGGTTGCTGTAAAATTTTTTAATTATGAATGTATTCTTCCTTGCTGAGATAAATTCCTAATTTTACAAATAAAGCTATGATTTCTTTTTTTAAAGATTTATTCATTTATTTACTTTGGGTGGGGGTCCGGTTGGGGAGGGAGGGGAGCGGGCGAGCCACTTCTATTGGTATTTCATTCCTCTATCTTCATCCGTCTTTGTTCTTTGGCTCCTGTGGGCCTCCCATCACGGTGGCGTCTGTCACTGCAGAGCTCCGGCTCTGGGCACATGCACTTCAGAGCTCCGGCTCGGTAATTGGACACATCGGTCCAGCCGCTCTGTGGCACGTGGGATCTTCCCAGGCCAGGGATCGAACTGGCGCCCCTTGCACTGCAAGGCAGTGTCTTTACCCACTGGACCACCAGGGGAAGCCCTAAAGCTATGATTCATATTTTATAATCATCTTCCATTTTTATAATGTTGTATAGGTACAATCTTGCAAAATTACAACATTACCCATTCAGACCTCTCATTTGAAAACATAATGGTAAGAAAAGTGATAAATATTTCTCTTCAAAATAATCATATATAATACCGGAGAATGTGTGATTATTTGTCTAGGTAATTTTTATTCACTTAGTTTATAAAACCCTTATCTGCTGTATTACACTGCATTGCAATAGTTACATTGCATTAAAGTTGGGTGCTAACTAATCTCAATGAAAGAAAGCATTTATGGACTGTAAAGTATTAAACTCACAAAAGCGAAATATTTTTGGCAGTCCTTTCAAGAATAAAGCTATATAGCCTTAGTTTATATTGTTATGGTAAGAAAAAATAACTTACTGGTTGATCAGAACCATCTAAAAAACAACTGAAGATTCCCGGGCTTCCGTAGTAGCTCAGTGGTGAAGAGTTTGCCTGCCAATGCAGGAGACAGGAGTTTGATCCCTGATCTGGGAGGATTCCACATGCTGTGGAGCAACTAAGTCCGTGAGTCACAACTATGGAGCCTGTGCTCTAGAGCCTCAAAGCCGCAACTGAGCCCATGTGCCCTAGTGCCTGAAGTTCCACAAGAGCAGTAACTGCAACAAGAAGTGTGCTCACCTCAACTGGAGAGTAGCCCCCACTCCCTGCAACTAGAGAAGAGCCTGTGGCAGCAGTGAAAACCCAAAAATTAATAAATAAACAAAGATTCCCTTATTTGTTATTGAAGCCACACAGTTCTAAGTTTTTCAGTCTACTTAATCTTGAATTTTTGCTTCCAGGACAGTTTGTAACCATGAAGAATATATTTAAAATGAAAAATAATAGGAATAATCTATACCATGGTAAAAATATAATCCTTTACAGAATAGAATTTTCCTATGTTTTAAGATATTAGATGTTATCCTGGGGCTAAGTCTTGGGGCTTCCCTGGTGGTACAATAGGTAAGGACACTGCCTTGCAATGCAAGGGGCACCGGTTCAATCCCTGGCCTGGGAAGATCCCACGTGCCGCGGAGCGGCTGGACCCATGTGTCCAATTGCCCTCTGGAGCGCATGCGCCCAGAGCCGGTGCTCTGTGACAACAGAGGTCACTGCGATGGGAGGCCCATAAGGGCCAAAGAACAAAGATGTATGAAAATAGATAAATGAAAGATCAATAGAAGCGGCCCGCCGGCCCCCTCCCTGCTCCCTTCCCACACCACTGCCCCCAAAATAAATTAATAAATAAATGTTAAAAAAGAAAAAAATATGGAGTCTTAGATAGGTCTTTTCTAAATTTTGAGTCTCAGTTTACAAATCTTCAAAAGAAGGAATGGTGCTTCCCTGGAAGCTCAGGGGTAAAGAGTCCACCTGCCCCATGCAGGAGATGTGAATTTGATCTCTGGGCTGGGAAGATCCCCTGGAGAAGGAAACGGCAATTCACTCCAGTATTCTTTCTTTAGGAAATCCCATCGACAGAGGAGTCTGGTGTTCTATCGTCTATGGGGTCACAGAGAGTTGGACATGACTTGGCAAATGAACAACAACAAAGGAAGGAATGGCATATACATCCTTTATGTAGGGACAGACAATATGCACAGACATAAAATTAAGAACCCAAACCTGTAGGCAGACAGGTTTGAGGGAAACCTAACTTTTCAGAAGTGTGAAATGATATAATTTTGAACAAAGTCCTTCACCCCTTTAAATGCTGGCTGTGTTTGTAAAATAGAGATTGCTGTATTTGTCATACAAGTAATGATAAACAGAACTATCACGTTGGGAATATATTGGGGGGAGGGGTGTAAGGAGAAGTAAGGACAGATGTGTGGCAAGGAGGTTTATGGCATTATACATACAGAAGATGCGGACTCAGACCAAAACAGAAGCAGAAGAGTTGATGAGATTAGATTAGATTCATGATACACTTTGAAGGAGAAGCTAAGAAAACTCACTGATTAACTGAATATCAAAGAAGAGGAAAAATAGAGGCTAATTCTTCAATCTTTGACCTGCATAATTAAATGAATTACATATGATTAACTGAGAGAGAATCTAAGAAACCACAACTAGGAGCAAAAGGGTACTTGGTGAAATATTAAGAGGTCAATGTTCACTATCCTCATGTGAGCTGCATCTTCCCTAGTAAAGGAAAAATTTCAACTGAGTTACAATACTAAGGAAATAAGACAAGCTCAGATATAAATTTAGGAATATTGAAAGCCATCGTTAATCCAAACAAAGGTAGTTTCTGAGTAGTAATAGAAACAAAAATTTGCTTAGGGTAGAAAGATAAGATGTGAAGAAGTAGAAAAAGCAAATGAAAATAATTTTTCCAAAAGATATCCAGTGATATGGAAAGAGAGCTGAATAGGAAGATAGGGAAAGGTCCATGTGTATAAAGTGGGGTATGTTATGGCACATTTTACAGAGGAAGTAATTCAGTAGAGAGAGTAGAATTGATATTGTAGTGCAGGATGAGGAGATGATTGCGGAAAAAAACCTCAAATAGGTGCAATGGTGTAGGATCTTATACCTCTGTGTTATTAGCCTTAGAAGAAGCAGGAACAGTTTAATCACAATTACAACAGTGGAAGTAGCATAGTGTGCTCTGAATTGAAAGAGGACTGTTTTAAGCATAAAGAAGCTTAAGCACATGTTTGCAGTTTGGAGCTAAGATGGCGCCTACAGGGAGGGATGTGGGAGTGAAAAGAAGCTTAAGCACATTGTTTCAGCTTGGAGCTAAGATGGCGCCTACAGGAAGGGACATGGAAATGAAGGGAAGCTTAAGTGCATTGTTTAAAGAAGCTTAAGCACATGTTTGGAGCTAAGATGGCGCCTACAGGAAGAGGCAGGGCGTGATCTAAATTGTTAATTGATGGTCAAAATTTCTGATTGGTTCCCTTGGTTTCCGTGCTCATGAATGATTGCTTGGCCTTTAGCTTGATTGGTGTAATCTATAGGAAGTCCCGTACAAAACCCCCTTCACTTGCCTATAAAAGCTGTGGATCTTCATTAATAAAGCGGAACTACTTCGATGGAACCCCTGTCGCGTCTGATTGTCCCTTGCCTCAGCCGAGGGGCTGCGGGGCGGACAGTTCAAGGTTTTCCTCTCTCCGAGATCTCCCGGTTCCACTGGGAGTAATCCCTGCTGCCTTCCCTTTCTGCGGAAGGTCCCCGCAGAAGCTGGCGCCCAACGTGGGGCTCGACTGCGAGAAAGTAGAAGGCAGCATCACCGTGTGGGTTTGAAAGAGAACCGACGAAGCGGGCCGACGGGCCTCAGCACGGTGCCTCCCTCTAGAGGGGCATCTTCTTGGAGTAATCTGGATTTCAAGGTGAATCTCCCCCTTTATCGCGGCACTCCCGAGAGGGTGGGGGTTTAGGGTAGTCACAAAAATACTGAACGCTGCTTTCCTTTGTTTTTCCTTCTTTACTTTAATTCCTACTTCCTTGTTCTCTCTGATGAGACTTCCAGCGAACAGGTGGACAGTCTAAAAAGCAACTGACGGGGACCTGGCCAGGGTTACTCTCTGGTGGTCCCAGGAAGGCTTTAAGACAGTCCGCCCCAGTAGCGGCAGCCCGACTGGGTGGAAGCCTCTCTTTTCTATATTTCAAATTGAGGACACGGCCTAAACCTCTCCCGTGCGGGCACAGGTCAGGCATTTAAAAGCCATTAGGGCGCCTGCCGCTTGAAGACTCCCGTGACAGGATAAGGGGGTCATGGAACGGGCCAGAGCCTCTTAGAGCGCCCGCCCCCAGCAAGACAATGTCCATGCAACCGCTAGGGACTCCTTCACTGTTTCACAAGCACGACATAAGCCCAACTTCCCGGCCGCCACCACTCCTGTTAGGATTTTTGTTGGTTGTCCTCAGTTGTCTTTTTTTTCTGCTCTTTTTCAACAATATGGGAAACTATATCCAAGCTCTTAACAGAGCCTGGGACTCGTTTGTAAATGAAGACGAAATTAGCTATGATGAGCGTTTCCCCAATCACTCGGGGTCAAGATCTCAAGGCACAGGACTGTACTCCCCGCTCCCTCCTCCCTTTAAAGAGACAACAGAGGCTCCGCGGGGAGGGAAGGCACTGGGGTCACCTTGGAGAGAGAGGACCTATCCTGAAGACCCTGGGGGGCCCTCAGCGCCCTTCATGGGCCCAACCCAAGCTTTCCCTGTAAACGTTAACCCAGGGGGAAACAGACCGGATGCCTGGTATCCATGGGAGGCTAATGACCTAAAGGAACTTAAGAAGGCGGTAGCCGAGGACAGCCCAAACTCCCCATGGGCAGAAACCATACTCCAAGGGCTAGCCCACCAACCTTGTACCACCCAAGACTGGAAAATGCTATGTAAGGCAGTACTTCCCAGTAACATTTATATCAAATGGTGTGCCTTTTTCAAAGAGGAATGTCATGCTCAAGCAGAGAGAAACCAGGCTGCCAATCCCGTCATTCCAATAACTTTTGGAATGCTATCGGGAACGGCGGACCGATGGAGCACTGGTATAAAGCAGGCCGCCATCCCTGCCCCTTATCAAGACCAAGTACGGGCTATATGTCTGGCTGCCTGGAAAAAACTTGCTGAAGGCCCTACTGAACCCCCCATATCAGGTATAACACAAAAGAATAGCGAAGACCTTGCCACTTTTGTAGATCATGTAGAAAAAAGCCTCCAGAGAAAGTTCCCTCCAGGGCCTTTAAGAGATCAGTTCCTCAGAATGTTAGTTTGGGAGGGAATGAATACAGACCATAAATTGGTGCAGGACAAAAAAATCTTTCCATTGAGCGATGGATTGTGTGCTCTAAAGATATAGGCACACAAAGCCACCAAGCCCGCTCTATCACCAATGCCCTTCAGGCTCAAACTGAGGCTCTCTCTGAGACAATGACTAAAGCCTTTTCCACTACAATGGTTACAGGTAGGGCCTTGTCCCAGGGGCCCCGCCTCACCTGAATCAGGCCACTGCTTTAACTGCGGCCAACCGGGGCACTTTAAGAGAGAGTGCCCCCAAAGAGATAGGAAAACATCCCCCTGAAACACCCCGTGAAAGAAATCAGGGTGGGGCAAGACACTATGCTCAGGGGAATCAGGTGGAACAGGTCTTTAGATAGGTAAAATGACTTTTAGAAAGAGCTTTTATTATCTCAATCCCTACATCTCCTCACAACTAAAAAAGTGCTAAAATCCTTCATGAAGATATCACATCCTCAAGGCAGGCACAAGCTATTTGTAAAACAAAAAGCCTTTAAAAAAAAAAAAAAACAACCCTTTCTTTGACATTTAAATTTCCCCTACACTGAAACCCTTGTGTTGACTTTCTTCCCCTAACTCTTTGGAGCAGTCTCGGAGCTATCTGGGGTGCTGCCTCTGGGGCTGCAGTCCTAATTTTACCTCAAATAAAACTTAACCCACAGATCCCCATCAAGGATTTAAAGAAAATTGTGCATACTTGCAAGTCTTGCCTCCCTCACTTACAAGTTCCTCCCTTACAGTCACCGGGAGTAAACCCTCGGGGACTGAGGCCTTATATGTTGTGGCAGACAGATGTCACTCACTTTTTTTCCTTTAAAAAACTCAAGTACATTTTTGTATCCATTGATACTTATTCCCATGCCTGCTGGGCTACAGCCCACTCAGGAGAAAAAGCAAAACATGCCCAGAGTCATTTCTTACAATGCTTTGCAACTCTGGGTCTACCTTATCAGATAAAAACAGACAATGTTCCCTGCTTTGTTAGTAAAAATTTACAAAACTTCTTTCAATGATGGCACATCTGCCACACCACAGGGATCCCATACAACCCTCAAGGACAGGCCATAACTGAACGTCATCATTAAAACTGAAAGGCTCAATTACAAAAACAAAAAGGGGGAATAAGCCCTCACCAGCAACTTGGAATGGCACTCTTTACCCTAAACATTTTAAACTTTTCAAAGAAAGAACTGATGGCACCCTTTCAAAAACACTGGTCCAACCAAGAAATAAAGCCTGAAGTACAAGTGAGATGGAAGGACCCCATCACTGGCCAATGGAAGGGGCCTGATCCACTCCTTACTATGGGGAGAGGATTTGGGTACATATTCCCCATTAGGGAACCCAGCCCTATATGGGTACCGGCGAGAAATCTTAAATTTATGCCACAAAACAAAGATCAAACCTTAGAATCTGCTGCAGATAATAAATGACCATATATCAGGCCCAAGAACAAAAAATTCTTGAGGCATCTCTCTCTTTCTCTCCTTAATAGGTACAACAGTAACAACATCCGTGCTTGGAGTTCAGCGGGTGCACACCATCACAGCAGTAAACAACATCCACCGCCTCTGCCCAGGGACTTCAGACCAGCCTCCACCAACTTGAACACCTGAGGATTGCCGTAACAGGACTCCAGCAACAGCTTGATCTACACGCCAGAGCTGTCGATATTAAGCGTTCTGACACGCTTGGACTGTGACGTGAGAAATCCCCGCTTTTGCCTGACAAAAGGGGGTTAATGACTCTTAGCTATGGATACAAAGTCCTTTCACCTGGTTTAAAAATGTTTTCTATCTGTTTGTTTCTGTTGTCTTGCTAGCTATACTGTTTAAGGTCAGGGGCATTATGGCCCATAATAGACAGTTACAACAAAATAATTATGCTTGCTCAGGTCCTAGAAGAGGAGCCCCACGTTGGGCACCCACAAAACCCCTGGATCGATATGGCCCCTCAAGAAATCACCTGAGACATATAATGAGGCCTTTGAATGAAAAACGCTCTAAAAACTCTGTCCAGCCCCCACGAGATGGCTGGTTAGCCAGTGACGGGTAAGAGGACATCACTGCAGAGCAGGCCTAAGACAGGAGGGCCGCCACAGCTGCTGCCTGATCCCATGACGGGCTCTGCCTGAATAGTGCTCTGTCCCGACCTAAGACAGGCACAGCCGCAAGGGAGAGCGGACGAGGCTAGAGGCTGGCCACCTCTTAGCTCTATGTGTTGCCTCAACAAAAGTCTCTTAATTTTAAAATAAAAGAGGGGCAGATGTGGGGCTCTGAATTGAAAGAGGACTGTTTTAAGCATAAAGAAGCTTAAGCACATGTTTGCAGTTTGGAGCTAAGATGGCGCCTACAGGGAGGGGTGTGGGAGTGAAAAGAAGCTTAAGCACATTGTTTCAGCTTGGAGCTAAGATGGCGCCTACAGGAAGGGACATGGAAATGAAGGGAAGCTTAAGTGCATTGTTTAAAGAAGCTTAAGCACATGTTTGGAGCTAAGATGGCGCCTACAGGAAGAGGCAATCTAAATTGTTAATTGATGGTCAAAATTTCTGATTGGTTCCCTTGGTTTCTGCGCTCGTGAATGATTGCTTGGCCTTTAGCTTGATTGGTGTAATCTATAGGAAGTCCCGTACAAAACCCCCTTCACTTGCCTATAAAAGCTGTGGATCTTCATTAATAAAGCGGAACTACTTCGATGGAACCCCTGTCGCGTCTGATTGTCCCTTGCCTCAGCCGAGGGGCTGCGGGGCGGACAGTTCAAGGTTTGCCTCTCTCCGAGATCTCCCGGTTCCACCGGGAGTAATCCCTGCTGCCTTCCCTTTCTGCGGAAGGTCCCCGCAGCATAGGTTGTTACACTTCAGTGGGCTCATGTATCATCCACATACTCCACACCCACATCCACACATAGACCTTCCTTATTTTATACCATGGAAGAACCACCAAAGCCCAAGTGTGAATATTCTTCTATAACTTGGGTCATAGTGTAAAAAGAATAGTAGTTGTAACAATAATATAAATATTCCATAGGAGAACTGGGTACAGATTGTGAAATCAAGGAATCCCGTAAGTGTCAGTCTACTTGGAAAATAACTTCCAAGATATTAAAATAATATCTCCTCATTTATTCACTGTTGTAATACTCTGTTTTCTTTCTACTGTAACCAACAGAGCACAATTCAGATTAAAGCAAAGGAGAATTCACCTGTAAATAGAACCGAAAAGTTCAGAGATACCTGCTAATTTCAGAAGTAGAGCAAAAGCTCATATATGTCCTTGAATATCTGTCTCTCTCTAGAGTCAATCAGCCATTTACTCTGGTTACGTTTATGTTCAAGCAGATTTCCACCTTATTCTGGAAGGTGGCTAATGCCAGTGCTACACTTACATCCTAACAGCTCAGCAGCTTCTCTGAGAAATACGGGTACCCTTTCCTAATAGCTCAAAAACTTTCCCATGAATCTTAGTAGTGCACCTGGGGTCATCATTTACTGCTTCTAAAAAGTACAGTGGGATGCTCCAGAAATGAATGATATAATCATCTCCACTGAATCCTCATGGACTCAGAGTAAAGTAGTAGCTCCAGAGAAATGGATCTTGGTAATTGGTTGAATAAGGTCCAAATGTTAACACACATCAAATGATTTCAAATTCCTTAGCTTGGAAAACTGAGGGAGTATATGTTCAAACAGTGAAAACAGATAAAGGTGAAAACAAATAGCAGTAAGTTCAAGGCAAGAGTAACATAATACCCAGTTTTGAACAATTTACTTTCAGGTGACATTGGGATAATTAATTGGAGTGTCACAAAGAGTTATATATGACTTAGCAACTGAACAACAACAACCAAGAAATACATGTTTAGCTGGAGAGGGTGTAGAGAAAAGGGGTATAAATGGATACAGTCACTATGGAAGACAGTATAGAGATTCCTTAAAACACTAGGAACAAAACCACCATATGACCCAGAAACCCCACTACTAGGCATATACCCTGAGGAAACCAAAATTGAAAAGGACACATGTACCCCATTGTTCACTGCAGAACTATTTACAATAGCTAGAACATGGAAGCAACCTAGATGTCCATCAATGGATGAATGTATAAAGAAGTTGTGGTACGTAAATACAATGGAATACTACTCAGTCATTAAAATGAATGCATTTTAGTCATTTCTAATAAAGTGGATGAACCTAGAGCATATAGAGTGAAGTAAGTCAGAGAAAAACAAAGATATGTGTATTAACACATACATGGAATCTAGAAAGGTGGTACTGATGAAACTATTTTCAGGATAGCAATGGAGACACAGACTAGAGAACAGACTTATGGACAAGAGGGAAAGAAAGGAGAGGGTGAGATGTATGGAGAGAGTAGCATAGAAACATTTACACTACCATATGTAAACAGACAGCCAATGGAATCTGACAGCCAATGGATGGCTCAGGGAACTCAAACTGGGGCTCTGTGACAACCTAGAGGGGTGGGAGACGGGGGGAGGTGAGAGGGGGAGAGGGTGAGAGGAAGATTCAAGAGGGAGGGGACATATATACACCTATGGCTAATTTATGTAGAGGAATGTCAAAAATCAAATCAATATGGTAAAGCAATTATCTTTCAACTAAAAATAAATGTAAAAAAAGAAACACATGTTCATGGACTATGTAAAAACCTTAGTAAATAAAGAAATTTGTTTGTTATATTAAATACAATTAATACATTTAATTGTTATATTGTTTCCAGTTTTTTAAAGTCTATCAGAATCCTTGTATACAGTACAAGATGACTCAATGTGAAACGAGTAGCTTCAGAAAACAAATATTATACAGCATTTTATCATTCTTTGAGTTTAAATAAATAAAATATAAATAGTGATCCTTTAGTAAAGATTAAAATAATGACTACAATCTTTGTTTTACTAGAGAACTAAGATTTTTAATAACTAAAGGAAGTCCAATATATAAAACATGTACACATTTAAAACTCTGACCCTAGATTAGTACAAGCTTAATAAAGTGGCTGCTATTTCTCCTCTGTCCTCCAAGTGACTTTCTTTTTCCCTTGGACAAGCAAAAAACATCCTAGTTCCAGGAAAAAAGGTATGAATACAAAGTTTTAAATAAGTTGTTTGGCCCAAAATAAAGGCAGCAAACCTGTCCATAGTCAGTCATGACTCATAGAGTTTCCTTCACACAATCAAACGGCCATGTATTTTTATATTATCTATACATAGGGCATAAAATAGCACGATGGTTTAGTGAGTTCCATATCTGAACTATATATACATATATATGAATAAATATACATGTATGAAACTGTAATACAGTATAGTCATTTGGGTTCCTGACTACAAGCAATAGAGGCTGATTTAGACTGAGCAAAACAAAATACATGTGTGTATTGGAAGCTACAGTATAGTCATAAAATCAGAGATTATGGACTGTATTGGGTTTCCCCAAAATATATATGTGGCAGTCACAATTCCCCAATACTTAAGAATATGAACTATATTTGGAGATAGAATCCTTAAAAAGGTAATTAAAGTGAGATCTTATGGGTGGACCCTAACTCAATATGACTGACTTATTTAAAAGAGGAGTTTAGGTCATAGGAACAAACATGTGAAGACAGAGGGCCATCCACAATCCTAAAAATAAACCAGCCCTTGATTTTGAACTTTTAGCCTTCAGAACTATGGGAAAATACGTTTCTTTGTTTGAGCTTCCTAATCTGTGGTACTTCATTATGGAAGTCCTAACAAATATGTTACTGAACAACCAAGTCTCAGAAGAATGCAAATAAGGAATCCTAAAAGCAAGTGAATAGTTATTTCAGAATCTCAGCCCTTGTACTAAATAACTATGAACTCTGTCCATCTTTACACAAATTCAAAGTACATAATTCCAGAAGATAAGAAGCTGATTGACTAAGGTTGGGTAACATTCCTACTTCTTGGCTACAACAAAAAAATCATCTTGGGTTGCACCTATACCAAAGCTGCATAAAACAAGAAAGAAAACACTCAAATAACACAATAAATACTTTCTAATACACCTATTAATATCTTTCAGAATGTCACACTCCCAACAGAGGAAGATCAAGTAGAGAATCCTAAAGTCTACAGAACAGGAAAAAGACCGGGATATTCTAAGACCAGACAGAAACTCAGCATGTTTGGAGAAAGATAGGAGGCGTATTATTAGGCTATCAGGTCAGAGAAGAAAGGGGAGAGAGGCCATATCTTTTATAGATTTCATGGGTCATAGAAAGAAATTTACAGCTATATCTCAGTGCAATGTGAGACCACTATACTAGACCTCAAGACTCAATCTTGGGAAAGTTTTTGAGTTATTAGGAAGGGGTAGCCATATTTCCTAGAGAAGTTGCTGAGCTGGAAGACTCTAAGTAGAGCTGCATTTGCCACCTTCCATCATTGATAACAATATACTAAAAAACTACTAAGCTGTAAAACTTTGAGGGTGAATTTTACAGTGTGTATATTAAATTATATATCAATCAGCCAGTTACTGGCGAAACATGGAGATTTAACAGTAAAACAAAACTGAAAATGAACTGATCTGAAAAATTTAAATCACCTGCCACTGATCCAATCCTTAATGAATCTCTTTGATGTGGGTAGCTTTCAATGGACAAATATCTAAAAAATCACTTATTTAAAAAATTTTCTTGACAGCCAACTGAGTTAGAATATCTCTATTAAATAAACAAGGTATGTTTCTCAGACATATTTACATCATTTTGTAAACATGGGCAAAGGTGGGAAAGGCTTTAAAAGTCCATATTGCTCCATTTCTCCATTTGATGTAATAACCATAGATATTTGGATTTTTTTTTATTTTTTGGGCAAGGAACAAAATTGCAAATAAGGAATCCTAAAAGCAAGTGAATAGTTATTTCAGAATCTCAGCCCTTGTACTAAATAACTATGAACTCTGTCCATCTTTACACAAATTCAAAGTACATAATTCCAGAAGATAAGAAGCTGATTGACTAAGGTTGGGTAACATTCCTACTTCTTGGCTACAACAAAAAAATCATCTTGGGTTGCACCTATACCAAAGCTGCATAAAACAAGAAAGAAAACACTCAAATAACACAATAAATACTTTCTAATACACCTATTAATATCTTTCAGAATGTCACACTCCCAACAGAGGAAGATCAAGTAGAGAATCCTAAAGTCTACAGAACAGGAAAAAGACCGGGATATTCTAAGACCAGACAGAAACTCAGCATGTTTGGAGAAAGATAGGAGGCGTATTATTAGGCTATCAGGTCAGAGAAGAAAGGGGGAGAGAGGCCATATCTTTTATAGATTTCATGGGTCATAGAAAGAAATTTACAGCTATATCTCAGTGCAATGTGAGACCACTATACTAGACCTCAAGACTCAATCTTGGGAAAGTTTTTGAGTTATTAGGAAGGGGTAGCCATATTTCCTAGAGAAGTTGCTGAGCTGGAAGACTCTAAGTAGAGCTGCATTTGCCACCTTCCATCATTGATAACAATATACTAAAAAACTACTAAGCTGTAAAACTTTGAGGGTGAATTTTACAGTGTGTATATTAAATTATATATCAATCAGCCAGTTACTGGCGAAACATGGAGATTTAACAGTAAAACAAAACTGAAAATGAACTGATCTGAAAAATTTAAATCACCTGCCACTGATCCAATCCTTAATGAATCTCTTTGATGTGGGTAGCTTTCAATGGACAAATATCTAAAAAATCACTTATTTAAAAAATTTTCTTGACAGCCAACTGAGTTAGAATATCTCTATTAAATAAACAAGGTATGTTTCTCAGACATATTTACATCATTTTGTAAACATGGGCAAAGGTGGGAAAGGCTTTAAAAGTCCATATTGCTCCATTTCTCCATTTGATGTAATAACCATAGATATTTGGATTTTTTTTTTTTTTTTTTGGTGAAGCCTGACATGGCAAGGACACTTTAATATTTTAAAATATTAAAAAATGGGAAAATATTTTCTCAGCACAAAGAATTAAAGTTGCAAATTTTCTCAATATTCCTCTTTAAATTCTCTTCCCCTTTTGCATGTGGATATTTCTGGTGTTTAGTTCTGTACTATTCAACAGATTACCAGGGCAGCCAAGTTGCAACATTATTGAAAAAAATTTCATATAGGATATTTTTTAAACCACCAAAGCTGTCATAAATAAAAAAATAATAAAATGTTTATTTGACCTCCTTATTCTTATTTTGAGGAGTTATATAATTTGAAATCCATATATAGAAACATGATCTTAGTTTAGTAATGCTTTAAGGGTGTTCCTGTGCATATTTCATTAGAAACAGAGCAACTGGCAAAAGACTGAAGTTTATAAAATCTCCTTGTACATCAGTTTTTTTCAGCTATGAAGGTATCAGTAAAATCTCCTGAATGTTTACTAACTAAATATTTCCTGTGGAACCATAATACAGAGAAAGGATAGTCCATATTAGCTGCTCAGAGATGAAGACTTAGAATAGGTATTAAAGAACATGGGGGCTCAAGTTGACCAAGAATAAGTCCAAGAATGAGTGATGAATGCATAGAGAATTATGGCAGCTTTGCACACTGTGGATTTAGTGTGTTTATATTCATAATGGTTTAATTTTTTTTTATTCAATAGTAGGAAGGATGGAAAAGTCATAGATGGTTTCTGCAAATAAATTATGTGCGAGTAGCTTTACAAATGGAGATTTAACAGTAAAACAAAACTGAAAATGAACTGATCTGAAAAATTTAAATCACCTGCCACTGATCCAATCCTTAATGAATCTCTTTGATGTGGGTAGCTTTCAATGGACAAATATCTAAAAAATCACTTATTTAAAAAATTTTCTTGACAGCCAACTGAGTTAGAATATCTCTATTAAATAAACAAGGTATGTTTCTCAGACATATTTACATCATTTTGTAAACATGGGCAAAGGTGGGAAAGGCTTTAAAAGTCCATATTGCTCCATTTCTCCATTTGATGTAATAACCATAGATATTTGGATTTTTTTTTTTTTTTTTTTGGTGAAGCCTGACATGGCAAGGACACTTTAATATTTTAAAATATTAAAAAATGGGAAAATATTTTCTCAGCACAAAGAATTAAAGTTGCAAATTTTCTCAATATTCCTCTTTAAATTCTCTTCCCCTTTTGCATGTGGATATTTCTGGTGTTTAGTTCTGTACTATTCAACAGATTACCAGGGCAGCCAAGTTGCAACATTATTGAAAAAAATTTCATATAGGATATTTTTTAAACCACCAAAGCTGTCATAAATAAAAAAATAATAAAATGTTTATTTGACCTCCTTATTCTTATTTTGAGGAGTTATATAATTTGAAATCCATATATAGAAACATGATCTTAGTTTAGTAATGCTTTAAGGGTGTTCCTGTGCATATTTCATTAGAAACAGAGCAACTGGCAAAAGACTGAAGTTTATAAAATCTCCTTGTACATCAGTTTTTTTCAGCTATGAAGGTATCAGTAAAATCTCCTGAATGTTTACTAACTAAATATTTCCTGTGGAACCATAATACAGAGAAAGGATAGTCCATATTAGCTGCTCAGAGATGAAGACTTAGAATAGGTATTAAAGAACATGGGGGCTCAAGTTGACCAAGAATAAGTCCAAGAATGAGTGATGAATGCATAGAGAATTATGGCAGCTTTGCACACTGTGGATTTAGTGTGTTTATATTCATAATGGTTTAATTTTTTTTTCTTCAATAGTAGGAAGGATGAGAAGATGTCTGATGTTTATAGCAGGTTTTTTTGTTATTTGTTTTTCTGGCAAATAAATTAGTAAAATAAATGTGCTATCAAATGGGACACTGGGATGAAAACTGTTGAGACAATCAAGTTTGCAATTCCATTAGGCTTAGGGAAAGGATACCAAGAAGAGGCATCTAGATTGAGGAATCCAGTCAAAACCTAGGAAATCTCTATAAGAACAAGGGCAGTAGCACTGTAAACAAGATCATGGTCACCTGGGAGGACAGGTCTGGGGTTCAGAATGTAAATGTTATTAGATACTTCTGAGATGGGGCTTTTCTAGGTTTCAGGGTATGTCCCTGGCTGTAGTGAATTCAGTAAGAACACTGCTGACATAAAATACAGCCAGGAGGAGCCAGTTACAAGAATAGTCAGATATATCATAATTATGGCAGATGTTCTGGTGGAGGTGAAAGCTGTACATCATGTTTCTAAATGAATGAGGCTAAGTCACTCGGAGGAGAGTAGCTAACTTTAGGTTTCCTGTCATTTCTCCATGCAAGTAATATCTGACCTTCTCTACATGATTCCCTCTCTGTGTCTCCAGCTTGCTGACTGTAGGTCCTGGAACTTCTCAGCCTCCATAAAAGAGGCTGTGAGTCAATTCCTTAAAATAAACAGCTGTATGCATTAGTGACTCTTTTTTTCTAGAGAACCCTGACCAACACAAGGAATTACCAAAATTTGGGTAGGTATTTTTGCCCCTTGTATTGATCTTTTTTTTCTTTATTCTTTATTTTAAAGGTTTTATAGAGTTTTGTTGTTCCCCACCACCCCAGTTCCCCCCATCCCACCCCTCCGGACCATTGCCCCAAGCCACTGTAAGCACTCCTATTCCCTTAGCACATGACACTAGCTATTTTTTCCATACATGACAGTATAGGTTTCCATGTTACTCCCTCCATGCCTCCCCCTCCCTATTTCTTCCCCACAATGTCCCTATGTCTATGCTCTGTCTGTTTTTCCATGAGTACCCTGTGTGTGTTATTAAGACTGTCCTATTAGATTCGATATATGTGTGTTAGTATACTGTATTTGTCTTTCTCTTTTTGACTTACTTCACTTTTTATGATAAGTTCTAGAGCCAGCCACTTCATTAGGACTGAGTCTTCTGCATTTCTTGTAACAGCTGAGTAGTATTCCATTGTATATATGTACCAGGGCTTCTGTATCCATTCATTCGTTGAAGGACATCTAGGTTGCTTCCATGTTCTGGCTATTGTATACAGAGCTGCAATGAACATTGGGGTACAGGTGCTTCTTTCAGTTTTGATTTCATCAGGACATAAGCCTAAGAGTGGGATTGCTGGGTCATAGGGTGCTTCTATTTTTAGTTTTTAAAGGAATCTCCATAGTGTCTTCCATAGAGGATGTATCAAATTACATTCCCACCAGCAATGCAAGAGGGTTCCCTTTTCTCCACACCCTCTCCAGCATTCATTGTCTGCAGACTTTTTGATGATGGCCATTCTGACGGGATTGAGGTGATATCTCATTGTGGTTTTAATTTGCATTTCTCTAATAACAAGCGAGGTTGAGCATCGTTTCATGTGCTTCTGGGAGGCCTTGTCTTAGGGGATGCTAACTTTTTTTTCCATGCAAGTAATATCTGACCTTCTCTACATGATTCCTCTCTGTGTCTCCAGCTTGCTGACTGTAGGTCCTGGAACTTCTCAGCCTCCATAAAAGAGGCTGTGAGTCAATTCCTTAAAATAAACAGCTGTATGCATTAGTGACTCTTTTTTTCTAGAGAACCCTGACCAACACAAGGAATTACCAAAATTTGGGTAGGTATTTTTGCCCCTTGTATTGATCTTTTTTTTCTTTATTCTTTATTTTAAAGGTTTTATAGAGTTTTGTTGTTCCCCACCACCCCAGTTCCCCCCATCCCACCCCTCCGGACCATTGCCCCAAGCCACTGTAAGCACTCCTATTCCCTTAGCACATGACACTAGCTATTTTTTCCATACATGACAGTATAGGTTTCCATGTTACTCCCTCCATGCCTCCCCCTCCCTATTTCTTCCCCACAATGTCCCTATGTCTATGCTCTGTCTGTTTTTCCATGAGTACCCTGTGTGTGTTATTAAGACTGTCCTATTAGATTCGATATATGTGTGTTAGTATACTGTATTTGTCTTTCTCTTTTTGACTTACTTCACTTTTTATGATAAGTTCTAGAGCCAGCCACTTCATTAGGACTGAGTCTTCTGCATTTCTTGTAACAGCTGAGTAGTATTCCATTGTATATATGTACCAGGGCTTCTGTATCCATTCATTCGTTGAAGGACATCTAGGTTGCTTCCATGTTCTGGCTATTGTATACAGAGCTGCAATGAACATTGGGGTACAGGTGCTTCTTTCAGTTTTGATTTCATCAGGACATAAGCCTAAGAGTGGGATTGCTGGGTCATAGGGTGCTTCTATTTTTAGTTTTTAAAGGAATCTCCATAGTGTCTTCCATAGAGGATGTATCAAATTACATTCCCACCAGCAATGCAAGAGGGTTCCCTTTTCTCCACACCCTCTCCAGCATTCATTGTCTGCAGACTTTTTGATGATGGCCATTCTGACGGGATTGAGGTGATATCTCATTGTGGTTTTAATTTGCATTTCTCTAATAACAAGCGAGGTTGAGCATCGTTTCATGTGCTTCTGGGGCATCTGTATGTCCTCTTTGGAGGCGTCACTTTAGATCTTTTCCCCATTTTTTTGATTGGGTTGTTCATTTTTCCGGTGCTAAGTTGTCTGAGTTGCTTGTAGATTTTGGAGATTAATTCTTTGTCTGTTGTTCAATTTGCTATGATTTTCTCCCACTCTGTGAGCTGTCTGTTCAGCTTTTTTGTGATTTCTTTTGCTGTACAAAAGCTTTTAATTTTCATGAGATCCCACATGTTCATTTGTCTCTTTAGTTCTGCTATTCTAATAGATGGGTCAGAGAAGATCTTGCTTTGATTGATGTCCTTGAGGGTTTTGCCTATATTCTCCTCTAAGAATTTGATGGTTTATGGTCTTACATTTAGGTCTTTAATCCATTTTGAGTTGATCCTTGTGTGTGTTTTCAGGGAATGTTCCAACTTCATTTTTTTTGCATGTAGCTGTCCAAGCACCACTTGTTGAAGAGGCTGTCTTTGTCCCATTTTATAGTTTCGCCTCCTTTGTCAAAGATAAGATACCCCCATAGGTGCGTGGGTTTATCTCTGGGTTCTCTATCTTGTTCCATTGGTCTATAGTTCTGTTTTTGTGCCAGTACTATACTGTCTTGATGACTGTTGCTTTGTAGTAGAGTCTGAAGTTGGGGAGGCTGATCCCTCCATCTCCACTCTTCTTCCTCAGGATTGCTTGGCTATCTGAGGTCTTTTGTGTTCCATACTGTCTTGATGACTGTGTTGAATCTATTGGTATGTTTTGTATATATGTACCAGGGCTTCTGTATCCATTCATTCGTTGAAGGACATCTAGGTTGCTTCCATGTTCTGGCTATTGTATACAGAGCTGCAATGAACATTGGGGTACAGGTGCTTCTTTCAGTTTTGATTTCATCAGGACATAAGCCTAAGAGTGGGATTGCTGGGTCATAGGGTGCTTCTATTTTTAGTTTTTAAAGGAATCTCCATAGTGTCTTCCATAGAGGATGTATCAAATTACATTCCCACCAGCAATGCAAGAGGGTTCCCTTTTCTCCACACCCTCTCCAGCATTCATTGTCTGCAGACTTTTTGATGATGGCCATTCTGACGGGATTGAGGTGATATCTCATTGTGGTTTTAATTTGCATTTCTCTAATAACAAGCGAGGTTGAGCATCGTTTCATGTGCTTCTGGGGCATCTGTATGTCCTCTTTGGAGAGGCGTCACTTTAGATCTTTTCCCCATTTTTTTGATTGGGTTGTTCATTTTTCCGGTGCTAAGTTGTCTGAGTTGCTTGTAGATTTTGGAGATTAATTCTTTGTCTGTTGTTCAATTTGCTATGATTTTCTCCCACTCTGTGAGCTGTCTGTTCAGCTTTTTTGTGATTTCTTTTGCTGTACAAAAGCTTTTAATTTTCATGAGATCCCACATGTTCATTTGTCTCTTTAGTTCTGCTATTCTAATAGATGGGTCAGAGAAGATCTTGCTTTGATTGATGTCCTTGAGGGTTTTGCCTATATTCTCCTCTAAGAATTTGATGGTTTATGGTCTTACATTTAGGTCTTTAATCCATTTTGAGTTGATCCTTGTGTGTGTTTTCAGGGAATGTTCCAACTTCATTTTTTTTGCATGTAGCTGTCCAAGCACCACTTGTTGAAGAGGCTGTCTTTGTCCCATTTTATAGTTTCGCCTCCTTTGTCAAAGATAAGATACCCCCATAGGTGCGTGGGTTTATCTCTGGGTTCTCTATCTTGTTCCATTGGTCTATAGTTCTGTTTTTGTGCCAGTACTATACTGTCTTGATGACTGTTGCTTTGTAGTAGAGTCTGAAGTTGGGGAGGCTGATCCCTCCATCTCCACTCTTCTTCCTCAGGATTGCTTGGCTATCTGAGGTCTTTTGTGTTTCCATATGAACTGTGTTAATCTTTGGTCTAGTTCTGCGAAAATTGTCAATGGAAGTTGAATAGGTATTGCATTGAATCTGTAGATGATATTTGGTAGTATGGTCATTTTCACAATATTGGTTGATTCTTCTGAACCAGGAGCATGGAATATCTCTCCCTCTGTTTAAGTCTTCTTTAATTTCTTTCATGAGTGTCTTGTAATTTTCTGTGTACAATTCTTTGGTTTCTTTGGGTAGATTTATTCCTAGATATTTGATTCTTTTGGTTGCTATGGTGAAGGGGATCGCCTCTTTGATTTCGTCTTCTGATTTTTCATTGTGTGTGTATAGGAATGCCAGTGATTTCTGTGTGTTGACTTTGTATCCTGCGACTTTGCTGAATTCGTTGATTAGCTCTAGCAGCTTTGTAACAGTGTCTTTGGGATTCTCTGTGTATAATATCATGTCGTCTGCAAGAAGAGAGAGCTTGACTTCTTCCTTTCCAATCTGGATTCCTTTGATTTCTTTCTCTGCTTTTATTGCTGTTGCTAGAACTTCCAGGACTATGTTGAATAGTAGTGGTGAAAGTGGACACCCCTGTCTTGTTCCTGATCTTAGAGGGAATGCTTTCAGTTTTTCACCATTGACAATAATGTTTGCTGTAGGCTTCTCATAGATGGCTTTTCATTATGTTGAGATAGGTTCCTTCTATGCCCATTTTCTGAAGAGTTTTTTATCATAAATGGATGTTGTACTTTGTCAAAGGCTTTTCCTGCATCTATTGAGATGATCGTGTGATTTTTGTCTCTCAATTTGTTGATATGGTGTATCACATTGATTGATTTGCAGATATTGAAGAATCCTTGCATGCCTGGGATGAACCCGACTTGATCATGATGTATGCATTTTTTGATGTGTTGTTGAATTCTGTTTGGTAGGATTTTGTTGAGGATCTTGGCATCTAAGTTCATCAGAGAAATTGATATGTAATTTTCCTTTTTTGTGTTGTCTTTGCCAGGTTTGGGTATCAGGGTGATGGTGGCCTCATAGAATGTGTTTGGAAATTTTCCTTCCTGTGCAATTTTTTGGAAGAGTTTTAGAAGGACAGGCATTAGCTCTTCTTTAAATGATTGGTAGAATTTGGCTGTGAAGCCATCTGGCCCTGGGCTTTTATTTTTGGGTATATTTTTAATCACAGATTTGATTTCTGAGCTTGTGATTGGGTTGTTCAAAGTTTCTGTTTCTTCCTGGCTCAGTCTTGGGAGATTGATCTTCCCCAAGAAACTGTCCATTTCTTCCAGGTTGTCCAGTTTGTTGCCATAGAGTTGCTCATAATAGTCTCTTAGAATCCTTTGGATTTCTGCATTATCTGTTGTAATCTCTCCTTTTTCATTTTTGATTTTGTTGATCTGGTTTTTCTCTATCTTTCTCTTGATGAGTCTGGCCAGTGGCTTGTCAATTGTTTACCTTTTCAAAGAACCAGCTTTTTTGTTTTATTTGTCCATACTATAGTTTCTTTCATTTGTTTCTCATTTATTTCTGCTCTAGTCTTTATAATTTCTCATCTTCTGTTGGCTCTGGGATGTTTTTGTTCTTCTTTCTCCAATTGTTTTAAGAGGAGGGTTAGGTCATCTGCTTCATATTTTCCTAGTTTCTCTGCTTTTATTGCTGTTGCTAGAACTTCCAGGACTATGTTGAATAGTAGTGGTGAAAGTGGACACCCCTGTCTTGTTCCTGATCTTAGAGGGAATGCTTTCAGTTTTTCACCATTGACAATAATGTTTGCTGTAGGCTTCTCATAGATGGCTTTTCATTATGTTGAGATAGGTTCCTTCTATGCCCATTTTCTGAAGAGTTTTTTATCATAAATGGATGTTGTACTTTGTCAAAGGCTTTTCCTGCATCTATTGAGATGATCGTGTGATTTTTGTCTCTCAATTTGTTGATATGGTGTATCACATTGATTGATTTGCAGATATTGAAGAATCCTTGCATGCCTGGGATGAACCCGACTTGATCATGATGTATGCATTTTTTGATGTGTTGTTGAATTCTGTTTGGTAGGATTTTGTTGAGGATCTTGGCATCTAAGTTCATCAGAGAAATTGATATGTAATTTTCCTTTTTTGTGTTGTCTTTGCCAGGTTTGGGTATCAGGGTGATGGTGGCCTCATAGAATGTGTTTGGAAATTTTCCTTCCTGTGCAATTTTTTGGAAGAGTTTTAGAAGGACAGGCATTAGCTCTTCTTTAAATGATTGGTAGAATTTGGCTGTGAAGCCATCTGGCCCTGGGCTTTTATTTTTGGGTATATTTTTAATCACAGATTTGATTTCTGAGCTTGTGATTGGGTTGTTCAAAGTTTCTGTTTCTTCCTGGCTCAGTCTTGGGAGATTGATCTTCCCCAAGAATCTGTCCATTTCTTCCAGGTGGTCCAGTTTGTTGCCATAGAGTTGTTCATAATAGTCTCTTAGAATCCTTTGGACTTCTGCATTATCTGTTCTAATCTCTCGTTTTTCATTTTTGATTTTGTTGATCTGGTTTTTCTCTGTGTTTTTCTTGATGAGTCTGGCCAGTGGCTTGTCAATTGTGTTTATCTTTTGGAAGAACCAGCTTTTTGTTTTATTTGTCCATACTATAGTTTCTTTCATTTGTTTCTCATTTATTTCTGCTCTAGTCTTTATAATTTCTCATCTTCTGTTGGCTCTGGGATGTTTTTGTTCTTCTTTCTCCAATTGTTTTAAGAGGAGGGTTAGGTCATCTGCTTCATATTTTCCTAGTTTCTTGAGGTGGGATTGTGTTGCTATAAATTTCCCTCTTAGAACTGCTTTTGCAGTATCCCATAGGTTTTGCACGGTCGTATGTTCATTATCATTTTCTTCTAGGAATTTTTAAATTTCTCCTTTGATTTCCTCAGTGATCAGTTGGTTTTTTAGGTATGTGTCGTTTAATCTCCATGTTTTCATGTTTTTAGCAGTTTTTTTTTTCCCATAGTTGATCTCTAGTCTCATTGCATTGTGGTCCGAGAACATGGTTGATATAATTTCAGTTTTCTTGAACTGACTGAGGTTAGATTTGTGGTCCAAGATGTGGTCTATCCTGGAGAATGTTCCGTGAGCACTTGAGAAGAAAGTGTATTCTTCTGCTTTTGGATGGAACATCCTAAAGATATCGATGAGGTCCATCTTTTCCAGTGTGGCATTTAAGGCTTGTGTTTCTTTATTAATTTTCTGTTTGGATGATCTATCCATTGGTGTGAGAGGAGTGTTAAAGTCTCCTACTATTATTGTGTTATTATTGATTTCTTCTTTTAAGTCTGAAAGTATCTGTCTTATGTATTGAGGTGCCCCTGTGTTGGGTGCGTAGATATTCATGACTGTTATGTCTTTCTCTTGGATAGATCCTTTAATCATGGTGTAGTGACCTGTCTTGTCTCTTAGAATCTTCTTTACTTTAAAGTCTATTTTATCTGATATGAGGATTGCTACTCCAGCTTTCTTTTGAATTCCATTTGCATGGAATATCTTTTTCCAGCCTCTCACTTTCAGTCTATGAGTGTCTCTAGGTCTGAAGTGGGTCTCTTGTAGACAGCATATATATGGGTCATGTTTCTTGATCCATTCAGCCAACCTGTGTCGTTTGGTTGGAGCATTTAATCCATTTACGTTCAAAGTAATTATTGATATGAATGTTCCTATTGTCATCTTCTTAGAAGTCTGGGGTTTGATTTGTAGGACTTCTTCTACTCTTGTATTTATTGGCTATATCAGGCCGTTTAACACTTGTTGTAGGGCTGGTTTTGTGGTACAGAATTCTTTTAGTTTTTGTCTGTCTGAGAAGCTTTTGACTTCTCCATTGATTCTGAGATTTGCTGGGTAGAGGGGGAAATCTCTTTAGCCGTTTAAATGTGTCTTGCCATTCTCTTCTGGCCTTTTGCACGGTCGTATGTTCATTATCATTTTCTTCTAGGAATTTTTAAATTTCTCCTTTGATTTCCTCAGTGATCAGTTGGTTTTTTAGGTATGTGTCGTTTAATCTCCATGTTTTCATGTTTTTAGCAGTTTTTTTTTTCCCATAGTTGATCTCTAGTCTCATTGCATTGTGGTCCGAGAACATGGTTGATATAATTTCAGTTTTCTTGAACTGACTGAGGTTAGATTTGTGGTCCAAGATGTGGTCTATCCTGGAGAATGTTCCGTGAGCACTTGAGAAGAAAGTGTATTCTTCTGCTTTTGGATGGAACATCCTAAAGATATCGATGAGGTCCATCTTTTCCAGTGTGGCATTTAAGGCTTGTGTTTCTTTATTAATTTTCTGTTTGGATGATCTATCCATTGGTGTGAGAGGAGTGTTAAAGTCTCCTACTATTATTGTGTTATTATTGATTTCTTCTTTTAAGTCTGAAAGTATCTGTCTTATGTATTGAGGTGCCCCTGTGTTGGGTGCGTAGATATTCATGACTGTTATGTCTTTCTCTTGGATAGATCCTTTAATCATGGTGTAGTGACCTGTCTTGTCTCTTAGAATCTTCTTTACTTTAAAGTCTATTTTATCTGATATGAGGATTGCTACTCCAGCTTTCTTTTGAATTCCATTTGCATGGAATATCTTTTTCCAGCCTCTCACTTTCAGTCTATGAGTGTCTCTAGGTCTGAAGTGGGTCTCTTGTAGACAGCATATATATGGGTCATGTTTCTTGATCCATTCAGCCAACCTGTGTCGTTTGGTTGGAGCATTTAATCCATTTACGTTCAAAGTAATTATTGATATGAATGTTCCTATTGTCATCTTCTTAGAAGTCTGGGGTTTGATTTGTAGGACTTCTTCTACTCTTGTATTTATTGGCTATATCAGGCCGTTTAACACTTGTTGTAGGGCTGGTTTTGTGGTACAGAATTCTTTTAGTTTTTGTCTGTCTGAGAAGCTTTTGACTTCTCCATTGATTCTGAATGAGATTTTTGCTGGGTAGAGAATTCGTGGTTGCAGGTTATTCTCTTTTAGCCGTTTAAATGTGTCTTGCCATTCTCTTCTGGCCTGCAGGGTTTCTGTTGAGAGATCCACAGTTAGACATATGGTGCTTCCTTTATATGTTATTTGTTGTTTGCTCCTAGCTGTTTTCAGTAATCTGTCTTTATATTTAGTCTGCATTAGTTTGATTAGAATGTGTCTTGGTGTGTTTCTTCTGGGGTTTATCCTGTATGGAACTTTTTGTGCTTCTTGGACTTGGTTGACTATTTCCTTTCACATGCTGGGGAAGTTTTCAACTATAACCTCTTCAAGAATTCTTTCGTAGCCTTTCTTCCCCTCTTCTTCCTCTGAAACTCCTATAATTCTAATGTTGGTGTGTTTGATATTGTCCCAGAGGTCTCTGAGGATATCCTCACTTCTTTATTTCTTTCAGCTTTTTTCTGCTCCTCAGTATTTACCTCAACCATTCTATCTTCCAGCTCACTTATCCGTTCTTCAGCCTCCGATACTCTACTGTTGAGGCTTTCTATAGTATTTTTGAGTTCAACAATGGAGTTGGTGGTCTCTATTTGCTTATTTTTCATTTCCTGCATGTCTTTTCTCGATGCACTAATTTCCTCTAATATTCTGTTTTTGGTGTTTTGCATCCTCATTAGTATAGTTTTTCTGAATTCTCTTTCAGATAATTTGTCTATTTTCTCCTCTGTCATTTGAAGCTGTGATTCTCTAGCTTGGTCCTTCATCTGTGCAGTATTTCTCTGTTGTTTCATTATTAGGTTAGTTTTTGTTTGTGTGTGTCTCTGTGTATGAAGTTCTTGTCTCCACCAGGCTTCTTGGTTGAATTCTCCCTTCCTTTGGGTTTCTGTCCTTCTAGAAGGGTTCAATGGTTTGTGTCTTGGGTGGTGTTAGGTCTTGTTTACAGGTGCACAATCTCTAGTGTTGTATGTTCTTTCATAGTGTGGGGTCTTGGAATCAGGGCTTCTACTCCAAGGATCCTTTGTTTGATGATTGGTCAGGGGGTGTAGGCTATATGTCTGGTTTGCTATGGTGTTCCGTGATATTAGTTCAAATACTAGCATCTGAGGAGCAAGCAGTGTGTCCCTGATGGGTGACAGTCATAAAAGCATGCAGATGCTTTCTAACATAGTCATAAGATATACATACATACACAGCAATAACCACATCTAACCAGTCTTACAGTGACAAAGCATAGGAAATTTTTCTGGCAAATGACGCAATCAAAGATGGTACTTGCCCGTTAAGCTCTGAATTAATTAAAATTGTGCCTGGAAAAATAGATAAGGGGCAAGGTCCTGACTTGGACATTTCATTGAAAGCAATTTTTAGCTAAGACATGTGTTAGGGGTGAGGAGGTGAAGAGTGTATGGGCAATGAGAAGGAATAGATTCGTCTTGGAAGGATTTTATAGGGTTATGTAGCCAAGATTAGTGTGTTGTATTGTTTAGTGCAGCTGGAAGAGAATAGTGGAGACAGGAAGGTAGGAAATATTTATCTAGAGGATAGTGGTAGTTAGGAGAAAGCTTTAGATTTAGAACATAGAGGGAGGAAGCAGTGGCAAAGAGGAAATAAAATTAGAAGTTTCCAAGAATTAAAATTTAAAAAAAATTAAAAATTAAAAATAAAAAAAAAGAAATTAAAATTAAAAAGGGAAGAAAAACATCATAAGAAGAGACAAAAGAGAATAAAAAAACCCAAAAAACCAAAAAACCTGACTGATCAAACGAATAAACAGAGTCGTCCACAACAAATAAACAAAAAAAAGCTAAATATTGTCCCTGGGTTTTATCCTCTCATCTGTCTGGTGGAAGCCAATCTACTCTCCCATCCAACTACTAACCAGGCCGGACCCTACTTAGCTTCCAAGAACAGACGAGATCGGCCCGTTCAGGGTGGTATGGCCGTAGACACCAACCTGCTCTTGATGGTGTTGTCTTGATGATATAGCCTTTCCCTTAAGGCACCGGTTGCTATGGTTTGTTTTCAGCCAAATAAGGCGTTGCTGCAAGCTCAGGTGCAGGCCAGGGCAGCAGGCTGATCCCAGTCAGTTGGGCAGGGGCCCGCTTTGCCCGCAGTCCCAGGTTGGGCGGGGGCGCGGGCTGATCCCAGTCTGTCGGGCGGGGTGCCGCAGCACGCATGTCCCGTTTGGGCGGGGGCGCCCCGGCTCTCGCGCACCCGCCGGTAGCCAACAATACCTGCCCTTCTCCCAGCTTCCTCCGCTGCGGGTGTAGCTATGGGGGTGCACGGGCTCCTCCACCACTGGCGCGTGCGCACTGCCAGTACACATTCAAGTTCCAAAAGCAGGCACAAGCTTCCCCATCTGGCTTGAGCCCGGTCTCTGGTCAGCAATCTGTGGGCGACTTCCCCTTCAGCCAGTCCCCCACTAGGAGTGTTTGAACTCACCCGGTGCCAGGCGGAAAGTCGCGATTTTTGCCCGGCCGAGCAGCGCGATTTTCACACTGGGTGCTCCCTCCCGGCTCCAGGTCGCTAGGCAGCAAGCGAGTTCTGCTCGGCCCTGCTCCGGTATCCTATCTTCGCAGTGTCTTAATTTCTGCCAGCGATCTGGGCGGATTCTTGGAATTTTCACACTGATCGCTGCCCTCTCTCCCCGGAGGCTCCGCTTAGGCCCCCTTTTAGGACACTTGCTGGCGCGCTCTCCATCGGTGCGGTTCGGCGTGGGGGTTAGGATAGAGGATTCTTAGAACAGTAGCTCCGGGAAAGTTCTGGCTGTTCACTCTTCTACTCTCGCGGATCTATGGAGTTCTTCTGTCGTCTAGCGGCTGGTTTGTAGGTGTTGCTTCATTTCTTGATTAGTTCTGGTGATTTTGTTGGGGAACTAGTGAAATCTTCCCCTCATTCCTCTGCCATCTAGGCTCCCCCCTCCTGTATTGATTTTTAACCTATTTCTTCCCCTTTCTGTCTTCATATAAATTTGCAGAACATTCTTGTTTCTTCCACTGAATTTCTGATCAGTCAGTGGATACTCAGTGGGCACTAACCAAGACTGTAATTTAATAACAATGCTTGAGGATTGATTTTTTCCCTGGCTATAATTTAACATTAACTGCAGTTTTCCAGGAAGCTTCTCAGAGTACACAGGGCCTCATATGACTGATTCATCTATATTCTTACCTAAAAACAGGAATTCATACTAAATAAAATAAGCACTTTTTTGACAATGCAATATTGTAACGCCCATTGAGATGTCCTTGTAAATACCCCAAGTAAAGAACCTGAGAAGTAAGTACATATTTACATGCATATTTCTCTTATAGAAAAAGTAAAATATGCATAAAGTATCTATTTTCCTTAACAATATCCATATATAATTATATTCTGTTCACACACTGGCATTTATTCATATACTCACATAACATTATTTGCAATTATGTAAACATTTTAGAGACCATTAAATATTTTTAAAATAAATAATCAACTTAAACACAATTGGTATGCTCTTTCCCCAATGTAAGTAGTAATTAAAAGTTAAATTTAAACAAAATATATCAAAATGTACGACAAGGTCAGTGCCTTTTAAAAGTTGTTTCTTAGTTTTGTGCATCAGAGATAGAAATAAAACAGAAATGACAAGGGCTAGTATGATTATTTTACAGTTACTAGGACTACATCTTGAGAATATTTAGTTTTCGATCCAGGTCACACTATATAGAAATGAACTGTTTCTGAATCTCACATCTAGAATAACATCTTTTGTTAGTGACTAAAATGAAGGTGTCACCCTTGAACAGTAAGATACTTAGGCTAAAGTGAGGCCATCTTTTCCTTTTTTATCTTTCACAATCTTAAGGGACCTGTGTTTATAAGAGCTGCACATATACCTGATCGATGTGATGCCACAAATTACCCGTAGTTTTTAATAGTTTTATTGGGACACTGTGGGCATTGCCTTTTTCTTTTGCTATATCAATTTTTCCATCATCTGATGATGTCTTCTGGCATTCAGATTCTACCAGCCAGCACACATTGCTGTGTATTGGAGCTATACAATTAAATTTCTCTCTATGATTTTTTGGCATAAAATGTTAATATGGAGCCCTATAAAGATCCTTCAGATGTGGCCCAAAATACTCAGTGGGCACTAACCAAGACTGTAATTTAATAACAATGCTTGAGGATTGATTTTTTCCCTGGCTATAATTTAACATTAACTGCAGTTTTCCAGGAAGCTTCTCAGAGTACACAGGGCCTCATATGACTGATTCATCTATATTCTTACCTAAAAACAGGAATTCATACTAAATAAAATAAGCACTTTTTTGACAATGCAATATTGTAACGCCCATTGAGATGTCCTTGTAAATACCCCAAGTAAAGAACCTGAGAAGTAAGTACATATTTACATGCATATTTCTCTTATAGAAAAAGTAAAATATGCATAAAGTATCTATTTTCCTTAACAATATCCATATATAATTATATTCTGTTCACACACTGGCATTTATTCATATACTCACATAACATTATTTGCAATTATGTAAACATTTTAGAGACCATTAAATATTTTTAAAATAAATAATCAACTTAAACACAATTGGTATGCTCTTTCCCTAATGTAAGTAGTAATTAAAAGTTAAATTTAAACAAAATATATCAAAATGTACGACAAGGTCAGTGCCTTTTAAAAGTTGTTTCTTAGTTTTGTGCATCAGAGATAGAAATAAAACAGAAATGACAAGGGCTAGTATGATTATTTTACAGTTACTAGGACTACATCTTGAGAATATTTAGTTTTCGATCCAGGTCACACTATATAGAAATGAACTGTTTCTGAATCTCACATCTAGAATAACATCTTTTGTTAGTGACTAAAATGAAGGTGTCACCCTTGAACAGTAAGATACTTAGGCTAAAGTGAGGCCATCTTTTCCTTTTTTATCTTTCACAATCTTAAGGGACCTGTGTTTATAAGAGCTGCACATATACCTGATCGATGTGATGCCACAAATTACCCGTAGTTTTTAATAGTTTTATTGGGACACTGTGGGCATTGCCTTTTTCTTTTGCTATATCAATTTTTCCATCATCTGATGATGTCTTCTGGCATTCAGATTCTACCAGCCAGCACACATTGCTGTGTATTGGAGCTATACAATTAAATTTCTCTCTATGATTTTTTGGCATAAAATGTTAATATGGAGCCCTATAAAGATCCTTCAGATGTGCAAACACATGAAGAGCACTCCAAGAGAAAAATGTAACTGAACAACAACCTGGAATTAATCATCACACCATGGTTCTTATCTGGTCACATAGATCGCCCTGAATGTGCATCATTGGAATACTATGCAAGCTTGATCCAACAGCAGTGGCTGCAGAATTGAATGCAAAAAATCCTTTATTCATTTTGCAGCTCTTCACTCTAATCTCATATGAAATGTGATCAACTATGTTTTCACTATCATTATAAAATGACAGTTATTAAAAATGTTATGTTTTGGGCTTCCCTGGAGGTCCAGTGGGTAAAGAGTCCACCTTGCAGTGCAGGGAACACTGGTTCGATCCCTGGCCTGGGAAGATCCCACGTGCTGCAAAACAGCTTGGCCGGTATGTTCAATTAAGAACCAGCGCTCTGGAGCATGTGTGCCCAGAACCAGGGCACAGCAACGAGAGAGGCCACTGCAATGGGAGGTCTACACAGGCCAACGAATAAAGATGGATGAAAATAAACATAGAAAACTTTAAAAATGTAAAAGATAAATAAAAAGTAAAAATGCCATGTTTTCATAGACTATATGCATGTATACACATATCTACACAAATATGTGTGTGTATGTATTGTTGGGAAGAATGGGAACAATCAAATGAAGTGCATTCACACGCTCACTCAAACAATAGGAATTAAATATATTTTCTGTCAAACTGTATACTAATCACTATGGAAGGAACTCTTTAAATATCAGCTTACTTATTAAGTAGGAAGGGAGACTGCTGTTGTCATTGTTCAGTGGCTAAGTCATCTCTGACTCTTTGCGACCCCATGAACTATAGCCCACCAGGCCCTCTCTCCATGGAATTTCCTGGGCAAGAATCCCTATTTCCTGACCCAGGGATCAAACCCACATTTTTTGTATTGATAGGTGAATTATTTACTGCTGAGAAGTCAGGGAAATATATCATTAAACAAAGACTTTTATTAAGCATTTAACTATTATTATGATAAGTGCATAAGAGACATACTATGTTCTGTAAGAATATTTAGTCTAAGAATCAGAGCTATGTATTTGAATGAGGAAATAGGTAACTGTGAAATTGACATTTAAGTTGCAACTTGAAGTATGAGACACAAGGTCAAGAAGATTAACAAATGATACCAATCATAATGGATCTGTTCCTTGGATTATAAATTCAGAAATCTCTGAGAGATATGCCTCAGTGGAAAAGACTAATAAAGGCTGGCAGCAAGTCTGTGAATAATTGTCAATACCCCTACCACCATTACAGATGAAATATTTTGCAACTAAAGGACTGGGGCCAAAAAATGTTAGAAGACTGCTTTACTGCTTCTGGTTTTCTATTTCCGCTCTTATTTTCTTCAAAGAGCCTTTTCTCCTTTTGACCCACAAGAGAGTCCTGAGAAAAGATTAGGAAACAGTGAAAGAAGTAATATTTGAACAAAAGAAAAATAATAAACAAGAGAAACAGAAGATTACACCTTTGTTGCAGACATAAATCACTGTTGACAAATTCTGGCTTGAAGATACAAAAATTCTTCCTGCCTGATGCCATAGCAATAGGGTCTAATTTGATGCCAAGACATGGACTGGGGACAGGGCATCTGTTCTCTAGCATCAGTTCACAGAATTGACAATGGAATTTCACTGTCCCTGCCTGTATGGTCCTGTGAGATCTAGTGGTTCTCCATGGCTTCTGAGCACTTCCTGGGGGACAGACATCTGCTTGTAGTCTCATTTGCATAATCGACCAAGCCATCATTTCCAACTTGGTGCCTTGCCTCCCAGGTGGTAGACATCTTTTCTGTAACTACTATTGGCAGCTTACTTATTAAGTAGGAAGAGACTGCTGTTGTCATTGTTCAGTGGCTAAGTCATCTCTGACTCTTTGCGACCCCATGAACTATAGCCCACCAGGCCCTCTCTCCATGGAATTTCCTGGGCAAGAATCCCTATTTCCTGACCCAGGGATCAAACCCACATTTTTTGTATTGATAGGTGAATTATTTACTGCTGAGAAGTCAGGGAAATATATCATTAAACAAAGACTTTTATTAAGCATTTAACTATTATTATGATAAGTGCATAAGAGACATACTATGTTCTGTAAGAATATTTAGTCTAAGAATCAGAGCTATGTATTTGAATGAGGAAATAGGTAACTGTGAAATTGACATTTAAGTTGCAACTTGAAGTATGAGACACAAGGTCAAGAAGATTAACAAATGATACCAATCATAATGGATCTGTTCCTTGGATTATAAATTCAGAAATCTCTGAGAGATATGCCTCAGTGGAAAAGACTAATAAAGGCTGGCAGCAAGTCTGTGAATAATTGTCAATACCCCTACCACCATTACAGATGAAATATTTTGCAACTAAAGGACTGGGGCCAAAAAATGTTAGAAGACTGCTTTACTGCTTCTGGTTTTCTATTTCCGCTCTTATTTTCTTCAAAGAGCCTTTTCTCCTTTTGACCCACAAGAGAGTCCTGAGAAAAGATTAGGAAACAGTGAAAGAAGTAATATTTGAACAAAAGAAAAATAATAAACAAGAGAAACAGAAGATTACACCTTTGTTGCAGACATAAATCACTGTTGACAAATTCTGGCTTGAAGATACAAAAATTCTTCCTGCCTGATGCCATAGCAATAGGGTCTAATTTGATGCCAAGACATGGACTGGGGACAGGGCATCTGTTCTCTAGCATCAGTTCACAGAATTGACAATGGAATTTCACTGTCCCTGCCTGTATGGTCCTGTGAGATCTAGTGGTTCTCCATGGCTTCTGAGCACTTCCTGGGGGACAGACATCTGCTTGTAGTCTCATTTGCATAATCGACCAAGCCATCATTTCCAACTTGGTGCCTTGCCTCCCAGGTGGTAGAGCTGGGAAGCATGGCACAGCTCCCTTGCTCTTGCCCAACCCATATATATTTCCATGTTTCTCTATGCCCCTAGTCTGGGGATATCTACCTGGAGTCTGAGTGAAATCTTTCTTTTTTGTCACCTTCCTTAAGCCTACCACTACCAGAACTTTTGGAAACAAAAGCCAGAAATAATAGTGTATTCATTGCTTTCTGTCCTGCAGTTAGGGAGGATAGAATTTGCTGCCTGCTTTACCGGGGGGGGGGTGGGGGGGGGTGGCGGCGGGGGGGCGGGGTGTGTGCAATGTAAAGGCAAATTCCTACTGTCTTCTGCATTTCTGGCTTTCTCTGTTACTACCCTGTCTGCAATCTGGTCACTGCATACTTATGCTTTCCCTTGAGACAGATGCCGCATATTGCTTTTATTGCCTTTTCTTCCTTAAAAACGATTTCAATATTTTACATATAACTACTCACTATTTGCTGAACAAATAACTGAATATGAAAAAGGAATATTTTAACCACAGCTTTTCAAATACACGATGTTCAAAAGAAATATTGACGTAGTGGTTAAAAGAGTAATCACAAGCTGAGGAATGAGTCTCATGATGACAGTGCCAAGCCTTTTTCATTTGATCTCTGGAATCACAAGTAAGGTCTAGTATATAATAGACCTAAATGCTTGTTGGGATTTTCCAAAAAATGTGGAGTGTATATGTTTTGATAATCTTTCAAAATACTCTTGAGTGGCATTTCTGAAATTATATATATGGCCTACTTCCCTATTATGCTATGCCTACAGGTCTTCAGAAGAAGCAATAGCTTATTACTTAGAAATAAAGCATATCAAAGTTCATACATGTGGAAAAGTTTGTGCAAGAGGTCATAAAGTGACAGGCTGGCAATTAATCTGCATTGAGTCATGGCTTCATTCCCTAGACAGCATATTCTGAATCAGAGGTTAGCAGTGAGACAGTTTATTAGGAAGTACTTTTGGAATTATCACCTGTGAAATGGTAGGGATTCGAGTAGAGAATATGTAGTCTCAACATGGCCCAAACCAATCCCGTGGGAATGCTAAAGCTAAGATGACCCTCTACGTTTGTCTCAAGTTCTAGGGAGGGGACGAGACACTGGTATCCATGTTATTGAATGTTGGCTGCTCCAATAAATATTTGTGCTTAACAATAAGAGATCACTGCCACAAAACAGAATATAGGAAAAAGAATGAAAAAAAAAAAATGAAGACAGCCTAAGAGATCTCTGGGACAACACTAAACGCACCAACAGTTGCATTATAGATACACATTCTCCAGAAGGTGAAGATAGAGAAAGGACCTGAGAAAATATTTGAAGAAGAAATAGCTGAAAACTTCCCTAATATGGGAAAGGAAATAGTCAACCAAGTCCAGGAAGCTCCAGGCAGGCTAAACACAAGGAGGACCACATCAAGACACATAGTAATCAAAGTGAGAAAAATTAAAGACAAGATAAATTATTAAAAGCAACAAGAGGGTCTTCCCTGGTGATCCAGTGGGTAAAGAGTCTGCCTTCCAGTGCAAGGGGTGCCAGTTTGATCCCTGGCGCAGGAAAATCCCACGTGCCACGGAGTGGCTGGACTGCTATGTTCAATTATGAGTCAGCACTCTGGAGTGCATGCACGCCTTAGCCAGGGCCCTGCAACAAGAGAGGCCACTGCGATGGGAGGCCCACACAGGCCAAAGAACAAAGATGGATGAAAAGAAACAAAGACTTAGAGGCAAAAAAAAAAAAAAGAAGCAACAACAGAAAAATGATAAATAACATAAAAGGGAACTCCCATAAGGCTATCAGCTGATTTCTAACTATGTTTGATAATCTTTCAAAATACTCTTGAGTGGCATTTCTGAAATTATATATATGGCCTACTTCCCTATTATGCTATGCCTACAGGTCTTCAGAAGAAGCAATAGCTTATTACTTAGAAATAAAGCATATCAAAGTTCATACATGTGGAAAAGTTTGTGCAAGAGGTCATAAAGTGACAGGCTGGCAATTAATCTGCATTGAGTCATGGCTTCATTCCCTAGACAGCATATTCTGAATCAGAGGTTAGCAGTGAGACAGTTTATTAGGAAGTACTTTTGGAATTATCACCTGTGAAATGGTAGGGATTCGAGTAGAGAATATGTAGTCTCAACATGGCCCAAACCAATCCCGTGGGAATGCTAAAGCTAAGATGACCCTCTACGTTTGTCTCAAGTTCTAGGGAGGGGACGAGACACTGGTATCCATGTTATTGAATGTTGGCTGCTCCAATAAATATTTGTGCTTAACAATAAGAGATCACTGCCACAAAACAGAATATAGGAAAAAGAATGAAAAAAAAAAAAATGAAGACAGCCTAAGAGATCTCTGGGACAACACTAAACGCACCAACAGTTGCATTATAGATACACATTCTCCAGAAGGTGAAGATAGAGAAAGGACCTGAGAAAATATTTGAAGAAGAAATAGCTGAAAACTTCCCTAATATGGGAAAGGAAATAGTCAACCAAGTCCAGGAAGCTCCAGGCAGGCTAAACACAAGGAGGACCACATCAAGACACATAGTAATCAAAGTGAGAAAAATTAAAGACAAGATAAATTATTAAAAGCAACAAGAGGGTCTTCCCTGGTGATCCAGTGGGTAAAGAGTCTGCCTTCCAGTGCAAGGGGTGCCAGTTTGATCCCTGGCGCAGGAAAATCCCACGTGCCACGGAGTGGCTGGACTGCTATGTTCAATTATGAGTCAGCACTCTGGAGTGCATGCACCCCTTAGCCAGTGCCCTGCAACAAGAGAGGACACTGAGATAGGAGACCTACACAGGCCAAAGAATAAAGATGGATGAAAAAGAAACAAAGACTTAGAGGCAAAAAAAAAAAAAAGAAGCAACAACAGAAAAATGATAAATAACATAAAAGGGAACTCCCATAAGGCTATCAGCTGATTTCTCAACAAAAATTCTACAAGCCTGAGGGAATGCCACGATATATTTAAAGTGATGAAAGGGAAGAATCTACAACCAAGAATACGCTACCCAGCAAAACTCTCCTTCAGATTTGATGGAGAAATTAAAATCTTTCCAGACAAGTTAAGATAATTCAGCATCATCAGACCAGCTTTACAACAAATACTAAAGGAACTTCTCTATGCAGGAAACAAGAGAAGGAAAAGACCTACAAAAATTAACCCAAACAATAAAGAAAATGGTAATAGGATCATACATATTAATAACTACCTTAAATATAAATGAATAAAATGCACCAAAGAAATGACACAGCCTGGCCGGGCAGATGAAAACATGTGCATGTTTGCACTTCCACTTACCACATCACTCTGCTTAACTTCTCAGACTGCATGTAATTATTTCATATTGTTAAGTTAATCATACTTCCATTATGGTTTGCAATGGTAACTGTCTTCTACTTTTTGTCTGGGTATTGATTGTGAAAAGTGACAAACATCTTTTAATATTTTGATTATGTAACTATTAATCACTTAATACCACTGTCAACAGAAAAAATACAGAATCCGATATCACTAAATTCCCATTTAATAGATAAACCTGTTACTGTTTTTTAAAAAATCCAGACACATTAGAATTATCTTGGATTTTGTTGAAAACTACAAATGCCCAGGTATCTTATTTTTCTCCAAAGCTCCAGAGGTGATTCCAATATGATTCCAATGAGCAGCCATGTTTAAAAATGACTGGACTATATGATGATCTTTTATTTTTATCCAGTTTGTTTCACTTTTTCTATTTCATATTTAGTCTTCCCATTTGATTTAGTTTATGTTTCCAGTTTCTTCATCTCTTTTTTGTTGCTGTTCTTCCTCAAGCTTTATCAAGGGTAACAGAAAGGGTTTTGTATACATACTATATATACTATACTATAGTATATATGTTTTAGAAAATATGATTTCTTGCCTGGCTAGAAAATACATTTTGATTCCACTTTTTTGACTAAGTTTGAAAAGAATGCTAGATTTCTAACTTACAGTCATGCAAAACTTTGATATATTTCCATTCATTTTCACAACTAGTATTACTGCTAAAAATCTAGAAACTTATTATCTTAGAGATTTTAAAATAAATTGAATAAGGCATGAAACTTTGAATACAATTCTGAGACTATAAGGAAATACTACACTGTAAAAAAAAAGTTGATAATGGAGAAGGCTGTGTATTTGTGGAAGTCAGGGATATGTGGGCAATCTTTGTATGTACTTAATTTTGCTGTGAACCTTTCTCTGAAAAATAAAGTTAAAAAGTGTAATATTTTTTATCATAAATAAGCACTATCTCTTTCTTTTCTTTAAAACAAGAAGCTATCCAACTACATCACTCCTGGGCATATATTCAGATAAATTATAATACAACTCAAAATATATATACATCCCTATGTTCACAGCAGACAAATACTAAAATAACACTTTCCCAAAATAATCATACTTCCATTCATGGCTTTTTGCAACTTCTCAGACTGCATGTAATTATTTCATATTGTTAAGTTAATCATACTTCCATTATGGTTTGCAATGGTAACTGTCTTCTACTTTTGTCTGGGTATTGATTGTGAAAAGTGACAAACATCTTTTAATATTTTGATTATGTAACTATTAATCACTTAATACCACTGTCAACAGAAAAAATACAGAATCCGATATCACTAAATTCCCATTTAATAGATAAACCTGTTACTGTTTTTTAAAAAATCCAGACACATTAGAATTATCTTGGATTTTGTTGAAAACTACAAATGCCCAGGTATCTTATTTTTCTCCAAAGCTCCAGAGGTGATTCCAATATGATTCCAATGAGCAGCCATGTTTAAAAATGACTGGACTATATGATGATCTTTTATTTTTATCCAGTTTGTTTCACTTTTTCTATTTCATATTTAGTCTTCCCATTTGATTTAGTTTATGTTTCCAGTTTCTTCATCTCTTTTTTGTTGCTGTTCTTCCTCAAGCTTTATCAAGGGTAACAGAAAGGGTTTTGTATACATACTATATATACTATACTATAGTATATATGTTTTAGAAAATATGATTTCTTGCCTGGCTAGAAAATACATTTTGATTCCACTTTTTTGACTAAGTTTGAAAAGAATGCTAGATTTCTAACTTACAGTCATGCAAAACTTTGATATATTTCCATTCATTTTCACAACTAGTATTACTGCTAAAAATCTAGAAACTTATTATCTTAGAGATTTTAAAATAAATTGAATAAGGCATGAAACTTTGAATACAATTCTGAGACTATAAGGAAATACTACACTGTAAAAAAAAAGTTGATAATGGAGAAGGCTGTGTATTTGTGGAAGTCAGGGATATGTGGGCAATCTTTGTATGTACTTAATTTTGCTGTGAACCTTTCTCTGAAAAATAAAGTTAAAAAGTGTAATATTTTTTATCATAAATAAGCACTATCTCTTTCTTTTCTTTAAAACAAGAAGCTATCCAACTACATCACTCCTGGGCATATATTCAGATAAATTATAATACAACTCAAAAATATATATACATCCCTATGTTCACAGCAGCACTATTTACAATAGCTAAGACATGGAAACCATCTAAATGTCCATGAACAGATGAATGGATAAAGAAGATGTATGACACAATTATACAAAGGAATACTACACAGCCATAAAAGAGAATTATAATAATGGTATTTGCAGCAACATGGATAGACCTGGAGATTATCATATGAAGTGAAGTAACTCAGAAAGAGAAAGACAGGTACCATATGGTATCACTTATATGTGGAAACTAAAAAAACAACACAAATGAACATATCTATAAAACAGAAACAGACTCATATACAGAGAACACACTGGTGATTGTCAAAGGGGAAGAGTGAGGGAGAGAAGTATTAAGAGTCTGGAATTAGCAGATGCAAACTTTTATATATACGATGGATGAGCAACAATGTTCTACTATATATAGCACAGGGAACTATATTCAATATCCTGTGGCAAACTGTAATATAAGAGAATATTAAAAAAGAATATATATATATATATATATAATTGAATCAATTTGCTATATAGCAGAAATTCACACAATATTGCAAATCAACTATACTGTGATAAAATTAGAAAAACAAGAAGCTCTGTAACATTTTGCTAATGTAGCTTCAACGTATAAATTGGCTGAAACTTCATAGTAATTTCCTGTTTCCTGTAAAATGTATTATCTCCAGTTTAGTGTCTGATTTCTGGTATTTCTGGAGTCATCTGGTGCTAACTCCCCTCTTCATAACTGATGCCTTCTCTATTCTGTTATTTCATTTAATCTTGGATTTTAGCTCAGACACTACTCCAAATGAAGTGATTGATGGATAATGTGAATAAATTTGATTTAAATGACTAAGTGAAAATCATCAACAACTATTCACTGACTGATATTTATTTATATTCTATCTTTTTCCTTGAAAGTTTTGAGGAACCTCATAGGAAAAGAAAAAGGCAAATTATTGGACAGACATAGGAAAACAGGTACAGGAATGAGAGAACATGAACGTGTCAGTTTCTCATCAAGACAGAGATCTTCTTGTCACTTAGTATTACAGGAGATTTCCCAGATGGGACTTAATATTATTGATACTAACTGATGTAATAAGCATAATTTATTTTGATTCTTCCCTGTAGGAAACCTAAAAAAAAATCTGTTTGTAATTTAGAAATGCAACCAGGAAGTGTAGCTCTGGGACCTGCTAAACTAGGGTGGTTCCACTGTTCAGGCCTTTGATGGCCTGGGTGCTTTAATTGAATCTCAGGTCACTATTAGCCTTTGGATAGTGGCTGGATTAACCATATTTGATGATAATTGGATTTAGGCAGAATATCTTAAAATATTCAGAAACATTATAAGAAAGATATGGATTGGCCAAAAAGGTTCATTTGACTTTTTCCATAAGATGTTACAGAAAACTGAATAGACTCTTTGGTCAATCCAATAGTTCTCAAATTTTTTACAAGTCTGTCACCAGACTTTGCAAGTACTTGTGCAGATTTTTCCTGGCCCAGAAGCTAAATGTGCCAGTGGCAACAGAAACATAACCAGTAGTCTACTCCCTATGCCTACAGCTCAGAGTAAGCAGTATCTTGTTAAAATTAATCTGCCTACCATGGGTTCCCTGCCTGTGATGGACTCCTTAGAGGCAATTAATATTCATTCATTTTTCTTGGCCCAAGAATATCCCCTGCTGTTGGAATTATGTTCCAGTTTTGTACTTCAAAATTGGCTGAAACTTCATAGTAATTTCCTGTTTCCTGTAAAATGTATTATCTCCAGTTTAGTGTCTGATTTCTGGTATTTCTGGAGTCATCTGGTGCTAACTCCCCTCTTCATAACTGATGCCTTCTCTATTCTGTTATTTCATTTAATCTTGGATTTTAGCTCAGACACTACTCCAAATGAAGTGATTGATGGATAATGTGAATAAATTTGATTTAAATGACTAAGTGAAAATCATCAACAACTATTCACTGACTGATATTTATTTATATTCTATCTTTTTCCTTGAAAGTTTTGAGGAACCTCATAGGAAAAGAAAAAGGCAAATTATTGGACAGACATAGGAAAACAGGTACAGGAATGAGAGAACATGAACGTGTCAGTTTCTCATCAAGACAGAGATCTTCTTGTCACTTAGTATTACAGGAGATTTCCCAGATGGGACTTAATATTATTGATACTAACTGATGTAATAAGCATAATTTATTTTGATTCTTCCCTGTAGGAAACCTAAAAAAAAAAATCTGTTTGTAATTTAGAAATGCAACCAGGAAGTGTAGCTCTGGGACCTGCTAAACTAGGGTGGTTCCACTGTTCAGGCCTTTGATGGCCTGGGTGCTTTAATTGAATCTCAGGTCACTATTAGCCTTTGGATAGTGGCTGGATTAACCATATTTGATGATAATTGGATTTAGGCAGAATATCTTAAAATATTCAGAAACATTATAAGAAAGATATGGATTGGCCAAAAAGGTTCATTTGACTTTTTCCATAAGATGTTACAGAAAACTGAATAGACTCTTTGGTCAATCCAATAGTTCTCAAATTTTTTACAAGTCTGTCACCAGACTTTGCAAGTACTTGTGCAGATTTTTCCTGGCCCAGAAGCTAAATGTGCCAGTGGCAACAGAAACATAACCAGTAGTCTACTCCCTATGCCTACAGCTCAGAGTAAGCAGTATCTTGTTAAAATTAATCTGCCTACCATGGGTTCCCTGCCTGTGATGGACTCCTTAGAGGCAATTAATATTCATTCATTTTTCTTGGCCACCTACCTCATAAAGGATGACAAAACAAACAAGAATATCCCCTGCTGTTGGAATTAGTTCGTTCCCAGATTACTTTTGATAAGCATCAAAAGATTTTTTGTAGGATTCATCTGAACATTTACCTGTAGCAAGGAATTTCTTCCAACTTTCTCCAACCCCCTTATAGCTAGGGCTTCCTTGGCAACTCAGCTGGTAAAGAATCTGCCTGCAATGCAGGAGACCTCAGTTTGATTCCTGGGTTGGGAAGATCCCCTGGAGAAGGAAGCTACCACGCCAGTATTCTTGCCTAGAAAATGCCATGGACAGGGCTTCCCTGGTGGTCCAGTGGGTAAGGACACCGCCTTGCAGTGCAAGGGGCGCCGGTTCGAGCCCTGGCCTGGGAAGATCCCACGTGCCGCGGAGCGGCTGGACTGATGTGTCCAATCACTGAGCCGGAGCTCTGGAGCGCGTGCGCCCAGAGCCGGTGCTCTGCAACGACAGACGCCACCGCGATGGGAGGCCCACAGGAGCCAAAGAATGAAGACGAATGAAAATAGAGAAATGAAAAGACCAATAGAAGTGGCCCGCCCCCTCCCCCCCCCCCCCAACCTGACCCCCGCCCAAAGTAAATAAATAAATAAATCTTAAAAAAAAAAAAAAAAAGAAAATGCCATGGACAAAGAAGCCTGGCAGGGTACACTTCACAGGGTCACAAAGAGTCAGATACAAATGAGTGATTTTCACTTTCTGTAGCTAGATGTGGCCCTTTAGCCAAGTCCTTTACTTCTTCTGTTGAATGAAGATATGATGACTGAAATGCAAGGAATCATATTGCAACCAAAAGGTGTCATAATTGGCAAATGGCATTACTGCATAGAACTAAGATGTAAACATTTGACTTTCCATAAGATGTTACAGAAAACTGAATAGACTCTTTGGTCAATCCAATAGTTCTCAAATTTTTTACAAGTCTGTCACCAGACTTTGCAAGTACTTGTGCAGATTTTTCCTGGCCCAGAAGCTAAATGTGCCAGTGGCAACAGAAACATAACCAGTAGTCTACTCCCTATGCCTACAGCTCAGAGTAAGCAGTATCTTGTTAAAATTAATCTGCCTACCATGGGTTCCCTGCCTGTGACGGACTCCTTAGAGGCAATTAATATTCATTCATTTTTCTTGGCCACCTACCTCATAAAGGATGACAAAACAAACAAGAATATCCCCTGCTGTTGGAATTAGTTCGTTCCCAGATTACTTTTGATAAGCATCAAAAGATTTTTTGTAGGATTCATCTGAACATTTACCTGTAGCAAGGAATTTCTTCCAACTTTCTCCAACCCCCTTATAGCTAGGGCTTCCTTGGCAACTCAGCTGGTAAAGAATCTGCCTGCAATGCAGGAGACCTCAGTTTGATTCCTGGGTTGGGAAGATCCCCTGGAGAAGGAAGCTACCACGCCAGTATTCTTGCCTAGAAAATGCCATGGACAGGGCTTCCCCTGGTGGTCCAGAGGGTAAGGACACCGCCTTGCAGTGCAAGGGGCGCCGGTTCGAGCCCTGGCCTGGGAAGATCCCACGTGCCGCGGAGCGGCTGGACTGATGTGTCCAATCACTGAGCCGGAGCTCTGGAGCGCGTGCGCCCAGAGCCGGTGCTCTGCAACGACAGACGCCACCGCGATGGGAGGCCCACAGGAGCCAAAGAATGAAGACGAATGAAAATAGAGAAATGAAAAGACCAATAGAAGTGGCCCGCCCACTCCCCTCCCTCCCTAACCTGACCCCCGCCCAAAGTAAATAAATAAATAAATCTTAAAAAAAAAAAAAAAAAGAAAATGCCATGGACAAAGAAGCCTGGCAGGGTACACTTCACAGGGTCACAAAGAGTCAGATACAAATGAGTGATTTTCACTTTCTGTAGCTAGATGTGGCCCTTTAGCCAAGTCCTTTACTTCTTCTGTTGAATGAAGATATGATGACTGAAATGCAAGGAATCATATTGCAACCACAAAGGAAGGTGTCATGAAATTTGGCATCAGCACTGGCATTACTTAGCTGACAAAGCTAGGGGCTGCCTACCTCCATTCTTTTTCTACTGTAAGAAAAATATAAGCCATGTTCTTTATATCACTGAAAGTTGGGTTTTCTATTGTTACATCTATTGCCCTCCTTAGTGCCATAGCAAAATAGGCAGCAACCAGAATAATAAAGTCACACAAAATCCACAGAGCTATGTAGCTCTTTTAATCCTGACATATCAGATATTCTACTCCCACTAAACTCTCTTCAAATCTTGTTAAAAGTTTATTTTAAAACTATCCATCTGTTCCTTTGATGGTCAGAGTTTTTTAGAAAGATTTCACCAGTATTTTTGTTGCAGTACCCTCAGTCATTGATGAGTTCTCAGCTCAAAACTGTGTCTTACATACCTCTTCTCTGAAGAGTCTCCCACCCCATCACTTATTTTTTCCTCACTCAGATTAGACCATTCAAATATAAATGGAAATGCTCTATATTTTATTTTAAGAAACATTAAGTCATTTAATACAACAACATGAAGGTCACAATTGTTCCCATGCACACCTCTGAACTTTCCATGGCTCTAATGTTTATTTTTATCACTTGCTTTGAAAATATCCCTTTAGGAGGCAGTAACTTTGGAATTTACACCTTATCCAAGTCCAGCAGAATCCATGCTAATAGACTTCCATTCTGCTTGCTCTTCTATAATGTTTGCCCAGAGCTCATCACTGGGCGTGGACCCAAAATTCTGTCCGGCTGTTTCTATACTCCAACCATCTGATAAATAGGCAAACCGATTATGGGCCCCGGGTAGCACTGCCAGAAGACGATGCTCAGTAGTCCCCTAGTGGCCTGAAAGAGTTCATGCATGTACTAAAATGCTTATGCTCTACTCCATGGAGGTATGAGAGATTTATGAGACAACAAGATCATAAAGGAGCTGCCAGTTAGCACATTTCTTTCAGAAGGAATAAGTCTAGGAAGCATATTCAAACTTGTATACGTCATCTAGATTTGGTTTCTAGTGGGTCATGCAGTTAGTCAAAATGTCATACTGTTTCATCACAATCTGAAATTTTACTGTCAAATTTGAGATACAGTCTCGTGAGTTAAAAGGCTCCTTTTAGGAACCAGTGACAGTAACTCACTTACCTGAAGCAGAAAAGAGGACTTTATAAGGATACAGTGCTTTCAGGAGGAATTCAAGAGTAGAAATGACACCTAGATAACTAAGGAATGAAATCAAGGAGGTCATCAGAAATCTAGATAGCTGCTCTCTCAGATTCTGCAGTGACTTGTCTCTGTTTCTTTCTGTAGGGCTGCTGCATTTCTGTTTTTTTTTACACTCTCTGAACACAGCTATTTCTCTGATGTTGCCTGAATTTGGCCAAGCATACCCTCTTCCAACACTGCCAGACTTAATAAATGATAGAAACCAAACTTTAATTTCTGACTCCATTTCTAAATGACAGAGAGAGAAGAGTTAATTTGAACAATGATGACAGTGATGATTATGCTGATGATGGTGGTAGTGCTGTTGATGGATTTTTTTCTCATTTATTGTGGGCAATTCCCCATGATAAACACCGTTATGTACCTTTCACTTAATTCTCATGGAGGCCTTGAAATTTCACTTTATTGGTGATTCCTAGAGATGGTAAATAATTTACCACAGTAATTTTCATGCTAATGAACCCATGTTACCTAATTGAAGGTAATCTAACCAATGGAGGGTTGATGTAGGATCCAGTAGTAGAAACACGATGAATAAGGCTCCACCTATGAAACAGCAGGGAGATTCTTGGAGAAAAAGTGCTCTTATGAATTGTTTAGACAATCCCACTGTGGTCTACTAGAGATGTCCATACCTTTTCTCAAATTTTTCAGTGGAGAGACTGGACATCTTCCTCTATTGGACCCAGTTTTCTCTTCTAATCTTTTAATCCTTTACATGTTTCCTTTCTTCCTATATTCTGGTTATTTGTTATTTACAAACAATGTGAATTGCCATGCCTCTTAACTCATCAAGCAGCCAGGGAAGCCCATTTCTAAACTACAAAAAGTTTGTTCAACAGTTGAAACTCAGTCCAAATGTCATCTTTTTCATGAAATAATCACTGACCCCTCTTTCCCTTTCAGATGTCTCCTCACTTGATGTTCCCATAAGCACAATCAGTAAATTATACCTTTTGCACTTAGCATCTTGTCTGCTCGGTAACATTGATTATGAATATCTACAGTATCTGCCCTTTCCTAAGGGTAAGTATTTTGTTAATTCCATATTGTCAACATTGGACAAACACGTAATAAATATAGATTAAACTGAACTGGTGCTGGTTAAAAGGATAGAAATCATGAATTCATATGCCTGTGTTCTTTTAAATATGATATTTTGGTCCCTCTTTATTTGTGTCTTAAGGTTTGAAATCAATATTGCCTGCCTATCCTTTTGGGGGCACCAAAATGTCCTATAATGTGTTCAATATTCTATTCCTATGAAAGTCAGAACAATTTAAAACTACAGTACAGAAAAATGTCCCTTTATTGTCTTTTGTTTCCCAGAGCAATTTTATCCTTATTGCATTGAATTCTCAAGAGAGTGACTGGTTGGGGATTTTCTATGATGTCCACTGAAAGGTCACTTATACCTTAACAAAAATGTAAAAAAAAAAAATGTTGGTCCAGAGAGTTTGAGTCGTAAATTTAGAAAACAATATTAGAATACAAGATTAATAGGTAGATGCAAAGATGCTCAAGATCACTCATTATTACAGAAATGTAAATCAAAACTATAACGAGGTATCACTTCACACTAGTCAGAATGGCCATCATTAAAAAGTCTACAAATAAATGCTAGAGGGTGTGGAGAAAAACGGAACCCTCTTACACTGTTGGTGGGGATGAAAAATGGTATAGCCACTATGGAAAATGGTATGGAAGGTCCTTAAAAAACTAAAACTAGAGTTTCTCTATGACTCAGGAATTTCACTCCTGGGCATATATTTAAAGCAAACTCTAATTCAAAAAGATACATGCATCCCTATATTCATAGCAGCACTGTTTACAATACAGAAACAACCTAAATGTTAATAAATAACAGATGAATAAAGAAGACATAGTATATATAAATCTATCTATCTATCTATATAATGGAATATTACTGATAAAAAAGAATGAAATAATCACTAGGATCTACAGATTATAATACCAAATGAGGTCAGATAGAGAAATAAAAATATCATATGATACCATTCATATATGGAATCTAAAAAAGATACAAATGAACTTACAAAAGAGAAACAGACTCACAGACATAAAAACCAAATCTAAGGTTACCAAAGAGAAAAGGAGGAAGGAAAAATTGGAATTTTGGATTAGCAGATACAAGCTAAACTATATGAAACAGATCAACAGCAAAGTCTTACTGTATAGCACAGAGAACTGTATTTAATAGCTTGTAATAAACTATAATGGAAAATAATCTAAAAAGAATATATGTGTTTATGTTGGTATAACCAAATCACTTCCCTTTGCACCAGAAACTAACATAACATTGTAAATCATCTGAATTTCAATTTGTAAAAAAGATAACAATGTCAGATCTGTTATATGTAAAGCACAGTCTATGAGGTATACTTTGGAATTAAAGATACTTACTAGCTCTGGGACATTAAGTAGTTATGTAATTTTGTGAGTCTCATTTTACCCTTTTGTGCAATGATAATAAAAATGGCTATTTTAGGGCTTCTCTGCTGGTCCAGTGGGTAAAAGAGTTCACCTTTCAGTGCAAGGGGCACTGATTTGATCCCTGGCTGGGAAAGATCCCACGTGCCGCAGAGTGGCTGGACCAGTGTCCAATTATGAGCCAGGGCTCTGGATCGCAAGAGCCCAGAGCCAGTGCTATGCAACAAGAGAGGCCACTGCAGTTGGAGGCCTATACAGACCAAAGAATAAAGATGGATGAAAATAAATAAATAAAGAACCAATAAAAGAGGCTAAAATTAGAAAAAAAAAAAGTTAAAATGTTGAAAAAAAAAAGCCTGTTTTATAAAACAGTCATCCAAATTAGAGATATTATCAATGTAATATAATTGACATTAGTAAGTGTTCAATAAGCATTAGCTATTATTATATAATATATATAATTTTTCTTCCTCGTTTAGTACAGTTTAGTACGATCTTTTCATTTTTCTCTCGCTATGTTGCTCCGAAGTACATTTTATCAAGAACCTCTTTCAAGTCTCCTTCTCACTTTACTCCAGAAAAACTTCATAGTTGATTGTCTGAACCCAAATATTCATTCAAGATCTCTATCAAACAGCTCCTCTTTAGAATGTCCCCAAATAGTCCCAAAATTCTGCCAAATGCTCTTAGGGATCATGTAATTTTCTCTTAAAATATACATTCATGAAACCCATTCATGGTGTTCTAGGGCATACTTGAATACTTTTATTAACAAACAAAAATTCCTTTTTTTCTAGGGTAGCCCATTCCATCTTTGGATAAATATGACAGAACTGGTTCTTTTAATAGAACTGAAACTATTTTTCATTGGATTTTGTCCACTAGCCTTAGTTTGTACTTAGTTGCTGTTGAATGAGACAATCTGGTTTTGAATTCCAATTCTGCAACTTACTAGTTGTGTGACATCAGGCAAGTTACATACTTACTGATGTACAAAAGGGCTCGCTTATAGGAAACTCATAGATATTTGTGTTAGGAGTGAATAAGAGTATGTGGAATTCTTAACATAATTCTTGAGCATATTGTAAATGTTAAATAGTTGGTAGTTATTATTAATACTATGTTAACTTTCACTTACACAGTCTTAAATTGCATTTATTGACTGACTGGCTTTCCATAACAGTTTCTAAAGCAGACAGGGAAAATGTTACAAGTACTCTAGTAATAGGTGTGAAGTGGTTACACTAATACTGGAATCCTTTGGCTCGAGTTCCTCAAACACATACGAACATTAATGCTCAAATAAAAAAGTTACTTGATTGATGCTATTATTTGAAAAAAAAGCAAGAGCCAGTGCTATGCAACAAGAGAGGCCACTGCAATGGGAGGCCTATACAGACCAAAGAATAAAGATGGATGAAAATAAATAAATAAAGAACCAATAAAAGAGGCTAAAATTAGAAAAAAAAAAAGTTAAAATGTTGAAAAAAAAAAGCCTGTTTTATAAAACAGTCATCCAAATTAGAGATATTATCAATGTAATATAATTGACATTAGTAAGTGTTCAATAAGCATTAGCTATTATTATATAATATATATAATTTTTCTTCCTCGTTTAGTACAGTTTAGTACGATCTTTTCATTTTTCTCTCGCTATGTTGCTCAAGTACATTTTATCAAGAACCTCTTTCAAGTCTCCTTCTCACTTTACTCCAGAAAAACTTCATAGTTGATTGTCTGAACCCAAATATTCATTCAAGATCTCTATCAAACAGCTCCTCTTTAGAATGTCCCCAAATAGTCCCAAAATTCTGCCAAATGCTCTTAGGGATCATGTAATTTTCTCTTAAAATATACATTCATGAAACCCATTCATGGTGTTCTAGGGCATACTTGAATACTTTTATTAACAAACAAAAATGCCTTTTTCTAGGGTAGCCCATTCCATCTTTGGATAAATATGACAGAACTGGTTCTTTTAATAGAACTGAAACTATTTTTCATTGGATTTTGTCCACTAGCCTTAGTTTGTACTTAGTTGCTGTTGAATGAGACAATCTGGTTTTGAATTCCAATTCTGCAACTTACTAGTTGTGTGACATCAGGCAAGTTACATACTTACTGATGTACAAAAGGGCTCGCTTATAGGAAACTCATAGATATTTGTGTTAGGAGTGAATAAGAGTATGTGGAATTCTTAACATAATTCTTGAGCATATTGTAAATGTTAAATAGTTGGTAGTTATTATTAATACTATGTTAACTTTCACTTACACAGTCTTAAATTGCATTTATTGACTGACTGGCTTTCCATAACAGTTTCTAAAGCAGACAGGGAAAATGTTACAAGTACTCTAGTAATAGGTGTGAAGTGGTTACACTAATACTGGAATCCTTTGGCTCGAGTTCCTCAAACACATACGAACATTAATGCTCAAATAAAAAAGTTACTTGATTGATGCTATTATTTGACAAAACAAGAGCTGCTCAGTTCTAACATCTCGTTTAAACCCAGTGGAGATTTGCAGTGAGAACATGGAATTATGATGTGTTGTCTAAGAGACAATTCCATACTGACTTTGAAGATTTTGACTGTGTGTTCTATATGTATGCATAAATGCATACATACATGTATCGGCTCTTTTTTTTTTTTATCATGAAAAGTACTATTTAGTGTCTGGTGTCAAATTTGCTTTTTCTGTGCAATACCATCCTCCAGTCATCTTTGAGTCTTTGATTAATTTCATACATGCAAACCTGTGGTGCCAGGAGTTCAAAGTTTAGGACAAAGAAGGGAGATAGATGTTTTCACATTGTCCTTTTGCTAAGTGCAGCATATTAATAGAAATATCATTGGAGATGATGGTAGTTCTAGGCAGTTCTAGTGGAGAGAAATAGCAAAGCAAGCAAGTGTTCATCCAAGGTGATTAAAAAAAAACATATTTAGGAAAAACAGTGGTGAAGTAGACACGTGTGAGATAAATATTCTCTAATTTACCAGAAGAAAGCAATTCTCTAGATAGGGGGAGCTCCTAAATGAAATGATTGGTTTGCACAGAAAAATTGGTACATAAATGACCACACATTTCTTAAAATCACAGCCACTGTCATCCTTTTGAGTTCTCTTGTGATGGCTCAGAATCTGCCTGCAATGTACAAGACCTAATGGGTTGTGAAGATCCCCTGGAGAAGGAAATGGTAACCCACTCCAGTATTCTTGCCTGGAGAATTCCATAGTCAGAGCAGCCTGGTAAGCTACAGTCCATGGGGTTGCAAAGAGTTGGACACTTATGAGTAACTAACACTCCCCTCCAAACACAAGTTCCATAGGAAAATAACAACTGTAATCAAATCAACAACATTGCTATTAGAGCTTGTCTGCCAATTCTGACAGGGGTGTGTGAACAAGTGACTTCCTTATTCACAGACACTAACATATATATCAAATGCACAGAATTACAGCACTTGAATACCTCAAGACCAGCACATTCATTTAAAGGTGAAATCTGTAGAGTGAGATAACTAAGATTACATTCCCTTATATCCTTCCAGATCTAGAACTTTTTTCCCCTATTTAGAGTAGTAAACTTATTTCTTCTCCTTCATTAAACTACTAATTAAAAGTCATCAGAAAACAGAATCAAGTATGCTACTTCTCTTTAGAGACAGACACAACAATGATTTTTCTTTCAATAAATAATTTTCAGGAGGAAAACATGCCTATTCAATAGGAATTCACCCATGATCTTTCTTTAACATATGAAAAAAAATGTTGTCTTAGAAACCTCACTAAAGCTTTAGGACAAAGAAGGGAGATAGATGTTTTCACATTGTCCTTTTGCTAAGTGCAGCATATTAATAGAAATATCATTGGAGATGATGGTAGTTCTAGGCAGTTCTAGTGGAGAGAAATAGCAAAGCAAGCAAGTGTTCATCCAAGGTGATTAAAAAAAAACATATTTAGGAAAAACAGTGGTGAAGTAGACACGTGTGAGATAAATATTCTCTAATTTACCAGAAGAAAGCAATTCTCTAGATAGGGGGAGCTCCTAAATGAAATGATTGGTTTGCACAGAAAAATTGGTACATAAATGACCACACATTTCTTAAAATCACAGCCACTGTCATCCTTTTGAGTTCTCTTGTGATGGCTCAGAATCTGCCTGCAATGTACAAGACCTAATGGGTTGTGAAGATCCCCTGGAGAAGGAAATGGTAACCCACTCCAGTATTCTTGCCTGGAGAATTCCATAGTCAGAGCAGCCTGGTAAGCTACAGTCCATGGGGTTGCAAAGAGTTGGACACTTATGAGTAACTAACACTCCCCTCCAAACACAAGTTCCATAGGAAAATAACAACTGTAATCAAATCAACAACATTGCTATTAGAGCTTGTCTGCCAATTCTGACAGGGGTGTGTGAACAAGTGACTTCCTTATTCACAGACACTAACATATATATCAAATGCACAGAATTACAGCACTTGAATACCTCAAGACCAGCACATTCATTTAAAGGTGAAATCTGTAGAGTGAGATAACTAAGATTACATTCCCTTATATCCTTCCAGATCTAGAACTTTTTTCCCCTATTTAGAGTAGTAAACTTATTTCTTCTCCTTCATTAAACTACTAATTAAAAGTCATCAGAAAACAGAATCAAGTATGCTACTTCTCTTTAGAGACAGACACAACAATGATTTTTCTTTCAATAAATAATTTTCAGGAGGAAAACATGCCTATTCAATAGGAATTCACCCATGATCTTTCTTTAACATATGAAAAAAAAAATGTTGTCTTAGAAACCTCACTAAAGCTTTAGGATGATACAAATCAGAGATGGATAGTAAACATAATGACAGGAAAAAATGATACAAAACTGTAGGGATAAATGTGGAGTCATACAATGAATAAAAATAATGTAGTAAAAATGAACAGAGAATTATTTAATAGCATCAGATGCTTACAGTTTAGTGCAAATAATGAGAATTGAAAATGCTATGGTGATTAGTTGTACTATAGAATGAAGAGAATAATAAATATGAAAACCAGGTTCTGTAAAGAACAAAAAATGATTTTTTGAGTCTTAGTTCAAGTTAGAGAGGACATGATAGGTATCTTTGTTTATGTGGCTGCTGTGTAGTTTTGCTCTGGAATATTATTTGTGTAGCTTCAAAGGTGAGAACTAGGACCTGGGTGCAGATTTCAGCTCAGCACAAGTAAAGCAATGTGAGAAATCACTGGCTGAATACCACTTGCCAAGAATGCTGGAGGGAATTCAGGTTTTTGATGAGTAACTAGAAAATTTCATGTAACTGAGATTCAGTAATTTTTTAAAAGTATTTCTTAAGAAATTTTGGACATTTTCTATTTCCAGTGCTGATGTTTTGTTTACAGCTAATTTCTTGAAATGCTTCTCAAATGATTTATGTCAATATCTTCAGAAATATCTCTTAAGACTGTACTATATGGCTTCAAGTTACCATCACATGCAGAATTTAGGTGGTGAAAATACGGATCGTGAACTAGGCAGATAGTGGGTGGATCTGGCAAGAGAATAGTGAAGAAGACATTTGCTGCCTGCTCTTATGCTCCTAAATTTCAATATATATATATATATATATATATATATATATATATATTCACAATACTTTATTATTATATTTTTCATTTCAAGATTAAAATTATAAGGCTTAAAGAGACTTATTTCACTCCAACTTTTCCTTACTAGACAAGGTGGAGAATGCTGTTTCTTAGGGTCAAATATTCTGCCTTTGACCTGTGACAAGTCTAATAAAACAGTGCCAGCAACATCATCACTAACCACATTTATGGATGTTTTATTCTTACAGCATTTCTACATGGGAATCTTAATAAGCTATTTCCAGACAATGTCTCTTATAAGAAGCATTCAGCTTTATATCTTAGCTTGAGATAACATACCTTTCACAAGAAAGATCAGCAATACACTTGGAAAAAATTTTTAAAAACACTAATCCAACAGCAAAATGGTCAGGAGCTGTTCTGGTGCATTATAAGTGCTTCTCCGAAGAAGAATGAGGACCAATTTTTAAATAGAAAATGGGTAGCTGGTACAATAAAGCTGGTGAGTTCAGAAAAGAACATCCAAGAGGATCCCAATTTCACGGGACTTTTTAAGCAGTGAGTGCTATGTAGAAATCCTTCTGTGAACCACAGAAATAATAAATGCTGAGCCCACTGGAACATAATCTCAATCAGCAAGATGCCACTGCCTTCCAGATTTCCTCACAGGGCCCTGCTAAGTCCATGCCAAAACTGGCAGTGAATTTCTCCCTTATAACCTCCCCGCTAACGCCTTATTCGATTATTGTCACTGCTCTCCAACCTTGCACTGCCCCTCCAGACTCTCATTCCCCAACTGATTCAGAGGAGGCTGAGTGCCCACTAGGACGTACTGTAAGATCCCAAACCACCTTGTTCCACGTGAAAAGAGAGCGGAGAGTGAAGAGGGCCAGGGAAACCCTCCACGTTTAATTGGCAACCTTCTTATCTACTGGATTATTGGCTGGACGTGAACAAGAAGGGCTATGAGTGGTCCGGGAGATTGCTCTAGTTAGTTGGCAAAGGGAAGCTGGTTGGGAGGAGGAGAAGGCAGGAGGAGGGCAAACTGGGCATCTCAGTGAACTGCAGGATGGCGTCGCCTCTGCCCTGGTTGTATTTTGTTCTCTGGTGAGTAAGACTTTTTTTTCCTGATTTTTTTCCTTTTAGCTAGAAGGAAAGGGCAAGCACGCGTCTCCTCGGTGACTTCTATACCAAATCATGGAAGCAGCCTGGGTGGCGTAGCACGTTTGTGTGGTGAGGTAGATGAGGCTGGAATGAACAGTCTATTTTGTCGGAGCCCAGGAGGGAGGATCACTGACTGTCTACTCACAGGGTAGAAAATGCCCTAGGGAAACTTGAAGATGAAGGAAACTTCTACTCCAAAAACATCAGTCGGATCCTGGACAACCTGCTTGAAGGTTACGACAATCGGCTGCGACCCGGATTTGGAGGTGAGAGGCAGCATCCTTACTAGACCAACATGCGTACCTTCTTCACCCTTTCTCAATCCTGATCTTATACATGAGTCATTCGAACCCTCCAAGCCCCTGCTTTCTCAGCTGCGGTGGGGTGTATGAACATTCGTTACCTCATAGGGTGTGTGAATGTGAGATTCTCCATATAAAACACTTTAAGTATTTGTTCCACTAAAGTTATCACTAAGCATTAATTATTATTGCTGTTGTTGGGATACTAACCTAGTTCACTTCCATTCCTTAAATGTTGTAACTTGGCCAGAATAAATTCAAAATAATGCAACTAGTCTGACTTTTTTAGAGTAGAAAAACTAAAGGGCTCCTGCTTCTGGAATTACTTTAGGGTGGGTTGTACATTTTGGCTAGCCAAATCCTCACAGGGCCCTGCTAAGTCCATGCCAAAACTGGCAGTGAATTTCTCCCTTATAACCTCCCCGCTAACGCCTTATTCGATTATTGTCACTGCTCTCCAACCTTGCACTGCCCCTCCAGACTCTCATTCCCCAACTGATTCAGAGGAGGCTGAGTGCCCACTAGGACGTACTGTAAGATCCCAAACCACCTTGTTCCACGTGAAAAGAGAGCGGAGAGTGAAGAGGGCCAGGGAAACCCTCCACGTTTAATTGGCAACCTTCTTATCTACTGGATTATTGGCTGGACGTGAACAAGAAGGGCTATGAGTGGTCCGGGAGATTGCTCTAGTTAGTTGGCAAAGGGAAGCTGGTTGGGAGGAGGAGAAGGCAGGAGGAGGGCAAACTGGGCATCTCAGTGAACTGCAGGATGGCGTCGCCTCTGCCCTGGTTGTATTTTGTTCTCTGGTGAGTAAGACTTTTTTTTCCTGATTTTTTTCCTTTTAGCTAGAAGGAAAGGGCAAGCACGCGTCTCCTCGGTGACTTCTATACCAAATCATGGAAGCAGCCTGGGTGGCGTAGCACGTTTGTGTGGTGAGGTAGATGAGGCTGGAATGAACAGTCTATTTTGTCGGAGCCCAGGAGGGAGGATCACTGACTGTCTACTCACAGGGTAGAAAATGCCCTAGGGAAACTTGAAGATGAAGGAAACTTCTACTCCAAAAACATCAGTCGGATCCTGGACAACCTGCTTGAAGGTTACGACAATCGGCTGCGACCGGATTTGGAGGTGAGAGGCAGCATCCTTACTAGACCAACATGCGTACCTTCTTCACCCTTTCTCAATCCTGATCTTATACATGAGTCATTCGAACCCTCCAAGCCCCTGCTTTCTCAGCTGCGGTGGGGTGTATGAACATTCGTTACCTCATAGGGTGTGTGAATGTGAGATTCTCCATATAAAACACTTTAAGTATTTGTTCCACTAAAGTTATCACTAAGCATTAATTATTATTGCTGTTGTTGGGATACTAACCTAGTTCACTTCCATTCCTTAAATGTTGTAACTTGGCCAGAATAAATTCAAAATAATGCAACTAGTCTGACTTTTTTAGAGTAGAAAAACTAAAGGGCTCCTGCTTCTGGAATTACTTTAGGGTGGGTTGTACATTTTGGCTGGGAGAAGGGGCTTTGTGATACAGTCGTTCCCTTCAATCCCCTTAACGTCACTGGTGATAACTCTGGGCTAATTTCAGGTGCTGTCACTGAAGTCAAAACAGACATTTACGTGACAAGTTTTGGGCCTGTGTCAGACGTGGAGATGGTGAGTGATTCCTGAGTGAGGACAGTAATTTTGCTTAAAGGAGGAGAGGGCTGAGTCCCAGAATGAAGGATAATGGGCTTGTTACCAAACTTGGCTCCATATCTAAAAGCAATATAATCACTCATGCTGGGAAGGAATGGCCATTAGAGCAAAGTATTGGCTTAATTTCCTTCACATTTCACTAACAGCTCTGCTTGAACACAAGTCTGAGGGGCCTTTTAAGATGAATCTTCTCTTCTACTTACCCACCATCCACCGATTCTTCCCTACAAAGAGAAGATCCACTCCCTTCCCCCCATCTTTATGAAGCCATAGTAAATTTTTGGAATAATAAAAAGAAAAACCAACAAAGATGGAACACTTTGCAAGAGTACATGGAGAATATCTATTGAACTTAAAGCAGAGCTGTTTTGGCAGTGTACCATTCTCAGTATATGGCATTAAAACAGTAAAGGGAGTCTTTGGAAAGACTAATGCATTCTACCTTTAATGTTTGCAAATGGACCAGTAGGTGTTCTGGGGACTCTGTTCCAGGTACAGATGGCTGTAAGATTCGTAAGGGGGTATTTATAGTAAGTGGCAATGAAAAGCTGAACCAGTTTTTTGGAACAAAGTGTATCATGATATTCTTTCATATTTCTCAGATAGTATGTCCCCTTAAAAGTGAAATATAAATACTAAAACTGAAGAAAATCATAACTCTTTAAAGTGGTCATTAGATGTATTAGGGGAATGTAATTCTAGATGAGCAGTTATTAGAGGCTTTTAATTTTTGCTTTTTTAGTTGACAAAATAAGGAGAAAGGAAAGGAGGAGAAATGAAAAAAGGAGTAAAGGGGGAAGAGAGGGGACAGGAGAAAGGAGTAAGAAAAAATAAATAAAAAGGAAGAGGGGCAGAAAGTGAGCAGCACTTTAAGAGATAAATTGCCTTAAGACTTGAGAGAAAGAAGAGTCAGCATTTCTTCAAAATATTCAAAACATTTTACTATCAAATTTTTCATTTGTGTACTGATTCATCCCTGGAATAAATAACTTCAACTACATTCTACCTTAGCACTGAAATCTGGAGACACTTAGAATGTTATTTTATGCATGTGTCTCTTTTTTAAGTGTATTTATACAAGAGAGGCTTGTTATAGTCTGGATCATCATTACACGGATATAATATGTGTCACATTATATTTTTAAAATATAATCACCATTGTAGTAATAGGTCTCATAAAGGAACACATAAAGTATACAAAGCAATTCTTGGCAATATTTTGACATAATTATAAGTTGTTATTTATCATTGACTTTTGCCAAGTCCTTTATCATAATACTTGTTTTTAATGTTATTTCATAAAAGCCACAAATTAAGACTTATAATTTTGATTATACATGCTTATATGAGGCTCTATTTGAGTAAACATGGTAATATTTGCTTTTATGTCTTGAGGTCTATATAAAATAACTATGCTGTGCAGAAGGAGTGCTTATCAAGTTTCTCTATCCTTAGAACTTTACTAAGTAGTACAGTGTTGCTCAGACAGTCCTTTGAATGTAAATGAGTTGCTAAGGGGAATGGTGATACTAACTGATGGTAGGAAGGCAACACAAAACCTAGACTACATCTTATGTTTTTCTCCTGAAGTAAGGAAGGAAAAATAAGAAGTCAATAGATAGAGAGATGGATGACTGGTAGGAAAAGAGGAAGAATGTTAAGGAAGGTGAAGGTGGAAGAAGGAGGTTTATGCAGTATCAACACTTTGTTTATAATAGTATTCCAATCTTAGAGTCTGAAAGAAGCTCATTGAAGTTATAGCTCTCCTGACAGGCTATTGTCATAATAAGTTGCTTTAATTCTTAAGTTTTAGTATTGAGTATATAAGCTGGTGAAGAAACTGTAGTTAATAAACCATCTACCCAGCATGCATGAATATCTTATTTTCTCTTAGGAGTATACGATGGACGTTTTTTTCCGCCAGACCTGGACTGATGAGAGGTTGAAGTTTGGGGGACCAACTGAGATTTTGAGTTTGAATAACCTGATGGTCAGTAAAATCTGGACACCTGATACTTTTTTCAGAAATGGCAAAAAATCAATTGCTCACAACATGACCACTCCTAATAAACTCTTCAGAATAATGCAGAATGGAACCATTCTATACACCATGAGGTGAGACTACCCCAATTCTGCGTCCTCTGCCCAAATGATTTGTCCATCCTGCTAACTTGGAACCACTTATTTCAATGTCCCTTAGGCTTACCATCAATGCTGACTGTCCTATGAGGCTGGTTAACTTTCCTATGGATGGGCATGCTTGTCCACTCAAGTTTGGGAGTTGTAAGTTACAAAATCTTCTGAGAGTTAAATAATGTATTCAAAATATATAATTATTTGGTTTTAGTCAGACACTGGAAAGCAAAAGAGAAATACCACTCTGACATTCTTGGTATGTGATTCCTGGAATTAACTTACTTAATCATATCTGTCAATCTTACGAGTAGAAGTTTTGGTCACCAGGATTAAAGAAAAACATTTTTAAAAATTTGTGTTTCGATATTCTTTTTATAATGAATGAGATGTGCTTTGAAAGGATAAAAAAAACACGCAACTAGTCAGATTTACTCCAATTTGTTTAAAAAATTTAGATGCTTACCCCAAAAGTGAAATCATATATACATGGAAAAAAGGACCACTTTACTCAGTGGAAGTCCCAGAAGAATCTTCAAGCCTCCTTCAGTATGATCTGATTGGACAAACAGTATCTAGTGAGACAATTAAATCTAACACAGGTAAGAACTTAACCAATGTGCAAATGGAGTCCTATAAGGTGACTCCAGTGCACATTTTTCAAAATATCTGTTTTCCCTCTGCATTAACCATCCTCAGCTAAACTTGCAGTTTTGAGGCAAGGAGTAGCTTTAAAATTGATTTTGCAACCATATGCATATACAGATTTCTGTAGCCTTGGAGTGAGTAGTTTTGTATGTCTATGATACAAAGAACCCACAGAAAACAATGGGCTGATGCATCTATCATCTGCTGATCAACTAGCTTTGTCATGCATTTTAAAATGCCTTTGCGTGTTTTATTCCCATAGATGTTAATTCAAGGATCTGCAAGATTCAATGCATGAATATCTTATTTTCTCTTAGGAGTATCGATGGACGTTTTTTTCCGCCAGACCTGGACTGATGAGAGGTTGAAGTTTGGGGGACCAACTGAGATTTTGAGTTTGAATAACCTGATGGTCAGTAAAATCTGGACACCTGATACTTTTTTCAGAAATGGCAAAAAATCAATTGCTCACAACATGACCACTCCTAATAAACTCTTCAGAATAATGCAGAATGGAACCATTCTATACACCATGAGGTGAGACTACCCCAATTCTGCGTCCTCTGCCCAAATGATTTGTCCATCCTGCTAACTTGGAACCACTTATTTCAATGTCCCTTAGGCTTACCATCAATGCTGACTGTCCTATGAGGCTGGTTAACTTTCCTATGGATGGGCATGCTTGTCCACTCAAGTTTGGGAGTTGTAAGTTACAAAATCTTCTGAGAGTTAAATAATGTATTCAAAATATATAATTATTTGGTTTTAGTCAGACACTGGAAAGCAAAAGAGAAATACCACTCTGACATTCTTGGTATGTGATTCCTGGAATTAACTTACTTAATCATATCTGTCAATCTTACGAGTAGAAGTTTTGGTCACCAGGATTAAAGAAAAACATTTTTAAAAATTTGTGTTTCGATATTCTTTTTATAATGAATGAGATGTGCTTTGAAAGGATAAAAAAAACACGCAACTAGTCAGATTTACTCCAATTTGTTTAAAAAATTTAGATGCTTACCCCAAAAGTGAAATCATATATACATGGAAAAAAGGACCACTTTACTCAGTGGAAGTCCCAGAAGAATCTTCAAGCCTCCTTCAGTATGATCTGATTGGACAAACAGTATCTAGTGAGACAATTAAATCTAACACAGGTAAGAACTTAACCAATGTGCAAATGGAGTCCTATAAGGTGACTCCAGTGCACATTTTCAAAATATCTGTTTTCCTCTGCATTAACCATCCTCAGCTAAACTTGCAGTTTTGAGGCAAGGAGTAGCTTTAAAATTGATTTTGCAACCATATGCATATACAGATTTCTGTAGCCTTGGAGTGAGTAGTTTTGTATGTCTATGATACAAAGAACCCACAGAAAACAATGGGCTGATGCATCTATCATCTGCTGATCAACTAGCTTTGTCATGCATTTTAAAATGCCTTTGCGTGTTTTATTCCCATACATGTTAATCCAAGGATCTGCAAGATTCATTTCTAACTGCATTCTTTTTGCATACTGTCAACATCTATAATACTGACATACCTGTCTTCCAACAGGTGAATACGTAATAATGACAGTTTATTTCCACTTGCAAAGGAAGATGGGCTACTTCATGATACAGATCTATACTCCTTGCATTATGACAGTCATTCTTTCCCAGGTGTCTTTCTGGATTAATAAGGAATCTGTTCCAGCCAGAACTGTCTTCGGTAAGTTTCACTCTTTGGGCTCTACTTTCTGTCTTGCTCCCACTCATATTGCTTGTATGTTTTAGAGGAATATTCACATCAGTGCAGTTTTTCAATCCACAAAGGAAATAAACTCCTATCTCATTCAGACACATGTTTCATATGAAGTAATCCTCATCTTATCACAAGTTATGTGGTGAATCAACAAAAGATTTGTCTCAGCAAGAATTCTGGCTGGTTCCTTGTGACTTTCACATGCCCTGTTTAGGAGAATGTTTTTATCTCAATTTGCTTTTCATAACTGAAAAAGCAGAAAATTAGAAACTAACATGTAAATCAATGAAAACAAAGGCTAAGATATTGAACTGATAAATATGTAAATTATATCTCGCTTTTATGCCATTTTTTAGGTCTAAAAATATATAAACCTCACCAATTTCCTATTGTTCAGCCTAAATACTGAGTTATATTTATGATATACACATCAATAATAATGTTATGGAACAAAATGAAATAAGAAAAACAGCTATAACAGAAAATATCTTCTATAACAAAACCCAGTATTCATGATTATAAATCCTGATTATAAACCCAGTTTTTCTCAGATTCCATAATTATAAACTTATAAGCTCATAGGGAAGACCTGGTTTAACTGATATCTCAGATGAACTATGACTTTTTTATTTACCATACTAAAATAGGTATCTTTCTGCAAATTATAAAAGTTTATTTATATAATTATATTGACCATCTTTGAATTATATAAATCCTCTAAGATAGAAAACTGCTGAAAGATGACTGATGAAATTATTTTCTCATGATTAAATATTTTCTCTTAAAATCAATCTCAAAATGAAAATTTGAGAAATCTAATTTTATATTGTTCATTCATAGCAAATACTTATTAATATGATGAAATATTGTATCACCACTACATCCAATCAGAAATTCACAATTTTATTGCTCATGTAATAATAATTTACCTTATATTCCTATTGTTAAACTAAACCAATTCAAAGGACAACTTCTCGAGCAACTAAAATGCATACATCACCACACTAGGTATTGAAGGATTCACAATATGAACACCTATGATAATAACTGTGAACAATCAAAAATAATAAAATAACAAAAATTGCATTTGTAACCAAAATCCTCTCCACCAGCATGTTCCCATTTGAGCTTGTCATTGCGTGGCAAATGCTAAAACTGCATTTTTTATTCTGTTTCATTTTAGGGATCACTACTGTTTTAACCATGACCACTTTAAGCATCAGTGCCCGGCACTCCTTGCCAAAAGTGTCTTACGCCACAGCCATGGACTGGTTCATAGCTGTTTGCTTTGCTTTCGTCTTCTCGGCCCTTATTGAATTTGCTGCTGTCAACTACTTTACCAATCTTCAGACACAGAAGGCCAAAAGGAAGGCACAGATTGCAGCCTCACCACCAGTGACAATAGCAAAAGCGACTGAACCCCTGGAAGCTGAGATTGTTCTGGTAATTGTTTACTTCTCTAATGTCGCCCACAGCATTTAGGAAAAGGCAGACCAAACAGTTATTATAAACAACTAGATGGTTCAAAAGTAATATTAGTGGGGCACAAGTTATATAACTTTAGTTCCAATGCCAACTTCTCCAACTTCACAGGAAAAAGCCAAGCAACAATCTTTCATTTATCTTTGCTCTAAACTTTTGGAGTTCCTCTTTCATCATCCTCAGTAGTACTGGCAGATTGCAGGCTTTCAGAGGAAACCAGAAAATTCTTTCAGTTCCTCTAGATTCATAATATAAATTTAAGTTTGGGAAAGGTTTAACTGAACTCGATGAACATTTTTATTTACCATACTAAAATAGGTATCTTTCTGCAAATTATAAAAGTTTATTTATATAATTATATTGACCATCTTTGAATTATATAAATCCTCTAAGATAGAAAACTGCTGAAAGATGACTGATGAAATTATTTTCTCATGATTAAATATTTTCTCTTAAAATCAATCTCAAAATGAAAATTTGAGAAATCTAATTTTATATTGTTCATTCATAGCAAATACTTATTAATATGATGAAATATTGTATCACCACTACATCCAATCAGAAATTCACAATTTTATTGCTCATGTAATAATAATTTACCTTATATTCCTATTGTTAAACTAAACCAATTCAAAGGACAACTTCTCGAGCAACTAAAATGCATACATCACCACACTAGGTATTGAAGGATTCACAATATGAACACCTATGATAATAACTGTGAACAATCAAAAATAATAAAATAACAAAAATTGCATTTGTAACCAAAATCCTCTCCACCAGCATGTTCCCATTTGAGCTTGTCATTGCGTGGCAAATGCTAAAACTGCATTTTTTATTCTGTTTCATTTTAGGGATCACTACTGTTTTAACCATGACCACTTTAAGCATCAGTGCCCGGCACTCCTTGCCAAAAGTGTCTTACGCCACAGCCATGGACTGGTTCATAGCTGTTTGCTTTGCTTTCGTCTTCTCGGCCCTTATTGAATTTGCTGCTGTCAACTACTTTACCAATCTTCAGACACAGAAGGCCAAAAGGAAGGCACAGATTGCAGCCTCACCACCAGTGACAATAGCAAAAGCGACTGAACCCCTGGAAGCTGAGATTGTTCTGGTAATTGTTTACTTCTCTAATGTCGCCCACAGCATTTAGGAAAAGGCAGACCAAACAGTTATTATAAACAACTAGATGGTTCAAAAGTAATATTAGTGGGGCACAAGTTATATAACTTTAGTTCCAATGCCAACTTCTCCAACTTCACAGGAAAAAGCCAAGCAACAATCTTTCATTTATCTTTGCTCTAAACTTTTGGAGTTCCTCTTTCATCATCCTCAGTAGTACTGGCAGATTGCAGGCTTTCAGAGGAAACCAGAAAATTCTCAGCCTTTAGATGTTTCCTTTGAACGAGTTCCCGTATACTGACTAGGGAGAATAAAGTCAAAAAGAAAAAAAAAGTTCTTAATGAGGCTTCAGAGTCTGAAGGAAACAAACAGGGACTTCACTGGACAATTTTTGTAAGAAATCTCCTAGCTCCTTTATTTTAGGAGGGTGTGATGTATATATTAAGTTCAGCAAATGCTGAGTCATAAGCCAAGTTTTTGATTCACATGAAAACATTTTCATGTTCATATTCATGTCATATATATATAATACCTATATTATTATGTATATTAATTTTTTCAAAAACTCATAATTAGTGAAAAATACCTATGAAATTAAGTTTAGATTTGCTGTGGTTAAGCTCTGGTTCCAAAACTTTTTTGAATAAAAAATAAGTGATATTACTAATAATTTAAGGGTCATAAATGTGCCCTCAAACTTCAATTATGCATATGAATAAATTCTCAAAGCAATTAAATTACATGTACTTCTTTTAAAAATTTTTTTCTACACATAATTCTTAAAAATGGGTTTTAGAACTGATTGACAAGTATATTTTTTTATTTCAATACAAACTCCAAATAGTAGCTCTTGAAAAAAGGAAAATTTTGTTCTGAAAAATCAAGTAATGCAGATACTTTGAACTGGAAACTCCTTTATAATTGATCAATTCTCATGAATATTTCCAAAGTGTAAATCCACATGAAAGAATTTCCAAAAAAAAAATTTTATGCAAAGAATACTTTGAATAATCATTTTTATGGCTTTTAAACATTTTATATTGTATGGCAAAAAGCAAATTGCAGCCTCACCACCAGTGACAATAGCAAAGCGACTGAACCCCTGGAAGCTGAGATTGTTCTGGTAATTGTTTACTTCTCTAATGTCGCCCACAGCATTTAGGAAAAGGCAGACCAAACAGTTATTATAAACAACTAGATGGTTCAAAAGTAATATTAGTGGGGCACAAGTTATATAACTTTAGTTCCAATGCCAACTTCTCCAACTTCACAGGAAAAAGCCAAGCAACAATCTTTCATTTATCTTTGCTCTAAACTTTTGGAGTTCCTCTTTCATCATCCTCAGTAGTACTGGCAGATTGCAGGCTTTCAGAGGAAACCAGAAAATTCTCAGCCTTTAGATGTTTCCTTTGAACGAGTTCCCGTATACTGACTAGGGAGAATAAAGTCAAAAAGAAAAAAAAAGTTCTTAATGAGGCTTCAGAGTCTGAAGGAAACAAACAGGGACTTCACTGGACAATTTTTGTAAGAAATCTCCTAGCTCCTTTATTTTAGGAGGGTGTGATGTATATATTAAGTTCAGCAAATGCTGAGTCATAAGCCAAGTTTTTGATTCACATGAAAACATTTTCATGTTCATATTCATGTCATATATATATAATACCTATATTATTATGTATATTAATTTTTTCAAAAACTCATAATTAGTGAAAATACCTATGAAATTAAGTTTAGATTTGCTGTGGTTAAGCTCTGGTTCCAAAACTTTTTTGAATAAAAAATAAGTGATATTACTAATAATTTAAGGGTCATAAATGTGCCCTCAAACTTCAATTATGCATATGAATAAATTCTCAAAGCAATTAAATTACATGTACTTCTTTTAAAAATTTTTTTCTACACATAATTCTTAAAAATGGGTTTTAGAACTGATTGACAAGTATATTTTTTTATTTCAATACAAACTCCAAATAGTAGCTCTTGAAAAAAGGAAAATTTTGTTCTGAAAAATCAAGTAATGCAGATACTTTGAACTGGAAACTCCTTTATAATTGATCAATTCTCATGAATATTTCCAAAGTGTAAATCCACATGAAGTCCAGTTAATCCTTCCTTAAATTTTATGATAAAAATGATAATACTATACATGTTTTATTTTCCAAATACTGACATTTTTATTGGCTTTGAATAATCATTTTTATGGTCTTTTGAAACATTTTATGATTGTATGAAACTTATCTCTTTGATAAACTAAGAAACTTATTTGAGAATTTACATTTTTTCCCAAAGGATAAGACCTGTCCCATGACAAGTGGCAATTGATAATTTAAAGATTATTTTCCTTGAATTAGACCTCATTAAAAAAGAAGTTTGCCATCCAGCAATCCAGTCAAATTACATTTAAAAGTAAAAAACAGAGGCTCAGAGAAGGGAAACATTAGTCACTTAGAGGAAACTAAGAACTGATTGCATAACTCCTAATATCCACAACTTTACAGAGGCTGGTGCTCTAACCTCCCCAACACTTTTTTGAAGACTGAAATACGAAAGAGTGCATACCACTGGGTAAAACCTTTTCTGAATGTAGGTAAGGTGATATCCAAAACTCTTCCTTTGATTTAATGATGTTTTAGTGACACTAATGGTAAAGAATCTGTGTGCCAATGCAGAAGACACCAGGGATGTGGGTTCAGTCCTTGGTTCAGGAAGATCCCCTGGAGAAGGAAGCAGCACCGCACTCCAGTATTCTTGCCTGGAGAATCCCACAGACAGAGGAGCCTGGCAGGCTACAGTCCATGAGGCTGCAAAGAGGTAGATGTCACTGAGCACGCACACATCCCCACCCATGTATTTTGAAAGGTCAGAAAAATATAAATTTTGCAAGAAAAATATGTTAGTATGAAGACCTAATTCCAAAGAGTTGAAAATTCTATTTTGCACAAAAGATAAACTCCAAGTATTTTTGAGAAATATATTGTTTGTAAAAATATGTGGCTATGTTAAAACCTATCTGTACTTATATATCCATATAACTGACATACTGCCCAAAGGCCATATGCTAAGCATATATCTAGAAGAAAAGAATGAATATTTATCAAAATACCATTTAGCAGTTTCTTATTTGAAAAATACAGTAAAAGTACAGGAGAAATCATGAGAAAAAGAGTAAGAAAATTGATTTTGAATATAATCATTGATCGGATATTCAGACAAAAAGAAAGACCAACTTCCTTACTTTAACTCTTCTAACATACACACTACTGAGAAGAATATGATTTCAAATCCCTGGAGAAAACATAGAGTTATCATTCCCCAAGTCTATTATTTTAAAGGTATAATTTATTAATAAGATGGAATTTAAGATCTCAGGTCTTCATATAGACTATCTTCTAATAGTTCTAAAATGGTAACCTACAACAAGCAGGTCGTTTGGAAAGCTGGATTTTTTAAAAGTCACATTTATATCATCTCAAAGTGCTTTTTTCTTTGAAAGTTGACTTTTTCCCTATGAAAAATTAAATATCTAAACCTGGCTCCACTTAAAGAGTTTCAAGGCAATGAAAAGGAGACTTTTGTTTCTAAGAGGCTAAGTCAAAGTATAAAAATAAAAGCAAAAGTAACCAAACCTAACAATATAAACCTTGCAGGCATCAAAAAATAAATATAGATGATTACATAGAACATGCGTGTTTTATTTATGTCAAAACTTGGTGATTGCCTTTTATAATATAGAGGAACAAATATAAATTACACATTTGGAATTTATACAGCACAATGGTATATTATGATTGCAAGGTCATTTTTCTTTCAAATACCATGACATTTAAAAATGTCTATTCAGTTACAATCAAAATAACGTTATTTGAGTAAGCTGAACATTGAAATAGCAAGTCAACATGGTAAAGTTGAAATGAGATTAAATGTTTGGATATTTCATGTGATTTTAAATTGTATGTTTTAAAGTCCACATTGCTTTTCACAGGAAACTGATTAGAATGAATGTGAAAACTTTATCACTTTGATTTTGACCTTGAAATTTAGAATACTGACAAAGAAATTCAGGCATTTAAAATCTAGTGCTCACACCTGAAGAGACATCTAAAACTAAATCTTCAGAAGGGCTCTATAGACTAATAAGCATTCTATTTTTAAGGCAATTGGATATGGAGATGTATATTTTTTGATTTTGAGAAGAAATTATCCAGAGTTTCTTTCCTGCTTATATGGCATCTATCCATATATATTTTTTATATGGTATGCTATTTTGGCATTAGAAGGTTATTCCTCTATGTTTCAGAACTTATGTGTCTAGGCTGTATTTATTTTGTATATTAAAACTTAGTTCAGACTTTAATCTTTTCAGTGATGTTTTGGTAGTTTCCTTTTTATTTTAAAGGTCTAAGTTCTCACCACTGTGTTCTTAATAACGAATTCTTTGCCCCCCTACTACACTAGTGCTTATACTGACTGCATTATTTTTCTTTTCTCCTGAGGCCACTTTATCAGAACCTGTGTGTTCTAGTTATTTATACCATAAGCATTCGTTAAGTACTTTTATGTACAGACCCTTTGTAGAATATTGCAAATACATTAGTAAGTAACATCATAGGGTCTCTTCTGTCATGGAGCTGCCCCTTGAGCAGAAAGAGAGGGAAACCAAGGAGCCATGATAAAGCAATGAGATAAAGGCTGTAGTTACAGATGTATAGTAGGCTGAAGAAGAGCCATGCAAGAGTCTCTGTCTCAGTCTGGAGGGGATGATTCTGGAGGAAGTGGTGCCAATGCTGAGAACAGAAAAATGGGCCTAGCTCTGCTCTAGAAGCACTAAGTCAGTTGTTGGCAACCTGGACACAGTGAGGGAAGTAAGACATATTGTCCTTTCTCTACTCTTTTCTGGGTTGCAACATCTGCTAGGTCATTACCACATTGCCCTTCACTTCTATAGAAAAATATGAAGCCTATAATACTGAATATTTACCTCCCCTCTTCCAAATATTGCTGAGATTTCTTTGAGTAATATCATCACTCCAAAGAACTGACAGTTGAATTAAGACCATCAGAGACTCTGAGCGCCAGAAAGACCATGATGCCCCTTCCCCACAGTAGTGCCATCATACGATTTATAATGAGGTTGGGATGGGTTAGATGAGGAGTATAGGCAATTAGCTTTTCCCCTATACCCTGCATCAAATCCCAATCCAGTATTCCTTTCCACACCATCCAACTGTTTCAGTGTGGTTTTCAGACATGCCTCTAGCATCACTGACCTGCCAGACTGCTACCAATAAGTTGGTTTTCCACAGATACTCTGGAATTCTCTCTACTTCCAATTCTACCAGCTATACATGTAAGGACATTTGACAGAGTTTTTTCCTCCACAGTGATTAATACTATTATTTTAAAAATTGGCAAATACTAAATGTTTTCCAAAATATTTTCTCTTTTTTGTTGCCCCTGTTAAAAAGCAAATGTTTGTTTGTCCATAGAGTAATGCAGTCCTGGGTAGAATCTCTCTCCTAGGTGGTAGCCCATTGCTCCCTTCTCTTTAATATATTAGACTCACTGAATGTTGTATCAAAATTGCTCTTACTACTTCCCAAATGTCTTTTCTCTTTACCAAATAACAGACTGTCACAATGTCCAGTTTGACTCCAAGTACCTTTGCAATATGGCGTTACTTAAAACAAAGCGTTGCTCTAAAAATACCCAAAGCAGGATGGCACTGAGCAGCAGGGGAGCTCTGGAAAAATTCAAAACCACAGGTGTTCCACTCAAAACAGTGACAGCCCCAAGCTGAGTCCTCATCTGGGCTCTGACAAAAGCCTATTTTACCATCAACTGAAACTGCTGAGCTTACAATAGAGCAGGCGGAATCTCATACAGATCTGTAGCTTATATGGCTTGCAAAATTGGTTTTCTTCTCATTTCAGAAATTCACTGTGATTCTTCTAAATTTTAGATGTTCAGTCTCTAATACTGCTGATTCCCAATTATCCCAGAGCTGATTATCCAGCGCAAGGGTTATTCGGCCCTCTGGCATTTCCTTGAGCACGCTGTATTTGCTGCTGGCTAGAAATCCCCCCGGCCATCACTGGACAATGAAACTGTAATTGCAAACAAATGATGCTCAATGGTGGGTGTCCCCAGAGGACATGTGTCATGACACAAGGATATTCTTGGTTGTTAAAACTCTGCAGAGACAGATGCTACATGTATCTTGTGGGTAAAGGACAAGGATGCTACTCAACATCCCATAATATACAGGACAGTTCCCACAACAAAGAAGTATCAGTATGTCAGTAACTTTGTGGTTGAGAAACAATCATGCCTCAAACCCTAAAGCTGATGGGAAGAAATAAAGAGTATTTATTAAAATTATGCTCTTAGCAGCAGTCCCCAAGCTTTTTTGGCACAAGGTACCAATTTTGAAGAAGATAATTTTTCAATGAACTGGGGGGCCCCTTTGGGGGGATAGTTTTGGGATGATTCAAGCATTACATTATTGGGCACTTTATTTCCAATCTAGTGCCACTGCTCATCTGACAGGAGGTACCAGTCCCTAGAGTCTGGGGACGCCCTGCTCTTAGGCATCTGAGAGGGAGTGAATTCAAGTGCTACCACTTATTACCTGTGTGAGCTTTCTGCTAGAATCTCTCTCCTAGGTGGTAGCCCATTGCTCCCTTCTCTTTAATATATTAGACTCACTGAATGTTGTATCAAAATTGCTCTTACTACTTCCCAAATGTCTTTTCTCTTTACCAAATAACAGACTGTCACAATGTCCAGTTTGACTCCAAGTACCTTTGCAATATGGCGTTACTTAAAACAAAGCGTTGCTCTAAAAATACCCAAAGCAGGATGGCACTGAGCAGCAGGGAGCTCTGGAAAATTCAAAACCACAGGTGTTCCACTCAAAACAGTGACAGCCCCAAGCTGAGTCCTCATCTGGGCTCTGACAAAAGCCTATTTTACCATCAACTGAAACTGCTGAGCTTACAATAGAGCAGGCGGAATCTCATACAGATCTGTAGCTTATATGGCTTGCAAAATTGGTTTTCTTCTCATTTCAGAAATTCACTGTGATTCTTCTAAATTTTAGATGTTCAGTCTCTAATACTGCTGATTCCCAATTATCCCAGAGCTGATTATCCAGCGCAAGGGTTATTCGGCCCTCTGGCATTTCCTTGAGCACGCTGTATTTGCTGCTGGCTAGAAATCCCCCCGGCCATCACTGGACAATGAAACTGTAATTGCAAACAAATGATGCTCAATGGTGGGTGTCCCCAGAGGACATGTGTCATGACACAAGGATATTCTTGGTTGTTAAAACTCTGCAGAGACAGATGCTACATGTATCTTGTGGGTAAAGGACAAGGATGCTACTCAACATCCCATAATATACAGGACAGTTCCCACAACAAAGAAGTATCAGTATGTCAGTAACTTTGTGGTTGAGAAACAATCATGCCTCAAACCCTAAAGCTGATGGGAAGAAATAAAGAGTATTTATTAAAATTATGCTCTTAGCAGCAGTCCCCAAGCTTTTTTGGCACAAGGTACCAATTTTGAAGAAGATAATTTTTCAATGAACTGGGGGCCCTTGGGAGGATAGTTTTGGGATGATTCAAGCATTACATTATTGGGCACTTTATTTCCAATCTAGTGCCACTGCTCATCTGACAGGAGGTACCAGTCCCTAGAGTCTGGGGACGCCCTGCTCTTAGGCATCTGAGAGGGAGTGAATTCAAGTGCTACCACTTATTACCTGTGTGAGCTTTCTGCTTATGAGTTTCATAAGCTCATCTCTAAAATGAAAATAATATTATTATATTATACATGCTTTCTAGGAATACGCAAAATAATGCATGTAGAATACCAGGCAATGGTTATAAATGGTAATTATATATGGTACCTGTGAAAGTACCTGTGTGCTAAACTGCCTCAGTCATGTCTGACTCTTTGTGATCATTTGGACTATAACCCTCCAGGCTCCTCTTGTCCATGGGATTCTCCAGGCAAGAATCCTGGAGTAGTTTTCCATGCCCTCTTCCAGGGGATCTTCCTGACCTAGGGATCGAACACACATCTCTTATGCCTCCTGCATTGGCAGGCAGGTTCTTTTCCACTAGCGCCACCTGGGAAGCGTTGTACCTAAATATAATATAATATAAACAATATGCTAATGTATAACACAAAGCAATCATGAAATATGTTGTTCTCTTCTCTTTGCCTGAATACTCTTAAAAGCCTCAGGAAATGTTTAGATTTTCATTCACTTGTTGATGTAGCATATGTTTTAAAGCATACACGGTGTTCTATGCACCGACTACGCAGTGTGGGGCACTCACAAATTAAAGTAAGATACCTTTTACCATTAAAGAGATTTCCTGTCAGGAAAGGGGATAAAGCACAACAGAAGCATTGTTTACAGGGAAGATGTGATGCTAGCAAGAAGAGTTGTAACAGTAAGTCAGCAGAAAAGTGTAAAAAGTATATTTTCATTCTCAAGTTCTTAAAGGGAAAAAAACTTACAGATGAAATAATAACTGTCTCTAACTTTAAAGATGGGAACTTTAAGCTTAGGGATAGTCTATGACTCCAATGGCATGTCTAAGTTGCATATCAGGTAAGTAGTGTATGTGGAATTGCAGTCGAGGACTTTCTGACTCTGCTGTCCTCTTAACTCCTAAGTAACCCGACACAGAGACTGCCTGGGAAGCAGATGAGGAAAAGAGGAATCCTATCATAAGAGACCTTTAATTCCAAGTTAATGCCATAGTGCATAATTTTTTCATGCTGTTAGGTCTTGAATGATGTTGCTTAACTCTGGACAAAGGTTATTTGGCAATCCTCATTAAATCATTTGTGACACTGTGACCATGCAAAGAGATTGACAAATAACTTCTCCCCACATCTCCAAAAGAGAGAGGGATATAAAACAATACTTTACATTTTTATGCTAGATGATAGTTTACAATCACTTTTTCATTGCACTGAACTTGTTCATGTTTGCCCTCTTTCTCCCTAAAAAAGAAAGAAACATAGGTGTCAACAGACAATGCATGCTATTAAAATCATGACGAGTTTAGAAAGACAATCTGCTCTAAAGCTTTGCCCTCTTTCTCCTCCATTAAGATCCTTAGAAAATTTATTAGAATAAAATATTTTGATGTTCTGTATATATGGAAGGAGAAGAACTCTTTTTAAAGAATTAAACAGTGATACATTTTACTTTGGGGGGGAAATATTTAAATAACATATTAATAGATGAAAATTCAAATTAGAGTTTGTGAAACATGAAAGAAAGCTTCTGGCAGACAATATTATGTTTATTCTCTAAGACAGGGAGCATGCATTGAGACGGAAAATACCACTCCTATAGTCCTATCCCCACACTACTGGTGGCCCTAGGCACAGTTGTCTTCAGTTTTAATATTTTATTTTCAATTATTTAACATTTTATTTGCAAAACAGATTAATGCACAAAGACAAATGTTTATAACACCAAATACTCTATCTATATACCAACATATAGATTGAAAATAGTGCATTACAGGTGTAGGCACAGAAAACAGAGAATGATCAATGAGGGCACAAGAAAGGAAAGGAGGCTTCATTAAGAGAGTGAAGCTTAAAACTGACTTTGAGGGATGAAAGAATTTATGAAAGGATGGTGACAATGGCTTATAAAGCAAGGAATCAAAGAAGGTTGTCACATATTTTTAGTAGAAAATGTCACTTATTTCCCATTCAAGATCAGTAGATTGACACTCTTCTAAGTACGATTTCTGGTTCCAGAGTTTAGACTGCCTGGGAAGCAGATGAGGAAAAGAGGAAGCCTATCATAAGAGACCTTTAATTCCAAGTTAATGCCATAGTGCATAATTTTTTCATGCTGTTAGGTCTTGAATGATGTTGCTTAACTCTGGACAAAGGTTATTTGGCAATCCTCATTAAATCATTTGTGACACTGTGACCATGCAAAGAGATTGACAAATAACTTCTCCCCACATCTCCAAAAGAGAGAGGGATATAAAACAATACTTTACATTTTTATGCTAGATGATAGTTTACAATCACTTTTTCATTGCACTGAACTTGTTCATGTTTGCCCTCTTTCTCCCTAAAAAAGAAAGAAACATAGGTGTCAACAGACAATGCATGCTATTAAAATCATGACGAGTTTAGAAAGACAATCTGCTCTAAAGCTTTGCCCTCTTTCTCCTCCATTAAGATCCTTAGAAAATTTATTAGAATAAAATATTTTGATGTTCTGTATATATGGAAGGAGAAGAACTCTTTTTAAAGAATTAAACAGTGATACATTTTACTTTGGGGGGGAAATATTTAAATAACATATTAATAGATGAAAATTCAAATTAGAGTTTGTGAAACATGAAAGAAAGCTTCTGGCAGACAATATTATGTTTATTCTCTAAGACAGGGAGCATGCATTGAGACGGAAAATACCACTCCTATAGTCCTATCCCCACACTACTGGTGGCCCTAGGCACAGTTGTCTTCAGTTTTAATATTTTATTTTCAATTATTTAACATTTTATTTGCAAAACAGATTAATGCACAAAGACAAATGTTTATAACACCAAATACTCTATCTATATACCAACATATAGATTGAAAATAGTGCATTACAGGTGTAGGCACAGAAAACAGAGAATGATCAATGAGGGCACAAGAAAGGAAAGGAGGCTTCATTAAGAGAGTGAAGCTTAAAACTGACTTTGAGGGATGAAAGAATTTATGAAAGGATGGTGACAATGGCTTATAAAGCAAGGAATCAAAGAAGGTTGTCACATATTTTTAGTAGAAAATGTCACTTATTTCCCATTCAAGATCAGTAGATTGACACTCTTCTCTTTTAAATTCTCTTCTGCCTCTAAGACCTGTGATTTCTGTCCAGAGTGACTAATCCAATACTGGGTCAATAAATAACAAGTACAGATATTCTTTGCTTAAAATGCACCATGCTCATGTCAAATCCGACTTTACAGTAACTTATTTTTGCTTTTGGTAAAGAACCAGATTTTACCATGGCCCCCAAAAGCACAGTGGGCTTGAACTCTCAATGATGATGATTACTGTTTAGATGTTCAACAATTTCCACAACAAATCAAAGCAAAATTCAGGAGTAGAGACAGAAGAGGTTCTTGGGATTGTTGCTTCCCACAGTCCAAATGTCACTGCATCGGCAGGTCATTCTGGTCTTGTGGTTCAAGCAGCACCAGGGAGGCAGCCGCCTCATCCTGTTGCCGTGGGGCTGCTGTCTAAAGCTGCAGGAGTCTATTCACATGAGTAGCACACCCTGCCAGGCAGCAAAGTGGCAATTTTGCTGCCAGAGAAGAAACAATGCAGTTTTACAAAAGCAGGGATAATATACACCAAGTGCGTGAAGGCAGGGACCCAGCAAGGACAGCCTAGCCACAAGAAGAGTGATTGTTACAGGCTGTAGGTAAGAAAAGGTAAGAATCCGAGGAAGCGCCTCTAGTTTCCACCATTATGAAAGGAGTTTAAAGCAGACAGCATTAGAGTCTTTGAACCAGGCTGGATACTTTAAAGAAGAGAAGATACTGGGATAAAACAAGCACTGAGACTAACGAGAGTGGTTTATTACTGGCTATGAAAGTATGGGTGAAGCAGTTTCCATGTCTGGACCTCAGCCTCTCATCTATTACTTAATGCACTGAATATCCCTTTCAAGATTAGAACTGGTTGTCCTCTGATTTCAGTGGAACAGAAAATCTAATGATAGAAAAGAACATATAATAATTCTGAAGTTAGTATATGTATCAGTTTTGGTAATTTAAAGATGGGAGGAGACCAGTATAGAAGTTCTGAATAGGACACATAAAGCTCTCAACACAGAAATCTGGACAAAGAGGCAGGATTGGGGAGGAGACCAGTATCAGTTATAGTTCTGATCAAGTAGAATTGTAAAAAAACTTATTTCCCATTCAAGATCAGTAGATTGACACTCTTCTCTTTTAAATTCTCTTCTGCCTCTAAGACCTGTGATTTCTGTCCAGAGTGACTAATCCAATACTGGGTCAATAAATAACAAGTACAGATATTCTTTGCTTAAAATGCACCATGCTCATGTCAAATCCGACTTTACAGTAACTTATTTTTGCTTTTGGTAAAGAACCAGATTTTACCATGGCCCCCAAAAGCACAGTGGGCTTGAACTCTCAATGATGATGATTACTGTTTAGATGTTCAACAATTTCCACAACAAATCAAAGCAAAATTCAGGAGTAGAGACAGAAGAGGTTCTTGGGATTGTTGCTTCCCACAGTCCAAATGTCACTGCATCGGCAGGTCATTCTGGTCTTGTGGTTCAAGCAGCACCAGGGAGGCAGCCGCCTCATCCTGTTGCCGTGGGGCTGCTGTCTAAAGCTGCAGGAGTCTATTCACATGAGTAGCACACCCTGCCAGGCAGCAAAGTGGCAGTTTTGCTGCCAGAGAAGAAACAATGCAGTTTTACAAAAGCAGGGATAATATACACCAAGTGCGTGAAGGCAGGGACCCAGCAAGGACAGCCTAGCCACAAGAAGAGTGATTGTTACAGGCTGTAGGTAAGAAAAGGTAAGAATCCGAGGAAGCGCCTCTAGTTTCCACCATTATGAAAGGAGTTTAAAGCAGACAGCATTAGAGTCTTTGAACCAGGCTGGATACTTTAAAGAAGAGAAGATACTGGGATAAAACAAGCACTGAGACTAACGAGAGTGGTTTATTACTGGCTATGAAAGTATGGGTGAAGCAGTTTCCATGTCTGGACCTCAGCCTCTCATCTATTACTTAATGCACTGAATATCCCTTTCAAGATTAGAACTGGTTGTCCTCTGATTTCAGTGGAACAGAAAATCTAATGATAGAAAAGAACATATAATAATTCTGAAGTTAGTATATGTATCAGTTTTGGTAATTTAAAGATGGGAGGAGACCAGTATAGAAGTTCTGAATAGGACACATAAAGCTCTCAACACAGAAATCTGGACAAAGAGGCAGTTGTATTTCATTGGAAGAACAGTCATCTCACTCAGTTTTAAGATGCTTCTATTTTATCCCTGACTTTTGATGTACATAGGTACTTTTGCATTTTTTGTTATACTTTGGTTGGTTCAAATTTATGAATGCATGAAGATTAGGTTGTAGGCACGGAATGTGTCCAGAAGAACATTTAACTAAGCTGTTATTTTCTGGTATTGCCTAATTGCCCACATATTCCAAAATGAAAATTCCTCTCATTGTGACATTGCTTCTCATTACCCACACACATTGCCTTATAGGTGCATACATAACTAGGGTGGTGGGTGGATAAGCCCTTATAACTTGGCTTATCTTTTTCTAAAGGTACAATACTCAACACAATTTCTGGGCAATGGAACATGCCTGGGATCAACTGCTGATGTATTAAATTATAGGATGTTGGTTGTTAGGAAATTAATGTTTCTAGAATTTGTTTTACTACTTTCTTAGAAAAAGTAGCATCATCAAATATTATTAGGAATTTTCTAGGATTTCCTTGAAGGTCCAGTGGGTGGAACTTTTCTTTCCAATGAAGAGGGTTGTGGGTTTGATCACTGGTTGGGGAGCTAAGATCCCACAAGCCTCATGGCCAAAAAAACAAAACATAAAATAGAAGAAATATTGTAACAAATTCAATAAAGATTTTAAAATAGTTCACATCAAAAAAGAAAACGGGAATTTGCTGACATTTTAACTTATATAATAGTAAGAGTCAGCAAGTGTCTGTCAATGACGAGAAAATGAATGACTGAGTAAGTGAAGTCTGTTCTTTCACCTAAGCTGAATATATATGTATATTTTCCTCTACAGCATCCTGATTCCAAGTACCATGTGAAGAAAAGGATCACCTCTGACGCTGCCAATAGTTCCAACCCCGAGACCAGCAAAGTCCTCACAAGGGCTCCCATCTTGCTGTCCCTTTTCTGATTTCGATACAGAAAATCTAATGATAGAAAAGAACATATAATAATTCTGAAGTTAGTATATGTATCAGTTTTGGTAATTTAAAGATGGGAGGAGACCAGTATAGAAGTTCTGAATAGGACACATAAAGCTCTCAACACAGAAATCTGGACAAAGAGGCAGTTGTATTTCATTGGAAGAACAGTCATCTCACTCAGTTTTAAGATGCTTCTATTTTATCCCTGACTTTTGATGTACATAGGTACTTTTGCATTTTTTGTTATACTTTGGTTGGTTCAAATTTATGAATGCATGAAGATTAGGTTGTAGGCACGGAATGTGTCCAGAAGAACATTTAACTAAGCTGTTATTTTCTGGTATTGCCTAATTGCCCACATATTCCAAAATGAAAATTCCTCTCATTGTGACATTGCTTCTCATTACCCACACACATTGCCTTATAGGTGCATACATAACTAGGGTGGTGGGTGGATAAGCCCTTATAACTTGGCTTATCTTTTTCTAAAGGTACAATACTCAACACAATTTCTGGGCAATGGAACATGCCTGGGATCAACTGCTGATGTATTAAATTATAGGATGTTGGTTGTTAGGAAATTAATGTTTCTAGAATTTGTTTTACTACTTTCTTAGAAAAAGTAGCATCATCAAATATTATTAGGAATTTTCTAGGATTTCCTTGAAGGTCCAGTGGGTGGAACTTTTCTTTCCAATGAAGAGGGTTGTGGGTTTGATCACTGGTTGGGGAGCTAAGATCCCACAAGCCTCATGGCCAAAAAAACAAAACATAAAATAGAAGAAATATTGTAACAAATTCAATAAAGATTTTAAAATAGTTCACATCAAAAAAGAAAACGGGAATTTGCTGACATTTTAACTTATATAATAGTAAGAGTCAGCAAGTGTCTGTCAATGACGAGAAAATGAATGACTGAGTAAGTGAAGTCTGTTCTTTCACCTAAGCTGAATATATATGTATATTTTCCTCTACAGCATCCTGATTCCAAGTACCATGTGAAGAAAAGGATCACCTCTCTGACGCTGCCAATAGTTCCAACCCCCGAGACCAGCAAAGTCCTCACAAGGGCTCCCATCTTGCAGTCAACCCCTGTCACACCACCGCCCCTCTCACCAACCTTTGGAGGTACCAGTAAAATAGACCAGTATTCTCGGATTCTATTCCCAGTTGCATTTGCGGGATTCAACCTGGTATACTGGATAGTTTATCTTTCCAAAGATACAATGGAAGTGAGCAACAGTGTGGAATAGCTTACAGCCACAATTATCTGTATTCTCTAAGTTCTCATTTTCTAAATTTTTAAAAATAGCAATAAGACTTGTATTGATGCTTTTCTGAACATGAAATCAAAATTGAAAATCTCTAACACATAGCTTTGAGTAAGCTTGCATGGGCAGAAAAGCAATAATGTTACTCTTCAAAATTGGAAGGTGAAGGTTGCTAAAAAAAATATGACTTTTCTGTACATTAGAGAAAATTTTATAAAAGGATAAAATGCATTCAGGATGAGTTTGTCAATCTTTGTCCTTCATTGCTTAATATTTTCATTGTCACTGTGAATAGCATTTGTCACAAAGCAGATAAAATAAGAAATGCTGACACTTCCAAAGGTTGCCTTAAAATACATTTATTTTGGCTTAGTTCTGAAGAGAACAAAATATAAATAGTCTAAATATTTATCAGTAGGTTAATACCAGCATGATGGAGGCCTTTATGCTAGTCAAATGGTTTTCAGTGGCATTGTAAAGCCTGTATTGAGCTTAGCCATTTGTTTTTAACCTTGCTGTGCTATTTTACCTCAATAAAGTATGGTGTTTGTATACATATGAATTATACATAGCTCATGAACTATGTATGCATTTGTATATAGCTTCTGTTGGACTGCAGTACAGTGTTGTTTTGTCTCATTAAGTTCTTCTTTAAATAATATGCTCATCATAATTCCACAAAATGGTAGAAAATTTGTATATAATGACTTCTTATATCTCATATTCTTTACATTTCTAAGTGTATCACTAAACAAAATAGTAATAAACATGATTCTCTGTATCTGTTTAATAAAGTTTAATTCCAAAGAGTTCTCTTAAGCATGAGGAAATGAAATAGACACTAATGTTCCTAGGGATTCTGAGAGGTAGAAGGCATGGGGGACCAGGCTTGGTCACCTAGCTCTAAAAAATCAACATGAGATTGTATTCCAATAATCAATCTTTCATGTCCTTTCTGCCCACTCAGCATACTTTTAAAAGATGAATAGGGTCTGAGGATCTAATGTATAAATGGTGACTATAGTTGATAACACTATTGTATAATTGAAATTTTCTTCAACCTGGTATACTGGATAGTTTATCTTTCCAAAGATACAATGGAAGTGAGCAACAGTGTGGAATAGCTTACAGCCACAATTATCTGTATTCTCTAAGTTCTCATTTTCTAAATTTTTAAAAATAGCAATAAGACTTGTATTGATGCTTTTCTGAACATGAAATCAAAATTGAAAATCTCTAACACATAGCTTTGAGTAAGCTTGCATGGGCAGAAAAGCAATAATGTTACTCTTCAAAATTGGAAGGTGAAGGTTGCTAAAAAAAATATGACTTTTCTGTACATTAGAGAAAATTTTATAAAAGGATAAAATGCATTCAGGATGAGTTTGTCAATCTTTGTCCTTCATTGCTTAATATTTTCATTGTCACTGTGAATAGCATTTGTCACAAAGCAGATAAAATAAGAAATGCTGACACTTCCAAAGGTTGCCTTAAAATACATTTATTTTGGCTTAGTTCTGAAGAGAACAAAATATAAATAGTCTAAATATTTATCAGTAGGTTAATACCAGCATGATGGAGGCCTTTATGCTAGTCAAATGGTTTTCAGTGGCATTGTAAAGCCTGTATTGAGCTTAGCCATTTGTTTTTAACCTTGCTGTGCTATTTTACCTCAATAAAGTATGGTGTTTGTATACATATGAATTATACATAGCTCATGAACTATGTATGCATTTGTATATAGCTTCTGTTGGACTGCAGTACAGTGTTGTTTTGTCTCATTAAGTTCTTCTTTAAATAATATGCTCATCATAATTCCACAAAATGGTAGAAAATTTGTATATAATGACTTCTTATATCTCATATTCTTTACATTTCTAAGTGTATCACTAAACAAAATAGTAATAAACATGATTCTCTGTATCTGTTTAATAAATTTTAAATTTCCCAAAGAGTTCTCTTAAGCATGAGGAAATGAAATAGACACTAATGTTCCTAGGGATTCTGAGAGGTAGAAGGCATGGGGGACCAGGCTTGGTCACCTAGCTCTAAAAAATCAACATGAGATTGTATTCCAATAATCAATCTTTCATGTCCTTTCTGCCCACTCAGCATACTTTTAAAAGATGAATAGGGTCTGAGGATCTAATGTATAAATGGTGACTATAGTTGATAACACTATTGTATAATTGAAATTTTCTAAAAGAGCAGAAATTAAATGTTCTGACCAAAAAAATGTAAATATGTGTGATGATGGATATGTTACTTAACGCAATAGAAGGAGTCATTTCACACTGTATATATATATTAAATCATCACATCGTACATTTTAAATATCTTGCCACTTTATTTATCAATTGTACCTCAATTAAGCTAAAAAAAAATGAATGGAACTATTTTTCTCCCTTTGTACTCTTCTAGCTCTTCCTGAGGCTAACTCTACCCCTATTTCTCCCACACAGAATGATGGTAGGGAAGCAGGAACTAGGAGTGGGAGAAGGCATGTGGTACGGTTTGTGCAGATCAATTAATCTCTCACTAGCCATAGTTAGGACTTAAATATCAGTGATATCAGCCAGAGCTCTGAACCAGAGATAAATATTCTGGAATTACTACTCTTGCCTTTACCCAGGAAAATTTTATGGCTAAACAAATTAAAGTTTAATTTAATTAAAGCTTAAAGTTTACTTTAGCCTCTGGGAAACGTAGGATGAGGGGGGATAGAATAGTCACTCTCTGGAGTTCCTTCCATTTTGAACAGCCTATGTACATTTCATCACTATTTTTTCCTGTCTAAATTAAGTCATCATACGAAGTCTTTCCTGTGTTTGAGAATATATTAATTAAATGTGAATTTGGTGTTAATACCATTATATACTATGTTATACTTAATTTCTTCACAAACTTGTGAAGTATACACTGCTGTCATTTTCCTTTAAAGATAAAAAACCTAGAGGCAGTGAAGATGAATAATTTTGTTCAAAATCAAGTAGAACTCAAGTGCTATACCTGAGAGTCAAACCTACTTAATCATAACCAGAAAAATCAGTCTGTTCCATAATCCCCTCCACAATTCTCTCACCTTGTCTTTCATTTCCTGTAATAATTTTCCTGGTGGTCTGACATTCTGAGAGGTAGAAGGCATGGGGGACCAGGCTTGGTCACCTAGCTCTAAAAAATCAACATGAGATTGTATTCCAATAATCAATCTTTCATGTCCTTTCTGCCCACTCAGCATACTTTTAAAAGATGAATAGGGTCTGAGGATCTAATGTATAAATGGTGACTATAGTTGATAACACTATTGTATAATTGAAATTTTCTAAAAGAGCAGAAATTAAATGTTCTGACCAAAAAAATGTAAATATGTGTGATGATGGATATGTTACTTAACGCAATAGAAGGAGTCATTTCACACTGTATATATATATTAAATCATCACATCGTACATTTTAAATATCTTGCCACTTTATTTATCAATTGTACCTCAATTAAGCTAAAAAAAAATGAATGGAACTATTTTTCTCCCTTTGTACTCTTCTAGCTCTTCCTGAGGCTAACTCTACCCCTATTTCTCCCACACAGAATGATGGTAGGGAAGCAGGAACTAGGAGTGGGAGAAGGCATGTGGTACGGTTTGTGCAGATCAATTAATCTCTCACTAGCCATAGTTAGGACTTAAATATCAGTGATATCAGCCAGAGCTCTGAACCAGAGATAAATATTCTGGAATTACTACTCTTGCCTTTACCCAGGAAAATTTTATGGCTAAACAAATTAAAGTTTAATTTAATTAAAGCTTAAAGTTTACTTTAGCCTCTGGGAAACGTAGGATGAGGGGATAGAATAGTCACTCTCTGGAGTTCCTTCCATTTTGAACAGCCTATGTACATTTCATCACTATTTTTTCCTGTCTAAATTAAGTCATCATACGAAGTCTTTCCTGTGTTTGAGAATATATTAATTAAATGTGAATTTGGTGTTAATACCATTATATACTATGTTATACTTAATTTCTTCACAAACTTGTGAAGTATACACTGCTGTCATTTTCCTTTAAAGATAAAAAACCTAGAGGCAGTGAAGATGAATAATTTTGTTCAAAATCAAGTAGAACTCAAGTGCTATACCTGAGAGTCAAACCTACTTAATCATAACCAGAAAAATCAGTCTGTTCCATAATCCCCTCCACAATTCTCTCACCTTGTCTTTCATTTCCTGTAATAATTTTCCTGGTGGTCTGACATTCTCCCGCACCCCCCCACCCCACCCCATCACTTATTCTACATATCACTCAAAGCACATTTCTATCAGTCAACATCTATGCTCCCAGCTAAAAAAAGGTATAAGTAAAACTCATTACAATCATTATATATTGTAGGCATAAGATTTCTCCTCAATCAAGGGATCTTGAAAGAAAATGTAAAACTTTTGAACTGCTAGGAGTTCTAGAGAGTATTATTTCTCAGTGTATATTATGGAGTCATAATAGAGGTTAACTGCAAACAGAACAGTTTCCAGAGTTAAACAATTTGAGGGGAGATGTTGAATCAAAACAAAATAGGTTTCTTTTCTGCTGGACTCCTCTGAGCCTTGATTATGCTTATGTGCACTGTGATTCTCTCGTAGTGTGCCCTAGTATTTAACATTTCCCAAATCCATATTCCATAAATACTATTTTGCAAGGAAGAAATGTTTGGATTAGCATTCTTCAGAAAACAATTTGGGAAAGACCACCTTGATATTATTTATACTCTCCTTCAACCCCCAGTTAAATAGACAAGGGATTGAGTCTTTGAATAGGGAGATAACTTATTTTGGTTCATACAGCTTAGAGATAAAATTAAGACTGCATAAAATAAAAACCAGATAAGATATTTCAGTAGAGATACTTTAATACTGAAAGAACTGTTAAGATAAGAGACCATAATGGCACAGTCAGACACCAAAGAGGAGGATGATAGGGCTCTCTGGAGTTCCTTCCATTTTGAACAGCCTATGTACATTTCATCACTATTTTTTCCTGTCTAAATTAAGTCATCATACGAAGTCTTTCCTGTGTTTGAGAATATATTAATTAAATGTGAATTTGGTGTTAATACCATTATATACTATGTTATACTTAATTTCTTCACAAACTTGTGAAGTATACACTGCTGTCATTTTCCTTTAAAGATAAAAAACCTAGAGGCAGTGAAGATGAATAATTTTGTTCAAAATCAAGTAGAACTCAAGTGCTATACCTGAGAGTCAAACCTACTTAATCATAACCAGAAAAATCAGTCTGTTCCATAATCCCCTCCACAATTCTCTCACCTTGTCTTTCATTTCCTGTAATAATTTTCCTGGTGGTCTGACATTCTCCCGCACCCCCCCACCCCACCCCATCACTTATTCTACATATCACTCAAAGCACATTTCTATCAGTCAACATCTATGCTCCCAGCTAAAAAAAGGTATAAGTAAAACTCATTACAATCATTATATATTGTAGGCATAAGATTTCTCCTCAATCAAGGGATCTTGAAAGAAAATGTAAAACTTTTGAACTGCTAGGAGTTCTAGAGAGTATTATTTCTCAGTGTATATTATGGAGTCATAATAGAGGTTAACTGCAAACAGAACAGTTTCCAGAGTTAAACAATTTGAGGGGAGATGTTGAATCAAAACAAAATAGGTTTCTTTTCTGCTGGACTCCTCTGAGCCTTGATTATGCTTATGTGCACTGTGATTCTCTCGTAGTGTGCCCTAGTATTTAACATTTCCCAAATCCATATTCCATAAATACTATTTTGCAAGGAAGAAATGTTTGGATTAGCATTCTTCAGAAAACAATTTGGGAAAGACCACCTTGATATTATTTATACTCTCCTTCAACCCCCAGTTAAATAGACAAGGGATTGAGTCTTTGAATAGGGAGATAACTTATTTTGGTTCATACAGCTTAGAGATAAAATTAAGACTGCATAAAATAAAAACCAGATAAGATATTTCAGTAGAGATACTTTAATACTGAAAGAACTGTTAAATGAGTAACAGAGACCATAATGGCACAGTCAGACACCAAAGAGGAGGATGATAGGGTTAATAGAACATAAAAAGTTACTTTTTGAGCTGGACTCAATCATCTGTAGAGAGAACATCACCTGAATGGGGACAGTCGTTCAGCAACTCAAAGAAGAGAGCCCCAGAGCTGGGAATCAGACCTCCAAGGGCAGGGCACTACCCAGCTATGCCCTGAGACTCCTCAGACTGGGGTCTCATACCTCTGAGGTCTTCCCACATGCTGCTATTAATAGCATCTCTGGAGCTTGCGGGAGAACCCTTACAGGTTGGAGAACAGACTCACAGGGAGGAAAGACTGCTTGGCTGAAGCTGCTATCTTTGAAGAGAAAGATGAAGTTGGTTCTGGGACAATCCAAACTGAAGACTGGAATCAACCGTTGTCTCAAGGTAAAGGGTAACAAAGGCAAAAGTAAGACTATAACAGGGAGAATATTATTTTCCCCTTTCATCTGCTTTCTAGTCTCTCTAGAATTCCTCCTATTGGAAGAACCTGACAGAAGAAATGAAAACTAAAGGGTTCAGCTGAAGCATCATAAGATAGAGTATAGAAGGCTGGATGTGGAGCTGACAGAACAATGCTTAATAAATGAAACAACTCACTCCTCTGATTAATCAGTACCATATATACACTTCTGTACATATTTATACAGTTTCAGGACATCCAATGACTCCTCACACAAATGGAAATGCACTCTTAATTTGTCCAAAAATGAGACAGGCAAAATCCAAACATCCATTATGTTTATTTCTAAGTAATAATCACAGCATCCATTTCAGATGATATTTAATCTATTATTATCACCGTCTCACCTGAATATTCCGTTTCCAAAAGACTCAACTGTAAACCTATCTGTGTTGAAACCAACTTTATATAAAAGTAAGGGGATAGGAGAAAGAAAGCCAAAAGAAAGCATATAATGTATACAAATATTAATATGTTTAAATGTCTATGTGACCTTTATGGATAGAGAGAGCTAGATCCATCTCTGTACAAATAACAGAGACAAGGAATCAATATAGTTCCTGTTATCCCCATTTTTGTAATTAGTCACATGACTGGAGTTGATGTAAATAACTTCCTTTTCCCCCTCCAGTGTAATTTAAATGAGTAACAGAGACCATAATGGCACAGTCAGACACCAAAGAGGAGGATGATAGGGTTAATAGAACATAAAAAGTTACTTTTTGAGCTGGACTCAATCATCTGTAGAGAGAACATCACCTGAATGGGGACAGTCGTTCAGCAACTCAAAGAAGAGAGCCCCAGAGCTGGGAATCAGACCTCCAAGGGCAGGGCACTACCCAGCTATGCCCTGAGACTCCTCAGACTGGGGTCTCATACCTCTGAGGTCTTCCCACATGCTGCTATTAATAGCATCTCTGGAGCTTGCGGGAGAACCCTTACAGGTTGGAGAACAGACTCACAGGGAGGAAAGACTGCTTGGCTGAAGCTGCTATCTTTGAAGAGAAAGATGAAGTTGGTTCTGGGACAATCCAAACTGAAGACTGGAATCAACCGTTGTCTCAAGGTAAAGGGTAACAAAGGCAAAAGTAAGACTATAACAGGGAGAATATTATTTTCCCCTTTCATCTGCTTTCTAGTCTCTCTAGAATTCCTCCTATTGGAAGAACCTGACAGAAGAAATGAAAACTAAAGGGTTCAGCTGAAGCATCATAAGATAGAGTATAGAAGGCTGGATGTGGAGCTGACAGAACAATGCTTAATAAATGAAACAACTCACTCCTCTGATTAATCAGTACCATATATACACTTCTGTACATATTTATACAGTTTCAGGACATCCAATGACTCCTCACACAAATGGAAATGCACTCTTAATTTGTCCAAAAATGAGACAGGCAAAATCCAAACATCCATTATGTTTATTTCTAAGTAATAATCACAGCATCCATTTCAGATGATATTTAATCTATTATTATCACCGTCTCACCTGAATATTCCGTTTCCAAAAGACTCAACTGTAAACCTATCTGTGTTGAAACCAACTTTATATAAAAGTAAGGGGATAGGAGAAAGAAAGCCAAAAGAAAGCATATAATGTATACAAATATTAATATGTTTAAATGTCTATGTGACCTTTATGGATAGAGAGAGCTAGATCCATCTCTGTACAAATAACAGAGACAAGGAATCAATATAGTTCCTGTTATCCCCATTTTTGTAATTAGTCACATGACTGGAGTTGATGTAAATAACTTCCTTTTTCTATAGATAATATTGTTTTCTCTCAGTCAGCATCCTGGCTGGTAGGTTGGGGTTCTTAATCTCACAGAGTTAATGGCAAGGTCTTAATTCAAGAGCAAGATAGTTTTCTCACATCTAGGAAGATAGATTGTGTCCACTACTAAGAAGTCTTAGAGAGCTTTAGAGTTCTAAGGTAGATTCTCAGCATTGTTCAAGTTCACTCAGATGTCACCATACAAATTTCAGCCTCACTTTCCCTATTAATCTTCTCACTTTTTCATTAGAGACACAGCAAATGTAAGAGTTTGATTTACATTGTAATTCTACAAACAGCAAAATTAAAATATGCATTCTAAAAGAAGTCAGGCCTGCAGCTACAAGGAAAGAGATTCTTCTAAGACTACTCTAGAAGCTCTGCTCTTCTGTATGACTTGAATTGAGGATTAATAGTCCTGAGTTTTTACATTTCTGCCTGTGGATTCTGCAGTGCAGTCCGAAGAGGCAACTTACCCACAGTACTTGTAGTCATTGTCAGTACCATAAAAATTAAGGGTTGAAGACACTGGGTTCTCAGGATATTTCATTATAATCAGTATGAAGTGATCATTAAAATGAAATGTAATCTAACTGCATATTGTGAATTATTACTATCTCATTTCCCACTGGAAAAGAGATCAGTACTTCATTAAAGGAAATGGGCATGACCAAATGAAGCTCAGAATCTGTTGGTATCTACTCAAGTTCAGATAGAGAAATGGCTACCACAAATGGGATACTTAAAACCAAGCTGAGTCTAGCAAAGGGAATCTATTATTATCACCGTCTCACCTGAATATTCCGTTTCCAAAAGACTCAACTGTAAACCTATCTGTGTTGAAACCAACTTTATATAAAAGTAAGGGGATAGGAGAAAGAAAGCCAAAAGAAAGCATATAATGTATACAAATATTAATATGTTTAAATGTCTATGTGACCTTTATGGATAGAGAGAGCTAGATCCATCTCTGTACAAATAACAGAGACAAGGAATCAATATAGTTCCTGTTATCCCCATTTTTGTAATTAGTCACATGACTGGAGTTGATGTAAATAACTTCCTTTTTCTATAGATAATATTGTTTTCTCTCAGTCAGCATCCTGGCTGGTAGGTTGGGGTTCTTAATCTCACAGAGTTAATGGCAAGGTCTTAATTCAAGAGCAAGATAGTTTTCTCACATCTAGGAAGATAGATTGTGTCCACTACTAAGAAGTCTTAGAGAGCTTTAGAGTTCTAAGGTAGATTCTCAGCATTGTTCAAGTTCACTCAGATGTCACCATACAAATTTCAGCCTCACTTTCCCTATTAATCTTCTCACTTTTTCATTAGAGACACAGCAAATGTAAGAGTTTGATTTACATTGTAATTCTACAAACAGCAAAATTAAAATATGCATTCTAAAAGAAGTCAGGCCTGCAGCTACAAGGAAAGAGATTCTTCTAAGACTACTCTAGAAGCTCTGCTCTTCTGTATGACTTGAATTGAGGATTAATAGTCCTGAGTTTTTACATTTCTGCCTGTGGATTCTGCAGTGCAGTCCGAAGAGGCAACTTACCCACAGTACTTGTAGTCATTGTCAGTACCATAAAAATTAAGGGTTGAAGACACTGGGTTCTCAGGATATTTCATTATAATCAGTATGAAGTGATCATTAAAATGAAATGTAATCTAACTGCATATTGTGAATTATTACTATCTCATTTCCCACTGGAAAAGAGATCAGTACTTCATTAAAGGAAATGGGCATGACCAAATGAAGCTCAGAATCTGTTGGTATCTACTCAAGTTCAGATAGAGAAATGGCTACCAGCCTTAGGGTTGGGGTAAAATGAAAAAGGCTAGTATTACCATCTTAGAGGAAGACACACAAAGGCTGAGTCTCAGACCTTTAAGAAGGGATCAGTGTCTGGGGCTGGAGAAGTAAATGGTAACCCACTCTAGTATTCTTGCCTGGAAAATCCCATGGATGGAAAAGCCTGGCAAGCTACAATCCATAGGGTCTCAAAAATATATATTTATGTATTTATATTTATATGGCTTTCCTGATGACTCACTGGTGAGGAATCTGCCTGCAATGCAGGAATCCTGGGTTGGGACGATCTCCCGAAGGAGGCCATGGCAACCCACTCTTCTTGCCTGGAGAATGCCATGGACAAATGGAGGAGCTTGGTGGGCTGCAGTGCATGGGATCACACAGAGTCGGACATGACTGAAGTGACTAAGCAACAATGCCTGGGGCACTATCCCTGGAAATGCAGTAAGAACCAAGTAGAGGTCTGCTGAAGTAGAGGCCAACATGAGGACGATCCTTATACAAGAAGAGACTTGGATGGAATGAGGAAGTCCTTTCTTACATTTCCTTCTGCCTTCACATCTCCCTGTACTGCCTCTGATTCTCAGAACTCAATAGGAAGCATCTTCAAAAGAGAAATGAAAATGGAGCAGTTTAATGCCAGTGTTCTCAGCTACAGAAGGGTGGATTTGCAACTAAGCAATAATAGCTTAAACACAAACACAGCCTGAGATGTAAACTATTTTGATGTCCCGTAAGCATTTGAAAATTCTTCTGTAATGGTTGAATTTCAAAAGCCATAATAAGCCATAATAAGCCATATAGGAGACATATAGGAGCAGGGAGACGTTATTAGAAATCACTTACTGTAAAACCCTATTTGTTTATATTAAAATCAAATTAATTTTATATGTAAATTGCTCAAACCAGCAACTGGCATGTTAAAGCACCATAATAAGTGACCATTTATGGTAGTAATAGTATCAACATCATCATAGCAGCTTACTATATGCTAATACTAAGAATTGATACACAATTGATAAAATTCAGGTTCAAATAATTTTATGTCAGGTTATGAAATGTATAAACAGGAATTTCCAATAACAGACATTAGCTGGCCAAGTATAAAATGTGTGCTATCACACTAAAACCAAACCAAAACAACAAAAAAGTCACAAATTACTGTTGAAAAATTTGAGTGATGCCCCAAAGGGTATATTTTCAAATAGCTTCCTACAATGTTTGGCCATCTGATTATATGTTATAGTTTAATAATGTTCTTAACTCATGATTTTGGCAGTCTAATGCTTTGTATCCCAGAAAAATCAATGACAATTATTTTCTTAAATCCTCCAGAACCTAGGCTACACTTATCTTTCTGACGGCATGTGTTAGTGAGCATGTACTGAGTAATGACTGAGGGGGAACTGGAGGTTTGCACTATGATAACATTCTACTCCTTGGAATGGAAATTCTTGCAGTCTAGATGACTTACATAGAGTCAGAAAGATTCTACAAATAGGCTTTTCTTATATTTCTTAATTTATTTGTTTCTCAATGAATACAAAATGAACTGACAGACCACCTTCTCTGTTTAACTTTTACATTTCAGTTCTAATTCAGCACAATAAAGTCTCCACATTCAGTTACCATTCTTGGATTATTTTTTGTTGGGGACAATGGCAATTCATGTCTGCTGAAGTAGAGGCCAACATGAGGACGATCCTTATACAAGAAGAGACTTGGATGGAATGAGGAAGTCCTTTCTTACATTTCCTTCTGCCTTCACATCTCCCTGTACTGCCTCTGATTCTCAGAACTCAATAGGAAGCATCTTCAAAAGAGAAATGAAAATGGAGCAGTTTAATGCCAGTGTTCTCAGCTACAGAAGGGTGGATTTGCAACTAAGCAATAATAGCTTAAACACAAACACAGCCTGAGATGTAAACTATTTTGATGTCCCGTAAGCATTTGAAAATTCTTCTGTAATGGTTGAATTTCAAAAGCCATAATAAGCCATAATAAGCCATATAGGAGACATATAGGAGCAGGGAGACGTTATTAGAAATCACTTACTGTAAAACCCTATTTGTTTATATTAAAATCAAATTAATTTTATATGTAAATTGCTCAAACCAGCAACTGGCATGTTAAAGCACCATAATAAGTGACCATTTATGGTAGTAATAGTATCAACATCATCATAGCAGCTTACTATATGCTAATACTAAGAATTGATACACAATTGATAAAATTCAGGTTCAAATAATTTTATGTCAGGTTATGAAATGTATAAACAGGAATTTCCAATAACAGACATTAGCTGGCCCAAGTATAAAATGTGTGCTATCACACTAAAACCAAACCAAAACAACAAAAAAGTCACAAATTACTGTTGAAAAATTTGAGTGATGCCCCAAAGGGTATATTTTCAAATAGCTTCCTACAATGTTTGGCCATCTGATTATATGTTATAGTTTAATAATGTTCTTAACTCATGATTTTGGCAGTCTAATGCTTTGTATCCCAGAAAAATCAATGACAATTATTTTCTTAAATCCTCCAGAACCTAGGCTACACTTATCTTTCTGACGGCATGTGTTAGTGAGCATGTACTGAGTAATGACTGAGGGGGAACTGGAGGTTTGCACTATGATAACATTCTACTCCTTGGAATGGAAATTCTTGCAGTCTAGATGACTTACATAGAGTCAGAAAGATTCTACAAATAGGCTTTTCTTATATTTCTTAATTTATTTGTTTCTCAATGAATACAAAATGAACTGACAGACCACCTTCTCTGTTTAACTTTTACATTTCAGTTCTAATTCAGCACAATAAAGTCTCCACATTCAGTTACCATTCTTGGATTATTTTTTGTTGGGGACAATGGCAATTCATGAATTCATTCTCAACATCTAATGTTCACAAATATACAAATGTTGATGCAGAAATGCCTCACATTTGTCAGTAGGTCACTTTTCTTGGGATTTCAATTTTTCAGAAAACTGATCACCTTATGGTCAGCCCAGAATTCCTCTCAACTCCAACCACCATCCACAAGTGCAAAATAGTCAAATAAACCAAAATAAAAGTCCTGAAAGGCACATGTTTTACCCCCAGCAAAGTCACTCCAACCTCACTCAAAGCCTGTTACACATTTATATTTTAAACTTAGTTCCACTGGCTAATTAGTTTCTTAGCCCAATGCGGATGAGAGGAGAAATATGTGGAGAAATGTTGGGGGACATTAGAATCAGATAAAACAAAAGAAGAAATGACAACAGACAGAAAGCAGTCAGAAGAATATAAAAACCAGCTTCAAAACTGTAGGCTCCTTGTGCACTGGGTTATACAGCCCTCCATTATAAAGTGAAGCCTCACTGCCCTGGTGAGTGCATTGGAACAGACTCCTGTACTAGGTAAGGTGAAACTATGGACAAGTCAATTACTTCTCTGGGCCTTTCCCACATCTTTACAGTTGGGGGTTTCATGAGATGATTTTATTAACCTAAATTTCCATTACTTTATAACAATTTTAAAATGAGATTCCCATGAACTCCATTTAGAATGTCAGAAGGGTATGCAATGCCTTTTAAAATATTTCTTATAAACACAGTTAAAGGAAGTAAAAATGGTTTGGTCTTAATAGTGGTAAAATATTTCCTTTTATCCCAGAAAAATCAATGACAATTATTTTCTTAAATCCTCCAGAACCTAGGCTACACTTATCTTTCTGACGGCATGTGTTAGTGAGCATGTACTGAGTAATGACTGAGGGGGAACTGGAGGTTTGCACTATGATAACATTCTACTCCTTGGAATGGAAATTCTTGCAGTCTAGATGACTTACATAGAGTCAGAAAGATTCTACAAATAGGCTTTTCTTATATTTCTTAATTTATTTGTTTCTCAATGAATACAAAATGAACTGACAGACCACCTTCTCTGTTTAACTTTTACATTTCAGTTCTAATTCAGCACAATAAAGTCTCCACATTCAGTTACCATTCTTGGATTATTTTTTGTTGGGGACAATGGCAATTCATGAATTCATTCTCAACATCTAATGTTCACAAATATACAAATGTTGATGCAGAAATGCCTCACATTTGTCAGTAGGTCACTTTTCTTGGGATTTCAATTTTTCAGAAAACTGATCACCTTATGGTCAGCCCAGAATTCCTCTCAACTCCAACCACCATCCACAAGTGCAAAATAGTCAAATAAACCAAAATAAAAGTCCTGAAAGGCACATGTTTTACCCCCAGCAAAGTCACTCCAACCTCACTCAAAGCCTGTTACACATTTATATTTTAAACTTAGTTCCACTGGCTAATTAGTTTCTTAGCCCAATGCGGATGAGAGGAGAAATATGTGGAGAAATGTTGGGGGACATTAGAATCAGATAAAACAAAAGAAGAAATGACAACAGACAGAAAGCAGTCAGAAGAATATAAAAACCAGCTTCAAAACTGTAGGCTCCTTGTGCACTGGGTTATACAGCCCTCCATTATAAAGTGAAGCCTCACTGCCCTGGTGAGTGCATTGGAACAGACTCCTGTACTAGGTAAGGTGAAACTATGGACAAGTCAATTACTTCTCTGGGCCTTTCCCACATCTTTACAGTTGGGGGTTTCATGAGATGATTTTATTAACCTAAATTTCCATTACTTTATAACAATTTTAAAATGAGATTCCCATGAACTCCATTTAGAATGTCAGAAGGGTATGCAATGCCTTTTAAAATATTTCTTATAAACACAGTTAAAGGAAGTAAAAATGGTTTGGTCTTAATAGTGGTAAATACTTGATATTTACCAGAAGTAACGTGCTTTTATAAGTACTTACATATATTTTTATATAAGCTTTATAACCATTCAGTGAAGTAGATTCTATTTATGCACACTGCACAACTGAGGAGACTCAGGTTCACACAGGTGGCACTAATTGCACAGTATCTCATGGTCAGAAAAGATTCAAGGCCCATTTTTAATCATTTGCCAAACTGTATACTCCTCCCCAAGATTCATATATAAGCTCCATGTACTTGCAAGTGTGCTTCCATTTTATTCCTGGGTCACAGGTCACCAGCAAGTTTCTGGTTCACAAAAGGTAGACAAATAATTTGTGCTCGCCCAATTACATCTCACTGATAAGAAGCATGGCCCCTGTTCCAGGATGAATGCAGTCATCAATTCTGTGTGGTACCAAGTATGCAACATTCAAGTGATTAAATAAGATTCCCACTGCTATGCTGCCATATGACGTGAACATCAACTTATCAGTAAGAGATAACTGACACATGGAGAGATTTCTCTTCTTTTTTGAATATGACTAATTATCCACTGGGCTTCCAAAGTAGTGCTGTTGGTAAAGAACCTGCTTGCCAATACAGGAGACATAAGAGACACAGGTTTGATCCCTGGGTCAGGATGATCCCCTGGAGGAGAGCATAGCGATCCACTCCATGCCTGGAGAAACTCATGGACAGAGGAGCCTGGCAGGCTAAGTCCATAGGGTTGCAAAGAGTCAGACATAACTTTAGCAACTTAACACACACACACACACACACACAAACATAATTATTCACTTACGTATCTTAAAAAAAAAATCTGTCATTTCTGTGTATGTGAAGCAAACAAGTATGCACAAATATCATTCCATGATGTCTTGATCAGAAGTCACTGTCCCTTTTCTCTAACAATGGAAATAATATACAAGAGGTAAAGGCTCACAGGAAAGAATATGGACTGTGAAGGCTCTCTGGGACAGCTAAACTCTTTATCATCTTAGGCAACTTACTTCAACTCTCCCAGTCTTGGTGTTGGGCTGCATCCTACAGGCCTACAAATACTGTACTTGCCCATCTATGAGATCAAAGGAAGAATCCAAAACAATGAATGAGATGTCAGTGGCTTAATGGACGGGAGAATCTCACCAATCTAAAGCAAGGTCCTGGAGTGATACCCCACCATGTGCTGAAAACAGTGGGCAGGACACACAGCCGCTCCCAGGAGAGGGGTGGTTAACAGTTCTAGGGAAAATTGACCTCAGGTTGTCTTGTCCCTTACCAGGGAAATTATCAGAGGGGGGACATCCCTCACAGCCCCTTCAATAAGCTACCACAGTGGAGATGTTTTGATATGAATCATTAGCTAGGGCAGTGGTAAGTCTGTAGAAATGCCAGTCATGTGAATGCAGGTGTAGGAGAAGCAGGCACTAGTCAAGCAGGTGACATACACAGAGTAAGAGAACAGCCATCTTCAGTGGCCTGACCATACATTCCACTTCTACAATATCCTATACGACCACTGTAATGTTAGTCTCCCCCCATCTTCTGCATATCCCTGGGGTCAGGTATGTAGAACAGCACTACAACCAGATACCACAAATACAACACAGACACCAGAAGCTAAAGAGTATCAGGCCTAAGTTACCTAGCATGCTCAGAAGAGTCATTTACCAGAATTTGGACAACTTTTGTATCCAAGCACTTGATGGGTCAATGCAGAGGAAGTCAACAGTGCAACATCCTATCCAGTGAAGAGGAAAGTAGGCCACCCCTGGTTTCACAACCCAGAGCCACCCCCATGGGAAAAGGAAGGTCTTAGCTCTAAAAAAAGACATGCTGGTTGCCTAGACAGCAGTCCAAGTACAGGTCTGCTCCCTCCATGTTATGTTGAGTGCCATTAGGGGTGGACTCATTGAGCATTTCCTAATAAAAAAAAAAATTAATCTGAGTCATTAGACTCATATGTCCAGAATCAGCATACTGCATTCCACACAGCAGAGTGCAGGAGTGCTCATCAGGGGGTGGTTGCACAATAACATTTAACAATGGAGGTCCTTCTAACACATTGGTATGTGGGAAAAAGAACATGGTAAGAGACTTTGTGCCCCGTTGTCAGTCATCCCAGAGTCACATCAGCTGAGCCCATGCTTCATGGAAGTCCAGAGGAAGCCCACAATGCCATCTTATTGTAGAGCCCACATTTAGACTCATTTTTACAGTAAATCCATGGTTGTTTTCCAGTCCTCAAATAGATTTCCTTCCCTCAGGCTAAGGACAAAATATAAGACATCTAACAGGCACAACACAGGCCAGTAAGAACAAGCAACTGCATTGACAATACCTGTTCTAGGAAAATTAAAGGTTGTCTTGTCCCTTACCAGGAAATTATCAGAGGACATCCCTCACAGCCCCTTCAATAAGCTACCACAGTGGAGATGTTTTGATATGAATCATTAGCTAGGGCAGTGGTAAGTCTGTAGAAATGCCAGTCATGTGAATGCAGGTGTAGGAGAAGCAGGCACTAGTCAAGCAGGTGACATACACAGAGTAAGAGAACAGCCATCTTCAGTGGCCTGACCATACATTCCACTTCTACAATATCCTATACGACCACTGTAATGTTAGTCTCCCCCCATCTTCTGCATATCCCTGGGGTCAGGTATGTAGAACAGCACTACAACCAGATACCACAAATACAACACAGACACCAGAAGCTAAAGAGTATCAGGCCTAAGTTACCTAGCATGCTCAGAAGAGTCATTTACCAGAATTTGGACAACTTTTGTATCCAAGCACTTGATGGGTCAATGCAGAGGAAGTCAACAGTGCAACATCCTATCCAGTGAAGAGGAAAGTAGGCCACCCCTGGTTTCACAACCCAGAGCCACCCCCATGGGAAAAGGAAGGTCTTAGCTCTAAAAAAAGACATGCTGGTTGCCTAGACAGCAGTCCAAGTACAGGTCTGCTCCCTCCATGTTATGTTGAGTGCCATTAGGGGTGGACTCATTGAGCATTTCCTAATAAAAAAAAAAATTAATCTGAGTCATTAGACTCATATGTCCAGAATCAGCATACTGCATTCCACACAGCAGAGTGCAGGAGTGCTCATCAGGGGGTGGTTGCACAATAACATTTAACAATGGAGGTCCTTCTAACACATTGGTATGTGGGAAAAAGAACATGGTAAGAGACTTTGTGCCCCGTTGTCAGTCATCCCAGAGTCACATCAGCTGAGCCCATGCTTCATGGAAGTCCAGAGGAAGCCCACAATGCCATCTTATTGTAGAGCCCACATTTAGACTCATTTTTACAGTAAATCCATGGTTGTTTTCCAGTCCTCAAATAGATTTCCTTCCCTCAGGCTAAGGACAAAATATAAGACATCTAACAGGCACAACACAGGGGAGATAATGACCAGTAAGCAAAACACATGCAGTACTGGCATTCTGCGACAATACCTTTGGTTTTTGTCCTGGTCTTTCACAGTTCAGAAAAACTCACATTTTCAGTAATATAGGAACGTGTCCAAAATCATATCTACAATGACCACCTAGTTTTACCTTTGATGTCTGAACCACAGCTATTCCAGCTTGACTTTGAGATGCATTACCCTTCACAATGACCAGAACAGATGTACAATACTTGCTCAATAAGGCAAAAACAGGCCACTTTGGTCAATAATGTTAAACTATGTATACGCTAAAATGAGTTTCCCATACCTCTATATATGAAGATTTTCCCATGATTCCCCCTTCAGATTGTATATCTTTCAACAGACCAAAATAAATGTCACAGGAAGTCATGGTGTATGCTGTCTGTCTGCCCTGGGTCTGGATCATGTCCTTCTGTGCTAGGCCTCCTTCATATTTGCCTAACTATCCACACTGGGGAGAAACCAGTCAGATATTATGAACCAGCTCAGAAGTATGCTAATGGGAAAACATTTTAGAAGCTATAGATTTTATCACTTAAACCAAAATTTTATACAAACGTGCTTTTAGCAACAGGCTGAAAAAGCAAGCAGTCATATATTCTGAGTAGTTCTATTCTGTGACAACTTCACTAGATAATTTTCTTTCCATCCTCAATATCAGGGTAAAAGTGAGACAAACACAGTAATTTTCATAGGTACAGTCCTCAATTAACAAGAATAGAATTTAATATCCACTAAAACATAATATTTTTTTCTCTAACCAAATCAGGAGTCGCTCATCAGGGGGTGGTTGCACAATAACATTTAACAATGGAGGTCCTTCTAACACATTGGTATGTGGGAAAAAGAACATGGTAAGAGACTTTGTGCCCCGTTGTCAGTCATCCCAGAGTCACATCAGCTGAGCCCATGCTTCATGGAAGTCCAGAGGAAGCCCACAATGCCATCTTATTGTAGAGCCCACATTTAGACTCATTTTTACAGTAAATCCATGGTTGTTTTCCAGTCCTCAAATAGATTTCCTTCCCTCAGGCTAAGGACAAAATATAAGACATCTAACAGGCACAACACAGGGGAGATAATGACCAGTAAGCAAAACACATGCAGTACTGGCATTCTGCGACAATACCTTTGGTTTTTGTCCTGGTCTTTCACAGTTCAGAAAAACTCACATTTTCAGTAATATAGGAACGTGTCCAAAATCATATCTACAATGACCACCTAGTTTTACCTTTGATGTCTGAACCACAGCTATTCCAGCTTGACTTTGAGATGCATTACCCTTCACAATGACCAGAACAGATGTACAATACTTGCTCAATAAGGCAAAAACAGGCCACTTTGGTCAATAATGTTAAACTATGTATACGCTAAAATGAGTTTCCCATACCTCTATATATGAAGATTTTCCCATGATTCCCCCTTCAGATTGTATATCTTTCAACAGACCAAAATAAATGTCACAGGAAGTCATGGTGTATGCTGTCTGTCTGCCCTGGGTCTGGATCATGTCCTTCTGTGCTAGGCCTCCTTCATATTTGCCTAACTATCCACACTGGGGAGAAACCAGTCAGATATTATGAACCAGCTCAGAAGTATGCTAATGGGAAAACATTTTAGAAGCTATAGATTTTATCACTTAAACCAAAATTTTATACAAACGTGCTTTTAGCAACAGGCTGAAAAAGCAAGCAGTCATATATTCTGAGTAGTTCTATTCTGTGACAACTTCACTAGATAATTTTCTTTCCATCCTCAATATCAGGGTAAAAGTGAGACAAACACAGTAATTTTCATAGGTACAGTCCTCAATTAACAAGAATAGAATTTAATATCCACTAAAACATAATATTTTTTTCTCTAACCAAATCAAGACTAATGTGTTTGCAAAATAAATCTGGTCAACTGACTACAAAGTCTCCTTCAATTTGGTTATGGTAGAACTCCTCAGGAGTCTAGACTAAACTCCCAAAATACCACCAAAGGTCACAGAAGCCATGAGGAAGATCTGTTATCAGACTCTGCCTCAGTGGATTTCTCTCATTGAGAGCTGCCAAATATCAAGATTTTTGCAGAGGCCACAAGACGGTCTTTCCCATTCACCTGATAAGGCTGCTTGGAACCCAAATGTCTCAGTTTCTTAAGGGACCAGGCAGAGAGAAATAAAGTGTTCAAGTCTACTTACAGGTGTGGTTTACCAAACTGATACAAGCCAAAACTAACTTGAGAGGAAGGGGCTTCCTATACCTGGAAAATACAGGCCAAAACCAGAAATAATTTCAGACAAGCCCATAAAAATTATAGCCACATTCACAAGTTCACTCTAACCAATTCTTTTTTTTTTTTTTTAACATTTTAGGAAACCATTATGCTTTTCACTAGGATTCTTTAATTTCTTTCCCAATTCAATGGTAGACATAAAATTTTTAGATATGAGCCAGTCAAAGGGTCCTTTCTATGTGTCTTCTTGAAGATGAAGCACTTTTGCAAAAAGCACCAGAGGACAACAACTGTCTATAAGCAACAAAGACTTTAAAAAGTCACAAACACCAAATCACAATGTAATTGATAAAGAAGCTTGATTACAATAACCTGAATTACGACTGATTATAATCTTAACTCTTAAAAACCTTAAATCTCTGGTAAAAACCAAGAAGCAAGTTATCGTAAACATTTGTTAATACCAGCATTTCCTGGTTGGAAATCTTACGCTTTAATCTTCTCTCTAAAGAAAAATAAGGTAGGTAAACTTAGACAAACCCAGCAATTAATGTTCCAATATCTTATCCTATTTAAAATGACCCAGACAGTCAGCAAATTCTCTTCATTTAAATTAGCCTACTTGCAAGTTACCAAAAACTGGAGAGACTATTTTAGATAGCTAGTCCCCATACATATTTATTCCTATAGAGTTTACCTACAAGCTCTTACCTCATGTACATCTCAAAGGCATGAAAAAGAGAAACACAATTTCCTTCTATTTAGAAAGCTAACTTCCTCTGAGGATATAAACAAAAAGCAGTTTTAAATGTCAAAAGAGGCCCACCTCAGATATTTTCAGTTATTTTTTTTTTCAATTTCTGATTTGCCAATACTGTTTAAACAAATAACAATAACAGGCAATAATATAAATCACTCACTTGCATTTCTCCAGAGGAACTAGAGTCAGCATTCAAGCTAAGCTTCACTTGGGCTGTCAGCTCCGTCTCTGCGGCCTTTCTTAATACAAAAAGCAACAGCCAGCCCATAGCTGTGGCCACTTCTTTCTTCTCACTGGAAAGCAGCCAACATCTCCCCAACAGCTTTAAGGGTGTCTATGAGTTCTTCGTATTCCCTTGGCAGCTCCTAGTCATCCAGGACAAACACCATGGGACCCCACATACTGTATGGCCACATGGGGTTAACTCTGCAACTTTCAGGCCCCATATATTATAATCCTCACAACCTCCCACCCTCTGTCCTTACTTCCTGACATCTCGGTTCTAAAGGGAGTCTCCCCCACCACCTAGTTGCTCTGCTAAGAGTTGGGCTGCATCACACAGGCTTGAATAGTCTACACCTGCCCAGCTTCAAGATGGAAGAAAGAATTCTTCCTGGAATTGGCACAGAGACATCAGTGGTTTAATGGACAGGGAACTTACTTTTCTGAAGCAAGGTCTTACAGCGACATCCCACCATGTACAGCAAACACAAGCAGGTCCTCACATCAAATGCTTAACTTTAAACCACTTAAATTCTTACAAACCAAATGCAATTAATCGACTGATTATAATCTTAACTCTTAAAAACCTTAAATCTCTGGTAAAAACCAAGAAGCAAGTTATCGTAAACATTTGTTAATACCAGCATTTCCTGGTTGGAAATCTTACGCTTTAATCTTCTCTCTAAAGAAAAATAAGGTAGGTAAACTTAGACAAACCCAGCAATTAATGTTCCAATATCTTATCCTATTTAAAATGACCCAGACAGTCAGCAAATTCTCTTCATTTAAATTAGCCTACTTGCAAGTTACCAAAAACTGGAGAGACTATTTTAGATAGCTAGTCCCCATACATATTTATTCCTATAGAGTTTACCTACAAGCTCTTACCTCATGTACATCTCAAAGGCATGAAAAAGAGAAACACAATTTCCTTCTATTTAGAAAGCTAACTTCCTCTGAGGATATAAACAAAAAGCAGTTTTAAATGTCAAAAGAGGCCCACCTCAGATATTTTCAGTTATTTTTTTTTTCAATTTCTGATTTGCCAATACTGTTTAAACAAATAACAATAACAGGCAATAATATAAATCACTCACTTGCATTTCTCCAGAGGAACTAGAGTCAGCATTCAAGCTAAGCTTCACTTGGGCTGTCAGCTCCGTCTCTGCGGCCTTTCTTAATACAAAAAGCAACAGCCAGCCCATAGCTGTGGCCACTTCTTTCTTCTCACTGGAAAGCAGCCAACATCTCCCCAACAGCTTTAAGGGTGTCTATGAGTTCTTCGTATTCCCTTGGCAGCTCCTAGTCATCCAGGACAAACACCATGGGACCCCACATACTGTATGGCCACATGGGGTTAACTCTGCAACTTTCAGGCCCCATATATTATAATCCTCACAACCTCCCACCCTCTGTCCTTACTTCCTGACATCTCGGTTCTAAAGGGAGTCTCCCCCACCACCTAGTTGCTCTGCTAAGAGTTGGGCTGCATCACACAGGCTTGAATAGTCTACACCTGCCCAGCTTCAAGATGGAAGAAAGAATTCTTCCTGGAATTGGCACAGAGACATCAGTGGTTTAATGGACAGGGAACTTACTTTTCTGAAGCAAGGTCTTACAGCGACATCCCACCATGTACAGCAAACACAAGCAGGTCCTCACATCAGTCTTTGCTCCTGAGGATGGGGGAGGTTGCCAGGTGCAGGGTTAATTGATGCCAGGTGGACTCATCCATTACCAGGGAAACCAGCAGAGGAGGACTCCCTCTCACTGACCCTTTGATAAACTATCAGGTGGAGATGTTCTGATTTAAAGGTTAGAACAATTTCTAGTTTGGTTGGGGGCAAGCACATAGGAAGGTAGATCATGTGAGTAGGGTGAAGGTAAAGCAGGGGCTGTTCAAGCAGGAGATGTAAGGGGGATAGGGAACAGCCATCTTCGGCAGTCTGATCACACATTTAGTTTTCTCATCTAAAAACTGGTGATAATAATAGTTCTTGGTTTAAAAGGTTGTTGTGAAAATTGAAAGAGTATGTATGTAAAAGAGCATCTGACATATCATGTTAAAAAACATGTTATACGCTATTAGCTGCATCAGAGCCGTTAAGATCCTACTGATAACTGGAGACACCCTAAGGCTTTATTCAGCTTCTATTTAATTTCCCCAGTTCCTAGCCCAGTGCAAGCATGCTCAGTTGTTCAGTCATGTCTAACTCTTTGTCACCATGGATTGTATGTATCCCCCAGGCTCCTCAGTCCATGGGACTTGGTTGACATTTCCTCCTTCAGGGATTCTTCCTGACCCAAGGATTGAACCCACATTTCCCATGTCTCATGCATGGGCAGACAGATTCTTTACCACTGAGTTACCTGGGAAGTGCCTCCTAGTGCAGTATCTTATATCTTTTAGAGGCCCCATACATTTCTGAATGCGTGTCACTTACTTCTCTAAGGTTGTAATTTTTTCATCTCTAATGGACCAAAAATATAGCTTTGCCTACCTGAAAGGATTATTATGGGTCATACAGTATGCTAAGTGGTTTATTTTTACAAAATCTCTTAAGGAAGGTATTACGATCTTTTCCCCACATTCTACAAACAGAGAGCTCCCATGACTCGCTCACAGTCAGCCAAGAAACGTGAGTGTGTATTGCGTCTGAACTAGGATGCTTTGTTGCTTCTCTCTCATGAGCTAGGTTATGAGAAAGGTTTTATGCCTGTATAAGGTTTTTGCATACGTTAGCAAGTTTGTAGCAATGGTGGCTTAACTGAGCAGTTCTCAGTGAATCATGCACTCTCTTTTTCTGCTATAAGTCTATCCTAAAGATTGAGAAACAATATTTAGGATAAATGAGGATGGAGTCTTTTGCCGCTGCCACACAGGTAATTTATATGGTTCAATTATTCAGTCTATGCATTATTCATATCCTTTCATCTTTCTTGTGATTGTCCAACTGCTGGTTCTCTTCTCCCTGTTATTAGCAAAAACATACATAAACCAGGCCATTGTGAAATTAATTAGCAGGTTATCTTAAAGTCACTTGGAGAAAGAAACACCAATATATGTGTACAATTATTTATGAACTTGGGCTTCCCAGATGGCCCTAGCTAAAATTTTCAAAAAATGTATAAAAAGCATCTGACATATCATGTTAAAAAACATGTTATACGCTATTAGCTGCATCAGAGCCGTTAAGATCCTACTGATAACTGGAGACACCCTAAGGCTTTATTCAGCTTCTATTTAATTTCCCCAGTTCCTAGCCCAGTGCAAGCATGCTCAGTTGTTCAGTCATGTCTAACTCTTTGTCACCATGGATTGTATGTATCCCCCAGGCTCCTCAGTCCATGGGACTTGGTTGACATTTCCTCCTTCAGGGATTCTTCCTGACCCAAGGATTGAACCCACATTTCCCATGTCTCATGCATGGGCAGACAGATTCTTTACCACTGAGTTACCTGGGAAGTGCCTCCTAGTGCAGTATCTTATATCTTTTAGAGGCCCCATACATTTCTGAATGCGTGTCACTTACTTCTCTAAGGTTGTAATTTTTTCATCTCTAATGGACCAAAAATATAGCTTTGCCTACCTGAAAGGATTATTATGGGTCATACAGTATGCTAAGTGGTTTATTTTTACAAAATCTCTTAAGGAAGGTATTACGATCTTTTCCCCACATTCTACAAACAGAGAGCTCCCATGACTCGCTCACAGTCAGCCAAGAAACGTGAGTGTGTATTGCGTCTGAACTAGGATGCTTTGTTGCTTCTCTCTCATGAGCTAGGTTATGAGAAAGGTTTTATGCCTGTATAAGGTTTTTGCATACGTTAGCAAGTTTGTAGCAATGGTGGCTTAACTGAGCAGTTCTCAGTGAATCATGCACTCTCTTTTTCTGCTATAAGTCTATCCTAAAGATTGAGAAACAATATTTAGGATAAATGAGGATGGAGTCTTTTGCCGCTGCCACACAGGTAATTTATATGGTTCAATTATTCAGTCTATGCATTATTCATATCCTTTCATCTTTCTTGTGATTGTCCAACTGCTGGTTCTCTTCTCCCTGTTATTAGCAAAAACATACATAAACCAGGCCATTGTGAAATTAATTAGCAGGTTATCTTAAAGTCACTTGGAGAAAGAAACACCAATATATGTGTACAATTATTTATGAACTTGGGCTTCCCAGATGGCCCTAGTGGTAAAGAACCCACCCAATAGTGCAGGAGACACAGGAGACTTGGGTTTGATCCCTGGGTTGGGAAGATATCCTGCAGGAGGGCCTGGGAATCCACTCCAGTATTCTTGTCTAGAGAATCCTATGGACAGAGGAGCTTGGCAGAATACAATCCATAGGGTCACAAAGAGTCAGACACAACTGAAGTGACTTAGCATGCATGCACCTATAAAGTTAGTATCATTATTTTCACTTCCATGTTCCAATGTACTCATCTATAAAATAAGAACACCACAATTCCTTCACTAATTCATGAAGATTAACATTTAAATGTACAGATCGCTCTTCAGTATGTGATATATTCAGTGATCAATAAAGCATAGCATATTGTGAATAGCAATCGGGAAGAAGGTTGAAAATTTTAAAACAAAAATATCCATAGAATAATCAACATTAAGGAATATGTGGCTCATTCCTTATATATCATGTAAATATTGAATTCATATCAAGTGTGGCCTTCAGGTTTAGAATAGGATTCACACGTGTAGGACTACATAGAATACAAATTTAACAAGTATAGTGACCACAATTTATGTATGTGAGTCTCCATTCTACTTAGATTATCTCTAACTCAATACATATTGTATATATGTATTTCTGTATTTTCTCTGTTTTAAATTTATTTCCCATTATTAATCTGAAATATAAACTTCCTTCATCCATACTGAGCACTTGTCATATGTCCAAGCTGTGCTGAAATTGTTTTAAAGATGTAATGCTCTAAAAATAAAGTTAGCTAATATCGTTAGCAAGTTTGTAGCAATGGTGGCTTAACTGAGCAGTTCTCAGTGAATCATGCACTCTCTTTCTGCTATAAGTCTATCCTAAAGATTGAGAAACAATATTTAGGATAAATGAGATGGGGTCTTTTGCCGCTGCCACACAGGTAATTTATATGGTTCAATTATTCAGTCTATGCATTATTCATATCCTTTCATCTTTCTTGTGATTGTCCAACTGCTGGTTCTCTTCTCCCTGTTATTAGCAAAAACATACATAAACCAGGCCATTGTGAAATTAATTAGCAGGTTATCTTAAAGTCACTTGGAGAAAGAAACACCAATATATGTGTACAATTATTTATGAACTTGGGCTTCCCAGATGGCCCTAGTGGTAAAGAACCCACCCAATAGTGCAGGAGACACAGGAGACTTGGGTTTGATCCCTGGGTTGGGAAGATATCCTGCAGGAGGGCCTGGGAATCCACTCCAGTATTCTTGTCTAGAGAATCCTATGGACAGAGGAGCTTGGCAGAATACAATCCATAGGGTCACAAAGAGTCAGACACAACTGAAGTGACTTAGCATGCATGCACCTATAAAGTTAGTATCATTATTTTCACTTCCATGTTCCAATGTACTCATCTATAAAATAAGAACACCACAATTCCTTCACTAATTCATGAAGATTAACATTTAAATGTACAGATCGCTCTTCAGTATGTGATATATTCAGTGATCAATAAAGCATAGCATATTGTGAATAGCAATCGGGAAGAAGGTTGAAAATTTTAAAACAAAAATATCCATAGAATAATCAACATTAAGGAATATGTGGCTCATTCCTTATATATCATGTAAATATTGAATTCATATCAAGTGTGGCCTTCAGGTTTAGAATAGGATTCACACGTGTAGGACTACATAGAATACAAATTTAACAAGTATAGTGACCACAATTTATGTATGTGAGTCTCCATTCTACTTAGATTATCTCTAACTCAATACATATTGTATATATGTATTTCTGTATTTTCTCTGTTTTAAATTTATTTCCCATTATTAATCTGAAATATAAACTTCCTTCATCCATACTGAGCACTTGTCATATGTCCAAGCTGTGCTGAAATTGTTTTAAAGAGTGATATATACACTCTGCCCTGAAGGAATTCTGTCTAGTGAAAAGAGAAAACATCAACAGATAATTAGAATCTAGGGAACATGGTGCTAATAGAGATATTTATAACACAATATGGAAGTAATGAAGAAGACATGGATAACTGAGTGCTATGCTCTGCTAGGGGCATTAAGTAACACAGAAGTGATGAGTGGTCTTTGCCAAATTGGCTCACACCCCAAGCCTGTTCATTTTCTTTCTCTGTGGAAATTGCTGCAATGGAAGCTAAAAGACATGGAGGCAAAATAGAAATGCTCATAGGCTGATACCTAAGCATTTTTCATCCATAGCCTCATCCAGGAGAGGAGGAGGAGAAGGGCATCAGAAAGCTGAATCAAAGAGAATTCTAATAGAACAAAAAGAATTCACTTGTTAGCTCTTTGGACAAAGACACACATCACTTCACCTCTCTTGTCACCCTCTCTTCCTCCTAATATATTATCAAGTGCTTTGAATTCATTGCCTTGCTAAACACTAATAGTCAGTGAATTAGAAATTAATGACCCAGATGAAAAATAGATAAATGAAAGACCAATAAAAGTGGCCTGCCTGCCCCCCTCCTTCCCCAACCTGCTCCCCCTGCCAAAAAAAACATTAAAAACAAAAAAAGAAATTAATGACCCAATTTCAAAACTGTAAAAAAAATAAGGTCAAGTCTTGGCCAGGACTACAGAGTTGCTTAGTGGTGGTCAGTTGTCAAATTCCCTCTCCTACACAGCTTCGCTACATTGGAGAAGGAGAGAAGCGGAGCACATTCCTACTAGGGGCCTATTCAGTTCTATAAATACCAAATTTTTCCAAAAGACAGCTCCTAATTTTACTTCTATCTTACCCATGATTCACTTGTTCAAAAAACAAAAAGGGAAGGAAGTGAGATCTAGTTAGATGTCTGCTTTTGAGCGTGCATTATGCATACATATAAATGTAGCTTTGTATGTATAATTATATGAATTTGAGAAACTGTTAGAGTCACTGGAATTTGGAACAGCTAGTCATTGTTTTCAGTAGCATTTTCTATGTCAGTGGGGAAATACTGATATCAGAAATACTATCAGTAATATTATTTTGAATTTGTATAATTCATCCAATAATTTAAATACTGATAAAACAACTAAAGTATCAATCATTTACAATGAGGAACAAAACTGTTAATGAATTTGGCAAGAACACACAGTAAACTAATGGAAGACCAGATAAGTTGATGAAGGCTGGTGAAATTGAATTGTTAAATTATTATTTGTAAAATCTGGAAGAACTTGGAATTGACTAAGTTGTTACATGATTACTTTCTTGAAGTACCATCAAATCCATGAAATAAATCATTAGGATAAAATTTTTGGCCACATGAAAAGAACATATGTGTTATTACTAGAATACCACATCATCTTCTAAGTAAAAAGGTAATAAAACCTGAGGAAGGCAATTATTAAAGTAAAAATGGGCACCTTTATTCATTTACTTAACTCCCTCAAGGAGATATTGTGATGAATAATTTGATCATGGCTAAAGAGTAGTTTATTAAAAGAAAAAAAAAACCTTAGTACATAAAATTATTAGCATGATTTCACCACAATTATCTCAAATTTCTACCCTTTCCTGGCTTAAATTTCAATTTTATTGGTTCCTTGAGGAAAACAGAAAAGTCACCTAATGCCAAAAACACACTCTTTCAAGAGGTTACGTGAAGGATTAAAAGAGGCAGGCTTTAGTTAATACTTTGTGCAACCTGATATCTCAAAACAACCCTGTGAGATACTGAATTTCCACCATTTGGCAGCTGCATCTCAAAGAATTCAGTGAAGCTTTAGACACATATTATGGAATGATAGTGCAGGAGGGAAGGACAGAGAGCAATTAGTCTGACATCTCCATTTTATATATTAAAAAAAAAAAACCCTGAAAACTGAAATAGTAAAGTGATTTTTCCCCGTGAAAACACTATTGCTTAATATACTCTTGACTTGAATTTAATCACTCTCTATTCTATTGTTCAATGTTTCTCTCTTCTGTCTAAGGGCATTTTGGGTATGAACACATGTAGACACATCAGGCTATGTCTCCCTTTCAATATAAAAGAAGAATTTTTTTCTGGAACACTGTTTCTAACATCCAAAAACAAGTACCATTCAGATTAGTAGTGAGATATGCGCCACAGCTCAGTGACTTGAGGGCTTATCTATGGAGATTGCTTAGCTGATAAGTCCTGACCACAGCATGTTCATAATGAGAATTATAATCATGAATCTACCTTCAGCATGGAAAAACCACTCTGGACTCTGGCAGGAAAGTTGAGAATATAGTTCCATTGGAAAAGGAAAACTCATCAGGTTATAACTAATGTAGCTAACTCACTAACATAGCTTGGAACTCAATATATCAGTGATATTAATTATTTCTTCTTTAAATGATGCAAGAAATTAAAGTTCATATTTAATATTTACTATGAAAACCTTTTGTTCTATATAGGTCTTAGATGCTCATAAAGCATTGTTTTTAAAGTAGGTCAACTAGTACGTCACATCTTTTTCTTCCTAAGTAAAAGGTAATAAAACCTGAGGAAGGCAATTATTAAAGTAAAATGGGCACCTTTATTCATTTACTTAACTCCTCAAGGAGATATTGTGATGAATAATTTGATCATGGCTAAAGAGTAGTTTATTAAAAGAAAAAAACCTTAGTACATAAAATTATTAGCATGATTTCACCACAATTATCTCAAATTTCTACCCTTTCCTGGCTTAAATTTCAATTTTATTGGTTCCTTGAGGAAAACAGAAAAGTCACCTAATGCCAAAAACACACTCTTTCAAGAGGTTACGTGAAGGATTAAAAGAGGCAGGCTTTAGTTAATACTTTGTGCAACCTGATATCTCAAAACAACCCTGTGAGATACTGAATTTCCACCATTTGGCAGCTGCATCTCAAAGAATTCAGTGAAGCTTTAGACACATATTATGGAATGATAGTGCAGGAGGGAAGGACAGAGAGCAATTAGTCTGACATCTCCATTTTATATATTAAAAAAAAAAAACCCTGAAAACTGAAATAGTAAAGTGATTTTTCCCCGTGAAAACACTATTGCTTAATATACTCTTGACTTGAATTTAATCACTCTCTATTCTATTGTTCAATGTTTCTCTCTTCTGTCTAAGGGCATTTTGGGTATGAACACATGTAGACACATCAGGCTATGTCTCCCTTTCAATATAAAAGAAGAATTTTTTTCTGGAACACTGTTTCTAACATCCAAAAACAAGTACCATTCAGATTAGTAGTGAGATATGCGCCACAGCTCAGTGACTTGAGGGCTTATCTATGGAGATTGCTTAGCTGATAAGTCCTGACCACAGCATGTTCATAATGAGAATTATAATCATGAATCTACCTTCAGCATGGAAAAACCACTCTGGACTCTGGCAGGAAAGTTGAGAATATAGTTCCATTGGAAAAGGAAAACTCATCAGGTTATAACTAATGTAGCTAACTCACTAACATAGCTTGGAACTCAATATATCAGTGATATTAATTATTTCTTCTTTAAATGATGCAAGAAATTAAAGTTCATATTTAATATTTACTATGAAAACCTTTTGTTCTATATAGGTCTTAGATGCTCATAAAGCATTGTAAGTAGGCCTACCCAATCTCCTTTTTAAATCAAGAATTTATCTGTGAGGTCAATTTCTCAGAAGGTAAGCCCAGAAAATCCAAACATCTTGAATTAATTTTAAAGACTAACATTGTATACTAACAGAACAAACAACTAAATAATGCTGTATGGACCATTCCTTTCAAGCACATAGCTATAAGCTCATATTTAATGAATTCAACTTATTTGCTTCCGTAGGAAAAGGAATGAAAAATAAAGTAACCTTTCTTAAAAGTTTTGTTAAGAGCTGCTTTTAGTTTAGTTTACTCTTCTTCTTCTTTTTAAAATCAATACTACTCTCAGATTATTTGCAAATGAAGTTTGAAATGAAGTTTGAATTGTAATATCAGTAATGTGTGATAGTGGTTTATTTATGTTTGCATGGTTCAACAGATTCAGTTCATCCTTTAGTATATTTGTGTGTGTCTATGTCTATGTGTCTGTGCATATACTCTAGTTTTACTCAAATGATTTTTACACATTTTAGGTATAATCTACATGTAAAAAGCTACATGTATTTAATATATACAATTTGAAGAGTTTGGACATACGCATATATTAGCGATATCATCAGCATAACCAACTTTATAAACCTTTCATTTGCCTCCTAAAGTTTCTCAGTGTCTCCTTTTTTTTCTTCTTTTTGGATAAGACCATTTAATATGAGATCTACTCTCTGAACTATTCTTAAGTGCCTGATACTGTACTGTTAATTATAGGCACTCTATTGTACAGTAGAGCTCTAGAATTTATTCTTTTATAATTCTAACTTTATACTCACTGAACACCTCCCTATTTCCCTCTCCCCCCACCCCTGGGCAACTACTATTCTATTTCTTCTGTTTGTAATTCAGTGACTTGAGGGCTTAATGAGATTGCTTAGCTGATAAGTCCTGACCACAGCATGTTCATAATGAGAATTATAATCATGAATCTACCTTCAGCATGGAAAACCACTCTGGACTCTGGCAGGAAAGTTGAGAATATAGTTCCATTGGAAAAGGAAAACTCATCAGGTTATAACTAATGTAGCTAACTCACTAACATAGCTTGGAACTCAATATATCAGTGATATTAATTATTTCTTCTTTAAATGATGCAAGAAATTAAAGTTCATATTTAATATTTACTATGAAAACCTTTTGTTCTATATAGGTCTTAGATGCTCATAAAGCATTGTAAGTAGGCCTACCCAATCTCCTTTTTAAATCAAGAATTTATCTGTGAGGTCAATTTCTCAGAAGGTAAGCCCAGAAAATCCAAACATCTTGAATTAATTTTAAAGACTAACATTGTATACTAACAGAACAAACAACTAAATAATGCTGTATGGACCATTCCTTTCAAGCACATAGCTATAAGCTCATATTTAATGAATTCAACTTATTTGCTTCCGTAGGAAAAGGAATGAAAAATAAAGTAACCTTTCTTAAAAGTTTTGTTAAGAGCTGCTTTTAGTTTAGTTTACTCTTCTTCTTCTTTTTAAAATCAATACTACTCTCAGATTATTTGCAAATGAAGTTTGAAATGAAGTTTGAATTGTAATATCAGTAATGTGTGATAGTGGTTTATTTATGTTTGCATGGTTCAACAGATTCAGTTCATCCTTTAGTATATTTGTGTGTGTCTATGTCTATGTGTCTGTGCATATACTCTAGTTTTACTCAAATGATTTTTACACATTTTAGGTATAATCTACATGTAAAAAGCTACATGTATTTAATATATACAATTTGAAGAGTTTGGACATACGCATATATTAGCGATATCATCAGCATAACCAACTTTATAAACCTTTCATTTGCCTCCTAAAGTTTCTCAGTGTCTCCTTTTTTTTCTTCTTTTTGGATAAGACCATTTAATATGAGATCTACTCTCTGAACTATTCTTAAGTGCCTGATACTGTACTGTTAATTATAGGCACTCTATTGTACAGTAGAGCTCTAGAATTTATTCTTTTATAATTCTAACTTTATACTCACTGAACACCTCCCTATTTCCCTCTCCCCCCACCCCTGGGCAACTACTATTCTATTTTCTGCTTCTGTAAGTTTGAGTATTTCATTTAACAGATATAAACAGAATTGCAGAGTTATTTGCCCATCTATCACTGACATCCCATTTATCACACAACATCATCCAAGTCCATCCATGTTGTTCTTAAGACCAAATAACATTACAGTATATGTATATATCACATTCTTTATCTATTCATTTCTCAAGAGACATTTAGGTTGCAAAGTTACAGTATACAAAATCAAGATACCAAACATACCAAAAATCAGTTGTATTTCTACACAATAACAATGAAATATCTCAAAAGAAAATTAAGAAAATAATCCCATTTACAATACCATCTAAAGGAAAAGAAAATTAAGAAAATAATCACATTTACAATACTATATAAAGGAATAAAAATACTTAGGAGTAAGCCTAACCAAAGAGATAAAAGATCTATATACTGAAAACTATAATACATTGATGAAAGAAATTAAAGAAGACACAAACAAATGGAAACACATTCATGCTCATGGATTAGAAGACAATACTGTTAATATCTATGACAGATTCTGGTTGATGTGTGGCAGTAAACAACAAAACTCTGTAAAAATAAAATAAAAATAAAAATTTAAAAAATGTTCATATTTAAACAAATTTAAATACCTCTTTCTGATATATCTCAATGTACATGTACCATATGTTAATGAAATTGTAAGAAACAAATAGAAAACTTTTCCAAGTTTAATCATGAAAGTGGAATAACATAGATCTCTATTTGTGGATTTATTCATTCTATGAAATTTCACCTCTCATCATTTTATTTATAATATTTTATTGCTGTCCTTATGTTTTATACATTTCAAAGTACTTGAAATTGATTTTTTTTAGTTGATCCTCTAAGAACCTCAGTGAAATTCACATGAGAAGGTACCATTATTCTCATTTTATGAATAAGAAAACCGAGGGCACAAGTGGTCAAGTGATTTTCCCAGGATTCCATAGGGAGTCAGTAGAGCTTTGTAGAGAACTGAACTCTGTCTCTCAGAGTTTGGTTACATTTATAGCATTCTAATTCACGACATTATAACTGTATAGCAAATACATAAAATATGATAATATATCTCTAACTATAATAACTTACAGCAGTATTTCCCAGATCTGTCTTTTAAATATACACGGGGAGGCAGTAGTACCTTTTAAGGTCAAATTAAAGATCTAGTCTGGAAATTGGTTTTATCTGAATAGAAAGTATATCTTCACTCAAATCTCCAATTTATGGACAGCAACATGAACATGATAGAAAGGCAAAACTTCAGAGATTTCCCTTCACACAAGTATTTTTCTTATCTCAAATACTGCAAACGTTTTAAGGTATCTTCAAAGAAAGAAAAGGGAAAGCATATTATCTGCCCTTTCTTTACATTTAAAAAACTCTTAACGGAGTATTTCTTCAAAGGTAAACTTAACAATTTTTCTATGTCATCTGTAAACCTAAAAAGAGGTAATAATTTTATACAAAATCCATTTATAGCAGTATGAGGCAGATTTAGAGCTGTTGTGCAAAGCTTTTTTGATGTGTTTCTTGTGTCAAAGTAGAAAACTGGGGAGGGAAGAAAAAAGATTTAAAATAGTTTATATTGCTTTTATTTTTGATATATCTCAATGTACATGTACCATATGTTAATGAAATTGTAAGAAACAAATAGAAAACTTTTCCAAGTTTAATCATGAAAGTGGAATAACATAGATCTCTATTTGTGGATTTATTCATTCTATGAAATTTCACCTCTCATCATTTTATTTATAATATTTTATTGCTGTCCTTATGTTTTATACATTTCAAAGTACTTGAAATTGATTTTTTTTAGTTGATCCTCTAAGAACCTCAGTGAAATTCACATGAGAAGGTACCATTATTCTCATTTTATGAATAAGAAAACCGAGGGCACAAGTGGTCAAGTGATTTTCCCAGGATTCCATAGGGAGTCAGTAGAGCTTTGTAGAGAACTGAACTCTGTCTCTCAGAGTTTGGTTACATTTATAGCATTCTAATTCACGACATTATAACTGTATAGCAAATACATAAAATATGATAATATATCTCTAACTATAATAACTTACAGCAGTATTTCCCAGATCTGTCTTTAAATATACACGGGAGGCAGTAGTACCTTTTAAGGTCAAATTAAAGATCTAGTCTGGAAATTGGTTTTATCTGAATAGAAAGTATATCTTCACTCAAATCTCCAATTTATGGACAGCAACATGAACATGATAGAAAGGCAAAACTTCAGAGATTTCCCTTCACACAAGTATTTTTCTTATCTCAAATACTGCAAACGTTTTAAGGTATCTTCAAAGAAAGAAAAGGGAAAGCATATTATCTGCCCTTTCTTTACATTTAAAAAACTCTTAACGGAGTATTTCTTCAAAGGTAAACTTAACAATTTTTCTATGTCATCTGTAAACCTAAAAAGAGGTAATAATTTTATACAAAATCCATTTATAGCAGTATGAGGCAGATTTAGAGCTGTTGTGCAAAGCTTTTTTGATGTGTTTCTTGTGTCAAAGTAGAAAACTGGGGAGGGAAGAAAAAAGATTTAAAATAGTTTATATTGCTTTTATTTTTTAATATATTTTCAAGATTATACACTGTGAGATTGGAGAAAATCTTAAAATTGACACAAATACTGAAAGGAATGATGAAATAGTTTAAATTGTAGCTTAAAACAAGGGAAATTTGAGAAAAAATTCATTAGATTTTCTATAGATATAATATTCCAGTCTTTCTCCTCTATTTACCTTGTAGGCTTAAGTTTGTTATTTTCTCTTCCTGAGAGGCATTATGTGGATGTAGCTTGTATATTCAAGGGCTTGATAGAACTATTTTCATCATATAGTATCACTAATACTGCTTATTCAACTACTATCTACTATCTCAAAATAATAACTTTAACCCACTCTTTAGTCTTACAGATAATGAGATTCCTAGGGTAAATTTTTCACAGTGGGTAGAATTTTTCCCAACAGCTATTACTTATCATTTTGATACAATTCTAGTAAGACATTGTTCGTTTCCAAACATTCTTTTCAAACAAAAGAGGGACAAACATATTTGAAGACTTCTGGGAGGCATCATAATGTTGGCAGGACAGAAAGAGCTATTATTTTTTAAAGATCAACATTTATTTTGCCCTAAAATAGACTACAGGTTTCTTAGCCTCTGTCCTTTTAGGACTGCCATTTCTGAAAGACAATACTTTTATCACTCTGCAACTACATTTTTAAAAATCTCTCCTGTATCTGTGATATAAAATGTTACACATTGAACATTTCTGAAATTAATACATATGTGGTGGAAAAACAGCACATGGGATTTGTCTTCAAAGCCAGTATGTAAGATAAGAATTATATGCTACCAAAAATAGGGTTTAATTCTTGAAAACGCACATGGAAAATAAAATGCACAATATTCAGTTTTGTTCAACACATACTAAAAGAGTCATGTGGTGAAAATTACATGTCTGTAAATACTAGAAGCCCAGGTCACAATATACAACCTGGGTAACAGGAAATGAATGAGAAAATGGGAAATTCACTTCTGTCACTTCAAGATCACTGCCCATACACTCCTGAGAAACAGCCGCTAAGATCATGCATGCTTTTTGAATTGTTATCTATTTCTCTCCTCTAATTGGAGAAAAAGATTTAAAATAGTTTATATTGCTTTTATTTTTTAATATATTTTCAAGATTATACACTGTGAGATTGGAGAAAATCTTAAAATTGACACAAATACTGAAAGGAATGATGAAATAGTTTAAATTGTAGCTTAAAACAAGGGAAATTTGAGAAAAAATTCATTAGATTTTCTATAGATATAATATTCCAGTCTTTCTCCTCTATTTACCTTGTAGGCTTAAGTTTGTTATTTTCTCTTCCTGAGAGGCATTATGTGGATGTAGCTTGTATATTCAAGGGCTTGATAGAACTATTTTCATCATATAGTATCACTAATACTGCTTATTCAACTACTATCTACTATCTCAAAATAATAACTTTAACCCACTCTTTAGTCTTACAGATAATGAGATTCCTAGGGTAAATTTTTCACAGTGGGTAGAATTTTTCCCAACAGCTATTACTTATCATTTTGATACAATTCTAGTAAGACATTGTTCGTTTCCAAACATTCTTTTCAAACAAAAGAGGGACAAACATATTTGAAGACTTCTGGGAGGCATCATAATGTTGGCAGGACAGAAAGAGCTATTATTTTTTAAAGATCAACATTTATTTTGCCCTAAAATAGACTACAGGTTTCTTAGCCTCTGTCCTTTTAGGACTGCCATTTCTGAAAGACAATACTTTTATCACTCTGCAACTACATTTTTTAAAAAATCTCTCCTGTATCTGTGATATAAAATGTTACACATTGAACATTTCTGAAATTAATACATATGTGGTGGAAAAACAGCACATGGGATTTGTCTTCAAAGCCAGTATGTAAGATAAGAATTATATGCTACCAAAAATAGGGTTTAATTCTTGAAAACGCACATGGAAAATAAAATGCACAATATTCAGTTTTGTTCAACACATACTAAAAGAGTCATGTGGTGAAAATTACATGTCTGTAAATACTAGAAGCCCAGGTCACAATATACAACCTGGGTAACAGGAAATGAATGAGAAAATGGGAAATTCACTTCTGTCACTTCAAGATCACTGCCCATACACTCCTGAGAAACAGCCGCTAAGATCATGCATGCTTTTTGAATTGTTATCTATTTCTCTCCCTCTCACCTTCTCTCCGTCTCTCTCTCTCATTCTCTCCCACCTTCTCTTGTCTTTCTCTCTCTCTCCTGTCTCCCTTTACTCCCTCTCTCCTTCTCTTTCTCTTTTCCTTTCTTAGCAGAAAAGAAAGAGTTGAATTTGTGTAATTAAAATACAGTCACTGGAAAATTGGAAGGTATATTGATAAGGAACGAAACATTTTTAGCCCAGCCATCCTGCATTAATTTTCTATTTAGCTTACAATTATCAATAGGTGCTAGCATAGTTAAGTATTTAGTAGGTTTCTACCAGGTGCATAATAGCATGCTGGAAACAAGAATGCTGTCTGGAGACGGGCATCTTTACAGTCTCCCTCTGTCTTGCTCCAGCTGGTAGGTGTCATCTTTTTTTTAAGTGTGTACTCAGAACTGAAAATAAATGGTCGAAAAAGCTATAGTTCAATAAGATTTATTATATCATTTCATATTCTGTTAATTAAGCCTAAGATGACATGTTGGCCATAGATCATGGTTTACTTGTATTTTTCTTACTATCAAGCAGTCCCTCAGACAATTTGTTTTTTGAGTTTGTATATATACTTTCTCTTTTTTTTCCCACAGACTGTATATATGCTCTTATTAAATCACATTATCTATTTCCTCCAATTCAAGGAAGTATGGTTTGTAGTAGAGAGGTATAGAGAAATTAGAGGTATATTCAAAGTTATCACCCAAGAGAGTTTTGACTCTTATGTGTACAGTTCCTCCTAAATAACACTAAATTAGTAGCCAGTAGATAATCCATGATAAAATGATGGGTTAACAGCTTGTCTACAGAGCAGCCTAATATATCCATCAATCAACACACATGAATCCAGCATCTTATCAAACATAAAGTACTATGCAAAATATAGTGATCAATAACATTTGTGGCTATGCTCTTAAGCAAAGAGCAGGACCTCTATTATGTTAAGGTCTTTTCTGTTTGGGGGATTCCCTAGTGGCTCAGTGGTTAAGAATCTGCCTGCCTGGGATTCCCCGGTGGTCCAGTGTGTAAGGACACCGCCTTGCAATGCAAGGGACACTGGTTCGATCCCTGGCCTGGGAAGATCCCACATGTTGCGGAGCGGCTGGACCGATGTGTCCAACTACTGAGCCGGAGCTCTGGAGCACAGGCGCCCAGAGACAGCGCTCTGCCACGAGAGAGGCCTCTGCAATGGGAGGCCCACACAGGCCAAAGAACAAAGATTGCTGAAAAAAAATAAAATGAAAGACCAATAGAAGTGGCCAAAAAAAAAAAAAAACATTAAGAATCCACCTGCCAAGCAGGAGACATGGATTTGATTCCTGTCTCACAAAGATTCCCTGGGAGAAAGGAATGGCAACCCACTGCAATAGTCTAGCCTGGGAAATCCTATGGACAGAGAAGCCTGGAGGGCTACAGTCCATGGGGCTGCAAAAGAGTCAGACACAACTTAGTGACCAAACAATATTTTTCATAGTCTGAAATATGTACTCTGCAGAATCCCTGTCACTGCTATAGTCACCAGTATCCAAAATCACCAAAATGTTGATTTCCACAATATATTCACTAATCTAATGAATGTGTGTAAGTGTGGTTTTATGTGAGTGATACTTGCAGCGACTGCTGAAGTTAAAACAGTTCAGAAATGCTGTTATCTTTTACTGCCATAAATGAGAATTGACAGTTTCAGTCATAAACTTAAGATACATAGTATCACTGGTTATGCTGCATTATTCATTCTGGATTTCTCTGTGAAATCTTTTTTTATTATTTTAAAAACTTTTGCAGACTGTATAGAAGTATATTTTCAAAGTTATCACCCAAGAGAGTTTTGACTCTTATGTGTACAGTTCCTCCTAAATAACACTAAATTAGTAGCCAGTAGATAATCCATGATAAAATGATGGGTTAACAGCTTGTCTACAGAGCAGCCTAATATATCCATCAATCAACACACATGAATCCAGCATCTTATCAAACATAAAGTACTATGCAAAATATAGTGATCAATAACATTTGTGGCTATGCTCTTAAGCAAAGAGCAGGACCTCTATTATGTTAAGGTCTTTTCTGTTTGGGGGATTCCCTAGTGGCTCAGTGGTTAAGAATCTGCCTGCCTGGGATTCCCCGGTGGTCCAGTGTGTAAGGACACCGCCTTGCAATGCAAGGGACACTGGTTCGATCCCTGGCCTGGGAAGATCCCACATGTTGCGGAGCGGCTGGACCGATGTGTCCAACTACTGAGCCGGAGCTCTGGAGCACAGGCGCCCAGAGACAGCGCTCTGCCACGAGAGAGGCCTCTGCAATGGGAGGCCCACACAGGCCAAAGAACAAAGATTGCTGAAAAAAAATAAAATGAAAGACCAATAGAAGTGGCCAAAAAAAAAAAAAAACATTAAGAATCCACCTGCCAAGCAGGAGACATGGATTTGATTCCTGTCTCACAAAGATTCCCTGGGAGAAAGGAATGGCAACCCACTGCAATAGTCTAGCCTGGGAAATCCTATGGACAGAGAAGCCTGGAGGGCTACAGTCCATGGGGCTGCAAAAGAGTCAGACACAACTTAGTGACCAAACAATATTTTTCATAGTCTGAAATATGTACTCTGCAGAATCCCTGTCACTGCTATAGTCACCAGTATCCAAAATCACCAAAATGTTGATTTCCACAATATATTCACTAATCTAATGAATGTGTGTAAGTGTGGTTTTATGTGAGTGATACTTGCAGCGACTGCTGAAGTTAAAACAGTTCAGAAATGCTGTTATCTTTTACTGCCATAAATGAGAATTGACAGTTTCAGTCATAAACTTAAGATACATAGTATCACTGGTTATGCTGCATTATTCATTCTGGATTTCTCTGTGAAATCTTTTTTTATTATTATTTTTAAAATTATTACCGTTTTGTTGTTCACAGACATGTATGTTCCCAGATCAGTCATATGCATATGCATATCCATGGTCCCCTCCCAACTCCCGATTGCCCCATCCTACCCCTCCAGGCTGTTGCACAGAGTTCTTGTAGGAACTCCTATTCCCACAGCGCAATGACAATAGCTACCTTTTTCTGTGAAATCTTTTAACAGGAAATTATGTACAGAGAGGATGAAACTCAAATTTAACAAATCTACTTAGTTTGTCAGGGCAAACTTTGTCCTTAGTGTTCATTATAAACTTCTCCACAGGCAACAGAAAAGCTTAATGATATCATCTCTAAAGGATTTTATTTTTTCATTTCAGTGGAATAAGTAGGAACATGGTTTGATTTTCTTTGGGCTGTTTTATATACAGGAGGAAAGAGAACTTCGTGTTGCATCATAAGAATTTTAAAGAATTAGGGGCAAGGGGTAGCAAATACTTTCCTTAATTTGGTTTTCCTTTCTTAAAAATATTTAATACAGGGGCTTCCCTGGTGGTCCAGTGGGTAAGGACTCCGCCTTGCAGTGCAAGGGAGCCGGTTCGATCCCTGGCCTGGGAAGATCCCACGTGCCGCGGAGCGGCTGGACGCATGTGTCCAATTACCCAGCTGGAGCTCTGGGGCACATGCGCCCAGAGCCGGCGCTCTGCGACAACAGAGGCCACCGCGCTCTGCGACGACAGAGGCCACAGCGATAGGAGGCCCACAGGAGACAAAGAACAAAGACGGATGAAAATAGATAAATGGAAGACCAATAGAAGTGGCCCGCCCGTCCCCCTCCATCCCCACCTCATTCCCCAAAAGACAAATAAATAAATGTTTAAAAAAAAAAAAAAAGAAATACAATAAGAGAAATCTAGAAACTTAATTATGAGGCAGATCACAAGACTGTTAGAGAAATATCATAATGGAACACTTAGTTTTCCTGAAATTTGCTCATTTTAATAGTATCATGTTTTAAAACTACAGTAGCAACTAGTATGTTCATTTATTAAACTTAGTAAGAGGTAATTTTCCACTGTACTTCCTTTCATTATATTCCTTCTGGCCTAACATTTAAGTTTATAACATACTAGCTTGTAAATAAACACAATAATACTATTTATGAGGTGAGAGGGAAGGTAGTGAAAAGGAAAATAGTTTATTATTTATAATTTGTTATAAATTATTATAATTATATATCAGTTATTATATTAGTTTATTACAATTTATTAAAACTATTTATATATTAGAATACATTACTTAATTCAGTTTTTCATACTTTAGTTCATTATTGTCAAAAATGGACCAAATGAACCTATTTGGACACAAGTTTCTTTTTATCATTGTCTTTTCTTTTTAATTCTCAATTTTCCACTGCTTTCGGTGCTTCTTCATTCATGCCTTTTAGACTTTTTCATGCCCTTTATGATACTAGGTTTTAGTTATATAAGAACAGAGTTGAGCATTCCTAGATATTTTGGCTTAGTGAAACTATTCAAAGATATTACAATCTTTGAAAAATGTATTAAAATTTCCTGTAAAAGTGTTTAATCATTAAACATGTCTTCTCCTTGCCAAATTTATAATTTAAATAATGCATTTTTCTATATCAGACTAATTATTCTGACATTTATATTCTGATATAGAAATGAAGTATAAAAGATTCTTGGCTTTCAAGGAATTTCTAAGGATATCAGGAATCCTTTCAAATACATACCCATTTAGATGACATCCATTGACACAACTCCTGCCTCTGAGGTTCTCAGTCTTGTAGGAAGAAATAAGCAACTTTTCATCATGTATAATATGAATTCAGCATTAGTTTCTCATATCTTCCACAAAATTTCAAACAGAATTTTTATGTCCCAACTTGCAAACATATAAATTACCCATTTTCAAATAGAAATGAAATATTAAGGAGAGTAGATTTAAAAGAAACTTGTGCAATATTTTTTAAACTATTTTTATCAATCATTTAATTTATTAAAAGGAGATGTTGCTGTGGTTTTTGATTTAGAAAAAAACATTGTTTTGTTTACATAGTTATGGTTCTATTTGTTGCTTTGCTCTGTACTGGAAATATAAAGCTTTCTACCTTATTTTCAAATATATGTGTGTGTGTGTATGTATATATATACATACATATTATATATACATAATAAAACATATATATATATATAATAAAACATAAGAAGTAAGACTGAAACTATAAAGCGATAATAACAGTTCCCATTTGTTGCAAGAGAATGGTTTCTCACTTAACGCTATTCTTAGGATCAAGTGATACAACACAGGAAGAATGCTTAATCCAGTACCTGTTGCAAGGTCAGTGTTCATTAAATAATAGAGCTAGGAATTGTGTCATTGATAAATGAAAATAGTTTGGTCAGCTTACAGTATAGGTTGTGGACAAAACCTCCAAGGGAGGGCTTCCCTGGTGGTCCAGTGGGTAAAGAGTCCACCTTGCAGGCAAGGGGTACTGGTTCAATCCCTGGCCTGGGAAGATCCCATGTCCTGTGGAGCAGCTGGACCGGTGTGTTCAATTGGAAGCCAGTGCTCTGGAGTGCATGTGCCCAGAGCTGGTGCTCTGCCATTAGAGAGGCCACTGCATTGTGAGGCCCACACAGACCAAAGAATAAAGATGGCAAATGTCTTCTCCTTGCCAAATTTATAATTTAAATAATGCATTTTCTATTCAGACTAATTATTCTGACATTTATATTCTGATATAGAAATGAAGTATAAAAGATTCTTGGCTTTCAAGGAATTTCTAAGGATATCAGGAATCCTTTCAAATACATACCCATTTAGATGACATCCATTGACACAACTCCTGCCTCTGAGGTTCTCAGTCTTGTAGGAAGAAATAAGCAACTTTTCATCATGTATAATATGAATTCAGCATTAGTTTCTCATATCTTCCACAAAATTTCAAACAGAATTTTTATGTCCCAACTTGCAAACATATAAATTACCCATTTTCAAATAGAAATGAAATATTAAGGAGAGTAGATTTAAAAGAAACTTGTGCAATATTTTTTAAACTATTTTTATCAATCATTTAATTTATTAAAAGGAGATGTTGCTGTGGTTTTTGATTTAGAAAAAAACATTGTTTTGTTTACATAGTTATGGTTCTATTTGTTGCTTTGCTCTGTACTGGAAATATAAAGCTTTCTACCTTATTTTCAAATATATGTGTGTGTGTGTGTATGTATATATATACATACATATTATATATACATAATAAAACATATATATATATATAATAAAACATAAGAAGTAAGACTGAAACTATAAAGCGATAATAACAGTTCCCATTTGTTGCAAGAGAATGGTTTCTCACTTAACGCTATTCTTAGGATCAAGTGATACAACACAGGAAGAATGCTTAATCCAGTACCTGTTGCAAGGTCAGTGTTCATTAAATAATAGAGCTAGGAATTGTGTCATTGATAAATGAAAATAGTTTGGTCAGCTTACAGTATAGGTTGTGGACAAAACCTCCAAGGGAGGGCTTCCCTGGTGGTCCAGTGGGTAAAGAGTCCACCTTGCAGGCAAGGGGTACTGGTTCAATCCCTGGCCTGGGAAGATCCCATGTCCTGTGGAGCAGCTGGACCGGTGTGTTCAATTGGAAGCCAGTGCTCTGGAGTGCATGTGCCCAGAGCTGGTGCTCTGCCATTAGAGAGGCCACTGCATTGTGAGGCCCACACAGACCAAAGAATAAAGATGGATGAAAATAAATAAATAACACCCAATAAAAGTGGCCAAAATTAAAAAAAAAAAAAAAGAAAAAAACTCCAAGGGAAAAGACAGAGAAGTTAGCATGGACCACATCACAAATCATGTCATAGGCCATGCTGCAGTGTTTGAATCTTATCCTAAGAACAATGGTGGTCCACGAAAGTATTTTAAGCCAGACAGTCACGTGATTCATCTGAGATTGAGACAAATTTCTGTTACAAAGACTGGCCTAGATTTCAAAGAGATTGTCAGTGGTCTTTGATCACATGGGTCATGGGTGCCTTCTAGGCACAGGATTCAACAGGGGGACATGGCTTCTAAAATCAGAAATAAGGGTCCTTTCCATATAGAAACAATCCGGTAGTTGTCATAATAATCCTAAATTGTCAGACCAGTATCTGCTTTCCTACAAGAAAGACTCTTCATAAAAACAACCCTAACTATACAGAAAAGTCACAGTAAAAATTAAAACCAATACTGCTCTATAATTCCACTACAGAATTATTCTCTTGGAGGATGGGCAGAGGCATAAAAGGCCAAAGAGAGCTGAGGAATGGTAAATAAATTTTATCTTCTGTATAATCTAATAGCACAAATATATTTTATCTTCTAGCTGTAACTAATTCACAGTTACCTAGAGCAATGTGCTAAGAATGATTCTGAAGCTGACCTTGATTACTGGTGCCTGCCATGGGTACAGAATATAGAAATTATATTATCTGGTGTTTTCCTTATGTTATCAAAACAGCTCCCTCATTTTATAAAGGGCAAAATGGAAGCCCTTTGAAAGGAAAGGATGTACTGCCTTAACATCTTGCAGAGTTCTAATTATAGAAATTGTATATTAAATCTGTAGAAAATATCTATGTCTTAAATCTATTCATATAAAACTCCTTACCCTGGGTTGGTCCAGTGGGTAAAGAGTCCACCTTGCAGGCAAGGGGTACTGGTTCAATCCCTGGCCTGGGAAGATCCCATGTCCTGTGGAGCAGCTGGACCGGTGTGTTCAATTGGAAGCCAGTGCTCTGGAGTGCATGTGCCCAGAGCTGGTGCTCTGCCATTAGAGAGGCCACTGCATTGTGAGGCCCACACAGACCAAAGAATAAAGATGGATGAAAATAAATAAATAACACCCAATAAAAGTGGCCAAAATTAAAAAAAAAAAAAAAAGAAAAAAACTCCAAGGGAAAAGACAGAGAAGTTAGCATGGACCACATCACAAATCATGTCATAGGCCATGCTGCAGTGTTTGAATCTTATCCTAAGAACAATGGTGGTCCACGAAAGTATTTTAAGCCAGACAGTCACGTGATTCATCTGAGATTGAGACAAATTTCTGTTACAAAGACTGGCCTAGATTTCAAAGAGATTGTCAGTGGTCTTTGATCACATGGGTCATGGGTGCCTTCTAGGCACAGGATTCAACAGGGGGACATGGCTTCTAAAATCAGAAATAAGGGTCCTTTCCATATAGAAACAATCCGGTAGTTGTCATAATAATCCTAAATTGTCAGACCAGTATCTGCTTTCCTACAAGAAAGACTCTTCATAAAAACAACCCTAACTATACAGAAAAGTCACAGTAAAAATTAAAACCAATACTGCTCTATAATTCCACTACAGAATTATTCTCTTGGAGGATGGGCAGAGGCATAAAAGGCCAAAGAGAGCTGAGGAATGGTAAATAAATTTTATCTTCTGTATAATCTAATAGCACAAATATATTTTATCTTCTAGCTGTAACTAATTCACAGTTACCTAGAGCAATGTGCTAAGAATGATTCTGAAGCTGACCTTGATTACTGGTGCCTGCCATGGGTACAGAATATAGAAATTATATTATCTGGTGTTTTCCTTATGTTATCAAAACAGCTCCCTCATTTTATAAAGGGCAAAATGGAAGCCCTTTGAAAGGAAAGGATGTACTGCCTTAACATCTTGCAGAGTTCTAATTATAGATCAATTGTATGTACTTCTAATTCAGTGTAGAAAAATATCTATGTCTTGAAAAAGTCTCATTCATATACTAAACACACCTCCTGGTGAATTTACAAATAAAAAAAGAATCTTTTAAAATGAAAAATTAAAGAATGAATAAAAATAATTTCAAGTTGCCCCAATCACTGAATCCTTTTCCCTGTTCAGAATTCCATAGCCTGAGATAAGTAAGAAGTCCATCTGACTCTTAGATCTCACTTTCATTTTTAAATCCACAAACCAACTTGCCCAGACACGAGGTATCGTTTTTCCGAAATTAAATAAAAATCAAGACTCCGTCATTTTCCTAATGAAGACTCGTGCATAGCACCAATCTTTCTGAAGTATATTCAGGTGAAGATGTGTGATTTTTAACATCCAGACTTGCTAAGGGACTATTTAATAAAAAACTGTCCTAAAAGGAGCTCGAGTTTCGACACATGATTAAATTAGGAAAAGCTCGTAGAACTTGGGCATTTCTCTCAAAGAAGAGCAGAAGTACAAGGATGAGACCTGCTGCTAAGGCACTTCACAGGGAACACAGGAATTTCCAATGAAGGTGGAATAACAGTGATGGTTAGGAACAATTATGACTGTTTGGTACTCTGTGGACCACATGATCCAGATCGTTTTTCTTCTCAGGATTCAGAGTTGATCTTATACACAAATCTGTAGACATCTATTATTGTCTGCACCTTGACAGAAGTACCTCCTATGTCTTTTAGCTCTCATCTGAGTTGTTATTTTAGTCAGATTTTCTCTCCCCTAATTGAGGTCTTTTATCTTTTCTATACATTTGTTTAGTGTTCTTTATTTCTTTATTTCTTGGGTCATATCACATGTCAGTGTATTACTATGTCTATTCAGTTGTTCCTCCCCTCAACTCCCAACCACATCTTAAGCTCTGTGAGGGTAGAGAGAATTTCTTTAATTTTACTGATAATGCTTTCATGCCTACAATGTACCTATTGTATAAGAAGTGATTATTAAATACATCTGAAGGAAAAAACAAATAGGTGAGTTAAAGACTTACCCATTACAATTTTGGCAAGGTATTAGGAATATGAATGCCCTAGGCTCTTCGCACCATTTCTTTTAAGACTGCTGATGGGGAAACGGGTTCTAGGGGTGAGAGGCATTATTCCTGAGCAATTACTTAAGATATTCTGAGGAAGGCAAAATCCTACCATTCTGATTAGTCCTCCAGGTCTAAAGTACAACCTAAGGGGAAAAAATGAGACAATGAAACCTAACCAATTCCTCTGGGGGCATCCTATCAAAGGGACAATGTATTGATTTGGGATGCTATCGCTTACCACAATCAGAACAAGTAAAACTATAAAAATTGACAGTGTATAAATCTCATTAACTTGCATATTTTGAAGTTGATAAAAACAAGTAAAATTGTCTCTCCTTCATTTCAGAGTAATTACTGTACTCAAAACTTAGAAAGTCAATAAATGCATTTCAATGTATATGATATAATAATCATGCATTATGGTCCATTTTCAAACAAATCCTAATTACTGTCTGAATATGACTCAAATCACCAAGGAACTTTCACAAATACTAAATTACTTGCAATTTGAACGTGCTAAAAATGTCATGCCATTTACCACACAGAACAGATGAGTGATGGGCCAAACTTAGAAAATGCATTTCACTGTAAGTTATATTACTAAAGTGCTTAACAGATGGCATGGTCAGTGAGGGCACACAAGGCCTGTTTATCTGAAACAAATGATTTTAGATATTTTCAGGCATTTGCAATTAAGATGCTTTTAAATAGTTTGTCTTCTCTGCTTGCAATGTATTAAGTCAATCTAACCCCAAATCCATTTCTTTTTTCCCAAGATGCAGAAGTCTCTCCTCTGGCCATCGAAACAATTTGAGCTCTTTAAAGCCTCTCCTTGGGGGGGTATAGGTTGTTTTTTTCTTTTAGCTAACATATTCTAACTGAGAATCCTTTAAATGTCAGGCTCAATGCCAAAGACTGATAATAAAGTGTTCAAAGACACTATTCCTAATCTGAAAGTTCATAGCTTAGCACAAGATTACCATTGTTGACTAAAGGTTTGAAAACATCAGTCTTTCATCTTAGTGTCTATAGGAGAAGATCCCCAAGCGATGGCTTAAAAAATGAATAGTAAAATTGAAACAGGATACAGTGGGTGAGAGAAAACTCCAAATGTCTAACAAATCTCTGGATGACTGCTAACAGACCACTCAACAGAAATAGGCAGAGATATGCCTGGTCATAGCGGCCTTGAATGTCCTGTTAGAGAATGAATTTTATCCTAATGGTAAAGAGATGTCATTAAAGGATCTGAACTAGATCAGTGGCTCTTCATATACATACATTAGAAGTATCCCCTCTGATGGCAGTGTGGGGCACTACTTAAAGAGAAGAAAACCAGGCAGACACCAGGGCAGAAGCTGATTGAATAATCCAAGTGAGAGATTCAAGCAATTAGGTGAAGATCTTCAATAATACTGGAAAGAGGCTATTCCTCATTGGAAATATCCCTGTCTGAATAACTAGTGATATAACACTTCCTTATCTTGTGAGCTGGGTAGAGTGAAGTAAATCTATTCCATAGCTCAAAGAGCACCAAGAGCCTCTTGATGAAGGTGAAAGAGGAGAGTGAAAAAGCTGGCTTAAAACTCAACATTCAAAAAGCTAGGATCATGGCATTTGGTCCCAGGACTTCATGGCAAATAGATGCAGAAACGATGGAAACAGTGACAGACTATTCTCTTGCTACTGTGGATGGTGATGGCAGTCATGAAATTACAGGATACTTGCTCCTTGGAAAAAAAGCTACAACAAACCTAGATAGTGCATTAAAAAGCAGACATCATTTTGCTGACAAAGGTCTGCCTAGTCAAAGCTCTGATTTTTCCAGTAGGTATGTATGGATGTGAGATCTGGACCACAAAGAAGGCTGAGCAACAAAGAACTGATGCTTTCAAACTGTGGTCCTGGAGAAGACTCTTGAGAGTCCCTTGGAAAGCAAGGAGATCAAACCAATCAATCCTAATGGAGATAAAGCATAAATACTCGTTAGAAGAACTGATGCTGAAGTTGAAGCTTCAATACTTTGTCCACTTGATGCGAAGAGCCAACTCACTGGAAAAGACCTTGATGTTAGGAAACACCAAAGGGAAGAGGAGAAGGGGACGACATAGGATGAGATGGTTAGATGGCATCACCAATTCAATGGACATAAATTTGAGCAAGCTCTGGAAGATGCTGAAGGACAGAGAAACCTGGTGTGCTGTAGTCAATGGTGTTGTAAAGAGCTGGACATGACTAAGCGAGTGAACAACAACAATCCCATAACTTAATTTAAACTGGTTCAACCTAAGTATTTCATAAAGCACACACAGATATATTACAAACATTTTGAAATATGCCATAAATATACTTTTATGTATCCATCTAACCTTATCACTTCTTTAGCTATGCAAACTTTTTTATGCAAACAGTTTTTATTGAGTATTTACATGTATGTGGTGTAGTGGGAGACATACAGGGATTTATGCAGGTATAATCTCAATTCTGAAACATCTAGAATTATGGTTTGTTGCTGTTGTTGTTGTTTAGTTGCTCAGTCATGTTTGACTCTTGTGACTATAGCTTGCCAGGCTCCTCTGTTCATGGGATTTCCCAGGCAAGAATACTGGAATGGATTGCCACTTCCTTCTCTAGAGGATCTTCCCAACCTAGAGACTGAATACTTCCCAACCTCTTGATGAAGGTGAAAGAGGAGAGTGAAAAAGCTGGCTTAAAACTCAACATTCAAAAAGCTAGGATCATGGCATTTGGTCCCAGGACTTCATGGCAAATAGATGCAGAAACGATGGAAACAGTGACAGACTATTCTCTTGCTACTGTGGATGGTGATGGCAGTCATGAAATTACAGGATACTTGCTCCTTGGAAAAAAAGCTACAACAAACCTAGATAGTGCATTAAAAAGCAGACATCATTTTGCTGACAAAGGTCTGCCTAGTCAAAGCTCTGATTTTTCCAGTAGGTATGTATGGATGTGAGATCTGGACCACAAAGAAGGCTGAGCAACAAAGAACTGATGCTTTCAAACTGTGGTCCTGGAGAAGACTCTTGAGAGTCCCTTGGAAAGCAAGGAGATCAAACCAATCAATCCTAATGGAGATAAAGCATAAATACTCGTTAGAAGAACTGATGCTGAAGTTGAAGCTTCAATACTTTGTCCACTTGATGCGAAGAGCCAACTCACTGGAAAAGACCTTGATGTTAGGAAACACCAAAGGGAAGAGGAGAAGGGGACGACATAGGATGAGATGGTTAGATGGCATCACCAATTCAATGGACATAAATTTGAGCAAGCTCTGGAAGATGCTGAAGGACAGAGAAACCTGGTGTGCTGTAGTCAATGGTGTTGTAAAGAGCTGGACATGACTAAGCGAGTGAACAACAACAATCCCATAACTTAATTTAAACTGGTTCAACCTAAGTATTTCATAAAGCACACACAGATATATTACAAACATTTTGAAATATGCCATAAATATACTTTTATGTATCCATCTAACCTTATCACTTCTTTAGCTATGCAAACTTTTTTATGCAAACAGTTTTTATTGAGTATTTACATGTATGTGGTGTAGTGGGAGACATACAGGGATTTATGCAGGTATAATCTCAATTCTGAAACATCTAGAATTATGGTTTGTTGCTGTTGTTGTTGTTTAGTTGCTCAGTCATGTTTGACTCTTGTGACTATAGCTTGCCAGGCTCCTCTGTTCATGGGATTTCCCAGGCAAGAATACTGGAATGGATTGCCACTTCCTTCTCTAGAGGATCTTCCCAACCTAGAGACTGAACCTACGTCCTCCTTCATTAGCAGGTGAATTCTTTACCACTGAGTCACCAGGAAAGCCAAGAAGTCTGATTAACAAGGTATATATTACCCAAAGACATTTATTTAAAAACAACTGAAGGCAACATTTAACAAAATGTCAAGATATTTAAGAGAATATATGTTTTGAAAGTATGGAAACCAGAGCAATTTATCTAGACTGGAATAGTATAGGAAGATTTTCTTGTATAGATTGGACATAAATTGGGTTTTAGAGAAATTAAAAAAGACTACAGGCTGAAACACTCTAGTCTATATAACAGAAATAAAGTTTTCGCAAGGGCAATGAGTTTGAAGCATAGGTTGGTGGGTACAGTATGGTATACTTAATATCAAGTGTTCCTAGGGGATTGGCAGTTCTGCTTTCCTCCCACTAATCTGCATTTATAAGGAAAGTTCAGCATTGAGCCTGAGAAGTCCAAAAAGTAGTTAGAAAAGAAGAATGGAAAAATGGGGAGTCTCTACATTTATTCTCCCTGTTTAATTTATCAATACATATAATTTTTAAAATTTGTGTGATATTTTCTGGTTTGTTTTCCTATAAATTGATGAACAACATATTTTTGGATCATTCTTATATACACAATGCTTATATATTCTGAAAACACTCAGACCTATTCGAAAACACAGAATGAATGGTTAGATAAATGGATAAAAGTACAAGAAACATAAAGCCATATTTTATCATATTTACACTTTTTGGTGTTATCACAAATGTATTTTTTTAAAACATTCATTCCAATAGTTTACACTGGTGTGTTGTATCACAATTGGTATATATACTGACGTTTTATTCTAAAATTTTTCTATTTTTGTTTATTATTTCTGGGAGTCTGGAGGGGTAGTTTGGGATTTTCTACATAGACAGTACAGCTATCTGAAAATGAAATTATCTTTCTGACTTGGGTAACTTTTTTTTTCCTGTTTTATTGTATTATCTAGGATCTCTAGTATGACCTTCTTGCCTTATTCTTCTTAGTAAAAACGTATTCAAGTCTCTCATGATTAGACAGGATGTCAACTGTACATTTTTAAATAGATATTCTTTTAAAAATATTTGGAGGCGGCTTGCTGGGAATGTGTTGCTGCATGCAGGCTTTATCTAGTTATAGAAAGCGGGTGCTCCTCTCTAGTTGTTGCACATGGGCTTCTCACTGCAGTCGCTTCTTTTGTTGCAGAGTACAGTCTAGACGCACATGCTTCAGTAGTTGCAGCATTCAGGGTCAGCAGTTGCAGACTGTGGGCCTCAGTAGTTGTAGAACACAGGCCCAGCTGCTCCACAGCATATGGGATCTTCTCAGACCAGGGACTGAATCCTTGTCGCCTGCATTGGCATGTGGACTCTTATCCACTGTGCCACCAGGGAAGTCCTTAAATAGATATTCTTTAATTAATTTAAGGAAGTTAGAGTTTTAGTTTTCTTGTAAGCAGCAATTTAGAAAGACTGTGCTCTGCTTCTATTTTCTGGAAGAGATTGTGGACAATTGGCATTGTGCTTTCTTTAAATGTTTGCTAGAATTCACCTGTTAAACAATTTGGGTCCTTTGCTTTCATTTCAGAAGATTATTAATTATTGACTCAATATACTTAATATAGATATGATTTATCAAATTATATATTGTGTGAATTGAAGCGATTTACTAAATTTTTCTATAGGATCAATAATGACAATCCTTCTTCTTTTTTAATGTTAGTAGTATGTGTCACATACCTTTTATTTTTCCTGGTTAGCCTGGCTAGATATTTATCAGTTTCACCAGACTTTTATAAGAACCAACTTTTGTTTCATTGATTTTTCTCTATTGCATTCCTGTATTCCATTTCATTGATGTATACTCTAATTAGAACTATTTCTTTTCTTCTGCTTGATTTAGGCTCACATTTTTTTCTTTTCTCTAGCTTCCTAAAGTGGAAGTTTAGATTTTTGATTCTTAAATACTTCTATTATAAGCATTTGAAGCTATAAATTTCCCTCTAAACACTGCTTTTGTTGCATACTACAAATTCTGATGACTTGCATTTTCATTCAGTTTAAAATATTCTTCATTTCTCTTGAGACTTCTTCATTGTCCCATTTAATGTTAGAACTATACAGTCAATTTCAAATATTTTGGGATTTTTCAGCAACCTTTCCATTATTTATAGTATAATTTCACTGGCCTAAGGGTATACTTTGTTAGATTCCAATAAAAAAATATTAATAACTGTTAATGTGTCTTTTATTATCTACTATGTGGTCTTTTTAAATTAAATGTTACATTGAGCTTGAAAACAATTGCATTCTGCTGTGTGAAATGGAATCTTCTAAAAATATCCATTCGAACAAGTTGATTGACAATGCTATTTGATTTGTCTGTATTCTCACTGATTCTCTGCCTGTTTGTCAGTTACTGACAAATGAATACTGAAGTCTCAAATCACAATAGCAGATTTTTCTATCTCCAGTTCTATCGACCTTCCCCCATGTAGTTTGATGTTCTGTTGTTGCATGAATACACATTAATCGTCATGTCATTTTGGAGACTGAACAATTTAAGATTATTTAATATCCCTATTTACCCTTAACATCTTCCCTTGTTCTGAAGTCTGCTTTATTTGAAATTAATATAGCTATCCCATCTTTCTTTTCATTAGTAGTTGCTTAGTATAACTTCCATCCTGTGTAATTTTAATTAAGCATTTTACATTATTCTATTTTGTCTCTTCTGTTAGTATATATTCTATATTTCTTTTTAAACATTTTTTGAGTAGCTACCTTTCAGTTTGTGATACACATTTCTAGTTTATCCAAGCTGATCTTCAAATAATACTACACTGTTTTACAGTACAGGTAATATGGAACACAAAATTCCCAGTCTGTTCTTCCCATTCCTGTTACAATGCTATCATTTATTTCATTTATCAACATGTTACAGTCACTCCATCTATTTTTAATACTTTGGTTTAAACAGTTCAGATGACTTTAAAACTAAATATAAAAGATTTTACTTCCATTTATTTCTTCTTAGATCTTTTTTCTTTATGCAGATCACTTTATTATAAGCATTTGAAGCTATAAATTTCCCTCTAAACACTGCTTTTGTTGCATACTACAAATTCTGATGACTTGCATTTTCATTCAGTTTAAAATATTCTTCATTTCTCTTGAGACTTCTTCATTGTCCCATTTAATGTTAGAACTATACAGTCAATTTCAAATATTTTGGGATTTTTCAGCAACCTTTCCATTATTTATAGTATAATTTCACTGGCCTAAGGGTATACTTTGTTAGATTCCAATAAAAAAATATTAATAACTGTTAATGTGTCTTTTATTATCTACTATGTGGTCTTTTTAAATTAAATGTTACATTGAGCTTGAAAACAATTGCATTCTGCTGTGTGAAATGGAATCTTCTAAAAATATCCATTCGAACAAGTTGATTGACAATGCTATTTGATTTGTCTGTATTCTCACTGATTCTCTGCCTGTTTGTCAGTTACTGACAAATGAATACTGAAGTCTCAAATCACAATAGCAGATTTTTCTATCTCCAGTTCTATCGACCTTCCCCCATGTAGTTTGATGTTCTGTTGTTGCATGAATACACATTAATCGTCATGTCATTTTGGAGACTGAACAATTTAAGATTATTTAATATCCCTATTTACCCTTAACATCTTCCCTTGTTCTGAAGTCTGCTTTATTTGAAATTAATATAGCTATCCCATCTTTCTTTTCATTAGTAGTTGCTTAGTATAACTTCCATCCTGTGTAATTTTAATTAAGCATTTTACATTATTCTATTTTGTCTCTTCTGTTAGTATATATTCTATATTTCTTTTTAAACATTTTTTGAGTAGCTACCTTTCAGTTTGTGATACACATTTCTAGTTTATCCAAGCTGATCTTCAAATAATACTACACTGTTTTACAGTACAGGTAATATGGAACACAAAATTCCCAGTCTGTTCTTCCCATTCCTGTTACAATGCTATCATTTATTTCATTTATCAACATGTTACAGTCACTCCATCTATTTTTAATACTTTGGTTTAAACAGTTAGCTGCCTTTCAGATGACTTTTTAAAACTAAATATAAAAGATTTTACTTCCATTTATTTCTTCTTAGATCTTTTTTTCTTTATGCAGATCACTGTTTCAGACATTAATCAACTTTCTTTTCAGTAAATAACTCTTGTTTCTTTCAAGGTATGCATAGTGGCTATGATTCACTCTATTTTGTTCTTTTGAGAAGGTCATCATTTATTATTTACTTTTAAAGGGTAATTTTGTTGGATATATAATTCACTAAGTATAGAAATATTATAAGGAAAAACATGATCTTTCATCATGAAGCATGATATTAATAGTAAGGTTTTTAAAATGTTTTTATTATGTTGAGGATCTTCCCGCCTAGTATACTAAGTTTTTTTATTTTATCACAAATGAGTGTCAACTTTTGTGAAATGATTTTCCTATGCAACTATTCATGTGGCAGATTATAATAATTGATTTTTGCTTATTGAACCACTCTTGCAACCTAGAAAAAATACTCTTTGGGAATGGCTACTTTATTTTATACTTTGTTGGATTATTTTTTATTATTTATTATTTTATTGGCCGATAGTAGTTACTCACTTGCTCCTTCTCATATGTGTTTCAAACTGTGTTTATCTGGTTTCTAGGGCTTCCCTGGTGGCTCAAATGGTAAAGAATCCACCTGCATTCAGAAGACCTGGTTCGATCCTTGGGTTGGGAAGATCTCCTGGAGAAGGGAAAGGCTGCCCCCACTCCAGTATTCTTGTCTGGAGAACTCCATGTTTCGTCCATGGAAAGAGTTGGACATGACTGAGTGACTTTCCCACTTTCACTATCTGGTTTCTATATCTATGAAATTCTGGCCTTTCATGGTAAGGTGGAGAATCTTTCCTCCTGTTTTATTTTCCGAGAGAAGTATGTGAGAAATGGTTAATTCTTCTTTTAATGTTTGGTAAAATTCTTTAGAGAAGGCATCTGGGCACAGAATTTTCTTTTGGGTGAGTTTTTAAAGTACAAATTTACTTTTCTACTTTACTTTGATTGTCTCTTAATAGTTCATGGTTTTCAAAGAATTGACACATTTCAAGCTGTTGAAATTTTGACTATTCCAGATACATTTATCCCAGAGAAAAGAAAACTTTTTTTCACACAAAAACCTGCACATGAATGTTTATAGCAGGTTTATTTGTGGAAGTCACAGGATTGAAGCAACCCAGATGTCCTTCAACTAGGAAATTGTTAAACAACCTGTGATAAATATCCTGGATTACTATGTGGTGACAAAATGAAAGCTATAATAAACTCAACAAACTGGATATCTCCAGAGAATCATACTGAAAAGAAAAAAAAAATCCCTCCCAAAATGTTACATACTGTATGGGCCATTGATACAATTTTCAATAAATGAACAAAAATAGAGAAATGGAGAGCAGGATATTGGTTTCAAAGTATTGAGGAGTATAGGGAAGTACGTGGGTGTGGCACCAGGAGTGATTCTTGGGATAACAAACATGGTCTGTATCTTGAGTGAATCAATTTCAATATTCTGGCTGTGATTTATACTGTAGAGTTACAAAATATCCCCAATTGAAGGAAACTCTGAGAGGAAAGAGCACCCATTAACTCTCTGCATTATTTCTTCCAACTGCATGTGAATCTACAATTATCTAAAACAACAAATACAATTTTAAAATACACTTAAGAGATACAACACTCAAATGCAACATAGGGATTGTCTGGATCCTGATTCAAAAAAAAAAAAAAACCTCTCCAAAAATTTCATGCCTATCAAGTAATTTGAACAGAGATTGGTTGTTTGATGATACCAAAGGATATAGAATTATTTTTGAGATGTGATCAATGGCACTGTGGTGACTTAATGAGAGAAAGTGTTTGAGATTCATAATATAGCACTAGAATCAAAAGAACGGTGGTTTTCCTTAAAATACTCTGGAAAAAAATATAAAAGTGCATAGAAACAAAATGCCATGTGAAAAACAAAGTGGTGCTGCATTTGTCGTCCTAGGGCCCATGCTGCTGCTCCTTACACAGTCCTGGCCAGAGTCACTGCAATAAGCCCTGAAGACCTAGATCCCAGCTTCATGGGAGATCTCTAAACATGCGTACTCCAGACACCAGGTCCAGGGCCACAGGAAGTGTACCTGCTCCCCAGGACCCAGATGCTGGCGTAACTTTGCGTACCTGATCCCAGGACTACTGCTCTAACTAAGTGCCAGCTTGCCAGACCAGGTGCCGAAATATCCTCAACTGGAACTCAGTCCCACAGGAAAAAACAAAAACCAGAAGAGCCTAGCAGTTATAGCCTCTCAAGAGCCTAATAGCCCTAGCTGCCACGGCCACTCACAGCTCCTCCATGGTCTTGGCCACAAGAAGACCCCCCTGCAGTGTGCACTGATGGTCACCTCAGCTGACACAGCTGCAGGAAGATTACACCACCCAGCCTTTCCATGAACCAAAGGCATTGCATACTACCCAGCTGGCACTCTCAGAGCCACGTACAAATGAATGTCTTACCCCACTGAAGCTGGTCCAAAAAGTCTGGAAGAAGTGACTTCAATGTCAAATGCACAAACATCAACACAAATATGGGGAAAGAGATGGCTGTCTGGGTACATTAAGTTCAAAGATGTTCAAACAGATATAAATAAAAGAAATATTCACTGAGACGAAACATAGTCATGCTCTCAAAAATCAAAGACAAAGAATTGTGAAAGTACAAAGGAAAAGAATTATATAAAGTGTGCACTTATGCATGTGTTCATGTGCACTTAGTCATATCCAACTCTGGTACCCCATTGAGTCTGCCAGGCTCCTCTGTCCATGGAATTTTCCAAGTTAAGGATATTGCAGCAGGTTGTCATTTCCTACTCCTGGGGATCTTCCAGACCCAGGGATTGAACCTGCATCCCCTGTGTCCTGTCCCTTGAGATTTGAAAAGATGTTGTTTAAAATGGATACCAAAGGATATAGAATTATTTTGAGATGTGATCAATGGCACTGTGGTGACTTAATGAGAGAAAGTGTTTGAGATTCATAATATAGCACTAGAATCAAAAGAACGGTGGTTTTCCTTAAAATACTCTGGAAAAAAATATAAAAGTGCATAGAAACAAAATGCCATGTGAAAAACAAAGTGGTGCTGCATTTGTCGTCCTAGGGCCCATGCTGCTGCTCCTTACACAGTCCTGGCCAGAGTCACTGCAATAAGCCCTGAAGACCTAGATCCCAGCTTCATGGGAGATCTCTAAACATGCGTACTCCAGACACCAGGTCCAGGGCCACAGGAAGTGTACCTGCTCCCCAGGACCCAGATGCTGGCGTAACTTTGCGTACCTGATCCCAGGACTACTGCTCTAACTAAGTGCCAGCTTGCCAGACCAGGTGCCGAAATATCCTCAACTGGAACTCAGTCCCACAGGAAAAAACAAAAACCAGAAGAGCCTAGCAGTTATAGCCTCTCAAGAGCCTAATAGCCCTAGCTGCCACGGCCACTCACAGCTCCTCCATGGTCTTGGCCACAAGAAGACCCCCCTGCAGTGTGCACTGATGGTCACCTCAGCTGACACAGCTGCAGGAAGATTACACCACCCAGCCTTTCCATGAACCAAAGGCATTGCATACTACCCAGCTGGCACTCTCAGAGCCACGTACAAATGAATGTCTTACCCCACTGAAGCTGGTCCAAAAAGTCTGGAAGAAGTGACTTCAATGTCAAATGCACAAACATCAACACAAATATGGGGAAAGAGATGGCTGTCTGGGTACATTAAGTTCAAAGATGTTCAAACAGATATAAATAAAAGAAATATTCACTGAGACGAAACATAGTCATGCTCTCAAAAATCAAAGACAAAGAATTGTGAAAGTACAAAGGAAAAGAATTATATAAAGTGTGCACTTATGCATGTGTTCATGTGCACTTAGTCATATCCAACTCTGGTACCCCATTGAGTCTGCCAGGCTCCTCTGTCCATGGAATTTTCCAAGTTAAGGATATTGCAGCAGGTTGTCATTTCCTACTCCTGGGGATCTTCCAGACCCAGGGATTGAACCTGCATCCCCTGTGTCCTGTCCCTTGCATCGGCAGGCAGATTCCTTACCACTGATCCACCTGGAAACATATAAAGGGGAATCCCAATAAGGCTATAAGCTGATTTCTCAGCAGAGGCCTTGCAGGCTAGGAGAGTGTGTGACGATATATTCAAGTGCTTAAAGAAAAAACACTTTCAGTCAGAATATTCTAAGTAACAAAGCTGTCCTCGATCCTACATACAGAAAACAATAAAGACTCCACTAAAAACTTATTTATACTAACTAGGAAATAATTAATAAGTGGATACACAAGTAAGCAAATTCACCTAAGTTGTAGGATAAAATTGACATACAGAAATTAGTTGAATAAAAATTGTTACGACGGGTTTGAATTTAACCAAATGATTTCTTTGTGCATCTAATGAGACAACTATATAGTTTTCTAATATTTTAATTTGAAGAATTTTATGTCTGCATTATTGGGCTATAACTTCATGCTCCATACTATTCTTGCCTTGCTTTATCATCAGTTTTATATCTGCCTCCTAAAATGATTTGGGAGTAGTTCCCACTTTTCTATTCTCACTAAAACTTTATTTTAGATTCAAATGATCTTTTCCTTTAAATTTTGGAAGAATTTTCCTATAAATATACACAGATCTGATATTAATATCATGGGTGAATTTTTAGCTATAGACTCACATTGTTTACTGGTTAGAAATTTATTCAGATTTTCTTTTCCTTCTGTAATCAGTTATGTTAAGTACCTGTCTAGATTTTCAAATGTGCAAAATCATATACTTCTTTTGTATATAGGTCTTTTCTACCATTTTATTTTTAGCATTCTAAAGTAAGTGTGCATTTTTCATCTTTATGATGCTTTTAGGACTGTTATTTGTTTTTGTTTTTCTGCAGATTTACCATGTTGTGTCTTTGTGTGAATGTATTTTTTTATTAATCCCCCTTTCTTGTTTTTCATCAATTTGGGATGATTATAACTATTATTTCCTTATATATTAGTTTTAGCTTATTATTACTTCTGTTCTCTCTTTTTGGAATTTCTATCAAACTTGTTACAACATATCATATTTGTTTGAAAAAGCGTTTGCTATATTTAACCATGCTTTCAGCGGATTGAACCTGCATCCCCTGTGTCCTGTCCCTTGCATCGGCAGGCAGATTCCTTACCACTGATCCACCTGGAAACATATAAAGGGGAATCCCAATAAGGCTATAAGCTGATTTCTCAGCAGAGGCCTTGCAGGCTAGGAGAGTGTGTGACGATATATTCAAGTGCTTAAAGAAAAAACACTTTCAGTCAGAATATTCTAAGTAACAAAGCTGTCCTCGATCCTACATACAGAAAACAATAAAGACTCCACTAAAAACTTATTTATACTAACTAGGAAATAATTAATAAGTGGATACACAAGTAAGCAAATTCACCTAAGTTGTAGGATAAAATTGACATACAGAAATTAGTTGAATAAAAATTGTTACGACGGGTTTGAATTTAACCAAATGATTTCTTTGTGCATCTAATGAGACAACTATATAGTTTTCTAATATTTTAATTTGAAGAATTTTATGTCTGCATTATTGGGCTATAACTTCATGCTCCATACTATTCTTGCCTTGCTTTATCATCAGTTTTATATCTGCCTCCTAAAATGATTTGGGAGTAGTTCCCACTTTTCTATTCTCACTAAAACTTTATTTTAGATTCAAATGATCTTTTCCTTTAAATTTTGGAAGAATTTTCCTATAAATATACACAGATCTGATATTAATATCATGGGTGAATTTTTAGCTATAGACTCACATTGTTTACTGGTTAGAAATTTATTCAGATTTTCTTTTCCTTCTGTAATCAGTTATGTTAAGTACCTGTCTAGATTTTCAAATGTGCAAAATCATATACTTCTTTTGTATATAGGTCTTTTCTACCATTTTATTTTTAGCATTCTAAAGTAAGTGTGCATTTTTCATCTTTATGATGCTTTTAGGACTGTTATTTGTTTTTGTTTTTCTGCAGATTTACCATGTTGTGTCTTTGTGTGAATGTATTTTTTTATTAATCCCCCTTTCTTGTTTTTCATCAATTTGGGATGATTATAACTATTATTTCCTTATATATTAGTTTTAGCTTATTATTACTTCTGTTCTCTCTTTTTGGAATTTCTATCAAACTTGTTACAACATATCATATTTGTTTGAAAAAGCGTTTGCTATATTTAACCATGATTTCCTTTACTTTAACTCTTATTCACTAATATCCTCAACATTTAATGCTATTGATTCAGGATAAATAACTTATTTGAGGGCATTCACTTATTTGTCCATTTATATATAGATTAAATACAGGTTTACAGTCAATTGAGTGTTTGTTAGGTACCATGCAAAGTATTGACAAACCATTGGTAACAAAACTGATATATATTCTGCTTTCATGGAAATTACAAATGCTAAAATTCTTCTTGTTGCTAGATCTTTGCACATAACCATGCTGATTTCCTCTGGATATATTTTAGACATACATCTGCTGGTTTAAAAAGTGTGAAATGTGCTAACATTTTAATAACACTGCCAAATTTTTTGCTGAGAGTTTGTACTCATTTACATACAATAGCCAGTGTAAAAGACAAGAACTCTATCCCTCAAAAAATCTGTGTTGTGTGTTTATGTTGTGACATATTTTATTTTATTGGCTTTAAAATCACTGCAGATGGTGACTGTAGCCATGAAATTAAAAGATGCTTGCTCCTTGGGAGGAAAGCTATGACAAACCTAGGCAGTGTATTAAAAAGCACAGATGTCATTTTGCTGACAAAGGTTCATATAGTCAAAACGATGGTTTTTCCAGTAGTTATGTACGGGTGTGAGAACTGGACCATAAAGAAGGCTGAAAGCCAAAGAATTGATGCTTTCAAACTGTGGTGTTAGAGAAGACTCATAAGAGTCTATTGGATAGCAAAGAGATCAAACCAGTCAATCCTAAAGGAAGTCAGCTCTGAGTATTCATTGTAAGGAATGAGGCTGAAACTGAAGCTGAAGTGCCAATACTTTGCCACCTGATGAATAGTCAAATCATTGGAAAAGCTCCTTTTGCTAGAAAGATTGAGGGCAGGAATAGAAGGGGGTGACAGAGGATGAGATGGTTGGATGTCATCACTGACTCAATGGACATGAGTTTAAGCAGATTTCAGGCGATAGTGAGGGACAAGAAAGCCTGGCATGCTGCAGTTCATGGGGTGACAGAGTCGACATGACATCGCAACTGAACAACAACCACAGTGCATGCATGTAGTCAGTGAAATTTGCTTTTGCTTTTTTTTTTTTTTCTTTTGGGTGTTCTTAAGCACTTCCTATACTTTATTTTTAGAGTAAGAAAAAAGAAAATCAATATTAAATGAATCATTCATTAAATGAATCTGTCCTGTAACAAACTATGCCTAAGAGCATCAAGGGTCTGTCCGTCTTGAAGAATCACGGAGCCTCAGGGTGGTCTCGCGAACCCCCAGGCTGGCAGCAGGGTTCTCTTGATGTCCAAATTGTACTCTTGATGTCCTACAGGTAATTTTGCTTAAGCCTGACTATATAATAAGTCCAGTAGCACTAATGGCAGAAAATTACATGAATGATTGTGGATAGAAGAGAAATTTTCTTAAATATTTGAAAAAACAAATGAAATATTTCATTGGCAAATATTTTGAGATCAGTCTTATGGCATAAAATGAAAATCAAGGGAGCAAGTCTCATATCACACAGAAAAAAACTTCCTCCTCTCTCTAGATGAGAAGTAAGGTGTACTCATGAGCTTGAAGATTCTTAAGAGTGCTACCTTTTGAGGGAGTGGGAGTGCTTCCTCTGGGTAAATATAGACAGCCCAGAGCAACACCCATCAACAGCTCAGACTGAGGTACTAAGAGAAGCTGAAACTCGGTCTTTGTGTTTTACCTCCCTTCCCTTCCCTTATCTCTGGGCTTCCCCGGTGGCTCAGATGGTAAAGAATCCACCTCCAATGCAGGAGGTCCATGTCTGAGACCTGGCTCAGGAAGATCCCCTAGAGAAGGGAATGGCAACCCAGTCCAATATCCCTTTATCTCTACCTTTCAGTAACTTATCTCTACATTTCAGTAAATTTTAACGTAAAAGGAGACTCTGGGCCTTACAACAGTACATTAATGGAAAGAAATTCACATTTGGGATAACGTTGAAAAGTGGAAAGAGGGACTCCTCCACTGAGCTCATGGTGGGGACTAGCGGAACATGAGTTAAAGCAGACTTCCGGCGATAGTGAGGGAAAAGACAGCCTGGCAAGCTGCAGTTCATGGGGTGACAGAGTCGAAATGACATCGCAACTGAACAACAACCACAGTGCATGCATGTAGTCAGTGAAATTTGCTTTTGCTGTTTTTTTCTTTTGGGTGTTCTTAAGCACTTCATATACTTTATTTTTAGAGTAAGAAAAAAGAAAATCAATATTAAATGAATCATTCATTAAATGAATCTGTCCTGTAACAAACTATGCCTAAGAGCATCAAGGGTCTGTCCGTCTTGAAGAATCACGGAGCCTCAGGGTGGTCTCGCGAACCCCCAGGCTGGCAGCAGGGTTCTCTTGATGTCCAAATTGTACTCTTGATGTCCTACAGGTAATTTTGCTTAAGCCTGACTATATAATAAGTCCAGTAGCACTAATGGCAGAAAATTACATGAATGATTGTGGATAGAAGAGAAATTTTCTTAAATATTTGAAAAAACAAATGAAATATTTCATTGGCAAATATTTTGAGATCAGTCTTATGGCATAAAAATGAAAATCAAGGGAGCAAGTCTCATATCACACAGAAAAAAACTTCCTCCTCTCTCTAGATGAGAAGTAAGGTGTACTCATGAGCTTGAAGATTCTTAAGAGTGCTACCTTTTGAGGGAGTGGGAGTGCTTCCTCTGGGTAAATATAGACAGCCCAGAGCAACACCCATCAACAGCTCAGACTGAGGTACTAAGAGAAGCTGAAACTCGGTCTTTGTGTTTTACCTCCCTTCCCTTCCCTTATCTCTGGGCTTCCCCGGTGGCTCAGATGGTAAAGAATCCACCTCCAATGCAGGAGGTCCATGTCTGAGACCTGGCTCAGGAAGATCCCCTAGAGAAGGGAATGGCAACCCAGTCCAATATCCCTTTATCTCTACCTTTCAGTAACTTATCTCTACATTTCAGTAAATTTTAACGTAAAAGGAGACTCTGGGCCTTACAACAGTACATTAATGGAAAGAAATTCACATTTGGGATAACGTTGAAAAGTGGAAAGAGGGACTCCTCCACTGAGCTCATGGTGGGGACTAGCGGAATGCTCTCTAAATGCTGCAGATGCATGCGTTCATAAGGGTTATCACACAGCAGCAGCAGAAGGGAGACAGAATTCAGAGGTCACAGTGACTGACCTGTTCCCAAAGAAAGTAATCATAAACCCAAGACCTCTCTAAAACTGTTCACAGTCACTTGTGTGTCTGTCTGTCTGTCTGTGTATGTGTATGTATTAGTCGCTTAGTCATGTCTGTTTCTTTGCAACCCCATGGACTGCAACCCCATGGACTGTAGCCCACCGGGCTTCTCTGTCCATAGAATTTTCTAGGATAGAATACTGGAGTGGGTAGCCAGCTACTCCCTTCTCCAGGGGATCTTCCCAACCCAAGGATTAAACCCAGGTCTCCTGCATTGCAGGCAGATTCTCTACCATCTGAGCTACCAACTCACTTAGAGGGACTAATTTTAGCCTGTAAGTCAATGGGAGCTCATACTATAAGAGTATGGGTTTTGTGAGATTTTTTCCCCCATTACTTACTTAATTTTATTTAGAGGGAGCTAGATTTGGGCTAGAGTTTATCAATCTCATTATTTCTGAGTTTCCTGTAAGCAACATCTTTTCTACAGAATCTTCACACTGCATTCTCCCAGTCTACACCTATTTCTTTCCTCTCAGCAGCTCCTAACGGCTCTTCAAGTGTGACAGGCACCTTAACACACTGGTAAGTGATAGAGAGTAATTCCAAGGTTGGTACTGGGGATGAGAGAGGGTGGGAGGGAGAAGAGGAGGAAAGAGATAATCACACAGATTAGCCTCTCCTACTAAAAATAAGATGTGTGATACACTGAAAAGCAGAGACTTTAACTTTGCTGAATCCAAATTTCTAAATGAAGTGTGTCTCTCTAGGACATCAGATTTTGCAAGAGAAACAACTAATAAATACCAAGAACCTCAGAGTCCTTGAGTCCATTTTATGCTAAATATACACTATGAAGGAATATTAATCATCTATTCTAAAATGAATAGATAGCTCTATTATCTATTTTCATTTGAAAGTCCAGCACTTGGGCTTCTAGTAAGAAAGGGTCATGATTTTGTTCTTAAAACCCAAAAAACCCCCCCTTTTTTTGGCTTTTAAAAAATTTGGCAAAAGTGGAAAGAGGGACTCCTCCACTGAGCTCATGGTGGGGACTAGCGGAATGCTCTCTAAATGCTGCAGATGCATGCGTTCATAAGGGTTATCACACAGCAGCAGCAGAAGGGAGACAGAATTCAGAGGTCACAGTGACTGACCTGTTCCCAAAGAAAGTAATCATAAACCCAAGACCTCTCTAAAACTGTTCACAGTCACTTGTGTGTCTGTCTGTCTGTCTGTGTATGTGTATGTATTAGTCGCTTAGTCATGTCTGTTTCTTTGCAACCCCATGGACTGCAACCCCATGGACTGTAGCCCACCGGGCTTCTCTGTCCATAGAATTTTCTAGGATAGAATACTGGAGTGGGTAGCCAGCTACTCCCTTCTCCAGGGGATCTTCCCAACCCAAGGATTAAACCCAGGTCTCCTGCATTGCAGGCAGATTCTCTACCATCTGAGCTACCAACTCACTTAGAGGGACTAATTTTAGCCTGTAAGTCAATGGGAGCTCATACTATAAGAGTATGGGTTTTGTGAGATTTTTTCCCCCATTACTTACTTAATTTTATTTAGAGGGAGCTAGATTTGGGCTAGAGTTTATCAATCTCATTATTTCTGAGTTTCCTGTAAGCAACATCTTTTCTACAGAATCTTCACACTGCATTCTCCCAGTCTACACCTATTTCTTTCCTCTCAGCAGCTCCTAACGGCTCTTCAAGTGTGACAGGCACCTTAACACACTGGTAAGTGATAGAGAGTAATTCCAAGGTTGGTACTGGGGATGAGAGAGGGTGGGAGGGAGAAGAGGAGGAAAGAGATAATCACACAGATTAGCCTCTCCTACTAAAAATAAGATGTGTGATACACTGAAAAGCAGAGACTTTAACTTTGCTGAATCCAAATTTCTAAATGAAGTGTGTCTCTCTAGGACATCAGATTTTGCAAGAGAAACAACTAATAAATACCAAGAACCTCAGAGTCCTTGAGTCCATTTTATGCTAAATATACACTATGAAGGAATATTAATCATCTATTCTAAAATGAATAGATAGCTCTATTATCTATTTTCATTTGAAAGTCCAGCACTTGGGCTTCTAGTAAGAAAGGGTCATGATTTTGTTCTTTGTCCCCCACAAGACACTTTTTGAAGAAACTCTAGTGCTGGATATTGTGTTTCAGTGTTACATGCTAAAATGTAATGATAAGAGAATCATATAGCTGTATAAATCAGAACAAAGCTACTCTGTCAGGTCATCGATGTGGGAGAATGTCATTTCTTCGTCAAGTCATTACATCACAAAGCATTTTGTGATAAATTTACACAGAGATTCTGTGTAAAGGTAAATATAAGAGAAAGGCAAATTCAAAGTGCAGAAGAGTAGCCTGTGACCATAATTGGGGGGTGGGGATTATTTCCAGTGAACTCAATATTCCCATTCTTAAGTGAAACCACTGTGTCCATAGACCCCTCCTTCTTAGAGTAATGGTCACTAGGAGATACCAGAGCTAAAGAGATGACAACAAATCTTTTATTGGAAACCTGTATGTATGTATTATTCTTATGAAGCCTATTCTGTGTTGTCTTCTGCTTATCTCAAAGTAGATTTATAAGAATCTCCAGAAACTATTATACCTCAGAAAAGAGCAGAAAGGAGAGAGTGTGGAATTTAAATTTTCTGGAGTCACATACATTTCAGAATACTTGACAGAAGGTATCTCAGCATCTTTCTCTTTTATCTCCCAAGTTGTCTAACTTTGAAACACAGGATGATGTGTTTCAGTGCTACATGCTATGTCTAACTTTGAAACACAGGATGATGTATTTCAGTGTTACATGCTATGTATAAGAACTATGAAACACTTAGAAGCAAGAGAGACATAGAGAATTAACAGGGGTGTTCTAAAGAAAACAGTGACATCAATGGCTTTCAAACATATTTTACTGAGATACACTAAAAAATCCATTTGATATCTCAACTCAGTGTACATGTACATATGCATATATGCTTAACTTTATTATGTGTGCTGCATTCATGTTATCTTCTTTCATTTCTACACTATTTCATTTAAAAATAGTTTATTTAAAAAATATCTTATAATCCATTGTTACTATAATGACCAGTTATAAGACTCAACCTGCTGTTATTTTACTAATGAAAAGAATTCATGACAGACACAAAAAAGCCAGTAGCTCATTTTATACATCTGGGTAACTATGACATATGAAGGAAGCATGCTGAAAGGGTATATTTTGAAAAGTGTTCCATCTGGCCTGCACAAGGTAAACTGTTTTAATATTAAGCCTTTATGGCACCTTGGAATAATATAGGATGCTTTGCCTAGTTTTCTATAATAACAAAACATGAGTTTGGTCACAAAGAAATGTCAAAGCATTTTGTGATAAATTTACACAGAGATTCTGTGTAAAGGTAAATATAAGAGAAAGGCAAATTCAAAGTGCAGAAGAGTAGCCTGTGACCATAATTGGGGGGTGGGGATTATTTCCAGTGAACTCAATATTCCCATTCTTAAGTGAAACCACTGTGTCCATAGACCCCTCCTTCTTAGAGTAATGGTCACTAGGAGATACCAGAGCTAAAGAGATGACAACAAATCTTTTATTGGAAACCTGTATGTATGTATTATTCTTATGAAGCCTATTCTGTGTTGTCTTCTGCTTATCTCAAAGTAGATTTATAAGAATCTCCAGAAACTATTATACCTCAGAAAAGAGCAGAAAGGAGAGAGTGTGGAATTTAAATTTTCTGGAGTCACATACATTTCAGAATACTTGACAGAAGGTATCTCAGCATCTTTCTCTTTTATCTCCCAAGTTGTCTAACTTTGAAACACAGGATGATGTGTTTCAGTGCTACATGCTATGTCTAACTTTGAAACACAGGATGATGTATTTCAGTGTTACATGCTATGTATAAGAACTATGAAACACTTAGAAGCAAGAGAGACATAGAGAATTAACAGGGGTGTTCTAAAGAAAACAGTGACATCAATGGCTTTCAAACATTTTTCACTGAGATACACTAAAAAATCCATTTGATATCTCAACTCAGTGTACATGTACATATGCATATATGCTTAACTTTATTATGTGTGCTGCATTCATGTTATCTTCTTTCATTTCTACACTATTTCATTTAAAAATAGTTTATTTAAAAAATATCTTATAATCCATTGTTACTATAATGACCAGTTATAAGACTCAACCTGCTGTTATTTTACTAATGAAAAGAATTCATGACAGACACAAAAAAGCCAGTAGCTCATTTTATACATCTGGGTAACTATGACATATGAAGGAAGCATGCTGAAAGGGTATATTTTGAAAAGTGTTCCATCTGGCCTGCACAAGGTAAACTGTTTTAATATTAAGCCTTTATGGCACCTTGGAATAATATAGGATGCTTTGCCTAGTTTTCTCTAATAACAAAACATGGGTTTGGTCACAAAGAAATGTCAAAGGCTTATTTTTCAAGAAAGAATGATAGAAGAGTGATTGGGAAGAATATGAAAGTCCTGGCCCTGTGGAAACGATGAAAAGTTTCTCAGACACACAGAGGGAGGAGCTACCTGGCAGGTGATTGCCAGGCTCAGCACGGTCAGGGAATCCTAGATAGCCAAGAGAAATATATGCATTTTAAAGAGCCATTGAAACAGTCTTCCATCTCCTAGGATAGAAAAAAATGAGAAAGCAAAGAGAAAAGACTCTTTCACAGTTGGTTTGTTTTTTTTTTCAACCTGAGAAGATGAATACTAAAATGTTATGACCAAAAAAGAGATGAGTTCAGAGGAGAGGAGATGATAGGATGCATATTTAAATGGAGCTTTGCAGAAAATGATTTTAAAAATGGTGCTTTACTCTTAGTGAAGTCGGAAGTGACTGGAAATGCAGTTTAACTAGTTTGAGACAAGAATTCCCTGAAGAAATAATTTTTTTCCATATAGATTTTATTTATTATTATTATTTTTTTACATGTTTTTGTTGTTTACTGCCAATATCGACCCAAATAGATAATTTTATGAAATGTAATGAAATATTTTCAGACCAAGTTTAGCTCTCATAAGGTGTTTCTCAGGCAGCTGATGAGCAATACCAGAATCTGAGACATAGTGAACTGAAACCAGAATGACAAAGGGAAGTTCCAAAATTGAAATAAATTTTTAAATAACAGTTTAAATTTTTTTTTTCCCCTTTGTTATCTTCTTTCATTTCTACACTATTTCATTTAAAAATAGTTTATTTAAAAAATATCTTATAATCCATTGTTACTATAATGACCAGTTATAAGACTCAACCTGCTGTTATTTTACTAATGAAAAGAATTCATGACAGACACAAAAAAGCCAGTAGCTCATTTTATACATCTGGGTAACTATGACATATGAAGGAAGCATGCTGAAAGGGTATATTTTGAAAAGTGTTCCATCTGGCCTGCACAAGGTAAACTGTTTTAATATTAAGCCTTTATGGCACCTTGGAATAATATAGGATGCTTTGCCTAGTTTTCTCTAATAACAAAACATGGGTTTGGTCACAAAGAAATGTCAAAGGCTTATTTTTCAAGAAAGAATGATAGAAGAGTGATTGGGAAGAATATGAAAGTCCTGGCCCTGTGGAAACGATGAAAAGTTTCTCAGACACACAGAGGGAGGAGCTACCTGGCAGGTGATTGCCAGGCTCAGCACGGTCAGGGAATCCTAGATAGCCAAGAGAAATATATGCATTTTAAAGAGCCATTGAAACAGTCTTCCATCTCCTAGGATAGAAAAAAATGAGAAAGCAAAGAGAAAAGACTCTTTCACAGTTGGTTTGTTTTTTTTTTCAACCTGAGAAGATGAATACTAAAATGTTATGACCAAAAAAGAGATGAGTTCAGAGGAGAGGAGATGATAGGATGCATATTTAAATGGAGCTTTGCAGAAAATGATTTTAAAAATGGTGCTTTACTCTTAGTGAAGTCGGAAGTGACTGGAAATGCAGTTTAACTAGTTTGAGACAAGAATTCCCTGAAGAAATAATTTTTTTCCATATAGATTTTATTTATTATTATTATTTTTTTACATGTTTTTGTTGTTTACTGCCAATATCGACCCAAATAGATAATTTTATGAAATGTAATGAAATATTTTCAGACCAAGTTTAGCTCTCATAAGGTGTTTCTCAGGCAGCTGATGAGCAATACCAGAATCTGAGACATAGTGAACTGAAACCAGAATGACAAAGGGAAGTTCCAAAATTGAAATAAATTTTTAAATAACAGTTTAACTTTTTTTTTTTTCTAATTGCCAGTCTACCAAATAGTTCCACAGGGAGTGATATACAGACTACTTGGGGCTCTATAATTAAAGGGATAATGATAAATTCAAATGTGAACAAATGAGAGCATCTGAGATGGTGAAAATTCTAGAATAAATGTTCTATTAAAAACTCCAAAGAACCTGGATGCATTTATCTTAGTGAAGCAAATGCTAAAAGGAGACAAAGTTTTTATCTACAAAAACAAGGTCTTTTGTGTAGAAAAAGGGTAACATGTTTTTGTGATTTGAACAATTGACATGCAAATCAAAGGACATGATACTTCATGGAGAGGAGAACTGAAGATTTACAACTTCATCTCCAACTTTGGTACTCTGTAATTCTAGATATCTACCTTTATAGTATGACTGAAAAGACAAAATGAAATACATATTAAAAATATACAACATATATACATACAATGATTAGAATGTGGTAAATGATGAGTTTTGGGAACTTCATTAAAATGTTAAAAATCCAAGTTGTTTTAAACTTCAGTTTTTTAAAAAATTAAATCCTCAGTTTATTTACAGTAAATCTCTTTATATAAATATATATAAGTATAAATATATAAGTATTACATATTATCATGTATGCTATATGCATATATAATTATATGCTAAGGTTTGTTTCTCTAGAGAAACTTGACTAACACAAATACATAAGATATAAAACATATATACATAAGATGCCCACATAAGATATGGCAGATATATATATAAGATAGCCACATAAGACACAGAGGTATTTTCATACGACACACACATAAGATATGGAAGACACAGCAAGTCTCCAGACAACAGGAGCCTTCAGTAATAAAAGCTGAAGGAACACCTGACTTTTTCTCATGCCTAGAAATACTTTATTTCTGAAGAGACAAATAGTCTGGAAATTAGCTTAAGTCTGGCTTTACCCCAACAGAAAAGCTTTGTACTGCTTATTGCTTTGTCAAAGTAGGAGCTCTGACGAGATGGAACATTGGTGGACTAAGGTGTATGGATTCATTTAGTTAGTGACTATTGGGTTGAACCCCATGGGCCTACAAGGCCTGTACTTGCCCAGCTTCAAGACTGAAGAAAGCTTAAAGCCAGCAACAGAGACATCAGTGGTTTAATGGATGGAAGACCTTATGTGTCTGAAGCAAAGTCCTGGGCAACAACCCACCACATGCAGCTGAAGTGGGCAGAACATGACTCATTACAGTCCTCACTCCAAGGAGTGGGGGGTGGGGTGCAGGGAAGGTTAACAGTTATAGGGGAATTTGACTTCAGATTGGTTCATGGGTTACCAGGGAAAACAGGAGAGGAACACACTCCTCACACCTCTCTGATAAACTATCATCAAGAAGATTTTCTGATTTAAAGGTTTGAATAGTCACTGGCTTGGGCAGGGGCCAGTATGTAGGAAGGTCAGTCATGTGAGTAGATGTAGGTCCAACATGGGATGTACAGAGAGCAAGAGAACAGCACCTTGGGAGGCCTGATCACACACTTCATCCCTATGTGTCCTGAAGGACCCTTACAATCTTGGTCTGGTCCTCTTCTGAGACATCCCTAGGATCAGATACCTAGACGAGCACTGCAACCAGATACAACAAACAGAATACAGACACCAGCAGCTAACTAATATCAACAGTAAGAAACCTAGTATTACCAGAAGAGTCATTCGCCAGGATTTGGGCAAATTTTGGAACCAAGCACTCAACAGGTCAATGGAGGGGGAGTCAGTAGCAGCAGCATCTTGACAAATCGTAAGGAAACTCTAAAAGAAACATTCCGGTAGTCTAGCCAGGCATCAGCTGTCATGGTACAGTCTGTCTGTCCATGTTATGTTGGGTTCCATTAGGTGTGGACCTATTAGGTCTATCCAAATAAAAAACAGCTAAGCCCACTAGTTGGACTTGTATGTCCAAAAGCCAGCCTATTACATTCTTCATGGTATAACCCAGGGGTACTCATGGGTTGTAATTTGTACAGTAGCATTTACTGAAGGAGGTTCTATATCAGCATATGGGAGAGGAAGATGGCAAGTCTTTTTCCTCCATTGTTCATCATCCCCACACTGTCACACTTGCTGGGTCAATTTTAATGGAAGTACAGAGGATGACAAAGGCATCTCACTATGGAACCTATAATTAGGAGCTCTGACGAGTGGAACATTGGTGGACTAAGGTGTATGGATTCATTTAGTTAGTGACTATTGGGTTGAACCCCATGGGCCTACAAGGCCTGTACTTGCCCAGCTTCAAGACTGAAGAAAGCTTAAAGCCAGCAACAGAGACATCAGTGGTTTAATGGATGGAAGACCTTATGTGTCTGAAGCAAAGTCCTGGGCAACAACCCACCACATGCAGCTGAAGTGGGCAGAACATGACTCATTACAGTCCTCACTCCAAGGAGTGGGGGGTGGGGTGCAGGGAAGGTTAACAGTTATAGGGGAATTTGACTTCAGATTGGTTCATGGGTTACCAGGGAAAACAGGAGAGGAACACACTCCTCACACCTCTCTGATAAACTATCATCAAGAAGATTTTCTGATTTAAAGGTTTGAATAGTCACTGGCTTGGGCAGGGGCCAGTATGTAGGAAGGTCAGTCATGTGAGTAGATGTAGGTCCAACATGGGATGTACAGAGAGCAAGAGAACAGCACCTTGGGAGGCCTGATCACACACTTCATCCCTATGTGTCCTGAAGGACCCTTACAATCTTGGTCTGGTCCTCTTCTGAGACATCCCTAGGATCAGATACCTAGACGAGCACTGCAACCAGATACAACAAACAGAATACAGACACCAGCAGCTAACTAATATCAACAGTAAGAAACCTAGTATTACCAGAAGAGTCATTCGCCAGGATTTGGGCAAATTTTGGAACCAAGCACTCAACAGGTCAATGGAGGGGGAGTCAGTAGCAGCAGCATCTTGACAAATCGTAAGGAAACTCTAAAAGAAACATTCCGGTAGTCTAGCCAGGCATCAGCTGTCATGGTACAGTCTGTCTGTCCATGTTATGTTGGGTTCCATTAGGTGTGGACCTATTAGGTCTATCCAAATAAAAAACAGCTAAGCCCACTAGTTGGACTTGTATGTCCAAAAGCCAGCCTATTACATTCTTCATGGTATAACCCAGGGGTACTCATGGGTTGTAATTTGTACAGTAGCATTTACTGAAGGAGGTTCTATATCAGCATATGGGAGAGGAAGATGGCAAGTCTTTTTCCTCCATTGTTCATCATCCCCACACTGTCACACTTGCTGGGTCAATTTTAATGGAAGTACAGAGGATGACAAAGGCATCTCACTATGGAACCTATAATTAGACTCATTTTGAAATAAGGCCATGGATGCTTCCCAGTCCTCAAATAGGACTCAGGTTAGGGATGAAATGTAAGACATCTAACAGGCACAACACAGGGAGATCACGACCATTAAGTTAAATAAAAGCATTACATGCATTTTGAGATACCACTACTGCCTGTGGTTTTTGTTATGGTCTGCCATACAGATCAGAAAACTCAGGTTTTCAGTAATATAGAAACACATTCAAAATCACATCTCCAAGGCTTACATAGTTTTACGTTGGATGTCTGAACCCGAGCTACTTCAGTCTGACTTTGAGATTCATTCCCCTCCACAGTGGCTTCCCAGATGGCTCAGTGGTAAAGAATCTCCCTGCCAGAGCAGGAGACATAGGAGATGCAGGTTTGATTCTGGGGTCAGGAAGATCTGGAGAAAGAAATGGCAACCCACTCCAGTATTCTTGCTTGAAAATCCCATGGTCAGGGCAGCCTGGCAGGCTATATTTAATAGGGTTGCAAAGAGTCAAACATGTCTGAGCAACTGAACACTCACGCCCTTCCTCAATGACCAGAGCAGATCTACAATACATGCTCATGAGACCATCTGGTCAATCAAGTTTAAATTACATCATGTGTAAGCCAGAATGACTTCCCCACACCTCCACAGATGAGGATTTTCCCGTCAATTCCCCTTTCCATAGACCAAAATAAATAAACCTCGAAGTCACAGTGAATGCTACCAGTCTGACCTGGGTCCAGATATGTCCTTCGATGCTAGGTCTCCTTCATATTTGCCTAGTTATCCACAATGGGGAAAACTGATTTGATATTGTGAACCAGCTCAGATGTTGATAAAATATCTAAGACTATTCACGTTATCCCTTATAGAGAATTGTTACACAAACACTGTTACATATGCTTTTACCAGCAGACTTAAAGCAGTCACTCGTCATGAATAGTTCTACAGTCACTCATCATGAATAGTTCTACTCTGTGACAACTTCATATGATAACTTTTTCCCCTCATGAACATCAGGGTAAGAGTGAAGCTAACACAGTAACTTTCATAAATACAGACTTCAATTAACAAGAAAAGAATTTAACATATACTGAAATATCATACTTATCTTTCTAAAATTACTCTCATCCCCAAAAAATATGGTCATTTCAAGACTAATTTGTTTGCAAAATAAGTCTGGTCAATTGGCAACATAGGCTTCTCCAAGCTGGCTCTGGTAGAATTCCTCAGGAATCTCAGACTGAATTCCCAAAAGGCCTCTCAAGAACAGGAAAGCCATGCCAAAGATCTGCCATCAGTCTCTGCCTTGGTGTATTTCTCTCTTTTTGAGGTCCCCAAAATATCGAGATTCCCACACATGCTAGGAGACAGTCTTTCCCATCCCCCTGATAAGGCTACTCAGAACCCAAGAGTTTCCAGTTTCTGAGGAAACAGCAAGAGAGAAAAGAATCATGTTTCAATTTTACACACAGGTATAGTTTACGAATTGCTGTAAGTCATAAATAACTTAAGAAAAGGGCTTCCCTATATCTAGAAAACAAAATTAAAACTAGAACTATTCCAGGACTTCCCTGGTGGCCTGCCTTGCAGTGCAAGGGGCACCGGCTGGATCCCTGGCCTGGGAAGATCCCAAGTACTGCAGAGCGGCTGGACCAATGTGTCCAACTACCGAGCAGGAGCTCTGCAGCACATGTGCCCAGAGCCGATGCTCTGCAACAAGAGAGGTGACTGGAATGGGAGGCTCACACAGGCCGAAGAATAAAGATGGATGAAAAATAAATAAATTTTTTAAAACATCAATCAAAAGAGGCCAAAAACTAAAAAAAAAAAAAAAAAAAAGCTACAAATATTCCAGACAAAAGCCATTAAAATCATAACCACATTCATCAGTTCATGCAGTAACCAACCCTTTTAACTTAATGAAGCCATAAGGTTTTCCTTTAGGATTTTTAAATTTCTTGCAAAGTTCAGCAATATGATCCGAAATTTATCAGAGACCTGTACTTATCAAAGGTTCTTCCTAAGAATCTTCCTGAAGATGAAACACTTTTGCAAAAGCATCAGAATATCAATTGTCTATAATTGAGAGTACATTAAATTGACAACTTCATATGATACTTTCCATACATTTGTTTTGACTTCAATTAACAAGAAAAGAATTTAACATATACTGAAATATCATACTTATCTTTCTAAAATTACTCTCATCCCCAAAAAATATGGTCATTTCAAGACTAATTTGTTTGCAAAATAAGTCTGGTCAATTGGCAACATAGGCTTCTCCAAGCTGGCTCTGGTAGAATTCCTCAGGAATCTCAGACTGAATTCCCAAAAGGCCTCTCAAGAACAGGAAAGCCATGCCAAAGATCTGCCATCAGTCTCTGCCTTGGTGTATTTCTCTCTTTTTGAGGTCCCCAAAATATCGAGATTCCCACACATGCTAGGAGACAGTCTTTCCCATCCCCCTGATAAGGCTACTCAGAACCCAAGAGTTTCCAGTTTCTGAGGAAACAGCAAGAGAGAAAAGAATCATGTTTCAATTTTACACACAGGTATAGTTTACGAATTGCTGTAAGTCATAAATAACTTAAGAAAAGGGCTTCCCTATATCTAGAAAACAAAATTAAAACTAGAACTATTCCAGGACTTCCCTGGTGGCCTGCCTTGCAGTGCAAGGGGCACCGGCTGGATCCCTGGCCTGGGAAGATCCCAAGTACTGCAGAGCGGCTGGACCAATGTGTCCAACTACCGAGCAGGAGCTCTGCAGCACATGTGCCCAGAGCCGATGCTCTGCAACAAGAGAGGTGACTGGAATGGGAGGCTCACACAGGCCGAAGAATAAAGATGGATGAAAAATAAATAAATTTTTTAAAACATCAATCAAAAGAGGCCAAAAACTAAAAAAAAAAAAAAAAAAAAGCTACAAATATTCCAGACAAAAGCCATTAAAATCATAACCACATTCATCAGTTCATGCAGTAACCAACCCTTTTAACTTAATGAAGCCATAAGGTTTTCCTTTAGGATTTTTAAATTTCTTGCAAAGTTCAGCAATATGATCCGAAATTTATCAGAGACCTGTACTTATCAAAAGGTTCTTCCTAAGAATCTTCCTGAAGATGAAACACTTTTGCAAAAGCATCAGAATATCAATTGTCTATAATTGAGAGACTTAAAAAGGCAACATTAAACACTTGACTATAATGTAATCAATAAAGTAACTTAGTTACAATAACTAGAATTACGATTTATTAGAATCTTAACCCTTAAAAACCTTAATCTCTGGCCAAAACCAAGAAGCAAGTAATTGTGAACTTGATTGTATCAGCTTTTCTTGGTCGGAAAACTTATGCTTTAGTCTTTGTTTTCTAAGAAGGCAAAGGTAGGTAAACTTAGACCTGCCCAGCAATTAATGTTTCAATATTTTATCCTATTTGAAATGACTCAATGAGTTCTCTTCATTTAACTTAGTTCAGCTGCACGTTGCCAAAATTTAGAGACTACTAAAGTAGACAGCCCCAAAACATATATAGCATTTTAAACCTTTTAATAGGCCTCTTCTTTTTTTCTTCACTTTCAAGTATCAGAGGATGAAAGTTCCTAAGATCCCAGGTAGATCATTTACATCTCAAAGGTACAGAAGAGAAATATTAATTTCTTCTCCAACTGCATGTGTAAAAACCTATTTCAGAATGTCAGAAGATTCTCATCATGGCCATTTTCAGGCATTTTTTATTTTAATATCCAGAAGTAACAGTAATAGACAATGATAAAATCATTCACTCATATTCGCAGGCCTCATTGCAGAGGAACCAGAATCAGCGTTCAAGCTACCCTTCACCTTGGTTGTTAGCTCAGCCTCTGTGTGGCCTTTCTTAATACAAAAAACAAAGGCCAGCCCATAGGTGCGGCCACTTCTTTCTTCCTCACTAGAAAGGTGACCAGTGTCTCCCTGTCAGCCTTAGGGGTGTCTGTGATTTCTCTGCACTCTTGCCAGCCCCCATTCATCATGGACAGCCACCACAGGGCCCCACAGACAAGTGGACATCAGGATCACTTCTGCAACTTCTGGGATCCACATACAAAGCAGGAAGATGGCCTTCCACAACTTTCCATTTCCTGTCCTTACTTTTCAACATCTCAGCACTCACAGGAGTCTCCTCAGAATTCTGGCTGCTCTGTCAATTGCTGGGTTGCACCATGAAGGCTTGCAAGAATTTCTTCCTGAAAAATGAAACACTTTTGCAAAAGCATCAGAATATCAATTGTCTATAATTGAGAGACTTAAAAAGGCAACATTAAACACTTGACTATAATGTAATCAATAAAGTAACTTAGTTACAATAACTAGAATTACGATTTATTAGAATCTTAACCCTTAAAAACCTTAATCTCTGGCCAAAACCAAGAAGCAAGTAATTGTGAACTTGATTGTATCAGCTTTTCTTGGTCGGAAAACTTATGCTTTAGTCTTTGTTTTCTAAGAAGGCAAAGGTAGGTAAACTTAGACCTGCCCAGCAATTAATGTTTCAATATTTTATCCTATTTGAAATGACTCAATGAGTTCTCTTCATTTAACTTAGTTCAGCTGCACGTTGCCAAAATTTAGAGACTACTAAAAGTAGACAGCCCCAAAACATATATAGCATTTTAAACCTTTTAATAGGCCTCTTCTTTTTTTCTTCACTTTCAAGTATCAGAGGATGAAAGTTCCTAAGATCCCAGGTAGATCATTTACATCTCAAAGGTACAGAAGAGAAATATTAATTTCTTCTCCAACTGCATGTGTAAAAACCTATTTCAGAATGTCAGAAGATTCTCATCATGGCCATTTTCAGGCATTTTTTATTTTAATATCCAGAAGTAACAGTAATAGACAATGATAAAAATCATTCACTCATATTCGCAGGCCTCATTGCAGAGGAACCAGAATCAGCGTTCAAGCTACCCTTCACCTTGGTTGTTAGCTCAGCCTCTGTGTGGCCTTTCTTAATACAAAAAACAAAGGCCAGCCCATAGGTGCGGCCACTTCTTTCTTCCTCACTAGAAAGGTGACCAGTGTCTCCCTGTCAGCCTTAGGGGTGTCTGTGATTTCTCTGCACTCTTGCCAGCCCCCATTCATCATGGACAGCCACCACAGGGCCCCACAGACAAGTGGACATCAGGATCACTTCTGCAACTTCTGGGATCCACATACAAAGCAGGAAGATGGCCTTCCACAACTTTCCATTTCCTGTCCTTACTTTTCAACATCTCAGCACTCACAGGAGTCTCCTCAGAATTCTGGCTGCTCTGTCAATTGCTGGGTTGCACCATGAAGGCTTGCAAGCCATGTACTTTCATAGCTTCAAGACCAAGCATGGAGTTATCAGTGGTTTAATGGATGGAGAACTGTCTGACGATCCTAGTGATTCCCCACTGTGTGTGGCTGGAGGCAGGCCTTGCTCCTGGGGGAAGAGGTAGGTTACCAGTTAGAGAGGGAATAAAGTCTGTAGAGAAATTGGCCGAGAGGCACACCCCTCATTTTCCCTGTGGTAAGTTATCACAGTGGAGATGCTCTGATATAAAGATTAGACAAGAATTTAGGAAGGTCAGTCATGAGAGTAGGATATAGATGAAGCCAGGACTCATGGTACAAGGGATGCACAGAGAGCAAGAGAACAGCCATCTTGGGTGGCCCGCTTTGAAGAATACTGAAGCAAAACTCTAATGGTTACACCCATTGTGACTGCTGACATTCTAAGACTTTGACACTGGACACAATCGATTTGCAATGCCATCATTTTCTTCCATCATTCAACTAAGAAACTACTGATTTCTCTCAGTGCAACCAACTTTTGATTTTCTTTATTGTATACATACTAACAACATCAAAAGTTCCCTATTTTTAGTAAACTCCTTTTGGAAACTGCAAAGGCAATTGAGATCTTTGATATGATAAAAAGTTTATTGACCAAGAGAAGTTGTGACTGTAAGAAAACCATGGGTCCTCTGGGATCTTGGCACCAAATCTGGCTTGTGACCTTTGGAACAAGAAAGTCTTATGTCACTGTAAGCATCGCCATCAGCTGTTATAAAGGATACTGCTAGCAATTTTCAAATAATTCTTGTTCCCTGGTTCAAAAGTCACCAATTAAAGTTTCATCGAAAGTATTTTCTACTACACAGACAATCTATGGCTTAAAAGTAAAAAGAAAAAAATCATAGAGACTTTTGAATAAATTTCAGGCATAAGTTTCACTTTATTTGAGGAAAAAGTGTTCAACTTGAAGAATAGTTAGATGTGAAATGATAATATCTCCTGCCATATAAATAAATAAGAAATGACACAGACATCAGCGACCTCTAGCCTCCAAACGTGAATGAGAGCTCCCCAAACTGAGATCCAGCAGATGCTACCACTCCCACAGTGATCACTGTGGAGCTGGGGGAATGCAAGAAGCAAGGTGAACAAGGAATCAGGATTGGCCTCAGATAGCGGAAGTGCAAGGAAAGGAATGAATTCGGTAAGCCCGGAGGCTTGCATCTATCCTTACAAGGAATGCTAAATTCCTTAACTTGATACCTGATCTTTGTTGTTCAGACTGCCTGCTCCCTTTGCTGCAAACTTATCTATACCCTGACCTCCCCTCCTGCCGCCTTGCAGCAGTTTTCTCAGAGCTACTGAGATGCTATCTCCTGGGCTTGGAGTCCTAAACATAACCATCAAACAAAATAACTCTCTGCTGTCAGGTTATGAATATATTTTCAGTCGACACTGATGACAAAATGTTTATCACTTGGATTAATTAGTAAAATGCTTAAGCTATAAGAATAAAATGAATTTTATTATTCATTGTTATCCATTCAACCACCTCAAAGCGCTACCCTAAGGTTACTATTAAATAAATTTGCCATTGCACAATGAAGTATTGACAGCAGCTAAAAACTGGGCTTTCTTGTGCTGAAGGAAGTGTGTCTTAGTGGCAAAACCTATTGACATCTTTGTAGGCAAAATCTCACTCACAGGAGGAGTGTCAAGCTTTCCTGAAGGTTAATTATTACTAAATTATTGTTAATTATTGACTTCAGAGGCTTTTTTTCCCCCAATATTTGTTTTATCATGGTATACAGGCTGATTTAAACAAAGAGTAGCCAAGGATGATGTTTTATTTCAGAGACTTTAGAGTTGATTTATGAATTTCTCTTCCTTTACTACATCTCAGATTATGGATGACTAGAAATTTGTCAAAGACGATATTGTGAGGAAATGAAGTGCTTCAAGTCCAATCATCTCATGCAGTCCTATAGAACTCTACTGATCATTAATGCACATCCAACAGTTTTTATTTTATTTGCTACTTTTCTGAATAGTTAGATGTGAAATGATAATATCTCCTGCCATATAAATAAATAAGAAATGACACAGACATCAGCGACCTCTAGCCTCCAAACGTGAATGAGAGCTCCCCAAACTGAGATCCAGCAGATGCTACCACTCCCACAGTGATCACTGTGGAGCTGGGGGAATGCAAGAAGCAAGGTGAACAAGGAATCAGGATTGGCCTCAGATAGCGGAAGTGCAAGGAAAGGAATGAATTCGGTAAGCCCGGAGGCTTGCATCTATCCTTACAAGGAATGCTAAATTCCTTAACTTGATACCTGATCTTTGTTGTTCAGACTGCCTGCTCCCTTTGCTGCAAACTTATCTATACCCTGACCTCCCCTCCTGCCGCCTTGCAGCAGTTTTCTCAGAGCTACTGAGATGCTATCTCCTGGGCTTGGAGTCCTAAACATAACCATCAAACAAAATAACTCTCTGCTGTCAGGTTATGAATATATTTTCAGTCGACACTGATGACAAAATGTTTATCACTTGGATTAATTAGTAAAATGCTTAAGCTATAAGAATAAAATGAATTTTATTATTCATTGTTATCCATTCAACCACCTCAAAGCGCTACCCTAAGGTTACTATTAAATAAATTTGCCATTGCACAATGAAGTATTGACAGCAGCTAAAAACTGGGCTTTCTTGTGCTGAAGGAAGTGTGTCTTAGTGGCAAAACCTATTGACATCTTTGTAGGCAAAATCTCACTCACAGGAGGAGTGTCAAGCTTTCCTGAAGGTTAATTATTACTAAATTATTGTTAATTATTGACTTCAGAGGCTTTTTTTCCCCCAATATTTGTTTTATCATGGTATACAGGCTGATTTAAACAAAGAGTAGCCAAGGATGATGTTTTATTTCAGAGACTTTAGAGTTGATTTATGAATTTCTCTTCCTTTACTACATCTCAGATTATGGATGACTAGAAATTTGTCAAAGACGATATTGTGAGGAAATGAAGTGCTTCAAGTCCAATCATCTCATGCAGTCCTATAGAACTCTACTGATCATTAATGCACATCCAACAGTTTTTATTTTATTTGCTACTTTTCTGAACTAGTGTCTTCATCATTATCACCGAAATAAAAAGTAATTGAAATCAAATGGATATAAAAAATGAAATGCGTGTCACCAGAAGAAACATTAGCCCACAAATTTAACTTCATCTTTAAAACAAATAATTGGCTTTTTTTTTTTTTTTTTTGGCTACTTTTATTGGTCTTTCATTTATTTATCTTTGTTCTTTGGCCTGTTTGGGCCTCCCACCGCAGTGGCCTCTCTCATTGCAGAGCGCAGGCTCTGGGCACATGTGCTCCAGAGGTCTGGCTTGGTAGTTGGACACAACAGTCCAGTTGCTCTGCAGCACGTGGGATCTTCCCAGGCCAGGGATCCAACTGGCGCCTCTTGCACTGCAAGGCGGTGTCCTTACCCACTGGACCACCAGGAAAGCCCAATAACTGTCTTTTTAAAAAAATTCACTTCTGAACAAAATTGAGGTTTAGTTTTATTTTGTGTTTACTATTTAGAGTTATTTAAACTCCATAAAAACAAAAGCAACAGAGATGTTGCCTCTGTAAAGACAGTTTTCAATCTATGTGAGGGACATTAATTTCAGACTCATTAAAACAAATTTCAGATGGATGTTCCTGGTACTTGGAAAAGTTTTTCTCTACTCTATCTAATTCATTATTTTATGTAGCTTTCAAAATGCAATAGGAGGGAAAGGGGTAGGGCACAATTTCTGATAATCTGTTGAGCCCTTAAAATGACATAGCCCAAGGACACAACATAAATGAATTAGAATCAAATTGGTCCAAGATGGGAGACTAGACCTTAATCCTCAATCAACAAGCTAAGTGACACATCCAGAGGCACCATGACAGTTCTGCCCCTTCCCCCAAATAGCTGGAATAACCCTCTCACTCATTAGCATATAAAGTTACTCAGCCCATAAAAGATAAGCATGCCACATTTTCTGGGCCACTGCACTCTCCTTCTGCAATGACCCACACTCTGTCTGTGAAGCGTGCTTTTCTCTGAATCTGAATGCACTTTGTCTCTCACTGAATTCTTTTTTGTGAAGAGACATTAAGAACCTGAGCTCTGGGCTTCCCTGGTGGTTCAGTAGGTAAAGAGTCCACCTTGCAGTTCAAGGGGCACTGGTTCGATTCCTAGCCCAGGAAGATCCAACGTGCTGCAGAGTAGCTGGGTTGGTGTGTCTAATTATGAGCCTGTGCTCTGGAGCATATGCGCCCAGAGCCAGTGCTCTGCAACAAGAGAGTCCACTAGAATGGGAGGCCCACACATGGCAAAGAATAAAGATGGATGAAAGTAAAAATGATGACTTAGAGGCAGAAACAAACAAACAAACAAAATCCTGAGCTCCATAAAGTCCTGAAACCAGGTATTGTGGGTTTTGGCTAGGTTCTAGTTCCAGTCATGTCGGTTCAAGTCCCAAACAGGGTTTACACTGGGTTTGAGTCCTGGCCACATGGGTTCAATTCCCAAACTGGGTCTTGGGTTTAAGTTCCAATTCCAGGTTAAATGGTTTCAAAATCAATCCTTTTCAAAATTTGAAGTCATTCAAAAACAGTTTCAAAATCAAACACTTTTGAGAAAAGTGTTTCCTGATTGCCTTTGATCAGGCAAATTTACCTGTTTTATATTCTCACAAGACCAAATATCAGCCCTTAAGAGCACTTCTCAAAGATCCAATTTTACATATTTGTGTGATATTTTTAAAGCAATGTGTTTTTTACTGCCTGTAACTTCCATGAGCTGGGATTCTGCCTATTTCTCCTTATCACTCTTTTCCTAGCACCTAGAAGAAAGATTGCACGTGGTAGAAAGCTGAAAATCTTTTATTTATAAATAATGAAATCTCATCAAATTGGAAACTTCTTGTATCTGAGGGAAAAAAAAAGCATAGCTCTGTGGTGGAGAAGTCTAACACTTATTTTGGGAGACATGATTACGACCTTCAAGTTGCTAGGTCATTGACTTGCTCAGGTTGTAAGAGACACAGACAATCCGGCAGACAGACTCAGGACAATTACAAAACATATTAGACTAGGGGCTTTCCTGGTGATCCATTGGGTAAGGACACTGCCTTGCAGTGCAAGGGGCGCTGGTTCGATCCCTGGCCTGGGAAGATCCCACGTGCCGCGGAGTGGCTGGACTGATGTGCCCAATTACTGAGCCAGAGCTCTGGAGCGCATGCTCCCAGAGCTGGTGCTCTGTGACAACAGAGGCCACTGAGATGGGAGGTCCACACGGGCCAAAGAACAAGGATGGATGAAAATAGACAAATGAAAGACCAATAGAAGTGGCCAGCCCACCCCCCTCCCTCCCCACCTCACTCCCGCAAAAAAAAAAAAACAAAAAACATATTAGACTAGATAATTCTGTTGAGCCCTTAAAATGAGATCCATTGTGATAGTACTGTATATTTCACTATTACCTATGCACGCAAATATATGTATACTACATATACATGCAAAAAATACATACATATATTACATAAATATGTCTCAATGTTCTATGTAAAAATGCATTATCTCAGTGCATCATTATTTTTATGTCTACATTATAAGCACCCTATAAGATAAAGTGTATATAATTATCCCAAAGTGATTATTCTTGTGACCTGCTTTTCCCCTGTTTCCATCTCAGTGACTACTAAAAGATGTGACAGTTTTCCAACTCTTAACCAGGGAACTCCAAATTTGGAAAACTATCTTTTCAATTCAATAGAAAAATGTTTATTTTCCCCTAAGGTATGTAGAATAAAATCTTATTATCCAAGTTGTTTAACATTAACAGATTTTTGCGAGACATAAACAAATACTTTTCTTATAATTTTTAATTTTTGCCTAAATACATGAAACCACTAATAAAGTGCCAAAATTAAAAACACCACTAACAACTAATTATTTTGATAATCTGGCTGATAAGTGCATAACTTTTCCCATATTATAAACAGTAGGTGATTTTGTCAGCTGGGCTTTTGACAGTTTGCTCAAGATGTTCACTTGTTTGAGGAACTGTAATGAGTCAGACAGGCTTTTGAAACACACCATGATGTGCAACAGCACTCTGCACTTTTCACAGGAGACTGTGTTTTGCAACCTGTTAATCTGCAACGTAAGTTGCATTTAACCCCCGCCTGGGCTTTTGCACTCAGATTTCACTTTCCTGGCGGTCCAGTGGATAAGGACACTACCTTGCAGTGCAAGGGGCGCCGGTTCCATCCCTGGCCTGGGAAGATCCCACGTGCCGCGGAGTGGCTGGACTGATGTGCCCAATTACTGAGCCAGAGCTCTGGAGCGCATGCTCCCAGAGCTGGTGCTCTGTGACAACAGAGGCCACTGAGATGGGAGGTCCACACGGGCCAAAGAACAAGGATGGATGAAAATAGACAAATGAAAGACCAATAGAAGTGGCCAGCCCACCCCCTCCCCCCCCCCCTCCCCCCCGCAAAAAAAAAAAAACAAAAAACATATTAGACTAGATAATTCTGTTGAGCCCTTAAAATGAGATCCATTGTGATAGTACTGTATATTTCACTATTACCTATGCACGCAAATATATGTATACTACATATACATGCAAAAAATACATACATATATTACATAAATATGTCTCAATGTTCTATGTAAAAATGCATTATCTCAGTGCATCATTATTTTTATGTCTACATTATAAGCACCCTATAAGATAAAGTGTATATAATTATCCCAAAGTGATTATTCTTGTGACCTGCTTTTCCCCTGTTTCCATCTCAGTGACTACTAAAAGATGTGACAGTTTTCCAACTCTTAACCAGGGAACTCCAAATTTGGAAAACTATCTTTTCAATTCAATAGAAAAATGTTTATTTTCCCCTAAGGTATGTAGAATAAAATCTTATTATCCAAGTTGTTTAACATTAACAGATTTTTGCGAGACATAAACAAATACTTTTCTTATAATTTTTAATTTTTGCCTAAATACATGAAACCACTAATAAAGTGCCAAAATTAAAAACACCACTAACAACTAATTATTTTGATAATCTGGCTGATAAGTGCATAACTTTTCCCATATTATAAACAGTAGGTGATTTTGTCAGCTGGGCTTTTGACAGTTTGCTCAAGATGTTCACTTGTTTGAGGAACTGTAATGAGTCAGACAGGCTTTTGGAAACACACCATGATGTGCAACAGCACTCTGCACTTTTCACAGGAGACTGTGTTTTGCAACCTGTTAATCTGCAACGTAAGGTAACTGCCACCTTCTTCAACACCCACCTCGCCCTGATGTGACTTAAACACAGCTGCTATTAAAAGCAAACTCAGATCATTACTAACTCTTGTGACTGCTTAATCATCCAAGTGCAGTGCTGAGAAGAATTCAAGTGACATTCTTAAGTCTCCTTAATTGCTAATAATAGAAAATACACCTCAAGGAGAAAGCTTGGAGTTATAAGAAGAAATCATTATTCCTCTCTATTCACAGACCTTCAAAGTTGATTCATAGTTACTTTCAATAATTTCTTCATCAGCATAGAATCCTCAACTTTGGTTCTAGATGACTGTTCTGGCCATATTGAGTACACAATGTTAAGTATGAGAAGTCATTCACACCCCAGTGTCCAATGACAAACTATATCTTTGACTAGCTATAGCAAAGGGCTGGGTGATTTTGATGAACTTATCAATGCCAGCATTTAAAACTCTTATGTTTAATAAATTTCTATTTTTTAATAAATTTTCCATTCAAAATCAATCTGAAATGCTATATCCCAAGATCTTAAAAATTACATATATTTGCACATATAGTGATAATTAAATGTGGTTTCTGTGTATTTACTGCATAAAATATTACATTAATGTGTTTATTTAAAACACATTATTTTACTAAAATAGGCATATAGTAAGATTTGGCTATAATTCCCTGTTATACAATATATCTTTGTTACTTACCTACTTTATACATAGTAGTTTGTATTGATTAATCCCAAACCCCTAATTCCCTCCCCCCTTCCTTCTTCCTTTTGGTAACTGCAAGTTTATTTTCCATATCTGGGATAATGATACATGTATGATCCTGAATCACAGTGCTATACACTTGAAAATAATATAATATTGCACATCAACTGTACTTTAATTTTAAAAAGGCAAGACATATAGTAAAACTAATAAGAAGGGTAACAGCAAAATTTGTCATCAACAGGTACAAACTAGTGTATCTACTGAAATATTTTCTAATTTTTTTAGTTGAATTGGCATTAATAATGTGCAACAGCACTCTGCACTTCACAGGAGCTGTGTTTTGCAACCTGTTAATCTGCAACGTAAGGTAACTGCCACCTTCTTCAACACCCACCTCGCCCTGATGTGACTTAAACACAGCTGCTATTAAAAGCAAACTCAGATCATTACTAACTCTTGTGACTGCTTAATCATCCAAGTGCAGTGCTGAGAAGAATTCAAGTGACATTCTTAAGTCTCCTTAATTGCTAATAATAGAAAATACACCTCAAGGAGAAAGCTTGGAGTTATAAGAAGAAATCATTATTCCTCTCTATTCACAGACCTTCAAAGTTGATTCATAGTTACTTTCAATAATTTCTTCATCAGCATAGAATCCTCAACTTTGGTTCTAGATGACTGTTCTGGCCATATTGAGTACACAATGTTAAGTATGAGAAGTCATTCACACCCCAGTGTCCAATGACAAACTATATCTTTGACTAGCTATAGCAAAGGGCTGGGTGATTTTGATGAACTTATCAATGCCAGCATTTAAAACTCTTATGTTTAATAAATTTCTATTTTTTAATAAATTTTCCATTCAAAATCAATCTGAAATGCTATATCCCAAGATCTTAAAAATTACATATATTTGCACATATAGTGATAATTAAATGTGGTTTCTGTGTATTTACTGCATAAAATATTACATTAATGTGTTTATTTAAAACACATTATTTTACTAAAATAGGCATATAGTAAGATTTGGCTATAATTCCCTGTTATACAATATATCTTTGTTACTTACCTACTTTATACATAGTAGTTTGTATTGATTAATCCCAAACCCCTAATTCCCTCCCCCCTTCCTTCTTCCTTTTGGTAACTGCAAGTTTATTTTCCATATCTGGGATAATGATACATGTATGATCCTGAATCACAGTGCTATACACTTGAAAATAATATAATATTGCACATCAACTGTACTTTAATTTTAAAAAGGCAAGACATATAGTAAAACTAATAAGAAGGGTAACAGCAAAATTTGTCATCAACAGGTACAAACTAGTGTATCTACTGAAATATTTTCTAATTTTTTTAGTTGAATTGGCATGAAATAATAATGAATTATATAGGAGTTATTACTATTCATTGTCAAACACACAACTTTACAAGTTCAGGGACTTACATAGTAAGTATGTAAGGGACAAGTTCAGGGACTTACATAGTAAGTTTATGTCCCATGCATTTTGTATTTCATTTTGTGAACCCATCTTGCCAGTCTTTGGACCATACTACATCCATCCAACAGACTGTAACAAGCAATGGTAGAAGACCAGAGAGCAGTATTTTGGGACAAGCCCAAAAGTGGTCATCATCACTTCCACTCATAGTCTATTAGACAGAAAATAGTCACATGGCCACTTATTACCACAGGTATAGGAGGAAAAAAATGAAATATTTTTCAGTAAACACATAATAGTCATCTGTTAGCTAGATTCAAATTTATCAGTGAATCAAACAAGACTTAGAGGACTATATCATCCTCCCAAAACAAACAAACTGTGGCATTTCCAGCTATGATGAAGTAACTAGAGTCAATCTTTATGTCCCATAATAGGAACTGAAAAAGTAGTGAATTTATGAGTTAATTTCTTGCAGACATTGATCAACACAGTGAGTAGGACACTGAGTCCTTAGAAAAGAGAAGAAAAGTGAGATGACCCTACAGTTACTTTAGTTTACTGGAGGCATTTTCTGGACCATAATACAGGAATAAGGAAACCAAGGAGAACCTAGCAAATCACTAAGCTGCATAGACAGAGACGAGTGGGAGGAGCTTGAGGCAGCTGATGTTCACACACAGAGTGCCAGAGAAGAGAGAGCTACACATAGAAAAAATAATAAATATGCATGGAGGTCCCATATGTCTGCTATTGAATACTAAAATGTGTATATCTTGAATGAAACTCTGTAAGACTGGGCACAAAATAACCAGGTGTTCCCGGTTGCCCAGTGATAAAGAACCCACCTGCAATGCAAGAGATGCAGGAGACTCAGATCCAATCCTTGAGCTGAGAAGATCTCCTAGAGGAGGGCATGGAAACCCACTCCTGTATTCTTGCCTGGAAAATCCCATGGACAGAGGAGACTTGTGAGCTATGGTCTATAGGGGCACAAAATAACTAGAGAGCTATAAACTAAAACATTCTTATAGTTTACTCAACGACAGGAGAATTCAAGTTCCAAGCAGCCAGAAGAAATCTTTATTCAACATTCATACCATTAAGCAAAGAGCAAAGAATATCATGACTTCTGGCCTAGAATAAAGGCTATAATTGCCGTTGGTGTTAAGTCGTTAAATCTGCACTAACAAAGCAGAAAATCATGTTTTAAAGGATTCAAATGTTCTTCAAATAACCATCAACAAGAAAAATAAATGCATTAATCTATAGATAAAGCAAGTAAATACAACTGTTAACAATGTGATATTCAAAATTTACAGCAACTCCTATAAAATTACTAAGTGAAAAAGTGGAGAAAATGGAAGCAATAGCCAGGAGAAAAACTGGTCAGTAGAAAAGACCTAGAAGTGACTGAGATAGTGGAAATAACAATCAAGAAATATATAATACTCAAGGATCTAAAAGAAAATATTAATAGAATGAAGATATAAGTAGAAGTCATAAAGTAGGACCTAGTGGGACTTTTGAAGCTGAAACATCAATATTTAAATTGTAAAATTTACCGAATGACATCAAAAACAGTTTAGACACTTCGGACAGAAAGAACAGAGAAGTTGAAGTTTATACTGAATCTATACAGATTGAGGCTCAAAACGAAAAAAGAGGAATTATAATGCATTTTGCTAGCGTCAAGACAGCTATGAACTGAAAAAGCTCTTATCTGCAAAAATATATAACTTCATGGCAATATAAAATAAGGTTATTTTCATTACATAAAACTACTAATGGCATTTTAAAATATTTTAAAGTATTTAAGTATCCTTTTGTATAAAATTATGTGACATAGTGATATTTGTATTATAATATAAAGGATGATAATATAGAAGAGATGTGATGTGCAGGCTGCCTGTTAAATCACTTCATTTGCATCTGACTCTGTGCAATCTTATGGACTGTGTAGCCCACCAGACTCTTCTGTCCATGGGATTCTCCAGGCAAGAATACTGGACTGGGTTGCTATTTCATCCCCTAGGAGATCTTCCCGACCCAGGGATTGAACCTGTGTCCCTTGTGTCTCCTGCATTGGCAGGCAGGTTATTAACCCACTCCTGTATTCTTGCCTGGAAAATCCCATGGACAGAGGAGACTTGTGAGCTATGGTCTATAGGGGCACAAAATAACTAGAGAGCTATAAACTAAAACATTCTTATAGTTTACTCAACGACAGGAGAATTCAAGTTCCAAGCAGCCAGAAGAAATCTTTATTCAACATTCATACCATTAAGCAAAGAGCAAAGAATATCATGACTTCTGGCCTAGAATAAAGGCTATAATTGCCGTTGGTGTTAAGTCGTTAAATCTGCACTAACAAAGCAGAAAATCATGTTTTAAAGGATTCAAATGTTCTTCAAATAACCATCAACAAGAAAAATAAATGCATTAATCTATAGATAAAGCAAGTAAATACAACTGTTAACAATGTGATATTCAAAATTTACAGCAACTCCTATAAAATTACTAAGTGAAAAAGTGGAGAAAATGGAAGCAATAGCCAGGAGAAAAACTGGTCAGTAGAAAAGACCTAGAAGTGACTGAGATAGTGGAAATAACAATCAAGAAATATATAATACTCAAGGATCTAAAAGAAAATATTAATAGAATGAAGATATAAGTAGAAGTCATAAAGTAGGACCTAGTGGGACTTTTGAAGCTGAAACATCAATATTTAAATTGTAAAATTTACCGAATGACATCAAAAACAGTTTAGACACTTCGGACAGAAAGAACAGAGAAGTTGAAGTTTATACTGAATCTATACAGATTGAGGCTCAAAACGAAAAAAGAGGAATTATAATGCATTTTGCTAGCGTCAAGACAGCTATGAACTGAAAAAGCTCTTATCTGCAAAAATATATAACTTCATGGCAATATAAAATAAGGTTATTTTCATTACATAAAACTACTAATGGCATTTTAAAATATTTTAAAGTATTTAAGTATCCTTTTGTATAAAATTATGTGACATAGTGATATTTGTATTATAATATAAAGGATGATAATATAGAAGAGATGTGATGTGCAGGCTGCCTGTTAAATCACTTCATTTGCATCTGACTCTGTGCAATCTTATGGACTGTGTAGCCCACCAGACTCTTCTGTCCATGGGATTCTCCAGGCAAGAATACTGGACTGGGTTGCTATTTCATCCCCTAGGAGATCTTCCCGACCCAGGGATTGAACCTGTGTCCCTTGTGTCTCCTGCATTGGCAGGCAGGTTATTCAGTTTGCCCTTCTACCCATATAGTCAGTTTCTCAAGTCATTCTTGACTTACTACTTTCATTCTCTGAGCACTGTAACACACAATTTCATCAAGAGCTCTGTTAATTTCTTGCCTTAAAACCTTTCCCTCCCTCCTCTCAAATTTCACTCTCTAGAATTTTTTCAAACATGTACAAGTTGGTCTACTTGACTCAGTCTTGTATTCTATAATCCATTCCTCACCTTGAAGCAATGCTGATCTTTGTAAAACACAAATTTGATTATGCAAACCTTAGTTAAATTCTTTCAGTGGTTCCCCAGTGATCCAAATATGAAGTGTAGCCCTTTTGCAATGGTTTATAATGTCCTCTATGAACTCCTAATTACTTTTCCAGCAACACCTCTTGCCATTCTTTTCTTTTCAGATTTTGAGATCACTCCCTGCCTTTAAGTTTGTACAAGCAAAGAGTCAAGAAGAGTCAGACATGACTAAGTGAGACTAATACACATACTTATATTTGCCTGATGTGTCTTGCAGTATTTTGCCTTATGTGAAAGTAGTGAAAGTGTTAGTCATTCAGCTGTATACAACTCTTTGTGACCGTCACGAACTGTAGTCCATCAAGCTCCTCTATCTATGGAATTCTCCAATTCTCCAGGCAAGAATACTTGAGTGGGTAGCCATTCCTTGAGTGGGTAGCCATTCCGTTCTCTAGACTTCCTAACCCAGGGATTAAATCCAGGTCTCCTGCATTACAGGCACATTCTTTAACCCCTGAGCCACTAGGGGAGCCCATTTTGCAAGATAAGCCTTTTTATTCTTCTTGTTAACAATTGTAAAGGGGAATACTGAAAATTTTTTGTGGTGGCCGGCTAAATTATAATTTGCTTTTTTGTTAGCTAGTTAGGGATATTTGTACATATCTTTTGATCAGAAATTTTAAAGAATGCTTCTCATTCAAGGAAATGTCTTAAGCTGAAAATTTTTCTCCCTTACTATTATACTTTTGGAAAACATATATTTGTTAATTTTATTATTAACATTAATAAAATATAACCCACTTTTGACATAAGCAATAAGACATTTCTATAGTTTTCTGAAAAGATTTTTAAAAATCATGCAGAAAAGGTCTATTTTTGACCTAAGAAATGAAACATCTATCTCTCAGGAAATGGAATAGCCACTTAACATAAAACCTTCAGTAGTAAGACTGCAGCTTTACTAACATCAATTTCACGACCAGTGTTCCTTTAGCAACTATCTCCCTTGAGGCTTCCGTTAAGTCTCTGAAAGTATTATTCAAAGTTTTCCCGGGGTCTAATGAGGATAATTTGGTAATGAATGTTCTGCAAATAGAGAGAGTTTGACTTCTTCTTTTCCAATCTGGATTCCTTTGATTTCTTTCTCTTCTCTTATTGCTATTGCTAGAACTTCCAGGACTATGTTGAATAAGAGTGGTGAAAGTGGACACCCTTGTCTTGTTCCTGATCTTAGAGAGAATGCTTTGAGTTTTTCACCATTGAGGATAATGTTCGCTGTGGGCTTCTCATATATGGCTTTCACTATGTTAAGATAAGTTCCTTCTATGCCCATTTTTTGAAGAGTTTTTATCATAAATGGACGCTGTACTTTGTCAAAGGCTTTTTCTGCATCTATTGAAATGATCATGTGATTTTTGTCTTTCAATTTGTTGATATGGTGTATCACATTGATTGATTTGCAGATGTTGAAGAATCCTTGCATGCCTGGGATGAACCCAACTTGATCGTGATGAATGAGCTTTTTGATGTGTTGCTGAATTCTGTTTGCTAGGATTTTGTTGAGGATTTTGGCATCTAGATTTATCAGTGAAATTGGCCTATAATTTTCTTTTTTTGTGATGTCTTTGCCTGGCTTTGGTATCAGGGTGATGGTGGCCTCGTAGAATGTGTTTGGAAGTGTTCCTTCCTGGGCAATTTTTTGGAAGAGTTTTAGAAGGACAGGCATTAGCTCTTCTTTAAATGTTTGGTAGAATTCACTTGTGAAACCATCTGGCCCTGGGCTTTTATTTTTGGGTAGATTTTTGATCACAAGGTCGATTTCTGAGCTTGTGATTGGCTTGTTCATAGTTTCTATTTCTTCCTGGTTGAGTCTTGGGAGATTAATCTTCTCTAAGAAACTGTCCATTTCTTCCAGGTTGTCTGTCCAGTTTGTTGCCATAGAGTTGTTCATAATAGTCTCTTATAATCCTTTGGATTTCTGCATTATCCGTTGTAATCTCTCCTTTTTCATTTTTGATTTTGGTGATCTGGTTCTTCTCTCTCTTTTTCTTGATGAGTCTGGCCAGTGGTGTGTCGATTTTATTGACTTTTTCGAAGAACCAGCTTTTTGTTTTATTTATCTTTACTATTGTTTCTTTTGTTTCTTTTTCATTTATTTCTGCTTTGATCTTTATGATTTCCCTTCTTCTGCTGGCTTTGGGGTGTTTTTGTTCTTCTTTCTCCAGTTGTTTTAAGCGTAAGTTAAGGTCGTCTGTTTGAGATTTTCCCAGTTTCTTGAGATGGGATTGTATTGCTATAAACTTCCCTCTTAGAACTGCTTTTGCAGTATCCCATAGGTTTTGCACTGTCGTATGTTCATTGTCGTTTTCTTCTAGGAATTTTTTTATTTCTCCTTTGATTTCCTCAATGATCAGTTGGTTTTTTAGGTATGTGTTGTTTACTCTCCATGTGTTTGTGTTTTTAGCGTTTAATTTCCTGTAGTTGATCTCTAGTCTCACTGCATTGTGGTCCGAGAAGATGGTTGATAGAATTTCAGTTTTCTTGAATTGACTGAGGATTGATTTGTGGCCCAAGATGTGGTCTATCCTGGAGAATGTTCCGTGAGCACTTGAGAAGAAAGTGTATTCTTCTGCTTTTGGATGGAAAGTCCTAAAGATATCAATGAGGTCCATTTCTTCTAGTGTGTCATTTAAGGCTTGTGTTTCTTTATTAATTTTCTGTTTGGATGATCTGTCCATTGGTGTGAGAGGAGTGTTAAAGTCTCCTACTATGATTGTGTTGCTGTCAATGTCTTCTTTTATGGCTGAAAGTGTTTGTCTTATGTATTTTTGATGTTTAGAAGAAAAACAGGCATTAGCTCTTCTTTAAATGTTTGGTAGAATTCACTTGTGAAACCATCTGGCCCTGGGCTTTTATTTTGGGGTAGATTTTTGATCACAAGGTCGATTTCTGAGCTTGTGATTGGCTTGTTCATAGTTTCTATTTCTTCCTGGTTGAGTCTTGGGAGATTAATCTTCTCTAAGAAACTGTCCATTTCTTCCAGGTTGTCTGTCCAGTTTGTTGCCATAGAGTTGTTCATAATAGTCTCTTATAATCCTTTGGATTTCTGCATTATCCGTTGTAATCTCTCCTTTTTCATTTTTGATTTTGGTGATCTGGTTCTTCTCTCTCTTTTTCTTGATGAGTCTGGCCAGTGGTGTGTCGATTTTATTGACTTTTTCGAAGAACCAGCTTTTTGTTTTATTTATCTTTACTATTGTTTCTTTTGTTTCTTTTTCATTTATTTCTGCTTTGATCTTTATGATTTCCCTTCTTCTGCTGGCTTTGGGGTGTTTTTGTTCTTCTTTCTCCAGTTGTTTTAAGCGTAAGTTAAGGTCGTCTGTTTGAGATTTTCCCAGTTTCTTGAGATGGGATTGTATTGCTATAAACTTCCCTCTTAGAACTGCTTTTGCAGTATCCCATAGGTTTTGCACTGTCGTATGTTCATTGTCGTTTTCTTCTAGGAATTTTTTTATTTCTCCTTTGATTTCCTCAATGATCAGTTGGTTTTTTAGGTATGTGTTGTTTACTCTCCATGTGTTTGTGTTTTTAGCGGTTTTTTTCCTGTAGTTGATCTCTAGTCTCACTGCATTGTGGTCCGAGAAGATGGTTGATAGAATTTCAGTTTTCTTGAATTGACTGAGGATTGATTTGTGGCCCAAGATGTGGTCTATCCTGGAGAATGTTCCGTGAGCACTTGAGAAGAAAGTGTATTCTTCTGCTTTTGGATGGAAAGTCCTAAAGATATCAATGAGGTCCATTTCTTCTAGTGTGTCATTTAAGGCTTGTGTTTCTTTATTAATTTTCTGTTTGGATGATCTGTCCATTGGTGTGAGAGGAGTGTTAAAGTCTCCTACTATGATTGTGTTGCTGTCAATGTCTTCTTTTATGGCTGAAAGTGTTTGTCTTATGTATTGGGGTGCTCCTGCGTTGGGAGCGTAGATATTTATGATTGTTATGTCTTCTTCTTGGATGGATCCCTTAATCATGATGTAGTGACCTGAAGATTCTAAGAGACAAGGAATGTTCTGTTTGATTTTTATCCAAAGGCAAAAAGGGACATAATTGATTAGCATCTGAATGTGAGAAACACAAGCGTTTCCTTTAAAAAATATGTTGCCCTCATAGTAAAAATGAAAGCCATGATTAATGCTGTGTCAAATTTGTAAAAAAAAAATGGAGAGGACACTACCTTCCACCTGCAATGATGCACTGTACAAGGATGAGAACTGTGCCTTCGCAGATCATCTGGACATTCCCTTCAGATATGGCACTTTTTAGTCTTCAGCTATAAACAAACAGGCTATTAACATTTTGATCAATATGTAGCCCAGCCATTGCAAGTTCCACAGTTAAATTATGATTTTAGGCTTGTGTCACTTGAAATCAATATTATCATGACACTTATTTGAGGTTATATTGCTTCTTTATATACATTTGGAAAAATTTTTAGAATAAAATAGCAAAATTTCTAAAAGCACAAAGAAGGTTAGTGTAAATGTTTCCCTTGTGTTTTTTCCAACCTCCTGTTTTACTTCCCTGACTTAACTATTAACAGTTTCTCATTAACCAAAATATGAAGAAAACAAGAAATTATAACATGACATAAATATAAAAAATATTTTTAAAGCAAATAATTTTATTTCTATCATTCCTTTTCAAAGAATTGAGGAAATATAGACAATATTTACAAATATGAACTGCTGTGATTCAGGGGGTATGTTAAGGACCAACCTAGCCCTTCCACATGACAAGCCTCCAGTGTCAGTGTCTGCGTCCGCGAGGGCCTCCGTGGGAAGAGAGGCAGCTCTCCCGTCCCACCTCAGAGCCAAGTAGTCAGGCTCCTCGGGCGGTACCTTTTTAAAACAGTGCTTGTGCAAAGTAAAACTTCCATCACTTTGGCACCAAACATCTCCCAAAACTCACAGAAATGAAAAAGGTAAGGGTAATTACTGCAAAGTATTTTACAACTTATTAATAACGCTCATAATTTTTGCTATTTATCCAATCTTGTACAGAGGGCAAAATCGGAGGCTAAGAAAGGAAAGCGACTCAGAGATGTAGACAGAGAACTGAGAGAGTGGAACGACTTGAGAGCGCAGCCGTGAAACATACATATCACCATGTGTAAAACAGATGGGCAGTGGGAATTTGGTGTGTGACTCAGGGAGCTCAAACTCCATGCTCTCTGTCAACCTAGAGTGGTGGGGTGGGGTGGGAAGTGGGAGAGAGAACTAGGAGGAAGGGTACATGTGCATATCCATGACTAATTCACATTGATGTATGGCAGAAACCAACACAATATTGTAAAGCAATTATCCTTCACTTAAAAATAAATATTTTTTTAAAAAAATGGAAGGAAAATGACGTATATCACATAGCTAATATCTGTGGGGTAGGATTTCTTTCCCCCATCATGTCTCTTTAATATTTATATTTATTTTCATCCATCTTTTATTCTTTGGCATATGTGGGCCTCCCATTGCAGTGGCCTCTCCTGCTGCTGAGGACCAGCCCTGGGCGCATGCACTCCAGAGCACTGGAACATTTGGACTCACTGGTCCAGCTGTTCTGCGGCATGTGGGATCTTCCCAGGCCAGGGATCGAACTGGTGCCCCTTGTACTTTCAAGGCTGACTCTCTACCCATTGGACCACCAGGGAAGCCCATGTGGGGTAAGATTTTGATATAGTTCTTCTGCCTTTAAGTTGGCTAACCAACACAGGTAGGCCTACACGCTTATGCAATCTGCAGAGGACATCACAAAGTAGTTGAAAATACATATTGACATGGATTCTAAAAGCTGATTGGTTAAATAAGGTAAACTTTAGAAAAGCAATAACATGGCATCACAATACATTAATAAAATGGGAGGAAATGGCCATAGAGGAAAGAGGAAGACTAAGGATCTGCTGTATACCAATAAAAGAAGAATTAAATAAATGAATAACCCAATGTAGCATTGGATTTTCATCCAAAAACAACAAAAAAGTATCCCCTATAATTGAGAACCCAGTTTTAAACAGCATGAATTATGTAAGTACCTGAAATCTCTATGTTAGAGTTGCCAACAATGACCATTATAGCACACAAACTTTCTAAGGTGCTTAAAAGAAAATCTATGCTTACGAAGAATTGTGTAAAATGGTGTACTATATTATCTGTCCCTCTCCTTTAAAAATACGAGAATATTAAAAGTTTCATGAACTACTATGAGGAATAAACATATCTAATGCTGAGTTTATGCTAATTTTTCTCAAATGTAATTGACCTTATGCCCATTATTGAAGACACACTTTTAACTTTGCTGGGCACCATTTCAGGAAATGGCATCTTCTTAAACACAGAAAGATTTGGACTGGAAGTATACCAAGTCAGTAAAGTATAAAGCATAATGTTCCTCCTATGTCATTGCATACCTTTCTTTCATTCTTGACTGTTCAGACAAGGGCAGACATCTGCGGATACTTTGCTAAGAGCTCTTACAATTGCTTCCCGGACACTAATATATTCAAGAAAAATCTGGTTAGGGGAAGACATGTTTAACTTTCTATTATTCATGCTGCTGACTTCCTTCATAGCTAAATGGATATAGTCAATCAATTAAATAATCAATCAGCACACATTCTTCTTGTTTACAATGCATTCTCTAAGACAGATGTTGAATCTGCCTCAAAGAGCTTGCAATTTAATTGAGGCGGCTGGGCCTGACAAATTATATAACTATGTGATGTTAAATATACATCATCAGAAATGTCTCAAGGCAGGCATGATTAATTACTGAGTGAGTATCATGGGTTGTTCACATGCTGTGAGTTCAGAAGGAATGAGGTCATAGGGGGTGATAGTGACTTAAGGTAGTGAGTGGGATTCTTGAGATTCACATATTCTAAAGCATATTATTTATGGTTATGTCCAGGCACAGTTTGAAAAAATGTCAGAAAGTTTAAAAGCAAGCAAGCGCTATAACACATTTCAATTTCTGAATTAGAAAAAGCACTAGCTTATCAGCTAGAAAGGGGAAAAAAGTTAGGGAATTGGCCACGCTGCAAAGCTTCAAGAAAAGTACTTTGAAGGAAAATAGTTAAATAAATGAGATGAGGGACTGAAACCCATGTATTAATTAATTAAACACCACATAATCATTGTTCATGATCTTTGTTCACTTGTAAAGGAAGAGATACACAAAGAAGTCTACATTTAGATGGGGCTAGAAGTTGGAGGTGGTAAAGAACCTGGCTGCCAAAGCAGGAGACAAGAGATGTGTGCTCAATACCTGGCTTAGGAAGATCCCCTGGAGGAGGGCATGGCAGCCCCACTCCAGTATTCTTGCCTGAAGAATCCCATGTACAGAGGAGCCTTTGCCTGTTTTCACCTTATGCCCATTATTGAAGACACACTTTTAACTTTGCTGGGCACCATTTCAGGAAATGGCATCTTCTTAAACACAGAAAGATTTGGACTGGAAGTATACCAAGTCAGTAAAGTATAAAGCATAATGTTCCTCCTATGTCATTGCATACCTTTCTTTCATTCTTGACTGTTCAGACAAGGGCAGACATCTGCGGATACTTTGCTAAGAGCTCTTACAATTGCTTCCCGGACACTAATATATTCAAGAAAAATCTGGTTAGGGGAAGACATGTTTAACTTTCTATTATTCATGCTGCTGACTTCCTTCATAGCTAAATGGATATAGTCAATCAATTAAATAATCAATCAGCACACATTCTTCTTGTTTACAATGCATTCTCTAAGACAGATGTTGAATCTGCCTCAAAGAGCTTGCAATTTAATTGAGGCGGCTGGGCCTGACAAATTATATAACTATGTGATGTTAAATATACATCATCAGAAATGTCTCAAGGCAGGCATGATTAATTACTGAGTGAGTATCATGGGTTGTTCACATGCTGTGAGTTCAGAAGGAATGAGGTCATAGGGGGTGATAGTGACTTAAGGTAGTGAGTGGGATTCTTGAGATTCACATATTCTAAAGCATATTATTTATGGTTATGTCCAGGCACAGTTTGAAAAAATGTCAGAAAGTTTAAAAGCAAGCAAGCGCTATAACACATTTCAATTTCTGAATTAGAAAAAGCACTAGCTTATCAGCTAGAAAGGGGAAAAAAGTTAGGGAATTGGCCACGCTGCAAAGCTTCAAGAAAAGTACTTTGAAGGAAAATAGTTAAATAAATGAGATGAGGGACTGAAACCCATGTATTAATTAATTAAACACCACATAATCATTGTTCATGATCTTTGTTCACTTGTAAAGGAAGAGATACACAAAGAAGTCTACATTTAGATGGGGCTAGAAGTTGGAGGTGGTAAAGAACCTGGCTGCCAAAGCAGGAGACAAGAGATGTGTGCTCAATACCTGGCTTAGGAAGATCCCCTGGAGGAGGGCATGGCAGCCCCACTCCAGTATTCTTGCCTGAAGAATCCCATGTACAGAGGAGCCTGGTGGGTTACAGTCCATGGGGCCACAAAGAGTCAGAGATGACTGAAGCAATGCAGCAGCATGATGAGAAGATAAGCTGGAGTATAGAATGAAAATTGCCCAGGGAAGCAATTCTAAACTCTGGCTCAGGGATTCCATGTGAAATTAAACATTAGAAATTAATGAAGACATGTTTCCCTTCTATAAATCAGAAATTAATTTAGTTAACAAAAGAGCCTAGAGACAAATATACTACATAACTAGATACAATAAATCTAACTTCTTAAGACTTATGATGTATTTTCTAAGCAGGACAGGATTTGCTGTGTTTTCATATCTGGAAATTGCTATGCATTTATCATTTCAATAAGGAAACTTTTTCAGCATATTTTGATGTAGATGTGTACTTTTCACAAATATGTATATAGACTACACAGATTTTTTCAGAATTTTAAAGCTTTCAAACGAAACCCACATCTCACTGAGCTAAACATCTCTGATTTTATGTAACATATGAGGCAATTAGGTAGCAATAACTCCATGTGCACAGAAGTTCTTCCATTCTGCCTCTTGCATTATTTTGACAATATCACACTCCAAAAATTATAGGCATGAAGTACCAGAATTGTGCATTTGAAACCATATCTTTATAGAAGACACAGGGATATACATATTTATATACAGTAATATATACACATATACTACAGTGTGTGAGTATTACTAAGATTATCACTAAGCAACTTAATTAGAATTAACTAGAAACTGAAGCAAACCATCCTCAAAACTGAATCCCAATCCATACCACAGTTCACATTAACATTTTCATATTAAAAATGCTAATCCAATATTAACCTGTCAAATATAAACACTGCCTAAACAGTTTCAAAATCTATTCTAAGCCAAACTTATTCACCAAGAGTCAGTAACTCTAATTCCTTTGCTCAATTCCAGTTATTCCAAGCCATGTTATGCTCAGTCATCAGATACAGCCAGACTCATCAAGGACTCAGCGTTAGTAGTGGAGTCAAAAGAATGAAATTTGGTTCAGAGGATGATCTGCATTATGTTTTTCCTGAGAAGTTTAATGAGATATCCAATGTGTTCAGTCAAAAAGTACTTACTGAACACCTACGGTTCTCTCAGCACTCAACAGAGCTTTGGAAAGTACTGGGAAAAACTTGAAAATGGTTCTCCTATGGATTACTGGATTAGTAGAAGAAAACAGATACGAAGCAAATACTTTCCCCCAATATTTGTTCAGTAGATTGTAATACATGTGCAGAAGCAACAGTAAAAACACTTACAGAAAGGATATTCAGGGCTCTCCTTAGCAAATGCTGCAGTCAGATATTTGAGGCTGAATCAAAGTGCTCTCATCTGTTAAACTAAATCTGGCTGGTGAGTGAATTTTTTCTGGATGTGTAAGTGATGTAGATTTATGCAAATACTTTATATCCTGACTCTTCACACCCTTTTTCATATAACTTCCTTATTGGGCTCATTGCAGTTAAAATAATGTTTATACTATAAAGAAAGTCTTAGGACTGCATGGGATTAGAAATGCTGAGAAAGTTTAGAGCCAGCTTTTTGTCGTTGCAAGCTTATAAATCTGTCACGTTTCAGATTGTTTTAAAAAGGTGGATATGTTTAACAAACCTATTCTTTTAGTCTAATAAAATCTCTGGGTTATATTTAAGCTGTTCTGTTTAGATAACTTTGCAGTATTTAGTGCATATCTAATTTATTTTATTTTCTTTCTCTTTCTGATAGAGGTAGAAGTATATATTACAAAAGGCATGAAAACATCATGTTTGAAGAAAAAAGCACTAAAGAAAGCAATGAGAAAAATATCAATTTGAGTGACATTCTATTTTGGAAAACTACAGTAAATCTAAAATTATCTGCTAACCCTAGGTTACTAATTTGAAGATTTAAAATTATGTATAACTTAATATCTTTTAAAAATGTGTGGGGCTTCCTTGGTGGTCTAGTGGGTAAGGACACTGCCTTGCAGTGCTCGATCCCTGGCCTAGGAAGATCCCACATGCCACGGAGTGGCTGGACCGATGTGTCCAACTACGGAGCCGGAGCTCTGGAGCGCATGCGCCCAGAGACAGTGCTCTGCGAAGAGAGAGGCCACTGCGATGGGAGACCCACACAGGCCAAAGAACAAAATGGATCGAAATAAATAAATGAAAGACCAATAGAAGTGGCCAAAAAAGGGAAAAAAAACGGGGGGTGACGACAGGAGACATTGCTGATTTCTGTCTGCATTTGTTTGTTTCTGTACTTCAAAGTGCTTTTTTCTTTGAATTAGTTCTTTTGAATTACAGGCCATTTTTCATCATGCCTTGCTTTGTAAATTTACAAAAATCTCCCACACAACATGAATATAAAGAGGGATGTAATTTGTGAGGTTATAAATGGCGTCTCTTAACTATAATAAAATAAGCAAAGAATAAATAAAACTGGATTAAGTTGAAACCTATTAGTGAGCTATGAAACAACACCAAAGGAGGCTGGAATGATTTAGCAACAAATCGTAAAAGAGTGCTCCTTTGTGTGATAAAACATTGGCACATGCCAGGTGATCCGCAGCTAAGAGGGGAAGAGCCATGTTGTCCATATACACAACAGTGGCTCTCCCACGTCTATTAGAAAATAAGTTAAAAATTGGGGACCAGTAAAATAAAGTCCAGTTCTACAATAATTTATTGTTAATTCTGTTCATGGTTTCCATTATGCAGACACTGGCTTCTCTTGGCTTTTATTTCCAGCTCCCAATACCTGGTTTCTGCTGTCACGTGGTGGTGGGTGGGGAGCAAAAGGGAAGGAGGAAGGCTGAAATGCCTATGGAAACTGAAGTCAGGTGGTCAGGACTCACATTCCCTTTCCACCATGTACAAGGTACATCCCTTCAAGCAAGTTACTTCACTTTCCAAACCTCAGTTTCTAAATCTGTAATAGTTCCTGTCAACTATGAATTGGCACTTTTACATTGCCAATGACTGAACAACAAGGGCATTTGCCATCCACCACTGTGGAGACTGAAACCTGTGCTGTGACAGCTGCTGACCCTCAACAGCCCCTGAGGGAGTTCAAGGTGGAGTGCGGCACTCTGTGCTCCAGAGGATCTGGTGGGGCAGGTCTTTAGACAGGCAGATGCTTTTAGGAACAGATTTTATGATCTCAATCCTTACATCTTCTCACAACGTGAAAAACACTAAATCCCTTCATGATGAATCAGATCTTTGTGACTAACCAGAAATCACCTTTGTAAAATGAATGTTTAATGGTATGGAAACCCCCCTTCATCAGAATCTCATATATTGATTTTCCTCCTGATGCCTCTTTGGAGCAGTCTCTCAGAGCTATCTGTGGTGCCACCTCCCTGGCTGCAGTCCTAACTGTGCCCCAAGTAAAACTTCATCCGCAAATCTCAAGTTATTCATCTTTTTTAGTCAACATTCCCTACCAGCGAAGGTTGCCATGAAGATCGCTGAAAATGTAGCCTGTATGTGCTCCAGGCAGTACAGCATGTAACATGCTCATAATGATGAGGAACATTAAAACAGAAGAAAGTATATAGTAAACATTTGCATAAGGAATGATTTCACAAAATCGTAAAAGAGTGCTCCTTTGTGTGATAAAACATTGGCACATGCCAGGTGATCCGCAGCTAAGAGGGGAAGAGCCATGTTGTCCATATACACAACAGTGGCTCTCCCACGTCTATTAGAAAATAAGTTAAAAATTGGGGACCAGTAAAATAAAGTCCAGTTCTACAATAATTTATTGTTAATTCTGTTCATGGTTTCCATTATGCAGACACTGGCTTCTCTTGGCTTTTATTTCCAGCTCCCAATACCTGGTTTCTGCTGTCACGTGGTGGTGGGTGGGGAGCAAAAGGGAAGGAGGAAGGCTGAAATGCCTATGGAAACTGAAGTCAGGTGGTCAGGACTCACATTCCCTTTCCACCATGTACAAGGTACATCCCTTCAAGCAAGTTACTTCACTTTCCAAACCTCAGTTTCTAAATCTGTAATAGTTCCTGTCAACTATGAATTGGCACTTTTACATTGCCAATGACTGAACAACAAGGGCATTTGCCATCCACCACTGTGGAGACTGAAACCTGTGCTGTGACAGCTGCTGACCCTCAACAGCCCCTGAGGGAATTCAAGGTGGAGTGCGGCACTCTGTGCTCCAGAGGATCTGGTGGGGCAGGTCTTTAGACAGGCAGATGCTTTTAGGAACAGATTTTATGATCTCAATCCTTACATCTTCTCACAACGTGAAAAACACTAAATCCCTTCATGATGAATCAGATCTTTGTGACTAACCAGAAATCACCTTTGTAAAATGAATGTTTAATGGTATGGAAACCCCCCTTCATCAGAATCTCATATATTGATTTTCCTCCTGATGCCTCTTTGGAGCAGTCTCTCAGAGCTATCTGTGGTGCCACCTCCCTGGCTGCAGTCCTAACTGTGCCCCAAGTAAAACTTCATCCGCAAATCTCAAGTTATTCATCTTTTTTAGTCAACATTCCCTACCAGCGAAGGTTGCCATGAAGATGCGCTGAAAATGTAGCCTGTATGTGCTCCAGGCAGTACAGCATGTAACATGCTCATAATGATGAGGAACATTAAAACAGAAGAAAGTATATAGTAAACATTTGCATAAGGAGTAGAAGCAGATACAAGAATAAAGAGAAGCTCAGAGAAAAGAGGGCTATAGATATAGTCGCATTTGATGTATCATCCCATGGGGCTTTTACACAAATGATGGTGACATGACTAACAGTCTTATGAAATCATAGTCAGATTTTGGTTTCATAAACTGGATAATCCTGAATCTGCCTCCTTCCCCTCCTAAATTTTACATTATAGTCACAATACAAGAATTTCCTTTATAGTCACTTTAAGAGCATTTTATTGGTTTAAAAATTCACGTGGGTGTTACTAGTCACTACCAACTGCTAGAAATATTGAGCAGATTTGAAAGCATCTGATTTGGGATGAACAGCGTGAGTCTCTTAGTAACTGTTGTCATGTATAACATCCATCAATGGAATTTATTATTTTAACTGACACTAGAGGAAGACACAGAAATCCTGGTGCTTCACTTTCTCTGTTTATGGAATTTTTATGTTAATTCTTATGTTAAATACTTCCATTTCAAACATGTTACTGCATCTGAAAAATTCTCAAGACCTAAAGGTTCTCAAGTGCTGTCAGTGAGTTGGGTAAACTGTAATGACCAATTAGATGCGAAGGTACAAATAAATTGTTCTGTTCTCCCCGAACATAAATGCAGCTGACTCTCCTTAGTGACAGAGTATAAATAGAGCAAGTTATATAAGGCACATCGAGTTTTTTTTAACCTTTCAAAAGAATTAGCATTGCGCATAAGATTACTATTTAAGAATTTCCTCCACACAGAACACGATATTTAAAAATCTACCCCTACAGACACTCTTCAGAACCAGAAGAGCAAACAACGGACTCATATATTGATTTTCCTCCTGATGCCTCTTTGGAGCAGTCTCTCAGAGCTATCTGTGGTGCCACCTCCCTGGCTGCAGTCCTAACTGTGCCCCAAGTAAAACTTCATCCGCAAATCTCAAGTTATTCATCTTTTTTAGTCAACATTCCCTACCAGCGAAGGTTGCCATGAAGATGCGCTGAAAATGTAGCCTGTATGTGCTCCAGGCAGTACAGCATGTAACATGCTCATAATGATGAGGAACATTAAAACAGAAGAAAGTATATAGTAAACATTTGCATAAGGAGTAGAAGCAGATACAAGAATAAAGAGAAGCTCAGAGAAAAGAGGGCTATAGATATAGTCGCATTTGATGTATCATCCCATGGGGCTTTTACACAAATGATGGTGACATGACTAACAGTCTTATGAAATCATAGTCAGATTTTGGTTTCATAAACTGGATAATCCTGAATCTGCCTCCTTCCCCTCCTAAATTTTACATTATAGTCACAATACAAGAATTTCCTTTATAGTCACTTTAAGAGCATTTTATTGGTTTAAAAATTCACGTGGGTGTTACTAGTCACTACCAACTGCTAGAAATATTGAGCAGATTTGAAAGCATCTGATTTGGGATGAACAGCGTGAGTCTCTTAGTAACTGTTGTCATGTATAACATCCATCAATGGAATTTATTATTTTAACTGACACTAGAGGAAGACACAGAAATCCTGGTGCTTCACTTTCTCTGTTTATGGAATTTTTATGTTAATTCTTATGTTAAATACTTCCATTTCAAACATGTTACTGCATCTGAAAAATTCTCAAGACCTAAAGGTTCTCAAGTGCTGTCAGTGAGTTGGGTAAACTGTAATGACCAATTAGATGCGAAGGTACAAATAAATTGTTCTGTTCTCCCCGAACATAAATGCAGCTGACTCTCCTTAGTGACAGAGTATAAATAGAGCAAGTTATATAAGGCACATCGAGTTTTTTTTAACCTTTCAAAAGAATTAGCATTGCGCATAAGATTACTATTTAAGAATTTCCTCCACACAGAACACGATATTTAAAAATCTACCCCTACAGACACTCTTCAGAACCAGAAGAGCAAACAACGACTGAGAATCTGCCTCTTGGGGAGTCCTGGTAGATGAACATAGACTGGTGCTGTAGGCTTTGTCACAGATGTTTGAACAATGCCGAGAGTAGGCATCTGGTTAAATAAAACTTCTATTTAACAGAATCGAGCAGAAATCTTAGTTACCTATCACCAAAGTCAAATGGAGATTTTCACTGGCTTGGAAAATCCAGTAGTACATGAAAGTGTCCTTAAACTTCATAACTACTTTATGAGCCCTGACTACACTCCAACTTACTTTTAGAAACAGTGACAAGCTCAGAGATACCAATATGGTTAATTTGCATTGGAATGACCTCAGATAGACTGAAGTTTCAAATTTCTGAGGCTGGAATGCTTCAGAAATTCATGATGTACAGTAATATAGGTGGGTTCTCTGTTATTTGACAAAATGAGCCTTCAGCTAAATGTCTCAAAATCAGTTAGGAATGTCCAAAACAGTGCAATCCTTCTTGATCCTGTGCCAGTCAATGTGATCATGACAAGACCAAGTTTCTTGAGAGGATCTTTACATTTTCTTGTGGATCCCTGTCAGTTGGGCGCTGTTATGGACATGTGCAAATAAAGGGAATTGCCCTTCTCCTCCAGTGCAACTCTCCCCTTGCCCTCTGTGAGCCAGGTTGGGACTGCTTCCACCTGAAAGGAGTTCAAATCATTTCCCTATGTCTATGGGTTGTCCTGGTCATTCAGATGGCGAAGAATCAGGCTGCAATGCAGGAGATCCAGGTTTGATCCCTGGGTCAGGAAGATCTCCTGGAGAAAGGAATGGCTACTCACTCCAGTATTCTTGCCTGGAGAGTTCCATGGACCGAGGGGCCTGTCAGGGCCAGCGGGTCGCAAAGAGTTGGACACAACTGAGTGGATAGTCATTTGCCATCTCCCGGGGATCTTTCTGACCCAGGGATCAAACCTGGTTCTCCTACATTGCAGGTGAATTCTTTACTATCTGAACCATCAGGGAAGCCATAGAGACACAGGGAAATGATTTCACTACACTTTTCGTGTCTATGGCATCTTTCCATCAGTCACTCTCACCAGTGCAGGCAAGAGCTGTGCATTATCTGGGAAATTTGTTGGAGCCCACATATTATTCTGTCTTCCTATCATCTCACCTGCCTGGAAACTTCAGTATTATGAGACAAGTGTTAATTGTGAATACAGGAATATTATAAGCTGTGTGTCAGTTCCTCAGTATGTTCAACTATTTGTAACCCTTGGGATGGTAGCCTAGCATGCTCCTGTGTCCATGGAATTCTCCAAGTAAGAGCACTGGAGTCAGTAGCCATTCCCTTTTCCAGGATTATAAATGGAAATCGTTATATTTTCTCACCTGAAGCACATATTAATCATGTTTGAAAATATATAACTGGACATATTTAACTTCATAATTTTTCTGCCAGAAAGCAAATTGGATGATGCTTTAGAAAACATAAGGCCAAAAAGAGAGAGAATACACCTGAATCTCATTTCATTTTAAAATCTGGGCTGACTGGCCATAAAAAATTAGCACCTTAAGACTTTAATTATCAAGTGGTCCAAAACAGTGCAATCCTTCTTGATCCTGTGCCAGTCAATGTGATCATGACAAGACCAAGTTTCTTGAGAGGATCTTTACATTTTCTTGTGGATCCCTGTCAGTTGGGCGCTGTTATGGACATGTGCAAATAAAGGGAATTGCCCTTCTCCTCCAGTGCAACTCTCCCCTTGCCCTCTGTGAGCCAGGTTGGGACTGCTTCCACCTGAAAGGAGTTCAAATCATTTCCCTATGTCTATGGGTTGTCCTGGTCATTCAGATTGCGAAGAATCAGGCTGCAATGCAGGAGATCCAGGTTTGATCCCTGGGTCAGGAAGATCCCCTAGAGAAGGGAATGGCAACCTACTCCAGTATTCTTGCCTGGAGAGTTCCATGGACAGAGGAGCCTGTCAGGGCCAGCGGGTCGCAAAGAGTTGGACACAACTGAGTGGATAGTCATTTGCCATCTCCCGGGGATCTTTCTGACCCAGGGATCAAACCTGGTTCTCCTACATTGCAGGTGAATTCTTTACTATCTGAACCATCAGGGAAGCCATAGAGACACAGGGAAATGATTTCACTACACTTTTCGTGTCTATGGCATCTTTCCATCAGTCACTCTCACCAGTGCAGGCAAGAGCTGTGCATTATCTGGGAAATTTGTTGGAGCCCACATATTATTCTGTCTTCCTATCATCTCACCTGCCTGGAAACTTCAGTATTATGAGACAAGTGTTAATTGTGAATACAGGAATATTATAAGCTGTGTGTCAGTTCCTCAGTATGTTCAACTATTTGTAACCCTTGGGATGGTAGCCTAGCATGCTCCTGTGTCCATGGAATTCTCCAAGTAAGAGCACTGGAGTCAGTAGCCATTCCCTTTTCCAGGATTATAAATGGAAATCGTTATATTTTCTCACCTGAAGCACATATTAATCATGTTTGAAAATATATAACTGGACATATTTAACTTCATAATTTTTCTGCCAGAAAGCAAATTGGATGATGCTTTAGAAAACATAAGGCCAAAAAGAGAGAGAATACACCTGAATCTCATTTCATTTTAAAATCTGGGCTGACTGGCCATATAATTAGCTAACTAATTAGGAAAAATAATTAGCACCTTAAGACTTTCATTTTATCAACTGTACGTTGGAGACTTCACTTCCTTAGATCCGTCTTTCAAGAGTTTTTGATTCCTAAAAAAAGTGTATTAGGGCTTCCCCTGGTGGTCCAGTGGGTAAGGACACTGCCTTGCACTGCAAGGGGTGCTGGTTCGATCCCTGGCCTGGGAAGATCCCACGTGCCGCGGAGCGGCTGGACTGATGTGTCCAATTACCGAGCCAGAGCTCTGGAGCGCATGTGCCCAGAGCCAGCGCTCTGCAACGACAGAGGCCACTGCGATGGGAGGCCCACACAGGCCAAAGAACAAAGACGGATGAAAATAGAGAAATGGAAGACCAATAGAAGTGGCCCGCCCGCTCCCCTCCCTCCCCAACCCGACCCCCGCCCAAAATAAATAAATAAATAAATCTTTAAAAAAAAAAAAAGTGTATTAAACCACATCTGAGGACTAGAAGACATTATCGTATAAAAAACTATTACCACCAATTATTTGTTTAAAAAGTAAGAATAAATAGGCAACAAAGAAGTTAATTACATTATGCTCTGAAATTATTTGGACAATTAATCAAATATAAATACATTTATTTGTACAGGAACAAACAAGAGAGAAGAAGAAAATATAGTTGGAACATGTTCATACTTTTTGTTTACATTTTTTTAAGTTAAACTTGTTCTGAGCAAGAACATAATAAGAAAGTAACTAAACAAACTTTGTTGATTGCCAAAGGGTTAATTTTGTCATTCCAAAGACCCATCTTATTTTTTATTAATGGACTTGAAATAAAAGAAGGAAAACAAACAAACAACAGCAACACAAAAAAGAAAAATGGGCTAACGTTTAAGAATAAAGGGAATACATTTTTGACCAGTAAATGAAATTACAAAGTTAGAGACAATAGAATAATCAGTTAATCAATAAAACTTCCCAGTCTCTTTTGCAGTCCTTATTTTAAAGGTCACTATAAAAAATTAACCTGACACATATGTATAAATGAAATAAACGGTATTTATATGTCCTTTCGTTCATCATCCTGTACCACAAGATACAGCAATTTTGGAATCACTGGAAATAAGAACTGCCTATTTACCTAGCTTACTTCTTTGATTTTTAGCTAGTATCCAATCTAAACTATCTTATCTGTGGATACAAGTTAGAACCAAAACAATCAGACAGGAGTGAAACCTTTTTAGGATACATGTCTGAGTTCATTCTTCCACTCGTAGATGATAGAAATCAGACCCAGAACGGTTCTGTGCTTTATCTGAGGTCAGATACCTAACTTAGAGACACAAACTATACAGAAAAAGATGTCTCCTCACACTGCATCCTGTCTCCCTTCCAGTATACCATGCTGCCAACGTTTAAAACTGGGAATATTCAACAATGCCCTCTCAGGTGGATTCACTGGTGATTTTACTGGAAACTAAAAAGGGTTCATTCTCACAGAACAATGAAACAGCATATTATTAGATATTCTCATAATATTTCTATCATATGGTTTACATACGTCATTAAATATCCATCGTTTAACTATAGAAAGTATATAAAAGTGGAAAACTCTTTTCTCTTAAACCCACTTTTTCCATTATTTTTCTTTGTTAATTGACAGTAATTCTCCCAATCTTTTTTCAGTGAACTGATGTGCTCATACACAAACATGTAAACTCTCAAAGTGATTTCAGGTGCAACAAGCTAAATATACAAAAAAAAAAAAAAAAAAAAATCAACTTGAGCACTAAGGACACTTGTTGGTTCACTTTACAAAGTCTAGATAAATGTAAATTTCCAGGTTGACTTAACCAAGTGTCTCTGGCTATGTTTCCTGTGGTTCCTGGTTGAACTTGATCTTCTCTGTGCTTTGAGATTTTAGTTGGATTGGTACAGCATTTCTGAGTCTTACATGCACATCGAACATCCTAAGACAGAGCTTCCTCAGAAACTATCCCATAGAGGGAAGGAAAACAAACAAACAACAGCAACACAAAAAAGAAAAATGGGCTAACGTTTAAGAATAAAGGAATACATTTTTGACCAGTAAATGAAATTACAAAGTTAGAGACAATAGAATAATCAGTTAATCAATAAAACTTCCCAGTCTCTTTTGCAGTCCTTATTTTAAAGGTCACTATAAAAAATTAACCTGACACATATGTATAAATGAAATAAACGGTATTTATATGTCCTTTCGTTCATCATCCTGTACCACAAGATACAGCAATTTTGGAATCACTGGAAATAAGAACTGCCTATTTACCTAGCTTACTTCTTTGATTTTTAGCTAGTATCCAATCTAAACTATCTTATCTGTGGATACAAGTTAGAACCAAAACAATCAGACAGGAGTGAAACCTTTTTAGGATACATGTCTGAGTTCATTCTTCCACTCGTAGATGATAGAAATCAGACCCAGAACGGTTCTGTGCTTTATCTGAGGTCAGATACCTAACTTAGAGACACAAACTATACAGAAAAAGATGTCTCCTCACACTGCATCCTGTCTCCCTTCCAGTATACCATGCTGCCAACGTTTAAAACTGGGAATATTCAACAATGCCCTCTCAGGTGGATTCACTGGTGATTTTACTGGAAATTAAAAGGTTCATTCTCACAGAACAATGAAACAGCATATTATTAGATATTCTCATAATATTTCTATCATATGGTTTACATACGTCATTAAATATCCATCGTTTAACTATAGAAAGTATATAAAAGTGGAAAACTCTTTTCTCTTAAACCCACTTTTTCCATTATTTTTCTTTGTTAATTGACAGTAATTCTCCCAATCTTTTTTCAGTGAACTGATGTGCTCATACACAAACATGTAAACTCTCAAAGTGATTTCAGGTGCAACAAGCTAAATATACAAAAAAAAAAAAAAATCAACTTGAGCACTAAGGACACTTGTTGGTTCACTTTACAAAGTCTAGATAAATGTAAATTTCCAGGTTGACTTAACCAAGTGTCTCTGGCTATGTTTCCTGTGGTTCCTGGTTGAACTTGATCTTCTCTGTGCTTTGAGATTTTAGTTGGATTGGTACAGCATTTCTGAGTCTTACATGCACATACAAGAACATCCTAAGACAGAGCTTCCCTCAGAAACTATCCCATAGAGGGAAGAAGAGGTTCCCCAGAAAGTCCCCAGCAAATTTCCTCTCATAGGGCTCTATGAATCATATTCCTCAACTAATCACGAGTAAAGGAGGAGGATAGGGAGAATCAAAGGTCCTTGGAGACACATGGAATGCATGAAATAAATGTGAATTTCTGAAGACAATTTGTATTCTGGAAAGGAGAAAGGAAGGTAGAGATGCTAAGCAGACATTGTAAAATATTTACTACACACATGAAAATAAACAGTTCTCTTTCTGGATGTATAAACATAATATACATATACAAAAATATACGTATCTTAAAGATCTTTTATGTCATTGTACAGTCCTATCTTATTCTTTTCAACTGCTTCATAATAGTTTATAGCACTGTTGTACTGTAATGTTTAACTGATACCCTAGTGATATGAATCACTTTTTAATTTATCAACTGTGTTTCTAAATTTGGATGAAGCCTGAATGAGAAATTTTTAAATAACTCTCATCAAGAAACTAAAACCAAACAGACAAAAAAACACATTCTTTAGTTAAATATTCATGTGAAACTACCTCAGAGAGTAGCGTTATATGCTTGGTTCCATAAGCTTTGCAGGTAGCACCCAAGTAGTAGTCAATGATATTTCATACACAATGTTTCTCATCATGAACTGCAAAATGGAAATTTTTCAGTAACGGCAAAAAGGAAAATGAGAGTGGTGAAATATTTCATTCAAAAGTCTTAAAGTTCCATCTGAGACCAGAATTTCTCTCCAGTAATTTGTTTTAGAGAAAATATGGTAGAACTAGCTTTGAAACACTTGAAGAATATCTAATTTCCTCAATTAACTGAGTTATGTTTAATTTAGTCTTCATTCAATGCTACACCTAGAATTTACCTTCCTGTACTGGACTATCCAGTCTCATTAAGATCAAAAACAAAGTTTTTCTTATTATTGTATCCCCAGAGCCTAGCACAATGTTGAGAACAAAAGGAGACACTGGATAAATAATTGTTGACTGAATAAATGAATAATAAAAAAAACAGCAGTAAAGAATGGTATGGACCTTCCCCCCGATCGGGAGTGATGGTATAAAAACAGTGTGTGTTGCAAGATCAAATATCCTAAGCACTATATGACATAATTAAAGTCCTATGTGACAAAGAAATTAATAACAACAGGTGAAGTCAATAAAAATGAGAACTCATTAAATCTTTTAATGACCAGAAGTTCTATATATCCTGCCTACATGAGCAGAAAAAAAGCCTCATTTCATTTAGGCTCGTTTTAGTTGCAAGAGGTGGTGATACAAACAATTTCAAGGAAGGAGGAAAAGGGGCTTATTTAATATGACAAATGTTTCATTGGGTATTGAGGTTCAGAAATGACTATACAATATGAGCTGGGAAGCAAAGAGACAGGAAAACTGCCAGAACTAGACCTTGCTCTTTCTGTCCCTCTCAGGAGCTGGACGTGATGGGTGATCAAGCCTTGCTAGTCTTGCCCAGTCAGGTTTTGTCTAGGTGTCAAAGCACTGCCTCAGCTTCTTTGTGCTCTCAGTATATCATAACTGTATTTTCCTCCAACTTCCTTGGGTTCCATCATCTCTTTGCTTATTATAACACTTGAATTGATACTTTGATCCCAAATGCTAATTGATTAACACCTGGATATCCTATTTCTAAAATATCAAGTAAAATATCATCTTTGTCAAGTTTATATCTTCTGTTCAGACAATGAGTAACTAGTCTCCCAATATATAGACTAAATTTAGTGCAATTTGTGGCTCAGGATCAGGTAGCATGAGATCTTGTAGCAGGGGTATAAATAATTACAGATTTCTGAGAAGAAACCATGCAAAAGTGGACAGGCATAAAATACATCTAAGTGAAAACATTTACTAATACTTACTATTTTCTCAGAGTAAAAATATGATTAAATATAATTTGTGGTTATCTTTATAAACACTTAATCAGGGCTTCCCTGGTGGTCCAGTGGGAAAGGACACCGCCTTGCACTGCAAGGGACACAAGTTCGATCCCTGGCCTGGGAAGATCCCATGTGCAGTGCAGCGGCTGGACTGATGTGTCCAACTACTGGGAAGGAGCTCTGGAGCACATGCCCCCAGAGCCAGTGCTCTGCAGCAAGAGACCACTGCGATGGGAGGTCCACACAGGCCAAAGAACAAAGATGGAAATAAATGAAAGACCAATTGAGATGGCCAAAAAAGAGAAATATATAAACACTGAATCATTACATGTATTCTGGTATGTTTTCCTCAGTCTATTTTCATACATATATTTCCAATACTGTGCACTGTCTACATTTTTTTATTTTAGAAAGATGTGGCATGTCACTGGGTATTTTGATAGATCTCCCATTTCCACTTGCTTATTTATACTACCTGTTACCTTTAGGAAAACAATACTGATTTAAATAACTACAGTATCATTTTTTAGAAATTCATCATCTTCATATGCTTCCCCTCCCCACAATTCCTGTCAATAGATTTGTAGATCTAATACAATGTGGCAAATATCCTTTTACCTAAATGTCTCTACATATTCTGATTAGGTCCTTAAGTTAAGATTCCTAGAAATAAAATTACCTGAAAAATTAGCAGGAGACTTTCAAAGGTTATTGAAATTTATTCCCAAATTGTTTGTAAAAGTTTGTGTTTACTTTTACTCTCACTCTCAGTAATTTTACAAGAAACTATCATTTATTTCTCATTAATTATCCCTGGCATGGGGCTAATGACTGTTCCTATAAAGTTGTAAGACTGGGTTTCTAAATACTGGAACAGTGCGCCGTTAATGCTTGAAGTATTGAAATCTAGAATCAAATGAGTTTGTTTCCCCTTTTGGAGTTGCTTTCTGATTTGTAATAGTCTAGGCCAACTACATCATCATAATTCTCTTAAAATTTTAATTGCTTAGGGTATTAGACCACAAATCATTGATGTAACTTCCATAAATGAATTAAAATTAATTCATTTATTTGTTCTGTTATATTTTTACTCTCAATAAGTATCAAAAACCAATTGTAAACTAAGGTTGTGCTAGGTACTAGGAACAGAAATATGAATAAAAGGTCTTTCCATACTCCCAAATGCCAGGATGGTAGAAAGACATGGAGGCAACCTAGTACAATACAACGTTTTAAGGATATGAAAGAAGAATATACACAGAGATATGGATATACATAAGGAAGACATGACGAACTCTTCAAGCAAGGGAGTTTACACAGGGAAAATGATAACACTTTGATATTAACATTGAAACACTGAGCAAACACAAACTGATTAAGCTTACAAATGGAAAGGAGAAAAAAAAAGAGATTTGGGCAGTGAAGTTTCTTTCATATAGTTCTGAATTTATCTTGAAAGCAAGAATAAGCCACTGAAGGCTATAGCAAATTAGAGGTCACTAGAGTGACCCAGGAAAAGATGAAATGTTGCTGATAAAGTTGCATCCCTGGGCAGCAGTGAAGAGAAATTGGTGATACTGAGCGATAAAGTCAATGATGTTTATCAACCAATTAAATGAGGATTTCAGAGAAATGGAAGCTGAGTTGTTTGAGTGGATTTATTAGTATATGGTGAATCTGTGGATATAATGACGAGTCAGAATCAGTTTGGGCTCCATTAAGTTTGAAGAGAATGACAAATATGAATTTGCCTAGATAAAATTGGAATTCTGTAGCAAAGTGGAAACTGATTGTTAAAATTTGAGTCAAGAGCATATAAATAGATTATAAATAATATCTGAAATTATCAACAAGGGAAAATATAAATGGTAAAAAGAATAGAGGGTATAAAATGGAACCTAGGAACAATGAATGTTTTTAGAATTGTATGGGAGAAAGGAGCAACTAAAGGAGACCAAGTCAGTGTTCTAAAGACTCAGTACTATTCAAGAAGAGAATGAAGTGCTTTAGAAGCTGAGGAAAGAGGGAAGGGCCAACTATGTCAAGCACAGCAGAGACTTCAGATAAGATGAGGGCTAAAATTGCCCAGAGTACTTTGTAACTGGTGGTCACCATTGACCTGGGTCACTTAAAGTGGCTCCTGTGGTGATATAAATGACATTGTGGTATAAAAAGCAGAGAATGGTAGGTGAGAATTAGATAAAATATGGACTAATACATCAAGATTTTGATGGTGATGTAAAGACTGTATATAATCATAAGAGATTCCATAGTGGAGTGGAGTTATGGATAGCAAACTCTCCAAGGATAGACAGGCTGAAGATGAAGGAAGAAAGGATATTTATTGATGAGAAAGAGTCTGAAGACCTGAAACTTTAACTTAAAATGACAAAAGTGAGAGTATATTTTGATTCATTACTGCAGCTGTATGCTTTTAATCATGTTTAAAATTTTTATAGAATGTTTAAAGATTACTTTTCATTTACAGTTATTACAAAATATTGGCTATATTCCCTGTGTTGTACAATATATCCTTGAGCCTATCTTATATCCAACAGTCTGTATTTCTTATGCCCTGATACCTCCTCCAACTATTTGTTCTCTATCTGTTTTGCATGATAAAGTCCCAGGAAAAGATGAAATGTTGCTGATAAAGTTGCATCCCTGGGCAGCAGTGAAGAGAAATTGGTGATACTGAGCGATAAAGTCAATGATGTTTATCAACCAATTAAATGAGGATTTCAGAGAAATGGAAGCTGAGTTGTTTGAGTGGATTTATTAGTATATGGTGAATCTGTGGATATAATGACGAGTCAGAATCAGTTTGGGCTCCATTAAGTTTGAAGAGAATGACAAATATGAATTTGCCTAGATAAAATTGGAATTCTGTAGCAAAGTGGAAACTGATTGTTAAAATTTGAGTCAAGAGCATATAAATAGATTATAAATAATATCTGAAATTATCAACAAGGGAAAATATAAATGGTAAAAAGAATAGAGGGTATAAAATGGAACCTAGGAACAATGAATGTTTTTAGAATTGTATGGGAGAAAGGAGCAACTAAAGGAGACCAAGTCAGTGTTCTAAAGACTCAGTACTATTCAAGAAGAGAATGAAGTGCTTTAGAAGCTGAGGAAAGAGGGAAGGGCCAACTATGTCAAGCACAGCAGAGACTTCAGATAAGATGAGGGCTAAAATTGCCCAGAGTACTTTGTAACTGGTGGTCACCATTGACCTGGGTCACTTAAAGTGGCTCCTGTGGTGATATAAATGACATTGTGGTATAAAAAGCAGAGAATGGTAGGTGAGAATTAGATAAAATATGGACTAATACATCAAGATTTTGATGGTGATGTAAAGACTGTATATAATCATAAGAGATTCCATAGTGGAGTGGAGTTATGGATAGCAAACTCTCCAAGGATAGACAGGCTGAAGATGAAGGAAGAAAGGATATTTATTGATGAGAAAGAGTCTGAAGACCTGAAACTTTAACTTAAAATGACAAAAGTGAGAGTATATTTTGATTCATTACTGCAGCTGTATGCTTTTAATCATGTTTAAAATTTTTATAGAATGTTTAAAGATTACTTTTCATTTACAGTTATTACAAAATATTGGCTATATTCCCTGTGTTGTACAATATATCCTTGAGCCTATCTTATATCCAACAGTCTGTATTTCTTATGCCCTGATCCTCATCCCTCTCTACCCATTGATAACAACTAGTTTGTTCTCTATATCTTATTTGTGAATCCACTTCTGTTTTGTTATCTTCACTAGTGTGTTGCATTTTTTAGATTCCACACATCAGTGACAGGGTTAGAACTGTCATACAGTATTTGTCTTCCTCTGTCTGACTGATTTCACTTGGCATAATGGCCTCCAAGTTGCTACAAATGGCAAAATTTTATGCCTTTTTGTGACTGAAGAGTATTCCATTTTGTGTGAATGTGTGTATATGTATTTATTACATATATGTGTTACATATATGTTTATTACATATACACAGATATACATACATGCATACATATACCACATCTTCTTTATCCATTCATCTATTGATGAATATTTAGGTTGCTTCCATATCTTGGTGGCTATATGTGTTTAAAGTTTTACATAGTTGAGATTAAGTGCTTATAAGTGTATTTGGTTTATGAATGTTCCCAATTCAAAGATATAAACCTCTGGATTTAAACTTGTGAACAGAGTCAATATGTCCAAACTACTTGACAGATTTCATTAATGTCCACTTTGTTAATTTCAAATATTATGGCCATCGCCTAGAATAAAACATAGAAAGACATTTCTACAATAAGCTGATAAGTAAATAAACAAAACACAGAAAGACACAACACTCAGTTGGATAAAACTGTCTAAGCAGCTGCATCCTGGAAACCCAATAGATTGTTAAATCTATGAGCGGATAAACTCTACTTTCTACATTATTTTATCTCTAGGGCCTCACTCAGTTCCTGGTACATACTAAACACAATACAGAGCATTATGTAGGTGAGTTTTAGGCGCATTAGACTGCAGCGCTTATCAAAGTCACCCAAAGGATAGACAGGCTGAAGATGAAGGAAGAAAGGATATTTATTGATGAGAAAGAGTCTGAAGACCTGAAACTTTAACTTAAAATGACAAAAGTGAGAGTATATTTTGATTCATTACTGCAGCTGTATGCTTTTAATCATGTTTAAAATTTTTATAGAATGTTTAAAGATTACTTTTCATTTACAGTTATTACAAAATATTGGCTATATTCCCTGTGTTGTACAATATATCCTTGAGCCTATCTTATATCCAACAGTCTGTATTTCTTATGCCCTGATCCTCATCCCTCTCTACCCATTGATAACTACTAGTTTGTTCTCTATATCTTATTTGTGAATCCACTTCTGTTTTGTTATCTTCACTAGTGTGTTGCATTTTTTAGATTCCACACATCAGTGACAGGGTTAGAACTGTCATACAGTATTTGTCTTCCTCTGTCTGACTGATTTCACTTGGCATAATGGCCTCCAAGTTGCTACAAATGGCAAAATTTTATGCCTTTTTGTGACTGAAGAGTATTCCATTTTGTGTGAATGTGTGTATATGTATTTATTACATATATGTGTTACATATATGTTTATTACATATACACAGATATACATACATGCATACATATACCACATCTTCTTTATCCATTCATCTATTGATGAATATTTAGGTTGCTTCCATATCTTGGTGGCTATATGTGTTTAAAGTTTTACATAGTTGAGATTAAGTGCTTATAAGTGTATTTGGTTTATGAATGTTCCCAATTCAAAGATATAAACCTCTGGATTTAAACTTGTGAACAGAGTCAATATGTCCAAACTACTTGACAGATTTCATTAATGTCCACTTTGTTAATTTCAAATATTATGGCCATCGCCTAGAATAAAACATAGAAAGACATTTCTACAATAAGCTGATAAGTAAATAAACAAAACACAGAAAGACACAACACTCAGTTGGATAAAACTGTCTAAGCAGCTGCATCCTGGAAACCCAATAGATTGTTAAATCTATGAGCGGATAAACTCTACTTTCTACATTATTTTATCTCTAGGGCCTCACTCAGTTCCTGGTACATACTAAACACAATACAGAGCATTATGTAGGTGAGTTTTAGGTGCATTAGACTGCAGAGATTATCAAAGTCATGGAAAATGGATTTATTTTGCCATCTGTTTGTATAAATTAGCAGAGAACTGGACAAGACATTTAAAAGCTTGGACTATATATTTTATTTCTGAAAGCAAACTAATTCTGGACAAAAGATCATCTTTTCATATGTGTAATCACTCATATGTATCCTGTGCTTTTCTATATGTGCTTCCTGCATATTCTATAATCATAAATCTATTACCCTTTGTTTTCTCTCCCTATTTTTCTTCCTTTTTTCCTTACTGGTGGACTCCTAGCATTTATTTTTTGCTATTTTAATCCTAAGGAAAATAATAGCCTCCTAGTTGGTATCCTTCTACTGTAATATCTAAAGAACCACTAGTGTCATCTTGCCAAAATGAAACTGATGCACTGCTCTAAAAATGTAATGACTCCACATTGCTCTCAGAAGCACTATGAGTTGTTAGTCCATGTTTAATGCAGCTATACTTAACTCCAGTTATTAGCACGTGTCCCTTTCTCTCTCCCTGTGTTGTTCTACTGTTCCTACACCTCTTCCCAACTAGCGTCTTTGAACCAGAAGTGCCAGAAATGCTTTCCAACCCAGTTTCCCTCCTCTTGCAACTACCTGGTATTGGCTCCACAAACCATAGTTGTTTCCCTAGTTCTACATGTTTATGACAGGCTATGTCCTTTGTAACAAATATCATATAGTTAATAAACTGTTTTTCCTTCTGGGATATTTTTCTTCCTCTACAGAATACACATTCCACAAGGTCAGAGATTTGTCCATTTGTTTATGTCTATGTTTTCCCTGTTGGATACACTCCCTGAATATAAGTGGAAAACTAAATGAAACAATGAATGTTGAGAAAAAACATGCTAAGTTCCCTTACAGTTAGCACAATTTTTAAGTAATTTTCAGGGATAATTATCTGGGGCCATAATACAGAGAACAAATCCAATTACTTTCAATCTCCCACACACACAAGTCTGATAGTCAATATTGTGGTAACAAAGTTATGAAAATAAAATTTTGACTAATTTCTCAATGGTCTCAAGTTAATGAACTTTTAAGAGTCAATGTTAATTAAAGAACCAATTTCAACTTAAAAATATTGGCATCTGTCTCTACTAAATGTAACACAACCACAGGTTTTGTCCATTGTATTATATAATCATCTAGTATAAATTCCCAGAATTAAATATTTATAACTTCACAGCTTTGATACTCAATAATTTATTTTTCTTTGGCTGACCTTTTCTCTATTTTTATTTTTAACTGAAGTATAGTTTATTTCCAATGTTGTGTTAGTTTCATGTGTATAGCAAAGATCTCCTTCCCCAGTATCTTTTGTTGTAGTTGTAGCAGAATACATATAAAATGTACCACTTTATTTCTAAAAGTTAAGGTAATATACATGGCAGATATAACTTTGTTGTTCTCCAAATCTGTGTTTCCTATTCCTTGTACTGACAGCTGTCCTTAATTTTCCAACTGTGCTATTAGTTCACTGTGGCCATATGGCTAGATTGTAGCTCATGGAATATGAGGTGTCATCAGAAGCTAACTTTCCACCCTAATGCTATAGAATACTTCTGTCAAGAGCTCCTCCATTCTTTGTCCTCATCTAGTGGCTGAATGACAAGACTGAAAGACCATAGATAGGAAACTAACAAGAAGAAAAAAGGCTGGCTTCCTGAATGATCACTTGAAAGGTAGACTAACCCAATAGAGCATTTAATGCCATCACTTAATGCAAAATGGAAGGAATTTTGATGGTCACAGATATAGAACCCAGTACTACCCTACCAAATACTATGGGCTCTCCCTAGTAGATATAAGTGTTGACTGACAGGCTTTCCAGGTACTGAACCAGCAAAACATATAGGGGTGATTTTACTTTTGTTTGTTTTCCTCTTGATTGGCTAACTGCTGAAAGCTGATAGTAGCAGTTGAGACAAATAAAATGGCCCTATATTACTAAGAGCAGGAAGAAAGGCTAGGCTGAGCAGCTCTCCACATCTTTTGAAGGATGGCACAATTCTCTGTGGAATGCCTGAGGCAGACCTGAATTCATATCAGAACAGAATGATGGTTGTCGCAGAAATGGATGATAGTACCTATTTCTGTTGAAAACATCAGAAGAACATAAAGCACTTTTTTCCAAATAGAATGTTCTACTTAGAAGTCATTTACCCAGATTCACTACCCTAAAAATGCTACAATTCCCTGCCTTACTCCTTACTACAAAGGGCAAAGGGCTTCAGCACACACATGACATGTCACTGCACACTCCCTTTTCAGCTAGCTCATCAGGAGGACCTGAGGGGAATATAGAAGGATTCCTGTGACTGCGGAGAACCTGAACCATAAAAGTGATAGGTATACACTACTCCCTGAGAGAGGAAGAAAGGAAGTTACTGACTTCCTTCTGAATCACTATATATAGAAGGAGTTGATAGTGAGGTCTCCTAGGGTAACTTAGTAGATAACATAGTTCTACTTTCTCTTCTTAAAAGAGTTAAAAACAATAGTCTTAGGAAGACATTGGGAGTGGGGAGATCTTTAGGTTGATGAAGCTCACTTAAATAATTATTTTGTAAAGCATCCAGTATTACCAGAGAAATGACCCTCCTGTTTAAAGCATTTCAGTGGCTCCATGTTAAGGTAAATATTTAAATACTTGAGAGGCTACAAATGCCTGCATCATTGTGCCCTGGCTCACTTCTACATACTCATCTCAGAACAACCTCCCCATCTCTGTGTTTACTTCAGCTTTATTTCTTTCAGTTCTACAAAAGACCATGGTTACTTTTATCTTGTAACATTTCCACTTGCTGTTTGTACTGCATGGAATGTTCTCTGTGGCCCATAGTTTTTACTTAATTACATCCCAGTCATCATAATAGCAAAAAGACAGTGCTACCCTCAGGCTTTCCTTGTTTTCTCAACTAGGTTGATGATCCTTTCACATTATCTATTGTTGGTCGAGTTATTTGTTTAAAATATCCGCTGGTGGGACCCTTCCTTTCTGTGTCCTATTAGTGGAGAAGTGTATTTCCTTCTTCACTGATGCATGATTCACAGTGAGGATTGCTTTATGCAGTGAAATGAGAGCGAAAGTGATGATGTCATGTTCATGAAGATGCTTCAAGGCTGGTATACCTAGGATAGGAAATGATCCTTTCTTCAGGAATCCAGGAAGAAATGATGTGGAGCAGAGTTGCAACTGACATACAAGGGATATTAATGTGAGCAATAAATAAATAAACTTTTATCATTGTAAGTCACAGAGACTTGAGATATGTCTATTATTTGAACATGATGTAGTAAAAGCTGACTAATGTGTTGTCATACTTCACTTTATTTATATATAAGAGAAAATGTAACATGATATACTTGTCCTGCAAAACCTGTATTCAGGACAAGAACCAATAATTAGAACTGGACATAGAACAACAGACGGGTTTCAAATTGGGAAAGGAGTACATCAAGGCTGTATACTATCACTCCACTTATTTAATTCAAATACAGAATACATCATACAAAATGCCAGTCTGGATGAAGCACAAACTGGAATCAAGATTGCTGGGAGAAATATTAACAACCTCAGGTATGTAGATGACACCACTCTGATGGCGTGAAGTGAAGAGGAACTAAAGAGCCTCTTGATGAAGGTGAAAGAGGCCAGTGAAAAAGCTGGCCTAAAACTCAACATTCAAGAGACAAAGATCATGGCATCTACTCCCACCACTTCATGGCAAATAGATGGGCAAACAATGGAAACAGTGAAACTTTATTTTCTTGGGCTCCAGAATCACTCTGCATGGTGACTGCAGTCATGAAATTAAAAGACTCTCACTCCTTGGAAGAAAAACTATGACACACCTAGACAGCATATTCAAAAGCTGAGGCATCACTTTGTTGAAAAAAGTCTGTATAGTCAAAACTATGGTTTTCCCAGTAGTCGTGTATAGATATGAGAGTTGGACCATTAAGAAGGCTGAGTGTCAAAGAATTGATGCCTTTGAACTGTGGTGTTGGAGAAGATTCTTGAGAGTCCCTTGGACTGCAAGAAGATCAAACCAGTCAATCCTAAAAGAAATCAACCCTGAATATTCATTGGAAGGATTGATGCAGAAGCTGAAACCCCAATACTCTGGCCACTTGATGTGAAGAGATGACTCATTGGAAAAGACTGATGCTGGGAAAAACAAAAGGCAAAAGGAGAAGGGGACGACAGAGGAAGAGACGGTTGGATGGCATCACTGAGTCAATGGACATGAGTTTGAGCAAGTTCCGAGAGATGTTGAAAGACAGGGAAACCTAGAGTGCTGCAGTCCATGGGGTCACAAACAGTCAGACATAACTGAGTGACTCCACTGGACTGAACTGATAGCATGATAGGTTCTAATTTCAAACTCTTATATTCAATGTCCATTCTGCTACTTGATAATTTGTGTTCTAAGACATCACGTTATTTAATGTCTTTGGCCTCTGTTGTTTTACTTGTGAAATGGAGATAATACTAGTATATACTTCAGAAGGTGGTGGTCAGAATTAAATGAGTTAATATTATTATTAATAATATCAAATGTAATTAAATATTACACCAATGTCTGGCACAAAACAAGTCCTCAATAAATGTCAATTATTAGTATTCACAGGGCTTAGAAAATTTTTCAGTCACAACTTTTTTCTGATTATTTCATTAAGGTCTGTTTCTCCTGTAAGACTATTTAGAATCCTGAGAACAGAAACCCAACAACTTGATTCACTATTATATCACCAGTGACTAGCATAAACTTGGCATATAATGAGCACCTGACAAATATTTGTTCCTATAATGAATTTTTTAAATGAATGAACAAAAATAATAGTGCAAAGCTAACAACAGTCAGGTGTATCAAAAGGAATAAAGAATAAATCCTATTAATATTTAAAATTACTTGTAAGGGGAATAATATTTCAAACAATTCTAGCTTTGCCCACTGAAATTATATAAAATCTAGACTGATGAAAAAGCCATATTTTTTGGATGAAATTTGCAGGACAAAAATTCCTAGGCTAGACTGCACTGCTGCTATTCCAAAGGGCACAATTGGAAGGATTGACTGTGGTGTTGGAGAAGATTCTTGAGAACTGCAAGAAGATCAAACCAGTCAATCCTAAAAGAAATCAACCCTGAATATTCATTGGAAGGATTGATGCAGAAGCTGAAACCCCAATACTCTGGCCACTTGATGTGAAGAGATGACTCATTGGAAAAGACTGATGCTGGGAAAAACAAAAGGCAAAAGGAGAAGGGGACGACAGAGGAAGAGACGGTTGGATGGCATCACTGAGTCAATGGACATGAGTTTGAGCAAGTTCCGAGAGATGTTGAAAGACAGGGAAACCTAGAGTGCTGCAGTCCATGGGGTCACAAACAGTCAGACATAACTGAGTGACTCCACTGGACTGAACTGATAGCATGATAGGTTCTAATTTCAAACTCTTATATTCAATGTCCATTCTGCTACTTGATAATTTGTGTTCTAAGACATCACGTTATTTAATGTCTTTGGCCTCTGTTGTTTTACTTGTGAAATGGAGATAATACTAGTATATACTTCAGAAGGTGGTGGTCAGAATTAAATGAGTTAATATTATTATTAATAATATCAAATGTAATTAAATATTACACCAATGTCTGGCACAAAACAAGTCCTCAATAAATGTCAATTATTAGTATTCACAAGGCTTAGAAAATTTTTCAGTCACAACTTTTTTCTGATTATTTCATTAAGGTCTGTTTCTCCTGTAAGACTATTTAGAATCCTGAGAACAGAAACCCAACAACTTGATTCACTATTATATCACCAGTGACTAGCATAAACTTGGCATATAATGAGCACCTGACAAATATTTGTTCCTATAATGAATTTTTTAAATGAATGAACAAAAATAATAGTGCAAAGCTAACAACAGTCAGGTGTATCAAAAGGAATAAAGAATAAATCCTATTAATATTTAAAATTACTTGTAAGGGGAATAATATTTCAAACAATTCTAGCTTTGCCCACTGAAATTATATAAAATCTAGACTGATGAAAAAGCCATATTTTTTGGATGAAATTTGCAGGACAAAAATTCCTAGGCTAGACTGCACTGCTGCTATTCCAAAGGGCACAATTGTGTGAAATAAGGGAAGGTGGTCATTTTAAAAAATATTTCTCAAAAATATACTTCAATAATGACTCATCTAATTATTGAATTTTATGATATCTACATAATGCTTATTCTCAAATTCCCTCATTGCCACCTTCTGGCTCTCTTAGAGGACATTTCCTGGTATTCCATGTTGTCCATCATTTTTCATTTCATCTGATGTGACTGCAACTTCATGCCCATCCATCTCTGAGAACAGGTCTCTATTTATTAGGTACTTTGCTATCCATTTCAACATTGTGTGCCAGAAAATGTCCTTTCACCGAGGCTCAAAATTCAAAAATCAGATTGTATGCCATAAGATATATGGCCAAACTGGTAAACTAAATTGGACTCTGACATAGATGAGTTACCTGGGAGAAAAAGACTATGATACAAATGTAAGGCTTAGTGAAGTTGGACCTTGGTAAGGTAGAATGATTACTCCATGAGAACAGAGCTGGCAGCAAGACTCCTGGTGTTGAGAGGTACTTGTGAGTCAGTGAACTAGATGTTATCAGATACAGCTTTTCCAGATAAAATATACAAAGGGACTAGCATCTTCCCAGGTGGCACAGTGTTAAATAATCGCCTGTCAATGTGGGAAACACAAATAGTCACAGTTTCGATCCCGGGGTTGGGAAGATGCCATGGAGTAGGAAATGGAAACCCACTCCAGTTTTCTTGCCTGGAAAATTCCATGGACAGAGGAGCCTGTTGGGCTACTGTCCATGGGGTTGCAAAGAGTCACACATGACTGCACACACATAGAAGGGGCCTAATCTTTAATGCAGAACTTAAGAAGGTGATGTGATTTCTTTCCAAGTTTATTGAGATAAAACATTGTGTAAGTTTAAGGTGCACATATGATGATTTGATACACATAACAAATCGTGAAATGATTATCACATTAGGTTGAATTTTTAAATGAATGAACAAAAATAATAGTGCAAAGCTAACAGGTGTATCAAAAGGAATAAAGAATAAATCCTATTAATATTTAAAATTACTTGTAAGGGGAATAATATTTCAAACAATTCTAGCTTTGCCCACTGAAATTATATAAAATCTAGACTGATGAAAAAGCCATATTTTTTGGATGAAATTTGCAGGACAAAAATTCCTAGGCTAGACTGCACTGCTGCTATTCCAAAGGGCACAATTGTGTGAAATAAGGGAAGGTGGTCATTTTAAAAAATATTTCTCAAAAATATACTTCAATAATGACTCATCTAATTATTGAATTTTATGATATCTACATAATGCTTATTCTCAAATTCCCTCATTGCCACCTTCTGGCTCTCTTAGAGGACATTTCCTGGTATTCCATGTTGTCCATCATTTTTCATTTCATCTGATGTGACTGCAACTTCATGCCCATCCATCTCTGAGAACAGGTCTCTATTTATTAGGTACTTTGCTATCCATTTCAACATTGTGTGCCAGAAAATGTCCTTTCACCGAGGCTCAAAATTCAAAAATCAGATTGTATGCCATAAGATATATGGCCAAACTGGTAAACTAAATTGGACTCTGACATAGATGAGTTACCTGGGAGAAAAAGACTATGATACAAATGTAAGGCTTAGTGAAGTTGGACCTTGGTAAGGTAGAATGATTACTCCATGAGAACAGAGCTGGCAGCAAGACTCCTGGTGTTGAGAGGTACTTGTGAGTCAGTGAACTAGATGTTATCAGATACAGCTTTTCCAGATAAAATATACAAAGGGACTAGCATCTTCCCAGGTGGCACAGTGTTAAATAATCGCCTGTCAAAGTGGGAAACACAAATAGTCACAGTTTCGATCCCGGGGTTGGGAAGATGCCATGGAGTAGGAAATGGAAACCCACTCCAGTTTTCTTGCCTGGAAAATTCCATGGACAGAGGAGCCTGTTGGGCTACTGTCCATGGGGTTGCAAAGAGTCACACATGACTGCACACACATAGAAGGGGCCTAATCTTTAATGCAGAACTTAAGAAGGTGATGTGATTTCTTTCCAAGTTTATTGAGATAAAACATTGTGTAAGTTTAAGGTGCACATATGATGATTTGATACACATAACAAATCGTGAAATGATTATCACATTAGGTTGATTAACTTCTCCACATCTCAGATGATTACCATTTGTGTGTATGTGTGTATATGTGGTGGAAATATGTAAGATCTACTTAGCAACTTTCAAGTATATAATACAATGTTAACTATGCTTTACATTGGAACACCAGAACTTATTCTTTCATAGCCTGAAGTTTCCATTCTTTGACCACCATCTCCTCATTTCCTCTAAACCACAGTCCCTGGCAGTTATTCTCTGTTTCTGTGAATTTGGCTTTCTTAGATTTCACATGTGTGATCATATAGCATTTGTCTTTCTCTGTCTCACTTATGTCACTTAGTTTGATGCCATAAAGCCATGATGCCATGCTGTAACAAAGAGCAGGATTTCCTTCTTTTTGATGGCTGAATATAGTGGAGTACACATATTGCAGCTTCTTCATTCATATGTATACAATCACTTAGGTTGTTTCCATATCTAGTCTGCTGTTAATTCTGCAAAGAACACGAGAGGGTAAATATCTCTTTGAAATCCTGATCTCATTTCCTTTTTATTTACACATATACAGGGGCAAGATCGCTAGCTCACATGGCAGTTCTCTTTTTAATTTTTTGAGAAGCCTTCATGCTGTCTTCCATACTGGCTGTATCAATTTATGCTCTCCTCAAGAGGGCCCTTTTTTCCTTATGCTTACCAACACAAACAAGTGTGAGGTGATATCTCATTGTGGTTTTGAGGCCCAGTTTCCTGATGATTAGTAATATTGTGAAACTTTCCATATACCTATTAACTCTGTGTGTCTTCTTTGGATCTGTCCATTCAGGTCCTCTGCCCATTTTTTTTTTTTTTTTGAATTTTGGCCTCTTTTATTGATCCTTCATTTATTTATTTTCGTCCACCTTAATTCTCTGGTCTGTGTGGGCCTTCCATCACAACAGCCCTCTCGCTGCGGAGCACCGGCCCTGGGCACACGCGCTCCAGAGCTGCGGTTCGCAACTGGACACACTGGTCTAGCCGTTCCGTGGCACATGGGACGCTCCCGTGCCAGGGATCGAACTGGGTGCCTGCCCCTTGCACCGCAAGGTGGATTCTCCACCCACTGGACCACCAAGGAAGCCCCGTCTGCCCATTTTTAATCGATTGTTTCATTTGTTGCTATTGTGCATGTGTTTCTTACATATTTTGCATATTGACATGCTATTAGAGGAGCAGTCCGTGAATATTTTCTCCCAATCTGTATGTTGCCTTTACATTGTACTGGCTTTTTTTTTTTTTTTTAACATTTTACTTTGCAGAACTAAAAAATGCAGACACATTTTAGTTCGATGTAGTCCTGCTTATTGATTTGCACTTTTATTGCTTGTACTTTTTGTGTCATACCCAGAAAATTGCTGCCAAGTTTTTTTTTTTTTTTTTCCTGTTTACTTCTAGGAGCTTTACAGTTTCAAATCTTATGTTTCCATCTTTAATTCATTTTGAGATAATTTTTGTGAGTGGAGTAAGACGAGTCCAATTTATTTTCTGCAAGTGGTAATCCAGTTTTTTCCAGCAATATTTATTGATCAGGTTATTATTTTCCCATTAAGAATTCTTGGTTTCTTCATCAAAAATTAATTGACTGTTAATGGAAGGCTTTATTTCTAGTCTCACTATTCTGTTCCACTGGTTATGCATTTTTTGCCATTATCATACTTTTAATTAAAAAAATTCTTTAGTATCATTCTTTTAAAACTACTCTGACTTTGTAGCAAGTTTGAAATCAGCAAGTGTGATGACTCCAGTTTTTTTCTTCTTTCTTAAAATTGCCTTGGCTAGGAGAGAGCCACCTACTGTGGTTCCATACAAGCTTTAGAATATTTTTCCATTTTGGTGAAAAAATGAGTTATTGTATTGAATCTACAGAAGACTTTGTGTATTATGGACATATGTACAACATTAATTCCCTAAGCTTGAGATATCTTTCCTAAGATGTCTTTCTTAGATCTCTAAGCTTGAGGTATCTTTCCATTTATTTGTATCTTCTTCTTTTACGTATAGTTTTCAGTGTACAAATCTTTAATCTCCTTAGTTAAATTTATTCCTAAGTAAATTTATTCCTCTTTTTGATGCTATTGTAAATGGGATGGCTTTATTTCTTTTTCAGATATATCACTGTTAGTGTTCACCTGTGTAAGTTAACGCTTACCTAAGCCCAAGTGATTTTACTTCTAAGAGGCTCTTTTTGAAAAACTTGGCCCTGATACAGAGGCAAGCCCTTGAGATTGGGAAGCTTGGAAGTTATCTCAGTGATGGTTAGATAAAAATATGTGCATGTTTTATTACAGGAGAAACAAACATAATAAACACTTAACAAGTCCAGGTTGTAGTTGTCCTTATTTTTGTTCCCTTTCTTTACCAATGACTGCTTTTGACCTCTACAGAGATGGCAGAGATATCTACAAGGGATGATGATTTTCAATTAATGGCATTTGGGTATAAAAGTTTTATAGATTATTTTTCCTTAATCTGTCAAAAATTTATTATAATATGAATGTCTGGGGATGGAAAGAGATGAGGTGAAAAAGCACAGGGGGTAGAAAAAAGGGCAAAATTTTATCAATCCTTTAATTAAACCATAATGCATAGTAGCTAATTGATTACAAACTGTGTATTTTTCAGAGTTATTCAGAAGTAGATGCTAAGTTTCTGTTTTCATATTCATGTGTTTTATATTTTGCAGTCAAGAAAATCCAAGAATTACCGAGAACAGACTTGTGGTTGCCAAGGGGGAAGTAGTGAGGGAGAAGGATAGAATGGGAATTTGGGGATGATAGATGCAAACTAGTACTAGTCTAGAATGGACAAACAGCAAGGTTCTACTGTATAGCAGAGGAAACCGCATCCAATCTCCTAAGATAAATCACAATGAAAAAGAATGTTTTAAAAGGAATTATATATGTCTATAACTGAGTCACTTTGCCATACAGCAGAGGCTGGCACAATATTGTAAATCAACGATACTTCAGTGAAAAAAAGAAAAAAAGGAATATTCAGGAGAAATTTAAATGGCTGAGTAAAATGAATGCAAATCAATAAAGACACAGTCGTAAGATAATAGGTGAGATTTACGTGGTAGTAAATGTTTTTCCATGAGTAAATAGCAAACATAGTTTAAAACAATGAATGACAACATTTGATTTAAACTCCTTAGTTAAATTTATTCCTAAGTAAATTTATTCCTCTTTTTGATGCTATTGTAAATGGGATGGCTTTATTTCTTTTTCAGATATATCACTGTTAGTGTTCACCTGTGTAAGTTAACGCTTACCTAAGCCCAAGTGATTTTACTTCTAAGAGGCTCTTTTTGAAAAACTTGGCCCTGATACAGAGGCAAGCCCTTGAGATTGGGAAGCTTGGAAGTTATCTCAGTGATGGTTAGATAAAAATATGTGCATGTTTTATTACAGGAGAAACAAACATAATAAACACTTAACAAGTCCAGGTTGTAGTTGTCCTTATTTTTGTTCCCTTTCTTTACCAATGACTGCTTTTGACCTCTACAGAGATGGCAGAGATATCTACAAGGGATGATGATTTTCAATTAATGGCATTTGGGTATAAAAGTTTTATAGATTATTTTTCCTTAATCTGTCAAAAATTTATTATAATATGAATGTCTGGGGATGGAAAGAGATGAGGTGAAAAAGCACAGGGGGTAGAAAAAGGTCAAAATTTTATCAATCCTTTAATTAAACCATAATGCATAGTAGCTAATTGATTACAAACTGTGTATTTTTCAGAGTTATTCAGAAGTAGATGCTAAGTTTCTGTTTTCATATTCATGTGTTTTATATTTTGCAGTCAAGAAAATCCAAGAATTACCGAGAACAGACTTGTGGTTGCCAAGGGGGAAGTAGTGAGGGAGAAGGATAGAATGGGAATTTGGGGATGATAGATGCAAACTAGTACTAGTCTAGAATGGACAAACAGCAAGGTTCTACTGTATAGCAGAGGAAACCGCATCCAATCTCCTAAGATAAATCACAATGAAAAAGAATGTTTTAAAAGGAATTATATATGTCTATAACTGAGTCACTTTGCCATACAGCAGAGGCTGGCACAATATTGTAAATCAACGATACTTCAGTGAAAAAAAGAAAAAAAGGAATATTCAGGAGAAATTTAAATGGCTGAGTAAAATGAATGCAAATCAATAAAGACACAGTCGTAAGATAATAGGTGAGATTTACGTGGTAGTAAATGTTTTTCCATGAGTAAATAGCAAACATAGTTTAAAACAATGAATGACAACATTTGATTTAAACCAAGTTTAGTGGTGTAATATAAGCTTTGGAGTCTACAGTTCTTGCCATGTTTTCCCTGTAAATACAGATCTGACATCCTTGGAAAACCCGGGTCTTGTTTTACTATATCATACTTTTCGAATCACACCTTTATTGTCCCAAAGAAAACTTTGATATTTCTGATATATAATATTATTTCTGATATATAATTATTTCTGATATACAATTTCTGATATATAGTATTATTATATAATTAATATATATTTCTGATATTTCTGATATATAATGTAGACTTCCAGTGTTCCTGTTTTTGTGAGGCACTGTTGCTTGTGGGCTTCATTCCATTAGCCCGGCATGGATTGTGGGCACACTTAATCTGGGCAAGAAACCAAAGGGACAAAAGCGTATTTCTGAGCTTTTACATAAAGCACTTCATTTGTCTAGCCCTGGCAGCAAAGGATGAAATATCAATTATTACAAAACGTATTTTGGGCACTTAGAGGCATTACTCATTCTTCGATGTGGAATGGGAATTTGTGTTTCCAGAAGAGAGAGGGTTGGCAGGTGCAATGAGAAGCACTGCAGTAAAAATTCCCCTACAAAGAGAGATGCTGTGTGCAAAACCTCCTGAATGAATTAGTCCATTTTTCTTGGGTAGAGATGCCAGTCTACATTTTCCAGTGAACCATATCCATTTACGATTGCTTTGATTTCATCGAACAAGAGGCTTAACAGCCAACAGATTTATATTTTAGTGGAAAGCATGACATAACATTCAGTAGAAAACCTCCTTCAGAAAGAACTGATGTGCTTAGACTGCCAAATGCATTTAAGTGTTGCAACAGTCTAAGGAAATGGGACATATGTGTGCTATGTTCACCAGGCTGAGTGTCCTCTGAATAACCCCTTGGGGACAACTCCACACACAAAAGCTCTCACATGCTTCCTGACCTTAGCAATTTTTGCATCTCTCTAGTTGGTGCCATAAAGGCTTGAAAAATCATTGCGGGATTTATCAAATCAATAAAGACACAGTCGTAAGATAATAGGTGAGATTTACGTGGTAGTAAATGTTTTTCCATGAGTAAATAGCAAACATAGTTTAAAACAATGAATGACAACATTTGATTTAAACCAAGTTTAGTGGTGTAATATAAGCTTTGGAGTCTACAGTTCTTGCCATGTTTTCCCTGTAAATACAGATCTGACATCCTTGGAAAACCCGGGTCTTGTTTTACTATATCATACTTTTCGAATCACACCTTTATTGTCCCAAAGAAAACTTTGATATTTCTGATATATAATATTATTTCTGATATATAATTATTTCTGATATACAATTTCTGATATATAGTATTATTATATAATTAATATATATTTCTGATATTTCTGATATATAATGTAGACTTCCAGTGTTCCTGTTTTTGTGAGGCACTGTTGCTTGTGGGCTTCATTCCATTAGCCCGGCATGGATTGTGGGCACACTTAATCTGGGCAAGAAACCAAAGGGACAAAAGCGTATTTCTGAGCTTTTACATAAAGCACTTCATTTGTCTAGCCCTGGCAGCAAAGGATGAAATATCAATTATTACAAAACGTATTTTGGGCACTTAGAGGCATTACTCATTCTTCGATGTGGAATGGGAATTTGTGTTTCCAGAAGAGAGAGGGTTGGCAGGTGCAATGAGAAGCACTGCAGTAAAAATTCCCCTACAAAGAGAGATGCTGTGTGCAAAACCTCCTGAATGAATTAGTCCATTTTTCTTGGGTAGAGATGCCAGTCTACATTTTCCAGTGAACCATATCCATTTACGATTGCTTTGATTTCATCGAACAAGAGGCTTAACAGCCAACAGATTTATATTTTAGTGGAAAGCATGACATAACATTCAGTAGAAAACCTCCTTCAGAAAGAACTGATGTGCTTAGACTGCCAAATGCATTTAAGTGTTGCAACAGTCTAAGGAAATGGGACATATGTGTGCTATGTTCACCAGGCTGAGTGTCCTCTGAATAACCCCTTGGGGACAACTCCACACACAAAAGCTCTCACATGCTTCCTGACCTTAGCAATTTTTGCATCTCTCTAGTTGGTGCCATAAAGGCTTGAAAAAATCTATTTGACGGTAAGATTGTATTTTTCATTTTCAGTGATATATACCTTTAAGAGCAGTTTCCTTTTAATTTATCCATTTCACTTTCACTTGCTGAAGGCAAAAGCAAAGATAGGCTTTTTAAAATATGTATGGATAGTACAACGTATTATGCAAAATATTATTTCCCCTATTTTTAAAATTTGAATTGCCAATAATTACAATTTTACCTGCTTTACTGAGGTATGATTATCAAATGAAGAGCTGACAACACAATGTTTGAAGATAGGTATACACTCTTGAAGGGCTTCCTGGGTGGCTCAGTGATAAAGAACCCACCTGCCAATGCAGGAGATACAGGTTCAGCTCCTGGGTCGGGAAGATACCCTGGAGAAGGAAATGGCAACCCTCTCCAGTATTCTTGCCTGGAGAAACCCGTGGACAGAGGAGCATGGTGGGCTCTGGTTCATAGGTTCCCAAGAGTCAGATATGACTGAGCAACTAAACCGCCACCACCACGCACTCTTGAAACCACCAGCAGTATCAATGCCACAGAGGTACCCATCACTTAACAACAGTTTCCTCTTGCCCCTCCCCCCAGTTTGTTGTTGCTATTGTTGTTTGCTTTATATGTTTTTCCCTTTTGCTATAAGAGCACTTGCCATAAGATCTAACCTCTCCTTGAGTTTGTTAGGCCCCATTTAAAAATAACCCACTTGCCAAAGTGGCACATTCTGGGGCAGCCTGTCCTGAACCCCATCACGTCATAAGGGTCTGCTTTGTTTTTCAAGCAGGGATGCAGCCTTTGAGACAGTTTCAGGGAAAAATACGGGATCAAATATGATTTCTGTGGCTGGTTTCTATGTGGATTAATATAGAGACATTATTTTCTGCAGTATAGATTGAAGGAGAGAAAGACTGAAGCCCCAAAGTTGTTGATCTTTGATTCACCAAGCTTTTGTCTCCAACAGGTTCTGTGGACTTCCATTCCAGTTCTGCTTCATTAGTGGCTGTAATTAGAAAGTAACTGTTCTCCATTCCTATGGTATTCTGATATAAAATTTGGGAAGAGACATGTGCTTTACTAATTTTACATCTGTGCAGGATATGAGACTTTTAAAGAGAAAGATTTTTCCTTATTTGTAATTAATCTTTAAAATTATTGTTAAATTCACTCATCCCTCACATGCCAGTCTGGCATCTTTAATAAGGAGATACAATGTGTCTGAATGTGGCCCCTGATGTTCTTTTTGTTCAGAACATCTCCTCAAGCCAGCATAGGTCTTTCTCCCTCATGTCATAATGCTGTTTAGATACCATCTGCTCAGTGAGGTCTTCTATAGTCACTCAATTCAGAATGTCACCTCCATATTTATACTTCCTATTCCCCTTCCTTGCTTTATTTTTTTGTTTATAAGATTTAACATCTTATAGCAAAGTATGTAATTTTACATTCTTTATGTGATTCCATTCGCAAGGATGAAAGTTACAAGTGGGCAGAGGTTTTCAGTTGCCTTTTAACGAAACTAACCGGAACCTGGAACACTATCTTACAACTAATATACACATATATGTATATATATACAAATATAGCAGTGAAAATGAAAGTGATAGTTGCTTAGTGGTGTCTGACTCACTGCGATCCCATGGACTGTGGTCACCAGACTCCTCTGATCATGGGATTCTCCAAGCAGGGACACTGGAGTGGGCTGCCATTTGCTCTTTCAGGGGATCTTCCTGACCCAGGGATCAAGTCTGCATCTCTTGCACCTCCTGAACTGCAGGCAAATTCTTTACTTTCTGAACCACTGGCAAATAGTATATACCATTTAGTAAATACAGCATTGAGTAAAAGCTATTAACACAAGAAAATTTTAACAATATACAACCATATATACCTTAGATCTATTTTTTAAAGTACACGTAATCAGGGACTCTAATAATAAAGTAATAACCAAGGATACTTGTCTAAATATTTATAATTCAATATCTAAACTATTGTTTAAAAGGAAAAAAAGGCTGCATTATTTTTGTTTTGAAATTTCATACCATTTATATAAATGTTTTAATCTGGAGAAGTAAACAGACCAGAAAGTATGTAAGTAAATTCCTTTACTTATGTATCAGTATGGCTTATTAAGGTAATAATAATTTGTTTCTGTCTCTGTTTTTTTTTTTTTTTTTCTGGCACATCTTGAGCCTGGAAATTCAATTTGCCAGTTTCATTTTTTTTTTTAATTTTTCTAATTTAGTTTTATTTTTTTAATTGAAGGATAATAGCTTTACAGAGTTTTGTTGTTTACTGTCCAACGTAAACATGAATCAGCCAGATATACATACATTCCCTCCCTCCTGAACTTTCCTCCCATCTTTCTCCCCATCCCACCCTTCTAAGCTGTTACAGATCCCCTGTTTGAATTCCTTTAGCCTTACAGCAAAGTCCCATTGCTTATCTATTTTACATATGGTAAAGTAAGTTTCCATGCCACTCTTTCCATACATCTCACCCATTCCCCCCTCCCCCATTCCCCCCTCCCCCAATGTCCATAAGTCTGTTCTCTATGTCTGTTTCTCCACTGTTGCCCTGCATATAAATTCATCAGTACCATCTTTCTAGATTCCATATATATGTGTCAGTATACAATATTTATTTTTCTTTCTGACTTACTTCACTCTGTATAATAGGCTCTAGGTTCATCCACTTCATTAGAACTGTCTCAAATGCATTCTTTCTATGGCTGAGTAACAGTTCATCACATGTATGTACCACAGCTTCTTTATCCATTCATCTGTTGATGGACACCTAGGTTCCTTCCATGTTCTAGCTACTGAAAACAGTGCTGCAATGAACAATGGGGTACATGTGCCTTTTTCAGTTTTGGTTTCCTCAGGGTATATGCTTACAAGTGGGATTGCTGGGTCATTTGGTGGTTCTATTTTTAGTTTTTAAAGGGATCACCATATTGTCTTCCAAAGTGGCTGTATCAATTTACATTCCCAAAAACAGTGCAAGTGGGTTCCCTTTTCTCCACACCCTCTCCAGCATTTATTGCTTGTAGACTTTTTGATGATGGCCATTCTGATTGGTGTGAGGTGATATCTCATTGTAGTTTTGATTTGCTCTTCTCTAATGATGAGCAATGTTGAGCATATTTTCATGTGTTTTTTTTGGCCATCTGTACGTCTTCTTTGGAGGGACATCTGTTTAGGTCTTTTTCCCAATTTTTTTTGGTGTTAAGATGTATGAGCTGCTTGTATATTTTGGAAATTAATCCTTTGTAAGCTGTTTCATTTGCTATTATTTTCTCCAATTCTGAGGCTGTCTTTTCACCTTGTTTATAATTTCCTTTGCTGTGCAAAAGCTTTTACGTTTAATTAGATCCCACTTGTTTATTTTTGTTTTTATTTCCATTACTCTAGGAGGCAGATCATAGTAGATCTTGCTTTGATTTATGTTATTGAGTGTTACTGCCTATGTTTTTCTCTAAGAGTTTTATAGTTTCTGGTCTTACATTTTAGGAATTTAATCCATTTAAAGTTTATCTTTGTGTATGGTGTTAGGATGTGTTCTAATTTCATTCTTTTACACATAGCTATCCAGTTTTCCCAGCACCACTCATTGAAGAGGCTGTCTTTGCCCCACTGTATCTTCCTATTTCCTTTGTCAAAAATAAGGTATCCATAAGTGTGTAGGTTTATCTCTGGGATCTCTATCTTGTTCTATATTTCTGTTTTTGTGCCAGTAACATACTGTCTTGATGAGTGTTGCTTTGCAGTATAATCTGAAGTCAGGAAGGCTGATTCCTCAAGCTCCATTCTTACTCAAGACTGCTTTGGCTATCCAGGGTCTTTGTGTTTCCATACAAATTACGATATTTTTTATTCTAGTTCTGTGAAAAAAAGCCACTGGTAATTTTATAGGGATTACATTGAATCTGTAGATTATATTTGGTAATATAGTCATTTTCACTATATTGATTATTCCAACCCAGAAACATGGAATATCTATTTATGTCATCTTTGATTTCTTTCATCAATGTCATAATTTTCTGTGAACAGAACATTTTTTGTCTCTTTAGGTAGGTTTATTCCTAGATATATTGTTTTTTTTGTTGCAGTGGTGAATAGAACTACTTCCTTGATTTCTCTGATTCTTCATTGTTAAGTATATAGGAATGGAAGTGATTTCTGTGTATTTATTTTGTATCCTGCGACTTTGCTAAATTCACTGATTAGCTCTAGTAATTTTCTGATAGTATGTTTTGATTTTTCTATGTATAGTCACATGTCATCTGCAAACAGTGAGAATTTTACTTCTTTTCCAATCTGGATTCCTTTTATTTCTTTTTCTCCTCTAACTGTCATAGCCCTGATTTCCAAGACTATGTTGAATAACAGTGGTCAGAGTGGACACCCTTGTCTTGATCCTGATCATAGAGGGAAGGCTTTCAGTTTTTCACCATTGAGAATTATTTGCTGTGGGCTTATCATATAGACTTTCACTGTGTTGAGGTAGGTTCCTTCTATGTCCATTTTTTGAAGAACTTTTATCATAAATGGGTGCTGGATTTAATCAAAGACTTTTTCTACATCTACTGAGATTATTGTATGATTTTATCTTTCAATTTGTTAATAAGCTGTATCACAATGATTGACTTCTGGATACTGAAGAATCCTTGCATGCCTGGAATAAACCCAACTTGATTTTAGTGTGTGAACTTTTTGGTGTGTTGCTGAATTCTCTTTGCTAGAATTTTGTTGAGAATTTTTGCATCTATGTCCGTCAGTTATATTGGCCTGGGAAAGAGTTTTAGAAGAATAGGCATTAGATCTTCTCTAAATGTTTGACAGAATTCACCTGTGAAGCCATCTGGCCCTGGGCTTTTATTTTGGGAGAGTTTTTTTTTTTTTTTTTTTTTTTTTTTAAAGTCACAGACTTGATTTCTGAGCTTATAATTGGATTGTCATAATGTCTATTTCTTTCTGGTTCAGTCTTGGAAGACTGAACTTTTATAAGAACCTGTCCATTTCTTCTAGGTTGCCCACTTTATTGCCATATAGTTGTTCATAATAGTCTCTTATAATCCTTTGTATTTCTGCATTACTTTTGTAATATTGTAACATCTCCTTTTTCAGTTCTAATTTTGCTGTATTAATTTCAAATGGGATAATTCATTATGGATTTAGGCATTAGTTCCTAAAATCTTTCAAAGTTTATTTTGTAAGGTATGCTTTTAGTCTAAAGGTTATTATTGCTTTCGAAATATTTCTCCCAAAACAAAGGGGAAAAAATGCTTACATTTTTAAAGGGTCCATAAGAAATTATAATAGTGTTTTACTTATTTTCAGTCATTAACTGAAAACTCCTAAAACAGGAAAGAGAAAGACCAAAACCAAAGCAAAAATTACATCCTAAGAAAAGTAACAACACTGCAGTCTCAGATATTATGAATTTTAGCACTATTTCTTTTTCTCCTCTAACTGTCATAGCCCTGATTTCCAAGACTATGTTGAATAACAGTGGTCAGAGTGGACACCCTTGTCTTGATCCTGATCATAGAGGGAAGGCTTTCAGTTTTTCACCATTGAGAATTATTTGCTGTGGGCTTATCATATAGACTTTCACTGTGTTGAGGTAGGTTCCTTCTATGTCCATTTTTTGAAGAACTTTTATCATAAATGGGTNCTGGATTTAATCAAAGACTTTTCTACATCTACTGAGATTATTGTATGATTTTATCTTTCAATTTGTTAATAAGCTGTATCACAATGATTGACTTCTGGATACTGAAGAATCCTTGCATGCCTGGAATAAACCCAACTTGATTTTAGTGTGTGAACTTTTTGGTGTGTTGCTGAATTCTCTTTGCTAGAATTTTGTTGAGAATTTTTGCATCTATGTCCGTCAGTTATATTGGCCTGGGAAAGAGTTTTAGAAGAATAGGCATTAGATCTTCTCTAAATGTTTGACAGAATTCACCTGTGAAGCCATCTGGCCCTGGGCTTTTATTTTGGGAGAGTTTTTTTTTTTTTTTTTTTTTTTTTTAAAGTCACAGACTTGATTTCTGAGCTTATAATTGGATTGTCATAATGTCTATTTCTTTCTGGTTCAGTCTTGGAAGACTGAACTTTTATAAGAACCTGTCCATTTCTTCTAGGTTGCCCACTTTATTGCCATATAGTTGTTCATAATAGTCTCTTATAATCCTTTGTATTTCTGCATTACTTTTGTAATATTGTAACATCTCCTTTTTCAGTTCTAATTTTGCTGTATTAATTTCAAATGGGATAATTCATTATGGATTTAGGCATTAGTTCCTAAAATCTTTCAAAGTTTATTTTGTAAGGTATGCTTTTAGTCTAAAGGTTATTATTGCTTTCGAAATATTTCTCCCAAAACAAAGGGGAAAAAATGCTTACATTTTTAAAGGGTCCATAAGAAATTATAATAGTGTTTTACTTATTTTCAGTCATTAACTGAAAACTCCTAAAACAGGAAAGAGAAAGACCAAAACCAAAGCAAAAATTACATCCTAAGAAAAGTAACAACACTGCAGTCTCAGATATTATGAACTTCCCCCCCTCTTAGCACTATCTCTTCCAATGTATTTATTGTCAGTGGATGCAGCTTCATAAAATTTGTTTTTAAAGAGACATTAGTGACCTGATACATATTTGTTTTCCATGTTAAACCTGACTAGGAATTATTTGCCAAATAAAGGATTATATACTTATTCTTCATTTATTTATTCATTCAGTATGCATGTGTGCGTATATTTAGCAAAATTCACTATGTACAAAACATTAGGCTTTGTGCTACCTACAAGAAGAACAAAACACAGTCTTGGTCATCAAGCAGTGTACATGCTATGGGAAATAACAACTTGAAAATCCAAGTTGTGGCAATAGATGGACACCTCCCATGGAGGCCTGCATAGTATTGCTCCCTTCATGAGGCTCTCTAGAATTGTGAGGGAAACAAATCATAAGGCTGGAAAGTGTAGGCTGTGATGGAGACAATTTTATCAAATAAGACAGGAGAACATAGGTGCTATTCAGGAGGTGTAATCGATGTGTTGTGGGAGTATTACTTCTAATCCAAACACTGAAGGTGGGAAGCGGGTGACAGAAATTACAAGTAGTGTAATGTGATTTTTCCCCCCAAATTAGGAAGGTTATTTGCCTTAAGTAAACTGTTTCACTTTCACTTTCCTCAGAGTGAGTAATGGGACACAAAAAACAGAAAATACAGATCACTTTCAGTTCAATATCTTTGTTTATTGATCTGAAAACTGAAGCTCAGAGAAAGGAAGTGTGGTGTCCAAAGTTACAGAGCTAATTATATGCAGTATGAAATTCTAATCTCATTTATAGTTGTCACTTATTACTAGATATTATTTTTAACCTAGAATTTTTCTTTTATATTTTGCAATGAAGCTCATTTTTCTCTGTCTCTTGATTATTCAAGTGGTCATCGATCAAATGTTAAGGAAACTGTAAGGTGATACAGTGTGGAAAACTTTTAGACAAAATCATGTGTTAAAAATCTGCTTCAGGTAAGGAAATTACTTTTTTTAAAAATGTTGTCCTGTTTTCCTCAACTAAATGAACTAAACCTATGATTCTATACCTTTTAGTTTTCTCTCAGGCTTAAAAAATTATGATAGTAGCAGAAATAGCATGTCATAGCAATACTGACGGGGTTAATATGTTACTTAGAGATTGTGAAAAAATATTTCTAACAAAACCAGAAATTTCTTTAAATCCTTTAAGTCTACTGTGACTAAAAGAATTAGAGTTTGAAAAGTTCCCTCAGGAGAGCATAAATTAGAAGTATGCAACCTCACTATGGGGTTCCATTTCTGATCTAACTCCCAGCTTTTTTCTTGCATGATGGCTCTATTGGAAAAAAAAACATTTAATTTCAACACTATTCACGTAAAGCTGAAGAAATAATTATAAAATTAAAAACAATTTAAATTACCTTTTCAATTAAGCAAATCTATTCTAAAACCTTAGACAATTAGCCACTGAATCTTGAAGTTATATTTGCCTATATTTGTAGAAGTCCAGAGTGCTCATATTCTATAGGCATAGGAATTTAAGGGTAATGGTACACCATTATATACTTTTTTAATATATACTTTATAAAAATACATATGCATACCTATTTTACATGTATATTTTATATACAAACATTATATGTATGTATATATGTGTGTGGCTAACGTATACATACTTTAGCCACAGTATGACAGGCATGCAAAAATTTTAAAAAAACAATGTTCTATACTTAATGGTTTGTATATTCCTTGGCAAGTAGTTAGAAATTATCAATTAAATGGAACTGAAAATGTCAGTTGAAGAATATTAAATGGGAAGATTCACTAATCAAATATATTTACATACTTGGAATAATGTCATGGATCTGTAATATGAATGAGAGTAAATTTTTGGAAGACTCTAGTTCTGGTAAATTATGCTTAAAATACAGAGGCACTATTAAAATATTAATTAAATAAATTCTTTAAATCGTTACCAGCCTAAATATAAACTCATCCCATTAATGGATTGTATGATTAACTTTAGTGCCAGGTTAATCCTACTCACTAGCTTTAATCTGGATTTCCAAAAGTGTTCATTAGTTTACGGAATTTATGAAGAGGAAAAGAGTAATTTCTATGTATGGGTATTTATTTTTCCCTGGACATCAAAAAAGTTAGAGAGAATAAGGAACAAAATATTAATGGTAGACATATTTGAACAATGAGATTATCATTACATTTTCCCATGTTCTAATTTTTTCACTATTTTACGATTAGTATGTGTTGTATGTATCATTTGGAAAAACCACCATGACTTAAAAACAGGCAAAACAACAACAAACCTAAAGCAAGTGATTTCTCGTAAGATTCCTTGGTAGATATTTTTAACTATAGGCAAAACACAGCCAGATAGAAAGGGCTTAAGAATAACTTGTAAGAGAAAAATACCACAAAATAATTAAAAATCCATAATTACTGAAGCATGACTGATTTACTGGCTTAATTGTGCACTGAAAAAATGGCAGTGGCCTACCATAGCTTTGAAGTTTATGCACTACAATGTTACCACTTGACCTTATTCTAGGGATCAATGTGTCTACATTTTGAGCCAGCTAAGGAAACACAGGCAATAACTCAACAGATGGCACACCTACCCCTAGGTCTAAACTAAAACCAAACCTAAACATGTTTGTTTCACACTTCAGGATAGAAATAGCACTGAGATACCTGTAAAAACTATTAGTCATACTACTAACATGGATCAATACAATCCCTACCAAATGTTAAACAAGTCATTTTGTGATATCAGCAAACTGATTCTAAACATTATGCATGCTGACACTTCAGTCACATCAACTCTTTGAAACCCTATGGACTGTAGCCTGCCAGGCTCCTCTGTCCTTGTGATTTTTCCAGGTCGAATTTGTATAATGCACAGTAAAATCAAAATTTTAAAATTTTACTTGGAATCCAATGTAAAATGGAAATTCATTGAAGAATATTAAATGGGAAGATTCACTAATCAAATATATTTACATACTTGGAATAATGTCATGGATCTGTAATATGAATGAGAGTAAATTTTGGAAGACTCTAGTTCTGGTAAATTATGCTTAAAATACAGAGGCACTATTAAAATATTAATTAAATAAATTCTTTAAATCGTTACCAGCCTAAATATAAACTCATCCCATTAATGGATTGTATGATTAACTTTAGTGCCAGGTTAATCCTACTCACTAGCTTTAATCTGGATTTCCAAAAGTGTTCATTAGTTTACGGAATTTATGAAGAGGAAAAGAGTAATTTCTATGTATGGGTATTTATTTTTCCCTGGACATCAAAAAAGTTAGAGAGAATAAGGAACAAAATATTAATGGTAGACATATTTGAACAATGAGATTATCATTACATTTTCCCATGTTCTAATTTTTTCACTATTTTACGATTAGTATGTGTTGTATGTATCATTTGGAAAAACCACCATGACTTAAAAACAGGCAAAACAACAACAAACCTAAAGCAAGTGATTTCTCGTAAGATTCCTTGGTAGATATTTTTAACTATAGGCAAAACACAGCCAGATAGAAAGGGCTTAAGAATAACTTGTAAGAGAAAAATACCACAAAATAATTAAAAATCCATAATTACTGAAGCATGACTGATTTACTGGCTTAATTGTGCACTGAAAAAATGGCAGTGGCCTACCATAGCTTTGAAGTTTATGCACTACAATGTTACCACTTGACCTTATTCTAGGGATCAATGTGTCTACATTTTGAGCCAGCTAAGGAAACACAGGCAATAACTCAACAGATGGCACACCTACCCCTAGGTCTAAACTAAAACCAAACCTAAACATGTTTGTTTCACACTTCAGGATAGAAATAGCACTGAGATACCTGTAAAAACTATTAGTCATACTACTAACATGGATCAATACAATCCCTACCAAATGTTAAACAAGTCATTTTGTGATATCAGCAAACTGATTCTAAACATTATGCATGCTGACACTTCAGTCACATCAACTCTTTGAAACCCTATGGACTGTAGCCTGCCAGGCTCCTCTGTCCTTGTGATTTTTCCAGGCAAGAATACTGGAGTGGATTGCCTTGCCCTCCTCTAGTGGATCTTCCCAACCCAGGGGTCGAACCCACATCTCTTATATCTCCTGCATTGTCAGCACCATGTGGGAAGTCCTCTAAATTTTGTATGGAAAGGTAAAAGACCCAGAATAGTCAAAACCAATGAAGGTTAACAGTGGCAGAACTGACTCTAGTGGAACTCAAGTTTACCATCAACCTGTAGTAGGCAGTTATTAGGATGGTGGTATAAGAGGAACATGGAGCTCATCTCCTCATGTGAACACATCAAAAATGCATCTACGAGTGCAACAGCACTCATTAAAGTCTAACCGGAGACTGTCAGAAGGGCTCCTGTATGGATCAGGACTTGTGTCCTTGGTAGAGGTCTCCAGGAAAACAAGAGATTACACAGGAGGACACCCTCCCTGGTTAGTAAGTAGTTTGAGCCACAGATGGGGCACCCTGGTCCTGGGGTCCTTTGAGAGGGAGAAAGTCCCCGTGGTTGGCTGGAGGACCTCTGGACTAACAGAATGGCTGTGGGAAGCCTGGATGACATGGGTGAGGGAGCAAATTGCTGGTTTGCCCCTGAGGGTGGAGAGAGGTTGTTCTAAAGGCGCTGGCTTTTCAGCAACCACTTCATTGTGAATCCTCGTCCAGGCTTAGCAAACACTTCCTGCCCACTCACTCCACTGTCTCAAATCAGTGGATCTAGGGTGGCTGTGACTAGGGAAGACTGGACCGGGAGACACAAAGGTGACCCTGTCCTGGGACAACCTTGGTGGGAGCCCAGATGGTCCTTATTCAAGCAGGGTCTCAGAAGCAGCCCAGATCTCTGGGGAGTCACACAAGCACAGCTTGCCCCTGAGACATGCCAAGAGTCCACGTGGGCCCTGCACACAGATATTCACAAATGAATATCTGAGAGGAACTGCTGGTGCCCGCACACAAGCTAAGAACCTGCGCAGCTTCTGCTTATGTCTGCACCTCCTCTAGGTCCCAGGGAGAGGGAAAAACACACTCTGGCAGGGAACAGACCAGCTTGGACCCCACCCTCAGGGCTTCGCTCCAAGCAGCGAGGGATCAGACCCCACCCTTGACAGGGCAGTGACTGTCACTAAGCTGAGAGGTGGAAGAGAGTATTTTGCACACATTAGGCACATGGCAACAGTGGAGTTTAGGGTAGTCTCTGATTTGTCTCCTTTCTCTGTGCAGCTGTATGAGTAACCTCACAAAGAACAGGGCCCTGCCCTACCACTGGCAATTCTGATACAAATGGAACACTAAACTAGGTATAATGTCATACGCAAAACAGTCAGTGTGTAATAATACACATTTTTTATTTATGCATTTTCTAACCAGTTTTCTATTTTATTTCCTAGGATAAAATTTAGGTATTTAGAATTCTTTGTGGAAAAGGGAGCCTTCCTATACTTTTGGCGGTAATGTAAACTCATGAAGTTACTATGGCATACAGTATGAAGGTTCCTCAAAAAGCTATTAATAGAGTTGCCATATGATCCAGCAATTTCTCCCCTGGGCTTATATGCAAGCAAAACTATAATTCAAAAAGATACATGCACCCAAATGTTCATAGCAGTACTATTCACAACAGTCAGTATGTGTAAGCAGTCTAAATGTCCAATGACAGATGAATGGATAAAGAAGATGTGGTACATACATATATGAAATAGAATACTACTCAGCCATAAAAAAGAGTGAAATAATGTCAATTACAGTTACAGAATGGACCTAGAGATGATCATACTAAGTGAAGTAATTCAGACAGAGAAAAACAAATATCCTATGATATCACTTATAGGTGGAATACAAAATATGACACAAATAAATCTATCCATGAGACAGAAACAGACTTACAGATAAAGAGAACATACTCATGGTTGCTGAGGGGTAGGGGGATAGGGGAGAGAAGGACTGGGAGTTTGGGGTTAGCAGATACAAACTATTATAAATATAATGAATAAACAACAATGCCCTACTTTATAGCATAGGGGACTGCATTCAATATCCTATGTTAAACCATAATGGAAAGAATATGATTATGAAAAAAATATATATATATAACTTAATTACCTTATTATATGGCAGAAATTAATGCTTATAACATTATAAATCAATTATACTTCAGTGAAGTAAATCTTTCAAAAATGTTCTTCATGAACTGGTCTTTATATCTCTCTGTTCTCACCTTTATAAGCAGTTCCTGCGTATCTATCATGTACACACACATACTTTGTGCTGAAACAGTAACGAATATAGTCATCCCATCCTACCCTTCTTTTCAGACTTTTATGTCTTTTGGGGCATTTGCTTTCTGATTGACAAACCTGTAATCAATTCAAATACATCGATCGCTGTCATCTTCCCCAGAAAGCTCTGTCCTTGGTGCTCCATGAATTGGAGGCAGTCATACCTTTCCCTAAATTTTCTCTGTAACTTATTTATGGATATTAATGAATTTGTTTATCAAACTGTTATTTATTTGTTACCAGAATGAGTTTGCTGTTAAGGGATGACTTTTCATTTGTCTTATGTTGTTTGTATCTAACAGCATTGGGCTTGAGACAGTTTCACCATCCACGGAATATGTTCTAGGTCGAGATCTAGTTTTCATCTATATAAGCATTCTGAATAACCACTATTCATGTGCAAATAAAGTAAAGCCAAATTATGAAGTAACAGTGCAAACCAAGATAGTATTTTGTCTAGTTCTTCTTGCAAAAAGTATTGCAACTTGACAATACAAAACACAGCATAAATTCTTAGTGAAATTGCAAACATTTTTTAGAATTTTAAATTTTTTTTCTTTTTATTTTTGGAAATCTATATGTATGTAAGATATAATATAGAAATAAAGGATAAACTAAAGGCCCACAACAAGATTTATTATTTAAAAAAAATGAACTTGGAAGAAACGACATAATATACTGTGGATACCACTTTTTATAATCAATTTTTTTTTTTTTGGCCTCTTTCATTGGTCTTTCATTTATTTATTTTCATCCATCTTAATTCTTTGACCTGTATGGGCTATCACAGTGGCCTCTCTTGTTGCAGAGCACTGGCTCTGGGCGCATGTACTCCAGAGCGCTGGCTCGTAATTGGACACACCACCGGTCCAGCCGCTCTGCGGCATGTGGAATCTTCCCGTGCCAGGGATCTAACCAGTGACCCTTGCACTGCAAGGCGGACTGTTTACCCACTGGACCACCACTTTTCTATGGTTTTGATTTAATGCCCCCATTAAAATTTCAGTGAAGTAAATCTTTCAAAAATGTTCTTCATGAACTGGTCTTTATATCTCTCTGTTCTCACCTTTATAAGCAGTTCCTGCGTATCTATCAGTACACACATACTTTGTGCTGAAACAGTAACGAATATAGTCATCCCATCCTACCCTTCTTTTCAGACTTTTATGTCTTTTGGGGCATTTGCTTTCTGATTGACAAACCTGTAATAAATTCAAATACATCGATCGCTGTCATCTTCCCCAGAAAGCTCTGTCCTTGGTGCTCCATGAATTGGAGGCAGTCATACCTTTCCCTAAATTTTCTCTGTAACTTATTTATGGATATTAATGAATTTGTTTATCAAACTGTTATTTATTTGTTACCAGAATGAGTTTGCTGTTAAGGGATGACTTTTCATTTGTCTTATGTTGTTTGTATCTAACAGCATTGGGCTTGAGACAGTTTCACCATCCACGGAATATGTTCTAGGTCGAGATCTAGTTTTCATCTATATAAGCATTCTGAATAACCACTATTCATGTGCAAATAAAGTAAAGCCAAATTATGAAGTAACAGTGCAAACCAAGATAGTATTTTGTCTAGTTCTTCTTGCAAAAAGTATTGCAACTTGACAATACAAAACACAGCATAAATTCTTAGTGAAATTGCAAACATTTTTTAGAATTTTAAATTTTTTTTCTTTTTATTTTTGGAAATCTATATGTATGTAAGATATAATATAGAAATAAAGGATAAACTAAAGGCCCACAACAAGATTTATTATTTAAAAAAAATGAACTTGGAAGAAACGACATAATATACTGTGGATACCACTTTTTATAATCAATTTTTTTTTTTTTGGCCTCTTTCATTGGTCTTTCATTTATTTATTTTCATCCATCTTAATTCTTTGACCTGTATGGGCTATCACAGTGGCCTCTCTTGTTGCAGAGCACTGGCTCTGGGCGCATGTACTCCAGAGCGCTGGCTCGTAATTGGACACACCACCGGTCCAGCCGCTCTGCGGCATGTGGAATCTTCCCGTGCCAGGGATCTAACCAGTGACCCTTGCACTGCAAGGCGGACTGTTTACCCACTGGACCACCACTTTTCTATGGTTTTGATTTAATGCACATTAAAAATAGTATTTCCACTAAAAGCCTCTACCACGATTTATAATAGTTTTTGGTCTTTATTCTTTTTTTCAGAATGCTGCTGAACTTTGAAATTCAAGGAACTGAGAGCTGGAAGGAAGAGAAACAGTATTTATTATTTGAGGTGGTAGTAGGACAACCAGGCCACTTTCAGCTCTGACAAAGGAGATCAGCGCTTGTGAAGTTATGGGAAATGTTTACAAAAGAAACAAACAAAAAACTCCATCCATTATTAATCCTGGTAATAGCAACATACTTTCTAGACTCAAGATCCCAGAAAGTAAGAAAAGAAAATTTGTTTCTCATAAAAAAGAGATTTCCATGGATATATTTTTCTGATGAATGTTATTTCCTCACCTCCTTTCACAAAGCCACAGAAATGTCTATAAATAATATAAATAAAAATAATTATCTAGTGAATGAATTACTTCAGAAAAAGAATCATAGATCTCACATGGTTTTGTGAATTTCACTAGAGTCTAAATATCTATCAGTAGGATCTTTATCTTGTTCCCCCTATAGATCCTATCCCTAAACTAGTAGAACAAACAATGAGATCTTAACATCTGTTGGACAAATGAATGATATATTGAAGACTAGGCTTAAACGGAAACAACTATTCTTCCCAATGGTTATATAAATGTATGTATATGTATACATACATAATTTTTTTAAGTTTTTTTTTTTTCTGGCTACACAATATAGTATGTGGGATCTCAGTTCCTCAGCCAGGGATCAAACCTGTGCCCACGGCATTGGAAGCATGGCATCTTAACCACTGGACCACCAGGGAAGTTGCTTAAAGTCTTTTTCCTTTTTGAATAAAGCTCTGATATTTCTTTTACCCAATTATCTTATTGTTATGTTGCCACAGTGGCCTCTCTTGTTGCAGAGCACTGGCTCTGGGCGCATGTACTCCAGAGCGCTGGCTCGTATGGACACACCATCGGTCCAGCCGCTCTGCGGCATGTGGAATCTTCCCGTGCCAGGGATCTAACCAGTGACCCTTGCACTGCAAGGCGGACTGTTTACCCACTGGACCACCACTTTTCTATGGTTTTGATTTAATGCACATTAAAAATAGTATTTCCACTAAAAGCCTCTACCACGATTTATAATAGTTTTTGGTCTTTATTCTTTTTTTCAGAATGCTGCTGAACTTTGAAATTCAAGGAACTGAGAGCTGGAAGGAAGAGAAACAGTATTTATTATTTGAGGTGGTAGTAGGACAACCAGGCCACTTTCAGCTCTGACAAAGGAGATCAGCGCTTGTGAAGTTATGGGAAATGTTTACAAAAGAAACAAACAAAAAACTCCATCCATTATTAATCCTGGTAATAGCAACATACTTTCTAGACTCAAGATCCCAGAAAGTAAGAAAAGAAAATTTGTTTCTCATAAAAAAGAGATTTCCATGGATATATTTTTCTGATGAATGTTATTTCCTCACCTCCTTTCACAAAGCCACAGAAATGTCTATAAATAATATAAATAAAAATAATTATCTAGTGAATGAATTACTTCAGAAAAAGAATCATAGATCTCACATGGTTTTGTGAATTTCACTAGAGTCTAAATATCTATCGGTAGGATCTTTATCTTGTTCCCCCTATAGATCCTATCCCTAAACTAGTAGAACAAACAATGAGATCTTAACATCTGTTGGACAAATGAATGATATATTGAAGACTAGGCTTAAACGGAAACAACTATTCTTCCCAATGGTTATATAAATGTATGTATATGTATACATACATAATTTTTTTAAGTTTTTTTTTTTTTTTTCTGGCTACACAATATAGTATGTGGGATCTCAGTTCCTCAGCCAGGGATCAAACCTGTGCCCACGGCATTGGAAGCATGGCATCTTAACCACTGGACCACCAGGGAAGTTGCTTAAAGTCTTTTTTTCCTTTTTTGAATAAAGCTCTGATATTTCTTTTACCCAATTATCTTATTGTTATGTTTTGCCACATTTGTTCTATTGCCCAATCTATTTATAAATATATAGCCTTTTTTTTTCATCTTTTTCTAACATTTTTCAAGAGTAAGATGTAGGCAGAATGTCTTCTCACTCTAAACAATACAGCATTTTGTCTCCCCAGCAAGAATACATTCTTGAATAAAATCATATAACCTTCCCTCAATTTAAGTTCCTCAGTCAGGAACCTAAAATTGGTACGACACCATTCCAGCCCATGTCTCTATTCAAATTTTATCAGCTGCTACAAAAATGATACCTTTCCCATTCTAGTTCTCATTCTTAACCAAGACACCATGGTGCATTTAATTGTCAGCTCTCTTCTGATTCCTCCATCTTGAATTGGTTCCTCAGTGTATTCCTGTCTTTTGTGTCTTTGATAGGTTTATGCTCAGTTGCTCAGTCATGTCCATCTCTTTGAGACCCTAAGAACTGTATCCCACTAGCACACTCTGTCCATAGAATTTTCCAGGCAAGAATACTGGAGTGGGTTGCTATTTCCTACTCCAGTGGTTTAAAGGGGACAGGTCTTAAACTCTACAGCAGGAGCCTCAGCCTGGGTCCATCTGATGATTCTTCATGTCCTGACTCAGCTCATGCACTTTTGGTAGAAATTCCACATAAATGATGTGATACACTTCCTGGGTGCATCCCTTCCAGAGACACTTGATGTGGAACAGTTCTTCCTCTGGTCACACTAAATTTAACCACTCGATAATACTGGGCTCTGCCAAGTCTTTCCCCTTACAGTCAGGAAAGTATTTCAAAATGAAGTCATAAATCCATTCCTCATTAAACCACGAGCAAATAATTTTTGTATCCATTGATAGCAACTACTTAATTAAGCATGATCTCTGATGGTTGCCAAATGTCAATTCTCTATTTCCATTATTCCTTCAAAATTTGCTAGCATTCTATTGTAAGGAATAATTTTATCTCTATATATACATAATTATATAGCTATACTAGAATATATATATTATATATACAACCACATACCATATATAATAGAACTCAATTCTATTCATTCATTTGTTCTATCAATATGATATCATGGTTTACTATGTTATCAGTGACAGTCTAATCCATTGTTATTGTTATTTATTTTGATGACAAAATCATCTCATTCAAACTGGCCCCACCTATATGTTTTAGACATGTCCCAAGATTCACTGTCTGTCATGTCTGTTGAGACATGTCTGGAGCACAAAGGTGGGAGCCAATTTGAATGGAATAATTTTGTCATCAAAATAAATAACAATAACAATGGATTACACTGTCACTGGATAAGACAGTAATCCATGGTATTATATTGATAGAATAAATGTATGAATAGAATTGAGTTCTATTATAGTGTGTGATTATATATGTAATATATATATATATATATATATATATTCTAGTACAGCTATACAATTATATATAGATAGAGATAAAATTACTCCTTACAACAGAATGCTAGCAAATTTTAAAGGAATAAAGGAAGACTACAGGTCATAGGGTTGCAAAGAATCAGATATGACCGAAGTGATCTAGCATGCTACAGTCACTGAGCATTACATTAATTTCAATACAATATAATGTTCAAGACTTGTCTCATACTTTACCTGTCTAGTCCTAGAAATAGTTCTCCAAGAAACCCTGGTTCCTTTTAGTGAAGACATTATTTAAATATCTTGGAACTCACTGTACTCATTGTTAGAAGATTGCCTCTGCCCTATTAATGGGAAGAACTTGGCAGTATACATATATAACTCAATGTACAACTACAACTACTTATCTGTTTAAATCTGTGCATATGTTACAAAATCATGAATCCATATTGAAATCTCCAATTTTAGGCTACCACTTCATGCTTCTTTTCATCCATGACTCTTCTTTGTTAATATCTTCTCTTAGTTCCAAAGGCTTCCTATTACTCTCAATATATTTATTTGCTGAGTGTAACCAATGCTAGTCATTCAGTCATCTCTTCCAGTATCTCCAACCTTCTCTCATCACTCCCATTCTTGGTTATCCTCTGGTCTGCACAGCAATGTGTATCTCTAGCCCTTCCTACTTCTCTGGCCCCCATCAATCCTACCATGCCACAGCTCCATGCAGTTTTCTGACTCCTTATCCCCATCACCATCTCATATGATAGGTGACATAAATTATCCTTTACACAGGAAGGATAAGGGAAAGAAAAACCGCACATGAACTTTAAACAGTATTTTCTTGTCCACTGATGAGTGCTTCACATAAGGTTTATCATAGTTTACACTGTAAGTTCTTAGAATACCAACAGGAAGAGAAAAGAAAAGAAGAGGGGGAAAAAATAGCTGTTTCTCTTTGCTTTTGGAGTTATATATTTAAACTTGAGACAACTAAAGAAATAATTCTATAGTGGTCCCTAAAACGTTGTCTCTTTGAAGTTCTATCTCCAGGAGGAATTAAGTTAAAAGGTGTTTATTTTAGAATTCAAGAAATCTACTATTTTTGTAAACCATAGAATTAGATTTAAAAAGATTGTGGTGCAGATGTCCATCAATGAATGAATGGATAAAAAAGCTCTGGTAAATATATACAATGGAGTACTTCTCAGCTGTAAAAAGAAATGCAGAAGAATTAGTCCTAATGAGGTGGATGGATCTAGAACCTATTATACAAAGGGAAGTAAGTCAAAAAGAGAAAAACAAGTACAGTATACTAACATATATATATGTAATCTACTAAGATGGTAATGATAACATGCAGAGAAGCGATGAAAAAACAGACATAGAGAACAGACTTATGGACATTGTGGGGAATGAACAGTGGGTGGGAGACGTGGAAAGAGTAACATGGAAATCTATACTATCATATGTGAAAGACAGCTATTGTCATTGCACTGTGGGAATAGGGGATCCTGCAGGGGTGTTGTGCCATGGCCTGGAGAGATGGGATAGGGGGGACTAGGAGGGGGTGGAGGAGGGAGGGGTCAGGGATATACATAAGGCTAACCTGGGATTATACATATCTGTAAACAACAAAACTCTTTTTTAAAAGTTTAAAAGTTAAAAAATAATGCTAGTCATTCAGTCATCTCTTCCAGTATCTCCAACCTTCTCTCATCACTCCCATTCTTGGTTATCCTCTGGTCTGCACAGCAATGTGTATCTCTAGCCCTTCCTACTTCTCTGGCCCCCATCAATCCTACCATGCCACAGCTCCATGCAGTTTTCTGACTCCTTATCCCCATCACCATCTCATATGATAGGTGACATAAATTATCCTTTACACAGGAAGGATAAGGGAAAGAAAAACCGCACATGAACTTTAAACAGTATTTTCTTGTCCACTGATGAGTGCTTCACATAAGGTTTATCATAGTTTACACTGTAAGTTCTTAGAATACCAACAGGAAGAGAAAAGAAAAGAAGAGGGGGAAAAAATAGCTGTTTCTCTTTGCTTTTGGAGTTATATATTTAAACTTGAGACAACTAAAGAAATAATTCTATAGTGGTCCCTAAAACGTTGTCTCTTTGAAGTTCTATCTCCAGGGAGGAATTAAGTTAAAAGGTGTTTATTTTAGAATTCAAGAAATCTACTATTTTTGTAAACCATAGAATTAGATTTAAAAAGATTGTGGTGCAGATGTCCATCAATGAATGAATGGATAAAAAAGCTCTGGTAAATATATACAATGGAGTACTTCTCAGCTGTAAAAAGAAATGCAGAAGAATTAGTCCTAATGAGGTGGATGGATCTAGAACCTATTATACAAAGGGAAGTAAGTCAAAAAGAGAAAAACAAGTACAGTATACTAACATATATATATGTAATCTACTAAGATGGTAATGATAACATGCAGAGAAGCGATGAAAAAACAGACATAGAGAACAGACTTATGGACATTGTGGGGAATGAACAGTGGGTGGGAGACGTGGAAAGAGTAACATGGAAATCTATACTATCATATGTGAAAGACAGCTATTGTCATTGCACTGTGGGAATAGGGGATCCTGCAGGGGTGTTGTGCCATGGCCTGGAGAGATGGGATAGGGGGGACTAGGAGGGGGTGGAGGAGGGAGGGGGTCAGGGATATACATAAGGCTAACCTGGGATTATACATATCTGTAAACAACAAAACTCTATAAAAGTAAAAAGTAAAATAATTATAAAGCCTAAGAAAAAAGTTTATAGATTCATAGAACTCTAAAAAAAAGAATTAAATATGATAACACACAAAAAATGCATAGTATGGAGGCTTATGAGGATAAGTACACAACAAATATTCTTATTGCAAATACAGCCATACCTTAGAGATATCATGGGTTCAGTTCCAGAGCACCGTAATAAAGCAAATATCACAATAAAGCAAGTCACATGAATGTTTTGGCTCCCTAGCACATATAAAAGCTATGCTTACACTATAGTGCAAAATATTAAGTGTTTATAGCATCATGTCTTGAGAAACAATGTATATATCTTAACATAAAAATACTTCATTGCTAAAAAATGCTAATCATCATTTGAATCTTCAGTGAGTCATCAGCTTTTGGCTAGTAGAAGGTCTTGCCCCAATGTTGATGGTTGCTGACTGAGCAGGGGTGGTGGTTGCTGAGGGTTGGGGTGGTTGTGACAATTCCTCAAAATAAGAGAACAATAAAGTTTGCTGAATCAAAAAAAAAAAAAGGTTGTGGTGCAATACTAATTATATAAACATTGCTATGTTCCTTTATAGAAAATACTCCTGTAAAATTTTTTAATTCAATAAAAGCAACTATATATTATATGTAAATTACAGCCCTTATATATATGAGTGTATGTAGGTATATCATATTTACCATCACTATTAAACAAAAAATAATACTAAGGCCAAGGGATCAAATAGTTTTATAAGTTTTCAGAGGTACTAAATTCTTCCAATTTCAATGTACCACATAACTGCCTTTAAGATAATTTAAAATTACATTTGGAGAGTATTTTGCTCCTCTCTTCCAAAAACATACAGTACTGTGATAATATCTTGATGGGTGACTTTAGCCATAAACAGTAAAATATCCCATTAAAAAAGGAATAATCATTGGGGGATTACAGTAACTCACACAACAGGAAACTTATGGTCAGTAAGTGTGGAGAGTCTGAGATCCTACTCTTCCTGTAAAAAAAAAAAAGGGCCTGTAACAGTTTCATGAATCCAAGTGAACACGGGACTCTAGGTCAGAAACAAAATGCTTTATTAACCACAGCAATAATAAGGGGCAGAGTACCAACTTCTACACCACTCCCATGAGTCCCATTTCCACAGGGAATATCAATGGGCTGGGTGATGTCTCTCCATAAAGTTGGTTGCTCTACAGGAGAGGAATTCTAAGCTTAGGAAAACCAGAATCTTTTTTTTTTTAACCAGGCTATACATTTGCCTAAATTTTGTCTTAAGAGTTAATATTATCTTTTTCATTCTGAAAAGTAAACAAATCAGCTCTGTTGCAGGAGATTCAATCACTTCTAAGCTTTTTCATTATACAAGTATCCTTGGAAAAATAATAAGAAACAAAGTCTGTCAGTACCACTGCAGGCAAAATAAGTACAAATACAAGAGATCCATGGAAAATTGTCTCTCAAAGTCCAGCTGCAGGTTGATTCCAGGATGGCTTTAGGTTAATGCCAGCATCACAGACCCAAGAGCTCAATACTTTGGTTTTCTGTTACCCTTAGCAAGTTGGAGACATTTTTCCTCATGGCTATAAGATGTTGATAGCAGTATCTTGGTATCATATTGCTGTATGTGCTTTATGTAGAGAAAAGGGGATCTTTCTACTCTTGTTTCTCTTTAACTAGTAAAGCCACACTGACAGATTTACCTGTTTGTTCATGGGTCTTTGGTTGGGAAGACCTGGAGAAAGGAATGACTGAGAATATACTCCACTCCAGTATTCTTAAAGAATTTCATGGACAGAGGGGCCTGGCAGGCTACAATCCATTGGGGTTACAATGATTCAGACACTACGAGTGACTTTCACTTTCTTTTGGTCAAGATTGGTTCATTCATGTCTAATTCATGACTGATTGCCAAGGGGTAGAAGATCTATCATAATTCTTCCCTTCTATTTTCTTTTCTGTATCATATGAAGGGGAACATCCAAACAAATGTAGACTCTGTAGCAAAGAAATAGGCAGATGGGGAACAACTGAGACTGCCAGGCTCTTGGATTCCAGGAACATTTCTACTTCTCTGCTCTATAAATTAAAACTTAGTAAGTGGAGAGTCTGAGATCCTACTCTTCCTGTAAAAAAAGGGCCTGTAACAGTTTCATGAATCCAAGTGAACACGGGACTCTAGGTCAGAAACAAAATGCTTTATTAACCACAGCAATAATAAGGGGCAGAGTACCAACTTCTACACCACTCCCATGAGTCCCATTTCCACAGGGAATATCAATGGGCTGGGTGATGTCTCTCCATAAAGTTGGTTGCTCTACAGGAGAGGAATTCTAAGCTTAGGAAAACCAGAATCTTTTTTTTTAACCAGGCTATACATTTGCCTAAATTTTGTCTTAAGAGTTAATATTATCTTTTTCATTCTGAAAAGTAAACAAATCAGCTCTGTTGCAGGAGATTCAATCACTTCTAAGCTTTTTCATTATACAAGTATCCTTGGAAAAATAATAAGAAACAAAGTCTGTCAGTACCACTGCAGGCAAAATAAGTACAAATACAAGAGATCCATGGAAAATTGTCTCTCAAAGTCCAGCTGCAGGTTGATTCCAGGATGGCTTTAGGTTAATGCCAGCATCACAGACCCAAGAGCTCAATACTTTGGTTTTCTGTTACCCTTAGCAAGTTGGAGACATTTTTCCTCATGGCTATAAGATGTTGATAGCAGTATCTTGGTATCATATTGCTGTATGTGCTTTATGTAGAGAAAAGGGGATCTTTCTACTCTTGTTTCTCTTTAACTAGTAAAGCCACACTGACAGATTTACCTGTTTGTTCATGGGTCTTTGGTTGGGAAGACCTGGAGAAAGGAATGACTGAGAATATACTCCACTCCAGTATTCTTAAAGAATTTCATGGACAGAGGGGCCTGGCAGGCTACAATCCATTGGGGTTACAATGATTCAGACACTACGAGTGACTTTCACTTTCTTTTGGTCAAGATTGGTTCATTCATGTCTAATTCATGACTGATTGCCAAGGGGTAGAAGATCTATCATAATTCTTCCCTTCTATTTTCTTTTCTGTATCATATGAAGGGGAACATCCAAACAAATGTAGACTCTGTAGCAAAGAAATAGGCAGATGGGGCAACCAACTGAGACTGCCAGGCTCTTGGATTCCAGGAACATTTCTACTTCTCTGCTCTATAAATTAAAATTTTATTTTTGCAGCAGCAGCACCACAAAGGATAAAAATGGTCTTTATTTTCTATATAGAATAATAGAAACCAAGCAATTGCTAACATTTTACATTTTGGAAAAATCCTAATGGAGGACCTAAGTAAAATCCAGAGCTTCATTCTACTGTCTGAGAATTTGTGTTTCTTACTCAAGTTAGGAAATTGTAATTCAGACTTCTTTCATTTTGCCCTGAGGATTAGGGACAGTAAATATCAACATTACTATCCCTTTAAGGAACTCTTCTCCAGCTTCTAAAGTGTTTCTTTTTATTTATAATTTGTAAAAAATTTGAGGATTGCTCTTAAAAATTAAATTTTGTTAAATTCCCTTGAGAGCTTATCATTATCATCTTCATCAAGAAGTCATATCTTGAATTACCAGAGAACCAATTAGCATGATTATGAGAGCAATTTATACTTGAATGGTCTCTAAATATGTATTCATGGAAGGAAAGTGAAAAATATCTGTTTGATTAATTTAATTACTAAAGGTGAAATTCGAGAAAGAAGAGTACTTTCTTTCCATTAGATTGGCCTTTCTTTTTCCCTAGATTAAACTTTTATATCCAAGAGCTCTCCAATACGCAACCCTGCTGTGATGTAATGGAGTCTCATGAAACTGGATTACCAAGTATTTCTAGAAACCTAGGGAATCTTCTTTCATCTTTTAACTGGTAGAATATAATAAAGGCCTTTTTCTGTGTGAAGGACTGTGCCCTCAGGTCTCCCTTCCTTAACAGCAGTAATTATATGAGGTGTTCAACCTAGTTTTTAAAATCTGATTTGAAATAATGTCATATTTACTTTCAAAACAGAGGACCCTTCAGTCTTTGATCTCTGACATTGGATCAAATATTGTTTCTTTAGTTGGCTTTTTGTTAATTTTTTTAAATCTAGATTACACTTTCTATCAAAAACACTGGAAAATAGATGTATCTTAGTTCATACAGACACCTGTCTACATGGGTGGAAGGGGCAAAGTTAGGGTCCTGGAACAGGGCTTTTCCCACAAGAATAAGTTGCTTGGGAGCACTTCACATAGCAATAATTTTGAAGTAAAGTTCAGACAGTCCCAGTTAGCCTCAATTACTATGTGATGGTGGAAAAGTTGCTTAACTGCTCTGGGAGCTTTGTTTCCTTATTGTAAAGTACTGGATTAAATATCCTCTAAGAATCATCATTCCATAAACTGATTCATCTCAAGATCTGTGAGATTTCATAATCTTTACTAATTTTATAGGATTGTAGTCAGGATGTTTTCCTGAACATAGGAAATGACTTTAGTTTTTGAAAAGTTTTATTTTATAAATGTTTTAAAGGTTCAGTGGTTCCATGATTTTTCCCTTCTTTTAATTGGAGAATAATTGCCTTACAATATTGTATTAGTTCCTTCTGTACAACAACTGAATCAGCCAGTTCCATGATTTTTATCTCACTGTTTTTTTCTCCATTTGTGAAAAAAAAACACAAAGACTAAGCTTCCTGAGTCTTTAATTTTCTAATTCTCAAATTATCTATTCTAGCCTTCTGTCTCATTGAATATACTGCTTTTATGGAAATAAAGAGATGAATTTAATTGATATAAAAGAGAAAGTTCTACCACATGCAATTATGACCTCTTCTTCTGAATTTGTACCCCATGACATCAGTAAAAATTTTAATAGAGTAATAATAATGTAGATGTAGGAAACACTGCAAGTCATACCATATTCTCTTTGAGAACTAGGTGGAGTCCAAATGAAAATAAACAAAAGTAGGTGTATTCTTATGTTCTATACGCAGGCTACTTTCAGGTAAAGTTTTCTTAACATTTTCCTAGTTTTTAAAATCTGATTTGAAATAATGTCATATTTACTTTCAAAACAGAGGACCCTTCAGTCTTTGATCTCTGACATTGGATCAAATATTGTTTCTTTAGTTGGCTTTTTGTTAATTTTTTTAAATCTAGATTACACTTTCTATCAAAAACACTGGAAAATAGATGTATCTTAGTTCATACAGACACCTGTCTACATGGGTGGAAGGGGCAAAGTTAGGGTCCTGGAACAGGGCTTTTCCCACAAGAATAAGTTGCTTGGGAGCACTTCACATAGCAATAATTTTGAAGTAAAGTTCAGACAGTCCCAGTTAGCCTCAATTACTATGTGATGGTGGAAAAGTTGCTTAACTGCTCTGGGAGCTTTGTTTCCTTATTGTAAAGTACTGGATTAAATATCCTCTAAGAATCATCATTCCATAAACTGATTCATCTCAAGATCTGTGAGATTTCATAATCTTTACTAATTTTATAGGATTGTAGTCAGGATGTTTTCCTGAACATAGGAAATGACTTTAGTTTTTGAAAAGTTTTATTTTATAAATGTTTTAAAGGTTCAGTGGTTCCATGATTTTTTCCCTTCTTTTAATTGGAGAATAATTGCCTTACAATATTGTATTAGTTCCTTCTGTACAACAACTGAATCAGCCAGTTCCATGATTTTTATCTCACTGTTTTTTTCTCCATTTGTGAAAAAAAAACACAAAGACTAAGCTTCCTGAGTCTTTAATTTTCTAATTCTCAAATTATCTATTCTAGCCTTCTGTCTCATTGAATATACTGCTTTTATGGAAATAAAGAGATGAATTTAATTGATATAAAAGAGAAAGTTCTACCACATGCAATTATGACCTCTTCTTCTGAATTTGTACCCCATGACATCAGTAAAAATTTTAATAGAGTAATAATAATGTAGATGTAGGAAACACTGCAAGTCATACCATATTCTCTTTGAGAACTAGGTGGAGTCCAAATGAAAATAAACAAAAGTAGGTGTATTCTTATGTTCTATACGCAGGCTACTTTCTTGTATTGATGGGTCTTATCTACCTAATCATTATTTTCTAAACTGTTAATCTTTTAAAAAATTTTGGCCTCTTTTATTGGTTTTTAGTTTATTTATTTTCATCCATCTTCATTTTTTTGGCCTGTGTGGGCTTCCCACTGCAGTGGCCTCTCTTCTTGCAGAGCCCTGGCTCCAGGTGCATGTGCTCTAGAGCACTAGCACACAACTGGACACACCAGTCCAGCCGCTCCACAGCAGGTGGGATCTTCCCAGGCCAGGGATCAAACCGGTGCTCCTTGCACTGCAAAGCGGACTCTTTATCCACTGGACCACCAGGGAAGCCCTAAATTGTTTATTTTTGTTGAGCCTACTCATGTGCAACACCATGACACCCCCCTACTCCGCCTCTGCCATAATCTGATAGAGATAGTGATGCCAAAAACTTTGTGAGTAGCGGTTCTTGGGTAAAATCTCTTGCATGAGGGTATGTATTTCATGAAATTAAAAGGAAAAAGTTTCCTACCGGAGGGAGAAGTCTTTGTAAAGGTATACAGATGGTAGGTGAAAGCAGCATTATGAACTTTAGTTCTCCTCCATACGCTGACTGATTTCTCCCTGAAATCTAGCTACCAGGGTGGAGTTGAGGGTGGGATATAAACAACTGCAACTTCTTGTTCTTTTGCTTCTAGCAAGGCTAAGTAGTCCTAAAAGCACTCTTGTCTCCCAAGGAAATGATCATTTCCTCTGAAATTGGGGTTGTACAGTTTGGTTGATGCTGTGGTCACTGGCTCTTTAGTGAAATGGTACTACTTCAGTGGGAAAAAAAAAAATCCTGGCTTCAGTCAAAATTCAAAGCAAGCATAGTGCTAAATGCCCAAGTGGACTGTTTCTCATCATGTTATCAATACCAGGAATGGCAAAGCCTGGGAAACTGGAAGTCTCCTTCACGACAGATGTTAAGAGATGAGTAGATTCTGTGCTCCTATCTTGGGATCGTGGGAAGTTTCCAAAATGGCAGAGAATTTAAATCCATCTTCAGCATGGAACAAGCTGAGTGTCAGGGGAGATGTAGATTAGATCAAATAAACATCAGCATTTTTTACTTTTTAAAAAAGTGGCTCTTTAAAAAAACTGGAAGAGTGGAATTCTTAAAATCTTTTATTTTATAGAAATAAAATTTTCCTCAAACATGGGCTTTGTATTGATAAAAAGTCAGCATTTCTTTTTCTCCTGTGGCAGTTGGTCAGGTTCATGGACTTGGCATTACTTCATGAATAAAAACTAGTGACCTATTTCTAGCCATTCAAAGGTGTTGCTTCTGCAGTGGTTTGTCCTCTCTTTATATCTGCTCCGGACCATTCCAGTAATTCCAATTTGGCTTTCTCATATCTAGTTTCATGTCTCACCTTCTCTACCTACCCAAATCAGCCTCTCTTATCCATTTTCCAAGGAGAGGTCTTTCAAGAACAGAAGTTTAATCATTTTTCTTTTTGCCTAAAATTGCTTATTAGTGGCACATTGCCTGGAGTATAATGCCTAAGACCCTTAGATTTGCATTAAAAGTCTTTCATAGCTTTGCCCTTGTCTGCGTCTCCAAATGTGTAAGTCTGTCCCAGAACCATGTATTCACTTAAAGACTCCTTCACTTTTATTCTCTAATTATACCAAAGATTTGGACCAAGAGAGTTGGACCATAAAAGAAGGCTAAGCACCAAAGAATTGAAGCCTTCACACTGTGGTATAGGAGAAGACTCCTGAGAGTCCTCTGGACAGCAAAGAGATCAAAGCAGTCAATCATAAAGGAAATCGACCCTGAATATGCATTGGAAGGACTGACACTGAAGCTGAGGTTCCAATACTTTGGTAACCTGATGCAAAGAGACAACTCATTGGAAAAGATCATGATGCTGAGAAAGATTGAGGGCAGGAGGGAAAGAGGATGACAAAGGATGAGATGGTTGGATGGCATCACCAGTTTGATGGACATGAATCTGAGCCAACTAGATGGTAAAGGACAGGGAAGCATGGCATGCTGCAGTTCGACCACTGGGTCCAAAAGAGTCAGACACAGCTGAGCCACTGAACAATAATACCAAAGATGCTGAAACATCATACTGCTGTCTCTTTTCATTTATTATATTTTCTACCCATCTAGTATTTTCATTTCTACTCTACTTACAGAATTTATACTCAACCCTCAAAATTTAAGTGATCTTTTTTGGAAAAACTTCAATGAAATTCTCAGAGTCAGCCATTCTCTCTTTTATTTTTCCCACATCCTCAGTATCTGCACTGTTGCTGGCACATGGTCGTTTCTTAATAGTTGTTTTATGCATGTATGTAATGTTTTTGACAGTAATTCTCTAGGCCTTTAATTAACAAATGTGCCTGAAAATCTTTAAGAGGAGTGTAGAACATACAGGGTGTATCAGGAATTGTATCCAATTGCTGGCACCAGAGACCTGGTTGGAATGGCGTAAACACATTAGGATTTTATATCCTCACTGAAATCAACATAAGAGATAAGACACACTAGGGCTGATATGGTAGTTCCACAAAGTAAATTAAAAGTTCATCTGTAGCATTTCGTAGTGTACGCTCTGACAGCTTTTCATTTTGTAATGCAAGTGCCTAATATAAAATCTGCCAAGGCATCCACTTCAACAATGGCTATCTGGAATGAACACATGCTAATCACAGGGCCTAATAAAGAGCCAGGCCATGACAGCCACTTTGTTTTAGAGACCTTGGTTAATTTCAATAGCCAGCTATTTTGGGGCAGTTTTTCTCTTCATGTGCTTTACATTTCTACACTTGTGCTTAAATTCACCATATGGAATGAACCTTTGAAACCATAGGCCCTCATTCTAGACCTCAATAAAGCAAAGCTCCAGGGCCATAGTGCTCTCTTTCATTCTTGCTCTCTCTCTCTCTCTTTGAGAACTACTGTGTGGCCCTAGATGTATCATGTCATTTCTGAGACTTGTAAATAACAAATCATTTTCTTTCCCCTAAAGTTTCCTAATGGTTTTTGCTGAGGTCGTCCTGGGTATGGAAGCAAAATTTGAACCCTGGGACTTCCCCAGTAGTATAATGGTTAACACTATGCTTCCAATGCAGGGAGTGCTGGTTTAATCCCTGATGGGGGAACTAAGATCCCACATGCTGAGTGGCATGCCCAAGAAATAAAAGTTAAAAAAAAAAAAAAAAAAACAACTGCACTCCATTGTGTCTCTTTGAAAAGAGGATTGCTTTTAAGAAAAAGAAGACTCAGAAATTCTTTTTTTAAATTTCACCCTTAGATGCCTAAAGAATTAGTTTAAAAGGCCTGTAACAAGAAAGGAACTATCATCAAAGATATCTACCACTGCATCAGGTGTAAGAAGGACTCCAGAAAATTCTTTTTTTTAAATTTCACCCATGTGAATTGCTGCCTTGAAGCGATATCTGCACGTTTTTTAGGCTGATGTAATGTTTTTGACAGTAATTCTCTAGGCCTTTAATTAACAAATGTGCCTGAAAATCTTTAAGAGGAGTGTAGAACATACAGGGTGTATCAGGAATTGTATCCAATTGCTGGCACCAGAGACCTGGTTGGAATGGCGTAAACACATTAGGATTTTATATCCTCACTGAAATCAACATAAGAGATAAGACACACTAGGGCTGATATGGTAGTTCCACAAAGTAAATTAAAAGTTCATCTGTAGCATTTCGTAGTGTACGCTCTGACAGCTTTTCATTTTGTAATGCAAGTGCCTAATATAAAATCTGCCAAGGCATCCACTTCAACAATGGCTATCTGGAATGAACACATGCTAATCACAGGGCCTAATAAAGAGCCAGGCCATGACAGCCACTTTGTTTTAGAGACCTTGGTTAATTTCAATAGCCAGCTATTTTGGGGCAGTTTTTCTCTTCATGTGCTTTACATTTCTACACTTGTGCTTAAATTCACCATATGGAATGAACCTTTGAAACCATAGGCCCTCATTCTAGACCTCAATAAAGCAAAGCTCCAGGGCCATAGTGCTCTCTTTCATTCTTGCTCTCTCTCTCTCTCTTTGAGAACTACTGTGTGGCCCTAGATGTATCATGTCATTTCTGAGACTTGTAAATAACAAATCATTTTCTTTCCCCTAAAGTTTCCTAATGGTTTTTGCTGAGGTCGTCCTGGGTATGGAAGCAAAATTTGAACCCTGGGACTTCCCCAGTAGTATAATGGTTAACACTATGCTTCCAATGCAGGGAGTGCTGGTTTAATCCCTGATGGGGGAACTAAGATCCCACATGCTGAGTGGCATGCCCAAGAAATAAAAGTTAAAAAAAAAAAAAAAAAACAACTGCACTCCATTGTGTCTCTTTGAAAAGAGGATTGCTTTTAAGAAAAAGAAGACTCAGAAATTCTTTTTTTTTTTTAAATTTCACCCTTAGATGCCTAAAGAATTAGTTTAAAAGGCCTGTAACAAGAAAGGAACTATCATCAAAGATATCTACCACTGCATCAGGTGTGGAAGAAGGAACCTGGCAGGGCCTGGAGACCAAACTCTAGTCTGTATCGTATTGTCTCTGGGTCCCCAGAAAATATGCTTATTAACATTTGTTTTCCCATCTCCATGTGAATTGCCTTGCTTCCCTTTGAAGTCTGAACCCCAATACCCTCCAAAGTTCTCTTTGGTCTTTTGTTGCAGGTGGTGTTTTATGTGAGGGCATTGGAAGTTTTGGTGAGTTACTCAGTTTTCCTGGGCCTCTTCCATGTGCACATGCTATAGAATTTTTTGTTTGCTTTTCTCCCGTTAATTATTCTAATATCAACTTATTTATTAGACCACCCAGAAGAACCTAGAAGGGTAGGCAAAAGTGTTTTCCTTTCTCACACTTCCAGTCATGGTAAAAAGCACAAGTGTTGGTCCAGTCATGACAATGGTTACCAGTAGGCTGAGACTGGCACAAAGCAGTGCTATTATGCTAACTTTGGGGAGTTTATCCTAAAAGCAACCTAATGCCACAAGAGTATGAACTGCTGGAACTCTAGTCATCATACGTAAGTACTAAGAAGAAAAGTAAAATAGGAAAGCTGCAAAATGGATCTGCTCCAATCTTACAGACCCCTCTAAAAATTTTTCTCATAACACAGTCCAAATGTAGATTCATATTTCATTGACCTCCTCAAAGAAATAAAGGCTGGGAAATATAGTCACCTTGTTATAATGGATATATTACCCTGGTTCTACTCCTTAACCAAGATAAAAAATGGTGCTCTGTTATTAAGAAAGAAGAGATATAAATAAAAGAATTCTGCTAGAGGAGTTTCAAACTATGAAATCCTAATTTCATAAAACATGAGCACTGCTAGAAAAATGCATTCTTTGCAGCACAGTTTTGGAAACAACGTTCTAGACAATCTCTTTGAAACATTTTTCCCAGTGTAGAAACATGTCATTAAGTACTAGTTACCCTAGGTTTGAGTTTCAGATCCCCTGAGATTTAATATTCTACTATTTTATAAGATCAAAACCTGCCTATTTTAGCTCTGATAACTTTTGTGTGTTCCTGTTGGCTCTGTGCATTCATGAAACATATTCTCTAGGATGATAATGACCGTTTCTCTTTGGAGATATTTTCCAGAAACTCGTCATTTTTCTTCCAAAGGAACAAGTCTAGAGAAGCACCTGAAATACAGATGGGTCAGTTATATTCTCATGCCAGATGATTAATTTAGGCGCTTCTACCCATCTTATTGTGCAATCTGTTGTCTTCCAGGACATCTACTGGAAGAAAAAATGTTATGTGCTGTTGTTCAGCTGCTGTCTAGAGCTAGGCTTTTCAAACAATGCAGATAAAAACCACCAATCATTTTGTACCATGACTTAACCTAACAGTCTTTTGGGATACGACAATTCTCTATCAACTGACGACAAAGCTGTCTGCTTTATAAGGGAAGGAACATCTGCAGCATAAATAATACGGCATTAAAATACAGGCTGCATATGCTGCAAAAATCCTGGCTCTGGAGCCTGATAGTTTCAAGGTTCTAATCCTGGCTCAGGAATTGGATGGATGGAAAATCTCAGACAAAGACCTTTGCCTCTCTGAGCCTGAATTCCCAGCTCTGAAAGCATCAAAGCATTTTGCTTAGATGACTGAATGTTAATATTATGGATATTAGACAATAATTTTGCTTTCCATCTAGTATGCTAGTTCTTATTCAAGAACTGTGGTCAGAGGGTATTTGCATATGTGTATCCTTTGCTTATCTTTCTCGTACTGAAAATTGACGGAAGTAACTGGCTGTGTAGAATGTAATAGAAACTTTTCATATTCTTTTATTCTTAAAATCAGTACCTGTTTACAGTATTCTTTCTACATAATCCTTTTTTGTACATTTAAGAATATTTTGATTACATTAAATAAGACTACATTAAAATCATGTTATTTTTTAAAAGGGGTCTTCAAGTAAGTAAAAACATACATGATGGGTAGAGGGATTTCCATCTTACCTCCCACACCCAAGTTGTAAACACTTGACATATTTTGTCCTAAAACACTTGGTTCAATATACGCTTATTTGAAAAAACCAAAAAAAATTTTGTCCTAAAACGAGGCCAAGTTGTAAGTGAAATCCCTGAGTTTTACCAAAAGATCAAAACCTGCCTATTTTAGCTCTGATAACTTTTGTGTGTTCCTGTTGGCTCTGTGCATTCATGAAACATATTCTCTAGGATGATAATGACCGTTTCTCTTTGGAGATATTTTCCAGAAACTCGTCATTTTTCTTCCAAAGGAACAAGTCTAGAGAAGCACCTGAAATACAGATGGGTCAGTTATATTCTCATGCCAGATGATTAATTTAGGCGCTTCTACCCATCTTATTGTGCAATCTGTTGTCTTCCAGGACATCTACTGGAAGAAAAAATGTTATGTGCTGTTGTTCAGCTGCTGTCTAGAGCTAGGCTTTTCAAACAATGCAGATAAAAACCACCAATCATTTTGTACCATGACTTAACCTAACAGTCTTTTGGGATACGACAATTCTCTATCAACTGACGACAAAGCTGTCTGCTTTATAAGGGAAGGAACATCTGCAGCATAAATAATACGGCATTAAAATACAGGCTGCATATGCTGCAAAAATCCTGGCTCTGGAGCCTGATAGTTTCAAGGTTCTAATCCTGGCTCAGGAATTGGATGGATGGAAAATCTCAGACAAAGACCTTTGCCTCTCTGAGCCTGAATTCCCAGCTCTGAAAGCATCAAAGCATTTTGCTTAGATGACTGAATGTTAATATTATGGATATTAGACAATAATTTTGCTTTCCATCTAGTATGCTAGTTCTTATTCAAGAACTGTGGTCAGAGGGTATTTGCATATGTGTATCCTTTGCTTATCTTTCTCGTACTGAAAATTGACGGAAGTAACTGGCTGTGTAGAATGTAATAGAAACTTTTCATATTCTTTTATTCTTAAAATCAGTACCTGTTTACAGTATTCTTTCTACATAATCCTTTTTTGTACATTTAAGAATATTTTGATTACATTAAATAAGACTACATTAAAATCATGTTATTTTTTAAAAGGGGTCTTCAAGTAAGTAAAAACATACATGATGGGTAGAGGGATTTCCATCTTACCTCCCACACCCAAGTTGTAAACACTTGACATATTTTGTCCTAAAACACTTGGTTCAATATACGCTTATTTGTTTTAAAACCCATACCATCAAACTTTCTCTTTAGATTTAAAATGTTGTTGAATATGATATTTTTGAGGAACGAGTGGGCCCAGAATTTAGGCAGGATACAGTAGGCCAAGTATGCTAAGTGTATATTAAATTTTTTAATTTTATACCTAAGGTAAAGAAATATGGTCACTAAAAAATAAACATATGTAGGACTTAATGTACTCTTGCTTTGTCAAGCTGTTTGCTACAGCTTTTAAGATCATAATGTTACTCTAACTCTGAAAAGTGATGTAATCTGGTAGCGATGTATTAGTTCAAATAAAGGCATTTACATAATAAAAAAGCATTTTGCAGAATAATTTTGAGGTTTAGATAGAAAGTCAGTATAGCTTTGAGCATAGGCCTTGGCACATGTGATGTTGTTTTCCTTGTCTTCTTATATTAGTATCTGCCCCACCCTTCCTCATCCTTCTCCTCATGTTTAGATGTTATTTTTAGTAGCCATAGAAATATCCGTATTTTAGTAGTTAATAGTAACAGTTGCAAATATGCTTTATTTTGTTCTCCAAACATTTTCATGCAAAGGCATTTTTCCCCCTGCAATCCATACACCTGCATTCCATCGTGCAAATGCATTTCTACGTTTTCAGAAGACTCATAGCATCAATAGACTTTGTCTTTTTTAAAAATAATGCGGAACATGAGCCAATTTAATTCACAAAGGGATAGAGACAGCATCTATCCCATCTGATTGCTTACTGTAATCTATAATTTTCAGCACGATCTGGCTCCTGCACAAATGGCTTAATTCCTCCAGTATTCCTTTTCCTCTCATTATGTTTTAGCCACACTGCTTTTCTTTCTTTTTCAAGCTTCCATGTCTCTACTCGTGCTGCTTCTCTCTCTCCCTCTCTTTTTCTCTCCTTCTCATTCTCTTATTCTCTCTCTCATTTTCTCTGTCCTTCTGGAATGTTCTTTCCCCAAAACTCTACATTGCACACTTTATCCAAAATGCCACCATTTCAGAAAGACCTTTCTGGACCACCCTATTTAAAGAAGCTGTCCTAATGATATTATTCTTTTCACTGAGCTTCACAACATATATAACCATCTGGGATCTTAAAATCTATGTGTTCATCTATTTAGATTTATCCCTGCTTATTAGTAGGCACTCAGCAAGAGAGGAGGGAAATTCTTGGTCATGGCTAGTGCTCTTTTCCTAGTACCTAGAATAATCCCTGCTGTCGGAAGGTGCTGCTTTTATCAACAAATCAATACTAAGCAAGCCTTTATTGGGATCCCTGGGTAGTACTAGTGGTAAAGAAACCACCTGCCAATGCAGGAGACACAAGAGAAATGTGTTTGACCCCGGGTCAGCAAGAATCCCTGGAGGACCCCTGGGTCAGCAAGAATCCCTGGAGGAATAAATGGTCACCCAATCCAGTATTCTTGGACAGAGGAGTCTGGTGGGCCATAGTCCATAAGATCGCAGAATCAGATACGACTGAAGTGATTTAACACAGCACAGAACAAACCTTTATAAACATGAAAGAAGGGAATCACGGGGCATTTTTAGTCTTTTGTCTATACTTCTTTTATGTGTTTTTTGTCTATGTTCTCTCAAAACCTATAAAGTATCTCATACTTTCTCCTACTTGTAAGCTAACGCTTTATTCTGCAGCAGTTTCAGGAATGCTGGTAGAAGACATAGATTCCAGGGTCAAAAGCAAGGGACTTTATTATTACAGGCATGGCATGCAGCATGAGCATCACATTTGCATCATGATGTGCCCATGCCCCAGTTTCCACAGGGTGACATGAAGAGGGCCAGGTGACATCTGCTATTTGAATGGGCTGCATTAGAGGAGAGGACCATTTAACTTAGAGAATCCACAACCCGTACTATCAGAAGTGAGCATGCTCGTCCTTTGTTCCAAACTATTTCTACCTTCCGAGGCTGTAAGAAAACTTGCTTTTTGCTCTGAAGAGTGACACTCTCTTACAAGGATGTTTACTAAAGAAACACTCATGAAAAGATAACCTGGAATAAAGCAACAATTGTCTCCTCCTCCTAAGTCTTAGTCACTCAGTTGTTCCCAACTCTTTTCAACCCCATGGACTGTAACCTTCAGGTTCCTCTGTCCATGGAATTCTCCAGGCAAGAATACCAGAGTGGGCTACCATTTCCTATTCCAAGGGATCCTCCCCTCCCAGAGACTGAACCCAGGTATTCTGCACTGTAGGCAGATTCTTTACCATCTGAGCCATGCAGAACTGTTAGAAAACAACAGAGTTGTCTCCCAATAAGTCCCACTAATTTTCACTCACATTCCGCCCCAGCGTTTATTTTGCTCTTCTAGCTTCTATATTATACATGACTTGTCCAATCCATTGGTCTACTCTGAATGCTACTGATTCTCAGGGAGCTTACAGTCTAATATCAATGAGTAAGGAAATTCAGGTTTTTCAACTCCAAAACCAGAAAGATCTGTCTACCCCATGAGAACAGGCCCCTATAGTGGCCACTATTTCTCAAGGCTATCTCTCGAGGTGTCCCAGACAAGAGGTAGTAATGCTTTCCAGAGAGAATAGAAGGTTGGCTATCTTCTAAAGCACTTAGAAATCTTAAACTCAGTAGAAGAAATTTTATGAATGATTGCACTGAGAAAAATCCCTTCATGTGATTTACTATTGTTGGTATTTTTAATAATTAGAATAACCTTTACCAGCAGGGCTCTAATACTTTGAAGTTAGAAATGTTCTCTCAAAACCTATAAAGTATCTCATACTTTCTCCTACTTGTAAGCTAACGCTTTATTCTGCAGCAGTTTCAGGAATGCTGGTAGAAGACATAGATTCCAGGGTCAAAAGCAAGGGACTTTATTATTACAGGCATGGCATGCAGCATGAGCATCACATTTGCATCATGATGTGCCCATGCCCCAGTTTCCACAGGGTGACATGAAGAGGGCCAGGTGACATCTGCTATTTGAATGGGCTGCATTAGAGGAGAGGACCATTTAACTTAGAGAATCCACAACCCGTACTATCAGAAGTGAGCATGCTCGTCCTTTGTTCCAAACTATTTCTACCTTCCGAGGCTGTAAGAAAACTTGCTTTTTGCTCTGAAGAGTGACACTCTCTTACAAGGATGTTTACTAAAGAAACACTCATGAAAAGATAACCTGGAATAAAGCAACAATTGTCTCCTCCTCCTAAGTCTTAGTCACTCAGTTGTTCCCAACTCTTTTCAACCCCATGGACTGTAACCTTCAGGTTCCTCTGTCCATGGAATTCTCCAGGCAAGAATACCAGAGTGGGCTACCATTTCCTATTCCAAGGGATCCTCCCCTCCCAGAGACTGAACCCAGGTATTCTGCACTGTAGGCAGATTCTTTACCATCTGAGCCATGCAGAACTGTTAGAAAACAACAGAGTTGTCTCCCAATAAGTCCCACTAATTTTCACTCACATTCCGCCCCAGCGTTTATTTTGCTCTTCTAGCTTCTATATTATACATGACTTGTCCAATCCATTGGTCTACTCTGAATGCTACTGATTCTCAGGGAGCTTACAGTCTAATATCAATGAGTAAGGAAATTCAGGTTTTTCAACTCCAAAACCAGAAAGATCTGTCTACCCCATGAGAACAGGCCCCTATAGTGGCCACTATTTCTCAAGGCTATCTCTCGAGGTGTCCCAGACAAGAGGTAGTAATGCTTTCCAGAGAGAATAGAAGGTTGGCTATCTTCTAAAGCACTTAGAAATCTTAAACTCAGTAGAAGAAATTTTATGAATGATTGCACTGAGAAAAATCCCTTCATGTGATTTACTATTGTTGGTATTTTTAATAATTAGAATAACCTTTACCAGCAGGGCTCTAATACTTTGAAGTTAGAAATGCGCCTATCAGAGTTTGCAATGTAATAAGTCTCTATTTGCAAGGACAAGATAAGGGGAGGGAACTTTTTAGTCCAGGAGAAGCCTAGGCACCAATATTTGAGAGTCAAACTTTTTAAAAATGCTAAGTTATTTTGCTTATACATAAGGGATATATGGGCAAATACATAGGAAAATAAATTTTTCAATGTGTAACTACTGTAAGAGACATAGTCTTTAGTATTCAAAAAGAAATGGAGAAGGGGGTGTAGGCACATATTATGCAATTTGCAAATTGCAACATTAACATTTTTTTTAACCTGTGCACAGGTTCATGGGAACCAAGAAGTAATTGTACATTCTGACTGATGTAACTTCAGCGTTTGTAGGATGGTGATTTTTCTAAACATCTATAACTAGACTGCAGTCTTGAAAATAGGATTATCTAAAACCTACAGTGACTGCTCATGCTGATATACACTGCCATCACCTCTTCTAGGAACCTTAAATTCATCCATTAAACCCTAAATTGTACAGCATATCTAGAGAGACCTGTGTTCTTTGATGTGTGGCATTTGCATACCTGTTTTGTAAATTCTCAAGTGATTATGACACAGCTGTGTTCCTTAAGTAAATATCTTATAGTGTCATTGTCTCCAGTAATGGTACCTACAGTGAAATTTCCCTCAGATTATTAATTTCTGATTCCACTGTGAGGAACAAATAATAATCTCAATCTGTAGAGAAACTATCAGAAAGGTTTATTATAGTAGTGATAATAATAATAGTAAGAATATAAACAATATCAGTTCCTTTTTAAAAAATGTTTATTGAGCATTTACCATGTGCTAACCACTGGACTTCCCTGGTAGCTCAAATGGCAAAGAATCTGACTGCAGTGCAAGAGACTCAGGTTAGATCCCTGGGTCAGGAAGATCTCCTGGAGGAGAAAATGCAACCCACTCCAGTATTCTTGCCTGGAGAATCCCATGGAGAGAGGACCCTGGCAGACTACAGTTCGTAGGGTCCCAAAGAGTCGGAAATGACTGAAGCAACTTAGTGCATATAAACACCGTGATAAGAACTTTACTTATTTAATTTAGGCCTCACAGGAAAGACTCTGAAGTGGTTCTTATTCCTAATTATCTGGCAAATAATCAGAGACATGGAAAGGTTAAGTAATTTTGTCTCTGTAATTAGCTGAACCAGGACATGACCCCATTTCTCTGAAATTGCTCTGCCATCCCTCTACTTGGACATCTACTTCATAGAGCTGGCTTTAAACAAAGCCTCTCTGCCACCTCAACGCCCATCTAAGACTGGACATCTAGCCCCTCCCTCCAACCTCAACTCTTACCTCATCCCAAGAGCCTAAAGAAAGGCCTTCTCTTTACATCAAATCTAGAGCCTGATGCATGCCTTACTTTCCTAGATCATGCTACCTTGACTATCAAGCTAATTTTCACTCACTCTTGAAATGCAAATCGATAAACTAGATGGAAATAAGAAATGTTAATCTCATCTGCCAGAATGTAGTAGTAAAATGTAATCATCAGAGTTTTAAAGTTGGAAGTGTTACAGTACAATCCTGCTGATTTATTTATCAATGATTAAGTCTGACCTCTTCATCCTTTAGACAGGATACTTTCAATCCATAGAAAATAGATGCTTAAAATGTAATGTATATTCATTATGGAAGAATTGTTTTCTTTCCTTGTACAAAGATGCAAAGCAGAGTTGTACTTTTCTCTTGATAAAGATCAACATTTTTTAAATCTCCATAAACAATAGACTTATGACGGTATCATTTTTTAGGAGTGCAAACAAAGCCACTTGAGACATTTAAACTTACTCTGTTTTAAAAGCTGCTCTCTACTATGCGACAACTAACAAAATAAATAAAACCATCCAAATGAGAGAAAGGGACATGCTTGATAAGAATTTGGAGCTGTTTTATTTATATACCTGTTGTGCAAAACCACAGAACCCAACTTACATATCTTTCAAGGTAAGGGATAAAAAGGGACTTATTTAACAATTGATCCATAAGAATTAACAGGACTAGTGAAGAGTTTCAAAGGGTGCAGACAGAGAACTAGGCAAAGAACTCTGGTTCCCATCGATGTGATGCTAACCTACAGAAACATATGCTCCCTAGGCTAGGTAACAAGAACTAAACAAATTCTGCCTGAAACAAACAAAAAGTGGGGGGAGGGACTGCAAGTCACCACACTGGTTATACTGTAAACTGATCTGGCATTTATAGCATGTACCCAGCATGTCTTTCCTACTTAACCATGACTGTTTGGTTGATTGACAGCCTGATCTGCCATTTTTTTAACTGACCCATCATTTCTCTGAAATTGCTCTGCCATCCCTCTACTTGGACATCTACTTCATAGAGCTGGCTTTAAACAAAGCCTCTCTGCCACCTCAACGCCCATCTAAGACTGGACATCTAGCCCCTCCCTCCAACCTCAACTCTTACCTCATCCCAAGAGCCTAAAGAAAGGCCTTCTCTTTACATCAAATCTAGAGCCTGATGCATGCCTTACTTTCCTAGATCATGCTACCTTGACTATCAAGCTAATTTTCACTCACTCTTGAAATGCAAATCGATAAACTAGATGGAAATAAGAAATGTTAATCTCATCTGCCAGAATGTAGTAGTAAAATGTAATCATCAGAGTTTTAAAGTTGGAAGTGTTACAGTACAATCCTGCTGATTTATTTATCAATGATTAAGTCTGACCTCTTCATCCTTTAGACAGGATACTTTCAATCCATAGAAAATAGATGCTTAAAATGTAATGTATATTCATTATGGAAGAATTGTTTTCTTTCCTTGTACAAAGATGCAAAGCAGAGTTGTACTTTTCTCTTGATAAAGATCAACATTTTTTAAATCTCCATAAACAATAGACTTATGACGGTATCATTTTTTAGGAGTGCAAACAAAGCCACTTGAGACATTTAAACTTACTCTGTTTTAAAAGCTGCTCTCTACTATGCGACAACTAACAAAATAAATAAAACCATCCAAATGAGAGAAAGGGACATGCTTGATAAGAATTTGGAGCTGTTTTATTTATATACCTGTTGTGCAAAACCACAGAACCCAACTTACATATCTTTCAAGGTAAGGGATAAAAAGGGACTTATTTAACAATTGATCCATAAGAATTAACAGGACTAGTGAAGAGTTTCAAAGGGTGCAGACAGAGAACTAGGCAAAGAACTCTGGTTCCCATCGATGTGATGCTAACCTACAGAAACATATGCTCCCTAGGCTAGGTAACAAGAACTAAACAAATTCTGCCTGAAACAAACAAAAAGTGGGGGGAGGGACTGCAAGTCACCACACTGGTTATACTGTAAACTGATCTGGCATTTATAGCATGTACCCAGCATGTCTTTCCTACTTAACCATGACTGTTTGGTTGATTGACAGCCTGTTTTTCAATCATAAGCTACTGAGTTTTTGTAAACCTATAAGCACATTATTTGAAGCAGTGCCTAAGATTCTGAACTAAGTTCTCTTATTTCTGAAGGAAGTGTTACTCCAGGATGACGATGTAATTAGGAGAACAAAGTGACTATGAGCTTCTAGCACTAGGCTGCCACTTCCTCTTCAACTTCTAAGAGAACTGAATGAAATCTCAGCAATTCTGAGAATTCAACTTTACCTGGGTGATAATTATAATAACAAACCAGTTTTTCTAAACACGCAAGAGTCAGACTTCTGTGGTTTTAAGTTAACTCAGGTGTTACTGATCTCTCCTGTATCAAGGAATTTATATCATAGCCTTTTTCTTTTTGTTATTGTTTTATAAAAAGTTTTACAAAATATGTACACACTTAAAAATTATACTATGTGGAAAGGACAAAATAAAAAGGCTGATTTCTGCTGATAGTTTTACGTGTCTTAAATGTCTACCCTTTCAAACCTGTATATTATCTTGTTTTTATATGTATTTTGCAAAACAGAATCATACTAATTAAATGTTTACTTTTTGGTTCAGCATCTTTTTTGCATCATTGAGCAAAGACTTATTTAATTTCTTTAAAACACTGCATATAATTTCAGGATGTGAATACACCAAAATTTCTTCAACCATTCTCCTATTTTTGAACTTTTTGATGCTTCTGATTTCAAAGGCATTTACTGATGAGTCTACATTAAACCTCCAACTATATATACACTTTCACTTTTGAACTAAAATATCTAAAGAATGGATTCTTAGAAATAGTATTACTGATTGAAATTCTGTATATATGTATTTATCATTTGACATACACTAATAGAATGCTTTCAATTTTATTACCAGAAACTTTTCAAGTAACATTAAGAACACTAAATTCATTAAAATATTCTATCAATCTGATAACTATGACATTATCTTGTTTTAGTCTGTATTTTTTTATCACAATTGCAGTTATATATACATCTGGTCTTATACTTCTATTAGCAGAATTACCTTACTGATATGTCATCTTCTGTACTCATTTTTTTTCTGTGAGTTGTCTTTAATTATTGATTTAACTAATTTATAGGATTTTTATAGATTCCTTCCTTCACCAAGAATCCACTTTTATTTACATTTAGAGGTGCAAATCAAATTAAAAGTTTCTGGGTTTTTTTGTTTGATGTTAATGTATGATTCATAATGTCCCAAGTATTAAATAATAAATTACTTCATAGACTTGGAATACTACTTTCTCATATAAAATTTCTCATATGCACATGAATGTTCCTAGGCTCTTTATTATTTTTTAACAGCTGTATAAGTTTCTCTGGGCCAGAAATCTTGAGTTTATTTACTGTACTTTTTCACGTATATTTTTCAATCTAATAGAAGAATGTCTATGCCTAGACATTCTTTCTCCCAAAAAAATTCTTGATGATTTTGTTCATGTATTTTGTTCACCTTCAGAAGGACTTGTGAACTTGCTTTATTAGTTCTTAGGAGAACCTGACTAATTATTTAGTAAAAGGATTTTGAATAAAATAAATTAAATAAATAAATGAAATAAAATAAATTCTGGAAATTCCAAGGCAGTGATATATGCATGAATATGAATCCTGCAAATGGAAATGAGAAAGCAAAACTAGTAGTTCTCAGCAGGTATGTTCTTCAAGAGAATACTATGCTGTTAAATAAATAAATCCCTAATTTGAATTTGGAAACCAAATGAAAATTATGATAAGGATGGTTACTGAAACCTCTTCAAAACAATATGAACAAATAACTACCTAATACTGTTCAGACATCATTTTTTTAGAGTTTAGCTAAAATTTTATTTTTCAATATACTTGATGTTTGTACTCTGAAGACTATACTTATCTTTATGTCCTAATCATTATTTCAGAAAAGAAGGGATTTTAGCAACTTCAGAGTAAGGATAATATTTGAAGGGGAAAAATGATAAGAACATTTGGGACTACAATTCAAACTTTACAAACAGTTCCTCTACCTCTATCCCTACATTATAGTAGAGGGGTTACTCTAAGCTTTAAACTAGTTTAGTACTAAAACATTTGGGTTTTTTCCCTCTTGGTTTTCCTTGTGCCTCACAAGCTCTTCTCAAGGTGGTAGTAGCCGGTCTTCTATTTTTATTTTTTATTTCCCTTTGTGCTTATATATTGTTCAGAACCAAATTACACTTAATTTGGGAAATGGGAGGTGTGGAGGCCACAGTTTGCTATGGAATTTTTTTGATAACTTATGGGGCCTCCCATAAGCATGTATATAGGTGATAGATGCTACTCTGTCTGAGAAAGGGCTTGTGTTTGCATCCTCCTTAAGTCTTTGACAAAGGTTTTCTGAACCTTGACTGACCTTCCCCAACCATGTTCTTCCAAAGCCACAGGGCAGTTATCCTGAATTCGCTGACTTGCTTGTGAGCCTGACAAAAATTTCTCCAGGCACTGAAATCATGATTTAAACATATGACTGTCAGACTAACTTAGGACAGTTCAATCCCTGAAATAGCTAGTTTTCCTAGAGGTATGGAGTCTCTCAAGGTCACCTAAAGAGTAACTACAGTATTCTAACATGGTTCGCCAAACTAATAATGAAGGGTAAGAACAGAAAATCCGTCTGGATAAGTTGCTTTTCAGACACTGTTTCTATGCTCTGGCTGCATTCCACTTCGATCTTTAAAAGAAATATAAACACCCTTCTAATTCAAATTGATCTACTGAAAACTGTAAAACAAAAAATGTTTTGTATAATTTGCAATCAAAAATAGTTGGTATTTGTGTTTAATTTGACTTTCCGATCATTGATATGATTCACTTGGGTTCATCAAGGAACTTTCCTTCTAAAAGATTTCCTCTCACACACATATATAAAGCATGGCACAAAACAGATAAAAGTTTCATTAACATTTCCTTGATGCCTTGTTTGTTTAGCAAAGTTTTCTTTACAATTTCATAATTTGCCGAATTGATAATAAATGGCTTGTCTTTCAGTGTTGCTTTCTGGGCTGCTTTCTACTTCAGCAACATCTACCTCAATTATCAGAAAAGAGTAAAACATGACAAGAGTAGATAATTTTCTACAACCTCTTATTTATTCATCCATTTCCATTTCATTTATTTTGTATTCCATTTTAACTAACTTCAATATTAAGCCATCTTATATTTTCACTCAGTGTGAGTTGTCTTATTGGCAAAGGAGTTGAGCAGAAGAAGTTGGATAGAGAACTTTTCATCTCCTGTTGAAGAGTTACAGTTGAGTCTTGCAAATGCTTCAGCCTTAAGCACTTTATGTCTTATGTCCTACCACCTACTGAGTCAAATTTTCTGGAATAATGAACTCACTTCCCTTGCAAAGGCCAATGTTTTCTTGCTACAGGCTCTAACTATATGATGAAAAAGCCCAAATGGTCAATCTGGTATTTGATAAAACTTGGCTATGTTGGTTCAACTGAAAAGTTTCAATTTAATTGGTTCAGTTTAATGTGCAAGGCCTTAATTTCAATATTTGAAAAGCTAGGTTACTGAAGAAGTCATCTCTTACCAAAGATTATTATAGTGTAAACACTGTGTTAACTATAACTGTAAACTGTCAAAAGTACTCTGTAGGTATTATGAATATTCCAAGTTCAGTATGGTTATTAATGTCCAATAAAATACAAATAATGAAGTTCAGAGAATTCAGGTGACCAAACAGTAAACCATTGACAGAGAAAATAAATGTCTATTCCAATTCTACTTTCTTAAATATGTTATTCTTCTTGCTTATTTGTTGTTGTTTAGTCACTAAGTCATATCTGACTCTTTGCAACTCCATGGACTATAGTCTCCAGACTTTTCTGTCCATGGGATTTCCCAGGCAAGAATGCTGGCGTCAGTTGCCATTTCCTCCTTCAGGGGATCTTCCTGACCAAGGGACTGAATCCATGTCTCCTGCATTAGCAGGTACATCCTTTACCAGTGAACCACCAGAGAAGTCCTTCTTCCCTATACCAAACATTTAAAACTGTTTTTTGTTTTTGTTTTTGTTTTGTTTTTTTTAGATTTGACTGTCACAAACACTTGTGATCAGAAATATTTTCATCAGTCTTTCATGAGAGTTCTATTCCCAGGCTACATAGAAGGGACCTACCTTCACTGCTTAGTAATCATGAATTTGTGGGAGCCACAAAATCTATGCCTGTGTTCAAATCCAGACTCTGATTTATATCCCATGAGTCTCTGGGAAAATCCATTATTCTTTCTGAATCTTAGGTTCTCTTTTTTTTTTTTTTTAAGATTTATTTATTTATTTATTTTGGGCGGGGGGTCGGGTTGGGGAAGGAGGGGAGCAGGTGCGCCACTTCTATTGGTCTTTCGTTTCTCTATGTTCATCTGTCCTCGTTCTTTGGCTCCTGTGGGACTCCCATCGCGGTGGTGTCTATCATTGCAGAGCGCCAGCTCTGGGCACATGCGCTCCAGAGCTCCGACTGGGTAATTGGACACATCTGTCCAGCCGCTCCGCGGCTCGTGGGATCTTCCCAGGCCAGGGCTCAAACCGGCGCCCCTTGCACTGCAAGGCGGTGTCCTTACCCACTGGACCACCAGGTGAAGCCCTTAGGTTCTCTTTATAAACAATAGTATTCTAAGAATATAATTACAAAGATTATGTCGAGAAGGGAGAAAAAAGTACAGTATCTGGTATATTTAAGTTATTAAACAGTAGCAAATCTCATTTATGGGGGAAGGAAATAGTATTTTGGAGTTCATTCTCTCATACCCTTAAATAAAATTTATGAATGGTCTACTTCATGTTGAAATTCTAACAGTGAATACAAGTAGTGACAAACAGTAATCAAGTTTGAATCACACTTTATTCTTCTTGCTTAGGGTCACTAAGTCATATCTGACTCTTTGCAACTCCATGGACTATAGTCTCCAGACTTTTCTGTCCATGGGATTTCCCAGGCAAGAATGCTGGCGTCAGTTGCCATTTCCTCCTTCAGGGGATCTTCCTGACCAAGGGACTGAATCCATGTCTCCTGCATTAGCAGGTACATCCTTTACCAGTGAACCACCAGAGAAGTCCTTCTTCCCTATACCAAACATTTAAAACTGTTTTTTGTTTTTGTTTTTGTTTTGTTTTTTTTAGATTTGACTGTCACAAACACTTGTGATCAGAAATATTTTCATCAGTCTTTCATGAGAGTTCTATTCCCAGGCTACATAGAAGGGACCTACCTTCACTGCTTAGTAATCATGAATTTGTGGGAGCCACAAAATCTATGCCTGTGTTCAAATCCAGACTCTGATTTATATCCCATGAGTCTCTGGGAAAATCCATTATTCTTTCTGAATCTTAGGTTCTCTTTTTTTTTTTTTTTAAGATTTATTTATTTATTTATTTTGGGCGGGGGGTCGGGTTGGGGAAGGAGGGGAGCAGGTGCGCCACTTCTATTGGTCTTTCGTTTCTCTATGTTCATCTGTCCTCGTTCTTTGGCTCCTGTGGGACTCCCATCGCGGTGGTGTCTATCATTGCAGAGCGCCAGCTCTGGGCACATGCGCTCCAGAGCTCCGACTGGGTAATTGGACACATCTGTCCAGCCGCTCCGCGGCTCGTGGGATCTTCCCAGGCCAGGGCTAAAACCCGGGCGCCCTTGCACTGCAAGGCGGTGTCCTTACCCACTGGACCACCAGGTGAAGCCCTTAGGTTCTCTTTATAAACAATAGTATTCTAAGAATATAATTACAAAGATTATGTCGAGAAGGGAGAAAAAAGTACAGTATCTGGTATATTTAAGTTATTAAACAGTAGCAAATCTCATTTATGGGGGAAGGAAATAGTATTTTGGAGTTCATTCTCTCATACCCTTAAATAAAATTTATGAATGGTCTACTTCATGTTGAAATTCTAACAGTGAATACAAGTAGTGACAAACAGTAAGCCCACTCAACTGCTTTCAGAATCACACTTTACATCTTTCAAAGGCAATTAGGAGCTGTCATCTTTATAGGCAGTTGAAGTGCAGGACAAATAAATACATCTTCATTTGTCATCTTTATTTTTTATATTAACTTGCTATCATTCTATATATTATATCCTTTTATTCATCAAGAGAAACACTTTCTGGGTCAGATCTCCAGTTCTTATAATGAATAGCCTACATTTATCAGGTTTGCATGGTTTTTTGTTTCATAAATATAATAACTCAAGTGATTATTATTACCTTTAAAACTCTTTAGTTTCTCTCTACACCTGAACAAGTTCATATATATACATGTGCATATACATATATATAATATATATAGTTAAATATATATTATAAATACACAAATAATATAAAGGAGGCTTTGAAATATTCCCTGAAAAAAACCTGGCGAATGTTATCATAAGCAAAATGGAAAAGGGTTAAGAGGAAATTCTTTAATTGTAAATGATAGTAAAAATAATCCAATTAGTTCTATTTTCTACGTTTAACACAAGGACATTAGCTACATTTGGATATATTTACGAACAACCTAATAAAAATGCATCCATATCTACAAACTAGTTTTCATTTCACTGCACTGAACACAATTATTGTAAACATCAAGAATTGGGAGCTATTGAATAGATGGGGCATTAGTGTCTTAATTCTTGATCTTTGTTCTGATAAATCCTTCCGTTTCATATCCTTTCCACAAATCCTACAGCCATTCAGGACATGATGAATGATTTTTTAAATGCTGGTTTAATGCTCATGTCACTGTTTGTGTTTTAGAATTTTAAATAAATATGTATACACAGGTACCCAAGCAGGATAACAAGGCCACATTAAACTATTCAACTATTGTAAACTAGGCATAACATAATCATGCCAGAAGATTTTGCCTATACAATAATAAATGCAGTTTCTTGTTACCAACACACCTAATGGTTTTGTTTTTTTTTTTTTTCTGATAACAAAACCCTGTAAATGGATTCCTAATTCAGACCTTTATTTTTCCATGCTGCATGTCAGACACTAAATAAATAGTATTGGTTGAATATCTATACATTATATTTATCTTAAGAAAGAAAAGAGGGGTAAACAAACATACTAATGGTTTAAAGGACTTTATAGACAGAGACCATACATATACATAAACACACACAACGACTTACGGAAGGAAACACACATTCTGAAGGTCCTAATTTTGCCATGAAAATAGAGAATACATGTTTCCTCAATCAAGTCATACAGAATACAGCATTTTAAAATTTCTATTCTAGAGCCGTGACAGCATTTTAATAAACTATGTTTGTTTTCTTGCCTTCCTCCCTTAATCTTCAATTTGCAAATGAAATCTACAGGGTTCAAAACCCCTGTTCAAGGTTTTAGAAAGCACTGATATTTTATGTGACATTTGAAAACAATTTCTTTCAACTATCAACATATTAGAATTCCTCTTAACTCTGAATAAAATTTCAGTTTCCTGCCCGGGTTGATGGGATTGACATCTGTGCAAAGCAAAGACTTTGAAAGAAAATGGGTGAATCTAGGTTACACATGAGTTGCTGATAACTGAAAACTGCCACAGAAGAAAATTGGATACTGTCCTACTTACGTGACTATTACGTAGAATCTGGCTCTCACATGTGTATTTTATTCCTGATGGTTATTGCTTGGGTCCTTCCTAAATCTACGGAAAAATAATGTAAATGGTAGCTTTGGAAGGAACTATGGCTCACTGTGCTTAGAACACGTCTGAGGGGGCTCCCTTTTGGGGCATACTCTTTTCAAATCTTTCTGGTTTGGGGGACAGCAGACAGGATGATGCAGGAAGGCATCACCTCCTCTCAGGAGCATACCAAAATCATAACTATCTGCAGAACTAACATCGCTGGAAAAGACTGGAACCCATCACAAAAGACCTTCTCTAATATGAAGACGGAACCACAATGAGACAGTAGGAGGAGTGGACACACAATGTAATCAAATCCCATCCCCCGCCAGGTGGACAACACAGGCATTGGAGACTAATTCTAGTGCTGAAGTTCTCCCTCAGGAGGGAGCATGCTGAGCCCCACAACAGGCTTCCCAGCCCGGGGTCCAGCACCAGGAGATAAACCCTCAGAGCTTTCGGCTTTGAAGGCGAGCAGAGCTTAACTGCCAAAGCCTCGCAGGTTGAGGGAAACAGATTTCAGTCTTAAAGGCGGACACAAACTCCCAGGGCGCCTGGAGCCAGACCTACCTGCTGGTCTCAGAGAGTCTGTCACCCTGGGGACATTCATCCCGGTGAAGGAGGCATTGGCCATACTGACTAATTAGCTCCAACACCACACCTGGTCTGGCTGAACCCCAGGACGCTTGAGGACGGACGACTAAAGGGGCGGAGACCAGCCCCGCCCATCAGCAGACACGCCCCTTAGGCACGTGAGCCTGAGCCCTTCACGTGAGGGCTCCACGTGGGGGCCAAGCCCTAGCTCCACCCACCAAGGTGCGGGCACTGGAAACAAAACTACCCAGGTCAGACCCTACCCTGGAACCAGATGGGCCCTGGCTCTGCCCACTGACAGGCCACCCCAACCTTCGGGACGCCCCCACACACACTCCCCTTACTCACCTGGAACAGAAAACCTCTCCCAGCCCCCATCCCAGCCTCCCCATTCTGACCCGAGGACCAGTCCGCAAAGAGTTCTGGGATCCCTGGGCCCTGCAGCCGGATGCCAGAGCCTGGCTCCGCGCCCAGCGGTCCAGCGCTAACCCCAGGACCTGGCTTCATCTGTCAGTGGCGGGCTGCAGCCCAGAGTCTCTGGGACCCCGACGCTGCCCACCAGTGAGGCAGCACTAGCCCCGGGGGCCCCTAGGGTTTCACAACCAGCCCCCTCGTGACCCGGCTCCGCGAAACCTCAGTGAGCAGCAAGGGCACAAGGCAGGGCCTGGCAACCAACCAGACCAGGGACCACTGAGCCTACCTACCATCCACACACACACAGGCTGGGCGATGGGAGGAGCGAGCACCGCTGGGATGCTAGGAACACCTCCGGCAGCTTCTCCAAGGTCAGGAAATGTTAACTATCCTACCACAGAAAAATACAAATAGCAACTAAGATGAAACGACCTGTACAGAAGAGGATAAGTTCTCCTCAGGAGGGAGCATGCTGAGCCCCACAACAGGCTTCCCAGCCCGGGGTCCAGCACCAGGAGATAAACCCTCAGAGCTTTCGGCTTTGAAGGCGAGCAGAGCTTAACTGCCAAAGCCTCGCAGGTTGAGGGAAACAGATTTCAGTCTTAAAGGCGGACACAAACTCCCAGGGCGCCTGGAGCCAGACCTACCTGCTGGTCTCAGAGAGTCTGTCACCCTGGGGACATTCATCCCGGTGAAGGAGGCATTGGCCATACTGACTAATTAGCTCCAACACCACACCTGGTCTGGCTGAACCCCAGGACGCTTGAGGACGGACGACTAAAGGGGCGGAGACCAGCCCCGCCCATCAGCAGACACGCCCCTTAGGCACGTGAGCCTGAGCCCTTCACGTGAGGGCTCCACGTGGGGGCCAAGCCCTAGCTCCACCCACCAAGGTGCGGGCACTGGAAACAAAACTACCCAGGTCAGACCCTACCCTGGAACCAGATGGGCCCTGGCTCTGCCCACTGACAGGCCACCCCAACCTTCGGGACGCCCCCACACACACTCCCCTTACTCACCTGGAACAGAAAACCTCTCCCAGCCCCCATCCCAGCCTCCCCATTCTGACCCGAGGACCAGTCCGCAAAGAGTTCTGGGATCCCTGGGCCCTGCAGCCGGATGCCAGAGCCTGGCTCCGCGCCCAGCGGTCCAGCGCTAACCCCAGGACCTGGCTTCATCTGTCAGTGGCGGGCTGCAGCCCAGAGTCTCTGGGACCCCGACGCTGCCCACCAGTGAGGCAGCACTAGCCCCGGGGGCCCCTAGGGTTTCACAACCAGCCCCCTCGTGACCCGGCTCCGCGAAACCTCAGTGAGCAGCAAGGGCACAAGGCAGGGCCTGGCAACCAACCAGACCAGGGACCACTGAGCCTACCTACCATCCACACACACACAGGCTGGGCGATGGGAGGAGCGAGCACCGCTGGGATGCTAGGAACACCTCCGGCAGCTTCTCCAAGGTCAGGAAATGTTAACTATCCTACCACAGAAAAATACAAATAGCAACTAAGATGAAACGACCTGTCAGAGGAACATGGTCTAGAAGAAGGGATAAGAGAAACCACAGAAGAGTCAAGTAAGGGGAGACAGGCAGTCAACCAGAGAAATAGAGGAGGGTAAATACCACAAAGATCAAAGAACTCAGGAAGAGGAATAGATATCAAGAGTGAGAAGTCAGAAGTTTTTACCGAGTTTGAATAGGGAAGGACCAACTAGAGAGGTCTGGTTAGATTGTATGTAAAATACTCTACCCCTAAGGCAGGTGTAGTGAATAGCACCTTTTTTTTTTTTTTTTCTCTGAATACACGGGCCTAAGATTTAAGGTGGCACATGAGCTAGCTTGTCGTAGAAACTTGTCTGAAAACTGAGAATTTGGCACTTCAGTTAAAGCTTATGGAAAATATGGATAACATAATCAGTACTGTGAATTATGGGGTTTCCCAGGCGGCGTTAGTGGTAAATAAGTCCCTTACAGGAGACTTAAAGAGACAGCTGTTTGATCCCTGGGTAAGGAAGATCCTCTGGAGAAGGAAATGGCAACCCTGCTAGTATTCTTGCCTGAAGAATTCCTTGGACGGCGGAGCCTGGAGGGCTATGGTCCACAGGATCACAAAAGCTTGTTACAGTAGCTTGTCTTATAACTAAGAACTTTATGGTTCAGTTAAAGCTTATGGAAAATATGGATAAAATAGTATTGTGAATTATATGAACATGCTATAGATAATGAACTAAAATGTTTGATAAATAATGAATTTATGTTGAGATCAAAGAGAAGGAAACTGGAAATCACTGTATAACTACTAGATATTATGCAAGAGGACATTTTTGGCATTTGTTTTCCTATATTATGCCACAGGTTAATGAGATAATAGTCCCTCATTTTAAAACTTCAGAAAATGAGGTTCAGAAAAGTTGAGTAATTACCAGTGGTCACACATCTATTCGGTGTTAGTGACTTAAGAGCTATACCCAAATAGAAGTTCTCACTGTGCCATGTGCTGTGTGCTTAGTTGCTTCAGTCGCATCTGACTTTTGGTGACCCCATGGCCTGCCGCTCGTCACGCTCCTCTGTCCATGGGGATTCTCCATGCAAGAATACTGGAGTGGGTTGCCATGTCCTCGACTGGGGTATCTTCCTGACCCAGGGATGGAACCTGTGTCTCTACTTCCTCCTGTATTGGCAGACTGGTTCTTTATCACTAGCGCCACCTGGGAACCCTGAGTAGTTTCTATGTCATGCTAACTTTAAAAAATCACCGAGGAAATTATGTTATCTTTTTGATTTTTCCAAGTGATTGAGGTAAATAATCTCTATATGCCTTTAGAATGACAAACATTTATGACTTAAGTATGAGAAAATTTTGGTTTTCTTGTTACCATACTCACTAACTCTCTATGCTGAGATGTCAAATTAGCCTTCCAGCCTGGGAAAAACAAATTGTCTAATTAACATGATGATGATAATGTCTAGCTCAAAGTACAAAAATGACTCTATTCTTAGAGTCATTCTTAGTCTCTTAAATTACATTTATTTTTCTAAACTGAACTATTAGTTCAATATCAGTTATAGGAGAAAGGCTAGCCCTTTGGACACATATATAGTTCATTAAAAAGATGGTCTGTATTATATACAGCAAAATCAAACAATGGGGAACTGGTTTAGTGAGTGAAACTATTCTCTCTCTCTCTCTCTCATATAGATATGTGAGATGAAATCATACTAAACTGCTACCTGTACATTTCTTGTTACAGACGGATAACCATTAAAATGTTAACATTAAAATATATTTTCAATGTATATATTTGAGCCATTAAAACCCATTTTAAAAGAGCACTTTACCCTAGATTTCAGCTGAAGCTTATTTGATATTTCATCATTTTTACTTATCTCTTCTCCCTCACCCCAAATTATTTTGAAAATAATAAAAAAGCCACATTGAATTAATGAGAACATGCTTGCTATTTTTTTTTCTCATTAGGTTCACATTTCATTGGATAAAGTAAAAACATTTCTATTGAAAAGAATCAGTACACTTCTTCAATTAGGTCAGGGCTTCCTGCCATTTAAAATTGACAGAAAAAGCAAAATGTACCAGTCTGCAACACTAGAAATAGAGCTATTAGGCCTCCCTGGGATCTCTGGTCCTAGACTTGACCTTAAGTCCCATCTGCCCAGAGCCAGTGTCTGTTTCAAAGGGCCTTCACAACCAGCCTCATGAAACAGAAGAAAAATAGGAAACAACTTCAAAATACTAAAGTTATCCTGACACCATGTTGCAATTGGATGCATTGGGTCATCAAAAGAAAGAATCTCATATGGAATAAATATCTTTTTTAAGTACTCAGAGGTAGGTTTTATGTGGCTGCTATGAAGATGGTCAAACAAAAACATAATAAGAATAAAACAGATCTTAACATGAGCTCACAACCACCTCCTAAGGAAATAAAGTAATGTAGAAACGTGGTTAAGAGAATAAGCCTTGAAGTCAAAACATCTGAGTTAGCATTCTGGCATAAACATTCACTAGCTGTGTGACCTTGGGCAAATCTCTTACTCTCTTTAATCCATAATTTATTGAATGATTTGTAAGAGAGGGATAGAAGACTATCTCTCACAAATTTGTTTTAAGAATTAAATGAAATGATTTATGCAATTTTGTTAGTACATTATTTGGCACCAAGTAAACATTTTAAGAATATTAAGCATCATGGTTATTGTGATTTCAGGAACTTAATTCAATCAGATGCACATTCACTTTGAATGTTTTTTTCCTGCTAAGTAAAACAAAAACCAAAAATGTCAACAATTATCTAAAAGAGTCAATGTTACAAGACAACAAATGACTTCATTTCATTAATTTCTAATGATTTATTCCCTGGTGTTATGTGCACATATTAATGATACTTTAGATGGAAAATAATAATCAAACTCATAATTTAGAGTTACAATTGCTATTTTTGGGATAGTCAATATATCAATATTTTAAACTCCCACAATTCATTTATTAAATTTATTTATTAAAAGCATAGTTGTCCCAAAACAAATCATTTATATATATGTAATCATCTAGCAAATACTACCTCATAAATATTGTATCTTAAATAGGGAATCATCATATGGACATTTCCATTTTCATATTTGTACTGAAGTTTTAAGATAAACCCAGTAAATATTTATAAATATTTGTTTTAAAATTAGGGGAAATGTCGTGTGATTATATCCTGTTGAATATTCACATGATACTTTTAGTCTCAAGTAAGATGTAATTGGCATTGTTTTCAGAGCTTATTGCTCAAATGAAAAAGTTTCAGTGCTTGTGCTCAAAAAAACAATCAGCAGAGTGATTTGGTTGTATGTCATTAGGTATAGGACATAAAATCATTCACAAAGAGAAGTTAAAGGAGCTATGACTTATCTAGTCACCAGGAGTGGGGGAAGAAAAAGTCAAATTTACATCACGTTTAGGACTATCAGTCTGTTAAGTCAAAACAAAACTATGGAATTGCAGTTTATATTATCAGGTAAGAAAATAATGTTTTCTAATTTTCAATCTGAAGTTTCAGAACCTTACTAAAGTTAGTTTTATTCTTAGAATTGCCCAATAAATGAGTAAATTAATAGATAAGCGCATAAATAAATAAAATTTAGGTAATGTCACATAGGAAAGCTCCGATGTTCCTTCGGTAGCTATTGTTAAAAATGCATTATGTTTGTTGTGTCCGAACAGAGTTGGCAACTGCTGCCCAGAAACAATGGCAGTATGAAATGATCTTCAAGTCCCCCTTCCCTGACTATTCCTTTCTAAAGTAACTTCCCAGTGACACTTCCCCTTCAAAACGCAGCAGAAACCAAGCCCAACTCTGAATGTACTCTTCAGTAATGGTTCTTACTTCAATCACCTGTCTTAAGTTTCAACCATGAAAGCTGATGCACTGCAGCACTAAGTCAAGGAACACTTGCAGAATCAAAAACGGCGTGAGTGGTATAGACTAGCCATGTAGATTTTTTTCTTCCCTTGGCGAAAACAAGACCCTGTCAGAAATGTCTCCTCTGCTAGAAATCCTCCTGGGGAAAATGGCTAGGAAGCTCACCTAAGTTCGCACCTGTTCACCCAAAGCACTGCAGAGAGGCACCCCATCTTTTCTTTTCAGTGCCTGCTACCTAGTCCAGGGGAAAGAAAGTGCTGAAAAGGACATTTCCCACGGCGTCAGGTCATGTCAGTAAATGCTCCCAGAAACACAGCACCCACCTCCTTTCTGCTACAAACACCCATTCACAAAATCTGAGGAGAGAACTGCAGTCGTCCCTGATTCCTAGGAAATTTAGTTAGACTGATGTTGAAACACACCCTCCTTCCCTCAGTGTATAATTATTCGTGGGTGGAGAGCCACCAGGGAGGGTAATAGAAAAGGAAAGATACAGTCTTAGTCTCAAAAACAATTCAGCAGAGTGATTTGGTTGTATGTCATTAGGTATAGGACATAAAATCATTCACAAAGAGAAGTTAAAGGAGCTATGACTTATCTAGTCACCAGGAGTGGGGGAAGAAAAAGTCAAATTTACATCACGTTTAGGACTATCAGTCTGTTAAGTCAAAACAAAACTATGGAATTGCAGTTTATATTATCAGGTAAGAAAATAATGTTTTCTAATTTTCAATCTGAAGTTTCAGAACCTTACTAAAGTTAGTTTTATTCTTAGAATTGCCCAATAAATGAGTAAATTAATAGATAAGCGCATAAATAAATAAAATTTAGGTAATGTCACATAGGAAAGCTCCGATGTTCCTTCGGTAGCTATTGTTAAAAATGCATTATGTTTGTTGTGTCCGAACAGAGTTGGCAACTGCTGCCCAGAAACAATGGCAGTATGAAATGATCTTCAAGTCCCCCTTCCCTGACTATTCCTTTCTAAAGTAACTTCCCAGTGACACTTCCCCTTCAAAACGCAGCAGAAACCAAGCCCAACTCTGAATGTACTCTTCAGTAATGGTTCTTACTTCAATCACCTGTCTTAAGTTTCAACCATGAAAGCTGATGCACTGCAGCACTAAGTCAAGGAACACTTGCAGAATCAAAAACGGCGTGAGTGGTATAGACTAGCCATGTAGATTTTTTTCTTCCCTTGGCGAAAACAAGACCCTGTCAGAAATGTCTCCTCTGCTAGAAATCCTCCTGGGGAAAATGGCTAGGAAGCTCACCTAAGTTCGCACCTGTTCACCCAAAGCACTGCAGAGAGGCACCCCATCTTTTCTTTTCAGTGCCTGCTACCTAGTCCAGGGGAAAGAAAGTGCTGAAAAGGACATTTCCCACGGCGTCAGGTCATGTCAGTAAATGCTCCCAGAAACACAGCACCCACCTCCTTTCTGCTACAAACACCCATTCACAAAATCTGAGGAGAGAACTGCAGTCGTCCCTGATTCCTAGGAAATTTAGTTAGACTGATGTTGAAACACACCCTCCTTCCCTCAGTGTATAATTATTCGTGGGTGGAGAGCCACCAGGGAGGGTAATAGAAAAGGAAAGATAGAGAGAAAGAAAAGTAGAAGCAGGGTTTGACCTGACTTCTGAAAATCTTTCTATGAATCTTCTCCCGTCCCCTATCTCTCATTTTTCAAATCCGGAGTTATAGACAAGGGAAAGATTCCGGAAATGGAGATAGGACTCTCAACCCTAGAAATGATCCGGGGGATTTATTTCAAGTTAAGTACTCCTGGTCCTAAGAACCCAGCATAATTCATCTTTAAAGGAGGCTGTATTTTCTCCATCATGACATAAACAAACAGTTGCCTCAAAAGATTAAAAACCGGGTTCCAAAGCGCGTTCCGGCTGCCCTCTAAACTGCAGGCTGAGGAGAGGTGGGGAGCGCTGACAACCTGTGAAAGTGCGAAAGTCTCTCAAGCCGGTGGCCAATTCCCCACCGGCCAGAGCTCTCCTCCCAGCCCTCATCCTTCGTGACTCTGCAAGACACAAGGACTCAGACGTGTGGGAGTGCTTGTGAGCGAGACAGGCGAGAGGAGCGTGCGCTTTCCACATGTGGAACCCTGCATCTCCCTGTCTCCTAGCTTGCATCCATTCATATGCATGCAGTGGTTAAATATTTGATCAAAGGTGGAATAGTTAGACAGATCGGTTGTATTTTTAATAGGCGCACCTTAAAATAGAGGGTTCGTACACTTCAAGCGTGAAAAGATTCCGAGGATAGTCCCTCTGTTTTTAACCCTTTCTACTCTTCCCTCCCGTCTCTACCCCCCAACCCCCTCCAAAAAGGGAAAGCTTGCAGCAGATTGTAGAAGGATTTGAGTCTGCAGCTCAGAGAAGGGGATTAGGGCCAGAGCGGTGCAAGTTAAATTGTGCTGCATATAAAAAATGGGCGGATTGGTCTCCAGATCCAGAGGCTGGTACCACCTTCCTTTCTAAAATAAAATCTCTCTGGCATGAAGTCACCGCCTATTTCACATCCGGTTTGCCCTGGGACGTATTACTACTGTCTTGGTAAAGAAAAATCTTTTGTTGTATAGCTGCAGATTGGATATCGGAAAGCAAATTTGGGTGTGAAATCTTCAGTAAAGGAGCACGCAGAGTCCATGATGGCTCAGCCCGCTCAGACCGAGTGAGTGAGCGGCGGAGCGAGGACGCCCCTCCGCTGCCGGCGCGCCCGGACTCCCGGACTCGCGCCGGCTCCAGCTCTCCACGATTTTCTCTCCTGACTTTTCCCGGGTCTTGAGCGATCCTGTGGCCAGAGGGGGCCCGAGGTAAGTGCGACTTCGCACCGCAGCACGCAGAGCTTTGAACGTGCCTTTTCCTTGCTAGAGACACAGGAATGCAATAGGAAAAAGAGAAAGACTGAACAGGACCAGAGCCTGATCCCATAGCAGGTAGACACAACAATGTTTTTCTTTCGGGGTGAAAACCGCAGCAATCTAGGAGTCTCATCATCATTATTATTTTCTCTGTCTTTCTTCTTTTCTTTCCCTCTTTCTTCGGCAGATCTGAATGTATTCCGCGGGTTGGGTGGTGACATGTTGTTTTGGTCTTTTTTTTTTTTTTTGGCAAGAGGGAGCTGAGGTGAAATGGGGAGGGGCGTTAGGGGGCATCCTCTAAAGTTAAGACGCTGGGATAGAAAACCTGTCTCAACGTTCCTTATCTTAGGGAAGCCACTCTCCTTCTGCCTGCAGAAATGCCTCTTTTCTTCTTTCCCCTGGACGCAGATGAAATGCCCTCTGGTGTAGGGGTCTCTCCCATTCTGAGCACGAAAAAACTCTAGTTCTCATTTGATGATGCGATGTGGGTGGCATGGGTTATGGGTGTTTGGAGCGTGTATTTGATGAGCGAGGTTGAAGGTGGAAAGGGGTTAGCGACAGCTTACCGTTTCTTTTAAACTATTATGTTTGTATTTGCAAGAAACTTTCTTACTCAACAACTTAAGTGCCATGAGAGGTTTGTTTTCCTCTTTTTAAAATGTCAGAGAAGGACAGAAAGCTATGATATCTTGCTTCGGGGTTTTGTTTTGTTTCATTTACCCCTTTGGGAATTATCCTTTTAAAAAGACCAACAAATATTAATAAGGTAGGAGAAGTTGTTTTTCCTTCGTAAAAGATGTTGAAAATTAATAAAAGGGTCAATTATAAGTATGCAATTTAGATGCAATATTTTAATATGAGAATATTTATCCAATATTCCTTGTCATATTCAACTCTTCTATGTCAAAAGGAGCCACTAAATTAGAGGAAAACTATGGAGCTCACAGTTCTTATCTCTAGATCTAGACCATTTCACTCTAAGAACCTTAATTATGTTTCATTGCTTACATGCCTATTTGGAATGGTTTTTACTGATATAAATGATCCCAGAGAGTGTGGAAAGCATTTGTGTAGATGTATTTAAAGGCATACCACATTAAACTATAGAGTGTCTCATGAAAAATATGCTTTAAAAGACTTGTAGTCCATTAATCACTGACTCTCCTGAGGGATTCGGGGAAGTGCTAACAAATTTTACCTTGAACATTTCTCATATTATGACTGAAATCAATTATAGCATATTCAAATAAAGTGTTACCACATCTGCTCCTTCACCAGGTAATGCACTCATTTTAAAAACCTAACTACACAATGAGATTATAATTTTAAAAATTCTCGAAGCTTTCCAGACTCCTCCATTTCTCCAGCATCCCACCACCAACTCTAAATTCAACAATCAGATGGTGATCGATTGCACTTTACCTAAGAGGGAAAGAAAGATTCCCTTGTTCATGCAAAGCGCTCCAGCTTCCATCTGTTTGAGAGGAAACATTTCCTAGCAGCAACCTGGCAGAATCTGCGAGGGCTTGAAAGATATGTGTAGGCATGTTTGTGTGCATTTATGTGAGTGTGGTTTGTGTGTGAGAGATCAGCACATGGCTTGACTATAAAGTGTGTCCTTTAGCCCCACAGATGCATTAGTGAGCATATTTAACAAGGCTCTCACAGGCAGAGAATTACAAGCAAGACTTCAGCATTCAACAGTGTATTTCTTCTGATTTTTTAAAAAGATAAATAGCAGTTGCTTCTGAAATCAAGGTGTATCCAGAAACCAAAGATGAATTCAGTCATCGAGGCATACTAACCTACCCCAACACAGCCCGTAAACATGCTCTCCTTGTTGCAGATACCAGCTGAAGATTTTTAATGCACAGTTCAGTTGTGGGAACTCAGATTAGAAAGGTCAGATTTTTCAGATGATAAGCAATAAGAAGAGAGTAATTCCAACTATACTGGAAATATAAAGCCTAGAGAAAAAAACAACTCACAGTTTTTATGTTCAGCAATATTGTCACCTGAGAGCATTTCAACTTGTATTCTTTTACAGGAGAAATTAAGACACTGATATTTCTGAATGGAGAAATGGAAGGGCAAGTGGAGAATGGATGGTCCAGGTTTCCATTGCTTCCAATGAGGTGTCATATCCCAGTGAGGTCATTTCCTGACTTCAAAGCATTTATCTCAACTGCCTCAGTCAGCCCTAGTGGTTATAACCTGATGTTTCTTGCAAGAGACATTGATCTCTACTTGTTCTACTTTTCAGCTGCACAAATCCGCAATGAAGAAAAGTCCGGGTCTCTCTGACTACCTTTGGGCCTGGACCCTCCTTTTGAGCATACTGACTGGAAGAAGGTGGGACCCTTTATTTTTAAATCTGCATGAGAATTTCTGTAACTTTTCATTTATTCTTTCAGAGGGGGAAGAAAATTACTCTTGGATGAATTCATGACTAAGGGAATTAAAAAAACTTAACTGCAATAGAATTCCAACTAATAAAGAAGAACAGTATGAAAAAAAATCATCTTATTTGCATGTTGGTTAAAATACACTCAACACGCTTTTGTTAAGGAATGTATTCATTTGACATTTAATTCTTAAATTGAACTTTTCACTGCTCGGTTGTAACTGAGCAAAACATGCAGCTTCCTATTTCATTGAAAAAGTTACCCCAATTAATGTCTGAACACTATACAAGTTGATTTTCCAACAAGAAAATTTCCAACTAGTTGCAAAAATCATGGAGTAACTTCTGACTATGTGAAAGTAGAAAGTTTAGAATAATATTTGCAATTTTAATGTTGTAAGTTTTTATAAATGCATGTGCATTATGTTTGGAAGCTATTTTTATATAACTAATAGAAGTATAGTATACTAGATATATGTAAGAACAGTAGATAAAACTGAATTTCTCTAAGTTTACTGTGGATGCAAGTTATAAGAAACATGTAATAATATGATTAACTATATTAAAAATATTTGTTAATGATCCCTCAAGCATATAGATACATTATAATAGCAAAGATATAAATGACCAAATATTTCAGATTCTCCTTTATTTGCTTTTATATTTTTAGTGTAATCTACTCCCGTGGCCAAAGAAAGTCTTTGACTATAAAAATCTGAGAGTCTTCATAATGTAATGAAAAGTGAACTCTTATGAGTTAAGGCAGAGAGATGGAATAGTCTGGAAATATAAGGATTTAGAATGATTTTTTTAAATTGAGAAGTTGTTCATTTTTTAAAGTTTGGTATTGTATATGGTAAATAATGACTACCAGATGAACAGGAAATGCATTACTGTCAGATACTCTTATTCTGAGAAGTTAAAGGTTCTTCACTGTATTTGAAAAATTATATGAAGTGTTACTATTGTAATGACCTGTAGATGGAGTTAGTGCACAGTGCTTTATTATATAGTGGCTCATATGGAATCAAAATCAAGTACTGTAACTGACATTTCTCTACAAATTCTATATTCAGTTTAGGAGAAATTAACATTGGCACGAGTGTTTAATAGCAAATAAATACTCTTGATCTTTATCCTAGGGTTATTCTCTGACAACTACATAGTAAATGAGAATTAAAGATGAAGCAAAAACTGATGAAGAAAATCACATAAAAGAAAGATTATCATTCCAGTTGGCAGAGCAGAAATGGTTCTATGGGAGGGAGGGAAAAGTCTATTTGGGCATTTGTATTCCAAACCAAAAAAAACGGTGAAAACATGCACTTCCTATTTCATTGAAAAAGTTACCCCAATTAATGTCTGAACACTATACAAGTTGATTTTCCAACAAGAAAATTTCCAACTAGTTGCAAAATCATGGAGTAACTTCTGACTATGTGAAAGTAGAAAGTTTAGAATAATATTTGCAATTTTAATGTTGTAAGTTTTATAAATGCATGTGCATTATGTTTGGAAGCTATTTTTATATAACTAATAGAAGTATAGTATACTAGATATATGTAAGAACAGTAGATAAAACTGAATTTCTCTAAGTTTACTGTGGATGCAAGTTATAAGAAACATGTAATAATATGATTAACTATATTAAAAATATTTGTTAATGATCCCTCAAGCATATAGATACATTATAATAGCAAAGATATAAATGACCAAATATTTCAGATTCTCCTTTATTTGCTTTTATATTTTTAGTGTAATCTACTCCCGTGGCCAAAGAAAGTCTTTGACTATAAAAATCTGAGAGTCTTCATAATGTAATGAAAAGTGAACTCTTATGAGTTAAGGCAGAGAGATGGAATAGTCTGGAAATATAAGGATTTAGAATGATTTTTTTAAATTGAGAAGTTGTTCATTTTTAATGTTTGGTATTGTATATGGTAAATAATGACTACCAGATGAACAGGAAATGCATTACTGTCAGATACTCTTATTCTGAGAAGTTAAAGGTTCTTCACTGTATTTGAAAAATTATATGAAGTGTTACTATTGTAATGACCTGTAGATGGAGTTAGTGCACAGTGCTTTATTATATAGTGGCTCATATGGAATCAAAATCAAGTACTGTAACTGACATTTCTCTACAAATTCTATATTCAGTTTAGGAGAAATTAACATTGGCACGAGTGTTTAATAGCAAATAAATACTCTTGATCTTTATCCTAGGGTTATTCTCTGACAACTACATAGTAAATGAGAATTAAAGATGAAGCAAAAACTGATGAAGAAAATCACATAAAAGAAAGATTATCATTCCAGTTGGCAGAGCAGAAATGGTTCTATGGGAGGGAGGGAAAAGTCTATTTGGGCATTTGTATTCCAAACCAAAAAAAACGGTGAGAACAGCACTTATAAAATCAAATCGGGGGAAAAAAAGCATTTCCTGAATTTGACATATGCTATAAAAACAAAGGAATACAGGCATAGGTCAGAGACCACTCCATTTTTGGGGAATCATATTAACAATCTAATCTGCTCTGTCATATCACTCCATCTCATCTTTTTCCCCCTTCTTATTTTAATGCTTCTTCCTCAGACTATTTGATCAAGCTCTCTTTACAACTCAAAGTGTACTAGCATTTCTTTTCCACCTTCATCAAGACGACCTTCCAGTATCCTTGAAAGATGCATGCATGGCAGTAGGTTTCGTGACAAGGAGCTTTTAGAAATAATTGCATTCAGAAAACTCTTTTTTGCTTTACTGCTGTTATCTGCTAATGTGACATCCTGGAAGACACAGAGCTCATTGAAAATTTGGTTTCAGAAACTAGTAAGATCTTTAATTTTGCCAGAAGAGAGTAAACCCTCAATCTGCATGGTATTAATGTTGAATTTATGAGACTGTAAAATTTTTTCACAGAGGCACATTTTATATATATGAATAGATTTTAGTTACAATAACTATTAAAATTTTATCAGGAAAGTTTTGCATTAATAATATAACATTAATTACCTAAATAATAGTGTTTGTTTTGGAATCAATACTTGATTATATTTCTTGTTTCTGTCAAATAAATGAATTCTGGTTTCAATTATTACATTTTTTCTTATATTGATCACTAATATACAAGCGAGAAGCCATAAGCATTATCAAGTAGAAAGTATGACAGTGACATTTTATGTCAGTTTTTCAGTTTACACTCTATATTCATTTTTTTTCGTCAAGGTCAGAGCTGTCATTGAAATATACCAGTAAGTGTGATCCATCCTAAAATAGAAGACTCCTCTCAAAGGATTTTGGACGTGTCATCCTAATCATTACATAAAGCATAGATAATAATGTGATTGAATTGAGTGGTTATTTGCGTGGTTATTTTGTGATTCAGTCCAATAGAAAAAATAAATGTTTGAAAAAGAAAGATTATCATTCCAGTTGGCAGAGCAGAAATGGTTCTATGGGAGGGAGGGAAAAGTCTATTTGGGCATTTGTATTCCAAACCAAAAAAAACGGTGAGAACAGCACTTATAAAATCAAATCGGGGGAAAAAAAGCATTTCCTGAATTTGACATATGCTATAAAAACAAAGGAATACAGGCATAGGTCAGAGACCACTCCATTTTTGGGGAATCATATTAACAATCTAATCTGCTCTGTCATATCACTCCATCTCATCTTTTTCCCCCTTCTTATTTTAATGCTTCTTCCTCAGACTATTTGATCAAGCTCTCTTTACAACTCAAAGTGTACTAGCATTTCTTTTCCACCTTCATCAAGACGACCTTCCAGTATCCTTGAAAGATGCATGCATGGCAGTAGGTTTCGTGACAAGGAGCTTTTAGAAATAATTGCATTCAGAAAACTCTTTTTTGCTTTACTGCTGTTATCTGCTAATGTGACATCCTGGAAGACACAGAGCTCATTGAAAATTTGGTTTCAGAAACTAGTAAGATCTTTAATTTTGCCAGAAGAGAGTAAACCCTCAATCTGCATGGTATTAATGTTGAATTTATGAGACTGTAAAATTTTTTCACAGAGGCACATTTTATATATATGAATAGATTTTAGTTACAATAACTATTAAAATTTTATCAGGAAAGTTTTGCATTAATAATATAACATTAATTACCTAAATAATAGTGTTTGTTTTGGAATCAATACTTGATTATATTTCTTGTTTCTGTCAAATAAATGAATTCTGGTTTCAATTATTACATTTTTTCTTATATTGATCACTAATATACAAGCGAGAAGCCATAAGCATTATCAAGTAGAAAGTATGACAGTGACATTTTATGTCAGTTTTTCAGTTTACACTCTATATTCATTTTTTTTCGTCAAGGTCAGAGCTGTCATTGAAATATACCAGTAAGTGTGATCCATCCTAAAATAGAAGACTCCTCTCAAAGGATTTTGGACGTGTCATCCTAATCATTACATAAAGCATAGATAATAATGTGATTGAATTGAGTGGTTATTTGCGTGGTTATTTTGTGATTCAGTCTCAAAGAGTAGTAATAATAAGGGATAAAAACTAGACATTTACATTGAAAGAATTAAGTTGGAATAATTATTCCAATATAAAAGAATGAAAACAAAGTTTTGGACTAAAAGTTAAAGAAAACTGGGTTCTAGTTAAACTACTCGCAAATGTTTGTGCTTTCTTAAAATGCTAATCCTGAATTGTCGTTTAGTAAAACAATAAATTAAGAATACTCAACCATACCTTTTCCAAGGTATATTTTACTTCTTAGACCAACAATGACCAAATTCAATTAATTAAATGTTTGAGTAGACAAATTTTAAAAAGTTTGGTTTATTGGCTTATAAACCTTAAGGGGAATAGAAATGACACACTCATGTGAACAAATAATTATCCTAAATAATAAGTTCTATCTATTTTTCTCATCTAAATATCTGAAAGAACATCAAAATCACTAAAGAATATACATATGAAGTGGAGGGATGTTGGTAGATGAAATTTTAGGATTATTCTACATGTTTAATTAAACGAAAACAGAATATTAATTATTTTGTAGCTCATACATACATTTTTTTAATTTGGGAAGAAGTTCCCCAGATTTCGTTTTTTCACTAGCATGCACTAACGTTCTTGCTTTCCCAGAGAAAACATGCATTACAACATCATACACACACTGAGAATTATAACTGTAAAGAGACAACTCATTTCCTGTAATTTTCCCTCCATAGTTAGAGATATTAAAGAGCATATCATCTACAAGAACAAATATGAGAAAACGTTAAGAATTAAACTGTGATTTTTTTTTTTTTTTTGCACCTTACCAGAGGAATTTTCCAATTAAGATTTAATACAAAGGAAGTAAAAAATTTTGGAGAAGGTTTTTTGGAAAAAGGTTTTAGTAGAAATGTATAATTTAGCTATCTCCTCCCTTTATGATTTTTCAGCTGCGGACAACCCTCATTACAAGATGAGCTTAAAGACAACACCACTGTCTTCACCAGGATTTTGGACCGACTCCTAGATGGTTATGACAATCGCCTGAGACCTGGGTTAGGAGGTGAGTAGCAGTATTGCATTTTATTTTAGAGAACAATATTAAGTCTTTACTATTAAAGCTCTGCTTCCCTCTATATGGTAAAGTAAGAAGAATGGTAGCATGTAGTGTAATGACTCACCCTATTTTCAATAGGTTGCTCAATATTAATTCAGTTTTCCATGGTCATCCAGTGCACATACCCAAATGTGACAAAAGGCAATTCAAACTTCTTATAATGTAATAAAAGCATTGTTATACTTACTTGACATTCATAATCGTTTCTGATTATGATTTGATTTTACAAGGGAGAAAGGCAGGAATATTCTCCCTGGCAGCCCAAAGACTGCATCTCTGTTTCATTTGGTATTGCTTTGTTTGAATTGAATTCAGTCAGAACATCTTTGAATCTGTTGCTTGAAACATTTCTTTTGGAATATTACATACTGATCCACTGTTTTGTGTTAGATTACCCCCACTTCAGGGATGGAAGGTGAATGAGATAGATGGTGTATTTTTTAATCTTTGTGCGTTTAAACCTAAACCGTAATTTTCTATAGTAAAAATGTATTTTTCTTTGTATACTAGTTAATTGGTTTACTAATGCATTTCTACTCAGGAAGAAGATGGCACTTAATAAAATAATATTTATAACAATAAGAGTAAATAGTGCAAAGCATTACACACTTACTTAAATAGCCTTTGAATAAGATAATCAACCTATCTTATTTAGTTAAACAAAGAATAATGAAGCCAAAACAAAATATTGATCTCAAAGTAAAGCAAATGAAGCAAGGAAATGAATTCTTGTTCAAAGTCACATGGGAAACCAAGGTTAGAATCTATGACTCCCAACTATAACTTGTGCTGCACTTTCTCCAGAGCATTCGTTGAAACTATTTAATAGCATTGTTTAAATTACAATAAAACGGCAGTAATAAATTCACCTCTACTTCATCTAGACAGCAAGATATACTAAGAATAAAAAGCTTAAGAATTCAATTGTGATTTTAAAGCAGAACGGTAACATGGATTTAGAGTCTTCCTTTTAATACTTTGGGTAGTGTGATCCCATGGGAATAGATCTCAGGTCGGTTTTGAGGCCACCAAATGCCATTAGTGTCTCAGAGGTATAAGGGAAACTCCTTTGTCAAAGGCACAACTCAGAAATATGTCAAAGGTGACCTACCAAGTGTCCTTTCCTATCAATCACAATTATTGTATTCCACTTGATTTCCCTCTACTGAGTCCTTGGAAAAAAAAATATTAAGGAATAAAATGCAGTCTTCACAAAATAGAGTACATAAATATGTATGTGATATACTAATATAAGGTCTGTGTATATCTAAACATCTAAAGCAGTTTTAGAGAAATTGTTCTTGGTTCATAAAATGTGAAAGAAATTACGAAGACTGGAGGTAGGGGAGGAATGGACAAAAGAAAGTCAGGATAATGATAATAACTTTTAAAAAGTAAGACTTTTTAAAGTACGAATGGGCATGCATCTGATTTCTTTACTTATTCATCTTCCTTCTCCATGATAGCAACACTTAGAAAATCAACAGAAAATAACACATCTAGAAAATCTTATCCTCATTCTTATTTAGGAAATTCCACTTAATGCTTTATATGAATATGAATATCTTTAAATTTGGTGCTTAGTGTTCAGTTTGTTAAACAATTTTATACATACACACACACACATATCTTCTTTAGTAATCATCTGTGTGGTCATATTGTCTTGCAGTACATATAAGACCATGACTACTCAATTACATTTAATAATGTATAATAACTTTAACAAATGTGTATACTAATTCTTTAATCAAATATAGCATAAGCAGGAAGCATTTCACCTACTCTCATATGCATGCCTAAGTCTTAGAGACCCACAAAACTTGAAGATATATAATGTATATTAAGGATGAGTTGAAAAGCTAATTTTCAACACATAACATTGGATTTATCATACAGAGACAGCTACATTAATTCGAGCTGCAATTTTGGAGGAATCTACTGTATTACCTATTTAATCCCCTTGGAATAACAAAAATAGTTATGTATTTAAGGAACAGAAGTAGTCGTTGGCTAAATATAGATGAGATACATTCTTTTTTAATTGAAGTAAATATAATATCCTGTCCCATAATAGAGGAGTCAAGGGTTTTGGAAAATTTTAAAAAGTGAGTCTGCTTTAATCTTTGTCAAAGATGATTTTTTTCCTGATATTTATGATTTCTAGAAATGGTGATTTTGAGGTTACAATAGACATGAAAACAAATTTAAAAGTAAACCAAATAATTTCCTCTATTTCCATTTTATATATCATCCTACAACAGTTAAATGTGATGAATTTGAGATTTATGAAAAAGGTTTAATACTAACTACATTTTTGTCATTTTTGGAGTGCTTTTTCAATCTTAAGAGACAATGACATGTGTTATTACATTTCTAGCATCATTAACATTTTTAAGTACATTTGAAAATGTTTATCTATCTTTAGAAAAATACAGCCTTAAATATTAAACACAATTTTTAGATGATGTATAAAACATAATCAGCTCAGAAGTACAGAAAAATATTAACATCATGATTTTTATATGCTATAAATTGAAATTATCTAATATATACATTTCTGAAGGATTATTTAATTCTATGTTTTTATCATAGATTTTTGGTAAGCTAAATGTAACATGCATTCTAGTAGCTCTACATTATAAAAATAGATTTTTTCATGATTCATTTGATTTTTAACATAAAAACTATGTAGAGGCAATATTTGAAATATTATCATTAACTTGTAAAGGATACACATTTCCTCTTAGTAGGTTCATGATCTCAACTGATATTTTCTCCAAAGAGAAAGTAGCCCACTCTCTTCTTTATTATGATAAAAGTTTGGTTTATAAAAATAGCAGTATTATGCAGAAGGCAGGGATATTTTGTTCTGAAAGTCTTGGGAAGGTATAGAAATGTGATAAGCTAAGATTTGAGACTAGTGTAAGGGATTCTTGTATGTGCAGTTTCATCACGACCTGTTTTTCAGAAACACACACAGCATCTACAGGTGTAACGTTACTTTTTGGAGATATACACCCTGGATCCAGTAACTAAGAAATAAATATATAACATGGTTCGTCCAGATGATAGGAATTGGCAATTATTGTAAAACTATTTTAAAAGGCTATCTTTTTCAGGGTCAAGAGCAATCCTGAGAATTTTTTTTAAAGGACAACATAAAAAGAGATATCCTGGAAGAAAGTTAAAAAAAAAAAAAAAAAACTAAAAGGGGTAAAATGTGTGAAATTCTAATAGTGTACTCTATTCAGGGATATAAAGAGAAAAATATGTTGGCAAGTTCATATTTTAAGTACAAAAGTAATAAAGGAAACTTTAAATAGACTTGAGTTGAAATAGTCTATACCCAGAAAATACAAATCAAAATTCTCAGTGATTGTTGAGTTCATTCTCATCTAATATTGCCTTCTTTGAGGACAAGGTGAAGAGGGTTGGTTCTTCCTTGCAACCAGGGGCTGAAGAATGATTTTGAAAGTCTCTTGCCTAAAGCACAGTTACCAGAGAAGAATGAAATGCTTGAGGTAGAGGATGAGGCAAAATCCAGGAAAAAAGAAAGGCAAAATAAGAAAGGAAAGGTTAGAGAAGAAAGGACAGCAAAAGACTGAAAATAAGGAGAAGGAATAGAGAAAAGTGAGAAGGCTGGAGAAGGCAGAGGAGAGCAACTAGAGAAAAGGGTATAGGAGGGGCATCTGTGTTGGGAGGATGGGTAGGCTCAGATATTCCTTGATTACTCAAGATTCTTCTTTTCATTTTAAATCAAGACCAAACCAAGTACCTTTTGAGAAAATCGATTTACTCAAGGCTTCTCCTTATTGACTGTGAATCTGATATACTACAGAAGCCAGAATTGCCTCCAACTTCCTAAAAATAAAATGGTGCTCTTCCCAAATTACACCTATCTGGATAAAATTTCAGCCACTATCATTGGCTTTCCCCGCACTCTGGGAGAAGGGTAAGAACAATCCAGAAACACTGACCCAAAACCATATTCAAGAAAGTTTCAGGTTTTTAAGAAGTAATGTCCTTCCAGTGAGATCTTTACCGTCCCTTCTGCCCCACCACATAGACAGGGTTTCCTTTGAAAGAGATTATGTGTGTACTCATCATGTGATAAACCCCGACGGTTGAGAGAGTAAATTAGTAAATAGGTAGGTAGGAATATAGGTAGATAGAACCCAGTAACTAAGAAATAAATATATAACATGGTTCGTCCAGATGATAGGAATTGGCAATTATTGTAAAACTATTTTAAAAGGCTATCTTTTCAGGTCAAGAGCAATCCTGAGAATTTTTTAAAGGACAACATAAAAGAGATATCCTGGAAGAAAGTTAAAAAAAAAAAAAAAAAACTAAAAGGGGTAAAATGTGTGAAATTCTAATAGTGTACTCTATTCAGGGATATAAAGAGAAAAATATGTTGGCAAGTTCATATTTTAAGTACAAAAGTAATAAAGGAAACTTTAAATAGACTTGAGTTGAAATAGTCTATACCCAGAAAATACAAATCAAAATTCTCAGTGATTGTTGAGTTCATTCTCATCTAATATTGCCTTCTTTGAGGACAAGGTGAAGAGGGTTGGTTCTTCCTTGCAACCAGGGGCTGAAGAATGATTTTGAAAGGCTCTTGCCTAAAGCACAGTTACCAGAGAAGAATGAAATGCTTGAGGTAGAGGATGAGGCAAAATCCAGGAAAAAAGAAAGGCAAAATAAGAAAGGAAAGGTTAGAGAAGAAAGGACAGCAAAAGACTGAAAATAAGGAGAAGGAATAGAGAAAAGTGAGAAGGCTGGAGAAGGCAGAGGAGAGCAACTAGAGAAAAGGGTATAGGAGGGGCATCTGTGTTGGGAGGATGGGTAGGCTCAGATATTCCTTGATTACTCAAGATTCTTCTTTTCATTTTAAATCAAGACCAAACCAAGTACCTTTTGAGAAAATCGATTTACTCAAGGCTTCTCCTTATTGACTGTGAATCTGATATACTACAGAAGCCAGAATTGCCTCCAACTTCCTAAAAATAAAATGGTGCTCTTCCCAAATTACACCTATCTGGATAAAATTTCAGCCACTATCATTGGCTTTCCCTGCACTCTGGGAGAAGGGGTAAGAACAATCCAGAAACACTGACCCAAAACCATATTCCGAAGAAAGTTTCAGGTTTTTAAGAAGTAATGTCCTTCCAGTGAGATCTTTACCGTCCCTTCTGCCCCACCACATAGACAGGGTTTCCTTTGAAAGAGATTATGTGTGTACTCATCATGTGATAAACCCCGACGGTTGAGAGAGTAAATTAGTAAATAGGTAGGTAGGAATATAGGTGGAGAATAGACTATTCCTGTTCTTGTTTAGTCACTAAGTTGTGTCTGACTCTTTTGAGACCCCATGGACCACCCATGGAATTTTCCAGGATAGAAAACCAGAGTGAGTTGCCATTTTCTTCTCTAGGGGATCTTCCTGACCTAGCAATCAAACCTGTGGCTCCTGCTACACCTCCTGCATTAGAGGCTGGTTCTTTATCACCAAGCCACCAGCAGAGCCACTTATTTATTCTTACTATACACTTCACATGCTGAGTTGAGACTTTCTTCTTTTTCCTATAAAGTGTTATAGAACTGGGGGGCTTTTTGTTTTAGATTTTGGTTAATTGAAGCTATCAGTTAGATGAGTATTTGTAACTGGAGTGTAGCTGTGGTTTTCTCTCAATGTATTTGAGCACTGGCATAGTATTTAATAAACAGTCTATGCCTCAAAGCATACTCATTATCTTCTCCGTTTTTTTTTTTTAATTTTTAATTTTTTGTGCCCACATGAAGCGTTGTAGTCTCACTTTAGCCTAATTATTGCAAGAGATCTCAGTTTTAAAATATTTTTTAAGCATCTCTCACCAGGCAGAGAGACTGGATGTGAGTGTTACTGGCCAAGTGGTCTTGGCTCCTCGCGGAGTTAGATTGGGATCTTGGGTTATGTTTCTTTATGTCAAAATAGGTGAAGATGGAAAACGAAGAGTGCTCCGGGAAGAAAAATCAAATTAGCTTCTGTGAAATTTCATGCAACTTTGTAAAATTTAGGTGACTAGACTTTATTCTAACTCAAGATGATATCTGATATTCATGTGACTTTTTTATGTTTTTGTATCCTGTGTGATGTTGAGATCAGAGAAAATCATTTTATTCATGTTCACTAACTTAAAACACACATTTTGTATTTATGTTAAAAAGTCAGAATTTCAAAAAATTCAGAGGACAGGATCTTTACATCATAATGTTTTTCAGTTTTGATAAAACAAAAACATTCTAAATTACTGACAGTACCACAAAACAATTTAAAAGGTTAGACTTCTCCAAAATTTATTATTATTGTTGTTATATTTACTTTACCAGATAGTAACTTTTTGTATTAACTTTTTAAATTCTACTCTAGAATTCTCCTTTTTGGATTTGCTCTAGTTTTTTTTCTGGTGCTTTTAATGCAAGGTGTGGAGTAGATGCTCAGATTTTGGCATAGCACAATCTATTTCCACTGAAAAGCTATATCTAGACAGTCCATGATTCAGGTGAATTTTAGAGAAAAAGCAGTTACCAAAAACCCAAGAGAAATTTTTAAAATGAACAGAGAACACCTTTAACCTTTACTGGCTGAGAAATCCAGTCAGCTCATGAAGCCAGCTTGTCTAATGAATCTGCCTGAGATGCCCAGAGGAATGTCCTAGCATGTTCAGAAACTTTCTGCTTCCATCTTTCCCTTTTGTATATAAATCGTCTTGCCAAGCCATCTTGCCACCTTACCTTACTTTCTAAGGTAAAATGTAGCCACTGAGACTATGCCCAGGTTATAGAGGCCTAATTTTTAGTTAACAGTGGTAGTTTTTATTTTGTGCAGTTACTTTTGGAGAAGGAAATGGCTTCCCTCTCCAGTATTCTTGTCTGGAGAATTCCATGGATGGAGGAGCCTGATGGACGGCAGTCCACGGGGTCTCACACATGAATGAAGTGACGACGCAGCTGCAACAGCAGTTACTTTTGACCTTTTTATATAATTTCCATTTCCTCTCTTGACTCTAGAACCAGTGTGAACTAGTAAAAGATATATATATATATATACATATATATATGTGTGTGTGTGTGTGTGGATATATTTTTTCTTTAGATGGTTGGTGTTTTATAGCCTGGACTTGAGTTCTTCATTGGAAAAATCGTGTTTGTAGCATTTCTGAGTTAAGAATCTTGTTGATAGTTACGGACTCTGCCATTTGGAAAAATTTAAAACCAAGACCTAAGTGGGTGGCATATCCCTCCAAGATTATTACATGATTAATCTCATGTAAGTAAGATTCTATAGTGGCAACAGAAAGTATGATGCCTTAAAGCTATTGCACTTTAAGAGACTTTGATCAAGACTAACACAGACCAAAAGAAACCCATTCCTCCAACACAGCAATCATATTCTTCTCTAAAGCTTTGCCCTCTCCCATTAGAACATGCCATGATATAAGGAGCAAAGGAGTGACATTCTCAGTGGAGATGAGATAGATATCTGCTATAATAAACTTTACCTGTTTCCCCTGGGAGATGCTTATATCATCTGAGTTCTTGGAATTTGAAAACAAAAAAGGACCAAGTATTGGGTAGACATCTTGAAATGTGATTTTCTATCCCTTATTCACATTTAGTAGCTATATCAACATTAAGTTGCTTTATATTATCAGGCAGGGGAATATTGTCAACCATTCTAAAGAATTAAAGGAATGGAAAGGAAGGACAAGGAGCAAAAATGTTGCTCCAGGCAGATTGGTAGGAGCTGAAACACTGTTCAATACAGGAATGTAAATTGATGCTTATGTAGGAAACTCAGAATATTTTCAATTTTCAAATAGTACCATTTCAAAGTGAGATTTTAAGAAATATTTTATTATGATGACTAATGCTGGCCAACTCAGTCTCCATATAGTGGCTGCCTCTGTGAATTAATAGAAGCAAAGTAGCTTGAAGGAGGCAATAAACCTCCTTTCATAAGTTATGAGCACACACAACTGGGCCCAGTGAATATTATTCTGAGTTCCTCAGTAGCAGCATTTCAAGTGAAAATATGGCCAGTACCATGTTAAATAAACTGTTTATAATAGAAATTCCCAACACAATACCACTTACAGTTCTTCATGATTGATTCCCTCTTCCATTTTTTCAAAAGTTACAGTCACTCTTACAACCCACTATTTACAAAACATCAGTTGTCTTCTTAAGCTAAAAGTCACATTATTTCACTTCATTACCCCAAAGCTTCTTATTGCCTTAGAACAAAGGTCACCTGCTTCTTATGGAGCTCTTCAACTGTGGCCCCTCTTGCCTCTACAGTGTCACCTCATACCATGATCATCAGCGTCACCAAGCTCCAGATGTACTGGACTTTATGTTTCTTAAACAAAGCACATTTATTCTCATCTTAGCTCTTTGTCTTGTTCTTTCTTGGCCTTGAAATGTCTTTCCTTGGATCTGTTCAGCTTTGAACTTTTCTCACCTTTAGGTTGCAGTTCAAATGTCATCTCTTCAAAAGACATTGTTTTAGAGCATGTATAAAGATATGACATGTACTAGTATAATTTGTTCATATGTATGTATGTAATTCTATCTATCAACCTACCTATTTATCCATCTATGTTTCTGACCTATTTACCTAAAATGTTTTACCTAAGACTGTGAGATACGCTACAGAAGAACAGGAACAATTGCACTTTGGTTTACCAGTGTATTACTAATATCTAGAAAAATGCCTTCTCAGCACATAGAAAATGCCCAATAAAACATTTGTTGACTAAATGAATGTAGAAAATCTATCTCGAAGTATTTTGGGCATTATAATCTTACTTGAACCTCACTCCAGTACAATGGCACTGACTGTGCAGGTATTATTTCTTCACTGAAAAAGTGATAAAACAGCCTCAGAGACATTCAAGAATTGTGCTTGAAATCACACAGCTTGTTCTCTAGGAAAATTAGAGTTAAAAATCCAAGTGTTTTTGACTCTTAATCCAGTGTGCTTACTGCTTACTATATACTACATGGCTTTTCTGATTTCTGCCTCAAGCGCTAATCATCTTTTTGAATTATCACTTCAAAACATCTGTTACTTCAATACTTATCAGCAGGATATCAACATTGTAGGAAATCCCCAATAAAAACAGATCTACCACTGTCTAGCTGTTGCAGAGGTTATAATATGGTGTATGTACATATGCATATATGTATGTACACATATGCAATATAAATAACATATATATTGTATGTAAACCATGTCCTTGAAGGGATACTTGTTTAAAGACTGATTTCAATTAATTTATCATCATAAACTTCATATACATTGATGTACCATCTTAGCCTTAATCACTATAACAATCATCATCAAAATCTCATTTTACATAACTCTACTCCATCTTTATCCTTTGAAAACTTGAACATGTATATACAGTGATACTGATTTTAAAGAATATGTTGATTTTTTTTACATTGGACAGAGGATTATTGTGACAAAAATATTTCATCAGAAAAAAACTGTTTGCTAATTAATCTAGTCTGTATACATTTCTTCCAACTGAGTTATTTTAATTGATTTCCATTTGCAGACAGGTTTATCATTATGTAAGAGGTTCATTCATGTTTAACTCTGGCTAGGTGTGTAATCTTCCTAGCTAACCTTCACTAGAAATTCCTGACTCATGTTGTATGCTTTCAAATAGAATATTTCAAAGCATAAAACTCTTGACTTTTCCCATGTGATCCACAGAAAGGCCCTGAGTACCTTCTAGGTATTTCTAATAACTTGAGAGTCTAATGCTAAGTCAATAAAGTCTAGTATTAGAGCATGTGATTTAAATTCTAATGTTTCAGTGTCCTTAAATAATGATGATGGTATGATATATGATATTTATATATCATATATATAAAATTCTCACTGGGAGGGGGAGGAAATGACAAAGTTTTTCCAAAACTGGGAAAAAGAAGGTTCCTCAACAATTGCCCTAGCTCTCAGCCAAAACACATAAGTATGACTGCATCTTCCATATAAGCCTGGTCCATCTGTAGAGGACTGGATTTAAAGCCACCATTTCTTTCTGAAAAAAGCAAGTTAACCATGCCACTATTTATACTGTGACTGAAGTTCATTCAGAACAACCCTCTATCTTGAACGTTTGCACTCTAGATTATAAAATTTTTATTTTAAAGCAGAATGACTTCACATGCCACTTAGGGACTCCCTGGTGAGCTAATGTGAAATACATTTTTGGTCAAAGGATTCTGTTCTTTGCCACCGAAATTGTACTCAACTGAGTGAGAATGTGGTTTGAGGATAATCATTAAGAATATATTTGAATAGAAAAAATATTTAAGGGAATACATTAAGATATTAACAGTGGATTTTTTACTTGTATTCCAGGCAATTTAAATCTTTAACATAATTTTCTGATGTACCATCTTAGCCTTAATCACTATAACAATCATCATCAAAATCTCATTTTACATAACTCTACTCCATCTTTATCCTTTGAAAACTTGAACATGTATATACAGTGATACTGATTTTAAAGAATATGTTGATTTTTTTTACATTGGACAGAGGATTATTGTGACAAAAATATTTCATCAGAAAAAAACTGTTTGCTAATTAATCTAGTCTGTATACATTTCTTCCAACTGAGTTATTTTAATTGATTTCCATTTGCAGACAGGTTTATCATTATGTAAGAGGTTCATTCATGTTTAACTCTGGCTAGGTGTGTAATCTTCCTAGCTAACCTTCACTAGAAATTCCTGACTCATGTTGTATGCTTTCAAATAGAATATTTCAAAGCATAAAACTCTTGACTTTTCCCATGTGATCCACAGAAAGGCCCTGAGTACCTTCTAGGTATTTCTAATAACTTGAGAGTCTAATGCTAAGTCAATAAAGTCTAGTATTAGAGCATGTGATTTAAATTCTAATGTTTCAGTGTCCTTAAATAATGATGATGGTATGATATATGATATTTATATATCATATATATAAAATTCTCACTGGGAGGGGGAGGAAATGACAAAGTTTTTCCAAAACTGGGAAAAAGAAGGTTCCTCAACAATTGCCCTAGCTCTCAGCCAAAACACATAAGTATGACTGCATCTTCCATATAAGCCTGGTCCATCTGTAGAGGACTGGATTTAAAGCCACCATTTCTTTCTGAAAAAAGCAAGTTAACCATGCCACTATTTATACTGTGACTGAAGTTCATTCAGAACAACCCTCTATCTTGAACGTTTGCACTCTAGATTATAAAATTTTTATTTTAAAGCAGAATGACTTCACATGCCACTTAGGGACTCCCTGGTGAGCTAATGTGAAATACATTTTTGGTCAAAGGATTCTGTTCTTTGCCACCGAAATTGTACTCAACTGAGTGAGAATGTGGTTTGAGGATAATCATTAAGAATATATTTGAATAGAAAAAATATTTAAGGGAATACATTAAGATATTAACAGTGGATTTATGTGGATACTTGTATTCCAGGCAATTTAAATCTTTAACATAATTTTCTGAAGTGTCTCAAACTATGGACTTGTGTTTTTTATTAAAACTTTTTAAATAAATGAGACACTATGTTACATTGGCCTCATGCTTACCATAAAGCTTTTGTAATGTTTTAGCGTAGCATTCCCAAGTGAGTTTGTGAAACAGAGGTAGATGATGTTGACCACATTTATTTAAAATGTGATTTCTTAGAGACATGAACATGCTAATGTTCAAGACATATCTTTCAGCAGCATACATAATAAGCAGTTTGACAGCAATGGTAGCTCCTTTCTCCATTGTATACTCACTAACAGCTGATAACAAATCAAAGAAAACTATTAAACATGTGGCAAGGGAGCTATAGTCGAAGGGAGCATATAGGAGGTGAGTATTCTCTTCTGATTATCTTGCTCCTGGACAGGTTAGAGATGGAATCATCCCCTAACAATCTAAAAATATCAGAGGGAGCTACTTTACATATTTGGCAAGTGGATAGTTCACGTCTTCAGAGCATTCTATCATGCTAGATAGAACATATTTTTAAACAAGTTCTTACTGGAGCATAGTTGATTTATAACATGTTAGTTTCATATATACAGCAAAGTGAATCAGTTGTGCATAGACATATACTGCTCTTTTTTAGATTCTTTTCTTATATAGGCCAATACTGACTCCTGAGTTAAGTTCCCTGTGCTATAGAGTAGGTCCTTATTCGTTAACTATTTTATCTATAGTAGTGTGTATATATCAATCCCAATCTCTCAGTTCAGCCCACACTCCCTTACCCCTAGTAGCCATAAGTTTGTTCTCTACATTTTTATTCTGTTTTGTTGATAAATTCTTCTTTAGATTCCAAATATAAGTGTTATCATATGATATTTGTCTTTCTTTGACTTACTTGTCTCAGTATGACAATTCTAGGTCCATACATGTTACTGCAAATGGCATTATTTTGTTCTTTTTTATGGCTAGTATTCCACTATATCCCTGTACCACATGTTCTGTATCCATCCCTCTGTTGATGGGCATCTAGGTTGCTTCCATGTCCTGGCTGTTATAAATAGTGTTGCAGTGAACATTAGGGTGCAGGTATCTTTTTGAATTATGGTTTTCTTCAGATAAATACCCAGGAGTTGGATTGCTGAAACAGAGGTAGATGATGTTGACCACATTTATTTAAAATGTGATTTCTTAGAGACATGAACATGCTAATGTTCAAGACATATCTTTCAGCAGCATACATAATAAGCAGTTTGACAGCAATGGTAGCTCCTTTCTCCATTGTATACTCACTAACAGCTGATAACAAATCAAAGAAAACTATTAAACATGTGGCAAGGGAGCTATAGTCGAAGGGAGCATATAGGAGGTGAGTATTCTCTTCTGATTATCTTGCTCCTGGACAGGTTAGAGATGGAATCATCCCCTAACAATCTAAAAATATCAGAGGGAGCTACTTTACATATTTGGCAAGTGGATAGTTCACGTCTTCAGAGCATTCTATCATGCTAGATAGAACATATTTTTAAACAAGTTCTTACTGGAGCATAGTTGATTTATAACATGTTAGTTTCATATATACAGCAAAGTGAATCAGTTGTGCATAGACATATACTGCTCTTTTTTAGATTCTTTTCTTATATAGGCCAATACTGACTCCTGAGTTAAGTTCCCTGTGCTATAGAGTAGGTCCTTATTCGTTAACTATTTTATCTATAGTAGTGTGTATATATCAATCCCAATCTCTCAGTTCAGCCCACACTCCCTTACCCCTAGTAGCCATAAGTTTGTTCTCTACATTTTTATTCTGTTTTGTTGATAAATTCTTCTTTAGATTCCAAATATAAGTGTTATCATATGATATTTGTCTTTCTTTGACTTACTTGTCTCAGTATGACAATTCTAGGTCCATACATGTTACTGCAAATGGCATTATTTTGTTCTTTTTTATGGCTAGTATTCCACTATATCCCTGTACCACATGTTCTGTATCCATCCCTCTGTTGATGGGCATCTAGGTTGCTTCCATGTCCTGGCTGTTATAAATAGTGTTGCAGTGAACATTAGGGTGCAGGTATCTTTTTGAATTATGGTTTTCTTCAGATAAATACCCAGGAGTTGGATTGCTGGATCATATGATGGCTCTATTTTTAGTGTTTTACAGAACATCCAGACTGCTCTCCATAGTGGCTTTACCAATTTACGTTCCCACCAACAGTGAAGGAGGGTTCCGTTTTCTCCACAACCTCTTCAGCATTTAAGAAATAAAAAATAAAACATACTGGTTGCCCCTAGAACATCTGGTAAGCCAAGCTTTGTAAAGCTAGCTACCTCGGGGAGTTACCTTAAAGTAGAGAAATTACTTCCTCCTCACACTCCCAAAATAGATAATACTGATAAAGGAGTCCAGGAGAACTGTCCCATGCCATCAAGCACTTGCAAATGTGCAGGTGGGATCACTTTTTCCCAAATAAGTATGCATTTAATGGTAGGTCCCTGCCATAAAATAACAATGAAATAAAGGACCTAACTTTACTCCCCTAAGTTTCACTCAGAACCATAAGATATTCACCATAAATCCAGTTTATAACCTGGACAGAACTGAAACCAACTTTGAGAACAAAATGGGGATTTTTGCTTGATCTAGAAAGGGAAGTCTTTGAAAGAGAAAGGATGAAAATGAACTCAATAAGATAAACTCTAGCTTTTGTGAATAGATACCAGGTATTGTCATTTTCTTATGCTTTTTAATTGAAAGTCATTTCTGACATCCTAGTAAAGGGTGAGCTCTTGATGAAATTTTAAGAAATAAGAGATGTTCAAACTGAGAAAATCAGTCTAGTAAGACACACACACACATACACAGACGTAGAGTGTACCAGAGAGAGATGTATGCTTCGGGAATGGCTACTGAAGGAGTGAGAGGCAGCTTGGTATGAGAGGCAAGCAGTTAATGCATCTGAGACTTAGTGATGCCAGCTACTCTTTGAAGCCACGCAGTTGCTGCAGGATGTTGGATGTTAAAGTTGAGGTTGGAAATGAGTTCTGAAAACACAACTCTATTCTCTGTCTCAAAGTGTGTCCTCTATTTAGAAATATTAAACACATAATTATTACGTCCATGGGCTCATTTAAGCATTTTAAAGCCAATGAAATTGTTAGGGTGGAGAGAAACCTAAAAATATTGGATTGTTTACTGAAGGGACTGTCTCGACCTCAAATTATTGTATATCATTCGAGGTACACATTATGTGTATAACATGACTTCTGTGAGCCAATTCTATACTGAAAGTATGAACTCTTTACAAGTGAATTGCTAAGAGATAAATTGTTTTGATTTTCAAAAGAATTCGTTATTGCATGTATTGCATCAACTTTTAAATATCCCACATCAGAGATACAAATGTCCTGATCAATGAAATGAATTGTTTAAAATACTGGACTATTATTTCTCAGAGCTAAAGCTGAAAATTACAAAGCCATCTTTTTCATTCTCACCTCCCAACAAAGGTTTCCTTTTATACAAGAGTCATTTTTTAAAAAAAAATCTGTGTTGAGTTGTCACCAAACTAAGCTACATATGTTTTATTGGTTCATATATATGCCTCAGAACCACTAACATAAAATCACATTGAGCTTGAAATAGAATCTATTAAATGAGATTTTGCTGTACCATACATAATATGTGCTTCTCATCCTCAAAACTGAAAATACTTAATATACAGGTTGTCAGAGTTTTTCCCAGGGAATAATTTGGATCATCCACTTATGATTTAGTACCAGAAAACAGTCATTTCTAAAACGCACCCTTGAGTCCTTAAACAGTTAATAAAGCTTGCTACAGTACACTGTATATGTCCCAAGAGTAGTCTAAATACCTGGAGGACCTGGCAAGCTGTGTAAGAATAGTTAAGCTTAAATCATATCCATATGCTAACATATCTTTATTACAATATGGAATGGCTTGATATCATTCAGGAAAGTGTGTCCATTCGTACAGATTTCATTAAGCACCATCTGACCTCTCCATAAAATCTGTCTCCCAAAGTGGCATATTTAGCCTCCATTCTCCCCTGAAAAATATTCACTGTGAAATTTCATGTGTAAGCAGTAAATTATCAAGACTACACAGTGGGCCAGTTTTAGAAATAGCTAATCAAAGCCAATAAATTTCCCATTTGGGTGTGAGTATGTGGTGGCGGTGAGATCTAATAAGGGTTGTTGATAGACATTCACTGTCCAAATTTCCTGCCTCATCAGAGCGTGTAACTGAAGTGAAGACTGACATTTTCGTCACCAGTTTCGGACCCGTTTCAGACCATGATATGGTAAGTGACTCTACAGTTTTGGTTTTCCTGGAGTATTTTCTAAACTTAACTTTTGAAGGAAAAGATAGAGATTAAGTACTTAGGAAGCAATTTGCAGTGCCTTGGCTGTATCTTTGTGTTTCTCTGTGTACACAGTATGTAATCTATATATCTATATATCTATACATATATATAATATTTATGCTATATGTAATATAATAAATATATAATATTTATATAATGGAAAATACCCATTTACTTTTCAGACCAGGCCTATTTATAGTTATCAACCACTGCAGTCTGCTTTTGTTCCATTCCTGAAATTATTCCTTTGCTTTGGTTTATATTCTGTGATCCAAATAGTGTGCATTACTGTATATTTTAGTTAGGAGGATATATCAGTTGAAGAATATTAGATTTCTGGATGGCCAGCACTGTTATAGAATAGCTGTAAACACTGTGATTTCTGAAATATTTTTGGTTAAAAAGGAGAAATGTGTATAAAAGCTGAGCGAATACTTGACTGGAATTAGACCTATGGGAAAAGTTCAGCTTTATTTCAGAAGGCAATCACTAAATTATTACCAAGAGTGAGGATAGAATGAATACATAACTATTCTCTCTTTTCGTGATCCAAGTCAGTTAACATGAATTTCTCTTCTCTCTGATGGGAGTTGGTAAATCTGTAGAGCTCTGCAGATATTATGTAATATTTCTGAACTCATAACAGCCAAGCTCCTATAGAAGCAAATAATCATAAAGAAGCCATGAAACACATCATTACAGTTATTTTGAAGATATATTAATTAAATACTATTTTTGAAATGTCTTTTTGTTGACACCATCTTAAAAGTCTTCTGATTTGCTAATAGCTCAGATGATTCAGAGTAAATGTTAAGGAAACAATCAATTGAGACCAGCATTTCCCATGTATGGAAATTCACAAGGAACCCAATTTGACAGGGTTAGATCTCTGACCAGTGCCAAAATAAGGTAAACTATACAACTGCATTTAATCTAGTGTGTTCCAATAATATTTGTCTAAAACCCTTTTCTTCAGGTGATGCTTGTTGACATTCTGTGAGTCAAGCACTGGGAAATGCTGACTTAGGATGATTAGAGTTTTTTGTTATTTAGTCACTGACTCATGTCCAGCACATGCACACTCCCATGGACTGTAGCCCACCAGGCTCCTCTGTCCATGGGATTTCCCAGGCAAGAATCCTGGAGTAGGTTGCCATTTCCTTTTCCAGGGGATCTTCCCAACCCAGAAATTGAAGCCATGTCTCCTGCATTGACAAGTGGATTCTTTACCACTGAGCTACCAGGGAAGCCCCAGGGTAATTAAATACTCTGCACCTAAGACAGGTTATGAATGTAGCCTGTACATATTAGAGTCAGGGAAGCATAGGAGACTGCAGAGTGGGAGGTAAGAATATAGATTACTGAGCCAGAATTCCTGGGTATATAATACCAGTCCTTCCACTCATAAGACTGTGTCTGTCCTTGGGCAAGTTACTTCATATGCCTCTGCTTCAGCTTCTTCATGTGTAAAATGGGAGTGATAATAATAATAATGCCTCATGGGTTTATCACAAGTATTAAATGAAATAATACAAAAAAAACCCACTTAAAATCATTGACGTATCATAACCCCTCAACAAATGTCAGCCATTAGTGTAGGAAGTAGAAATAGAAAAGTTAGCCATAATTGTGGATATATTCTTCTGGTGATCCATTTTGTCATTGTCGTCAGTCTGTGGACCACTTTATTGAAATACTGTGTGATACAATCATTTTTGTAAAATTGATTGTGGTCTGAGAACCTATTGTGATTCTCCTATATTGCCTCTCCATCTTCCCACAAAACTATTGTTCTCTCATGCTACTTTTCTAATTAAGAACCTTGAATAGATTTCAGTTAAGCTGAAGGTGAAAGGTAAGCTCCTCTCCCATGCAATCCATATATGGTTTTACCACTGTCCTCACTTGTTCCCACTGGGAAATTTGCATAAATATCACTTTGTGTGAGGCATATTCTTGGGGGTTTGAAGGACTGGCTCTAGGATTCGGCCTCACTGAATCTGCTGAGCAGTCTTACAAGGCTCAAAGCCTCTAACATGGATATATTATTATAGTTACCTATCCTTGTAAGACTTCAACAACAACATCCTTTTAAGACTGCTAGGAATTTTAAATGACATGCATTAATAAGGGTGCTGAATGAATAGTAACTATTATTATTTTTGTCTCTGAATCCTTTATCATGCCATGCATCCTTTGTAGAAAGTTCCTCTATTCTCCATCCATTTAAATTCTATATTTACACAAAAGTCCAAATCAAGACCCAAATACTTGATGAAAACCTTTCTTTTATCCATCCAATAACAAGTTGGCCTCTGCTTTCTGCATTCAGTCACGTTTACTGACTGTAAAATACGATTTAGATTTTGGCCTCTTATATAGCATCGTTTTGTAAAGTTATCTTATGTAAATACCTTATTTTCCTAAAGCAATGGCAAATGACATAAACACAATCTTGTTTCACATCTCTTACAGTATCAGTGCATTGCTATTTTACAGTAAATGTTTAATTTCTACTTATTTGGTGAAAGCTTTAGGAGTCTAACATTATCTTTTAAAAGTTAAGCTCTTCTGGGACTCAGTAAATAACACGTCTTTCCCACCTGAGTTCTGAACCTTTTGAGAAATAAGACAGCAGAATAAAATATATGAAAAATGAGAATATCATCTTTACTACTAATAATGATGGTATTATATAAGGTGGTTTATTTCTGCAGACAAGTGGGTTTCCAGAGATTAAACACCAGAGTCAGCCAGAGTAACCCACCAGTCAGGAGGCAGTGTTGGCTTCCTTCTGCGAGGGTGCAGACTGTCCACATAAAACACGTAGCATGGAGGGGCCCAGCAGCATTTGTCAGTCCTAAGGACAGCTAGCATCCAAAATGGAGAAGACAAGAGGAAGAGACTGAGATAGGGAGGACTGATTTCTCCTTCCAAATGTTCCTGTTGAATTAAACTACTTCTCTTCTCTCCTCTCCCCCAAAAGAAGTGTGTGAGAGAAAAGGAGAACTTCTGGAAGTTTTATACTGGTGAAGCTTTCGTCTCATAGATGGAAACACCATGACAGGAGACAAAGCATTACAAATAATTCACAGTGATAAAGATATTACTCCTCCTCCTCCTAATGATAATAATAATAATAATAGTAATAAATGACTATTCTCTATGCTGGGCACCTAGCATGATGTCTCACAAAGAGTGGATGCTCAATAGAAATTGTTAAGGGACAGTGTCCAAATAAGCCATAGGTAGTCACACACTTTTCTTTTGAAAAATATCTGGCATGATCCAGTGATGTCTTTTGTCTTAGACAAATGACTTTCACTAGGATTTTGAATACACCATTAACCCTAAAATGACCATGAATTACTTTTTTTTTTTTTTTTTTTTTTTTGGGGGGGGGTGGGGTGGGGGGGGGAGGGGAGCAGGCGGGCCACTTCTATTGGTCTTTCGTTTCTCTATGTTCATCCGTCTTTGTTCTTTGGCTCCTGTGGGCCTCCCATCGCGGTGGCGTCTGTCGTTGCAGAGCGCCGGCTCTGGGCGCATGCGCTCCAGAGCTCTGGCTCGGTAATTGGACACATCAGTCCAGCCGCTCTGCGGCACCTGGGATCTTCCCAGGCCAGGGATCTAACTGGCGCCCCTTGCACTGCAAGGCAGTGTCCTTACCCACTGGACCACCAGGGGAAGCCCCCATGAATTACTTTTTACACATGGCCTCTGGTCAAATATCAGGTAAGAAGAAGGGAACCGCCTCCAAACCAGTGACTGTTTTGCCTAAAACTCTTAAACGAGCCAATATTTGAATTGTTCTGTCAAATTAGGCACAAGTCTGCAACAGATTTCCTAAGTGATTTGGAGAAACTGTACCTGACCACTTTGAGAAAATTAATCATTTAAACCACATTATGGGACAATGAACCATAAGAAAGAGCAGTATGAATTAGAAGCTATCAAAATTAAAAGGCAGAATGACAAAGCTGTTTTTCAAGATAGGAAATGTAGTTTTTAAACTGAGTACTAATAAAGAACTAAATAATAATAACTATAACAACATTAAACACTATTGGATGCTTATAGTATGTTAGGCACTGTGCTAAGGCTTTTATAGATCATATATCTTTTAATCCTCATTCCAAAGTTTTTGCTACATGTTATTGTTTCCCACATTTTCCAGAATAAAAAAGTGACCCAGCTAGGTAGCAACCTGAACGCAGGCCACCATACTTAGAGATGCCACAGCTCCCAAGGTATTTGACTTCATCTGGAATAGAAAACAAAAGTAGGCCAACTTCTTAACTTTATTTTAAAAACCATTAATTGGCAATCAAATCACACATTTCCAGGGCAGTAGGTTCTGACAGAAATATCCAGGCAGCACCATCAGAAAGCCCTGTTTTCCATCGCACTTAAAATGTATTGAATCAAAGCTCACGCAGATGGTAATCAACTGTGCAAGTGGGAACACTTCCGTACAATATTTATTTAGGAACATAATGGATGTTGTGTCCCAGTCTTCAGAATAAGGCTCATATTCTCCAGGGACCTACTCTATTGAACAGAGGAACTTAGAATTTTCCAGTGATGGGAGTGGAACCCTGAACCCTGAACAAAGTATTCGTCAGAGCTTCTTAATTGTTCAGACACTCTTCTGTGTAGTCTTCTTTTGCCTTCTGTTTTTGTTTTACTTAGTTATGACCACTTTCTCATTTTCTTGAGGTTTCCTATCTTACCACCTTCCCGAAGAAATACCACTTTTTTCATTCCCAGATGCCTTTAAATCTAATACAAATTTGTATTGATAAAAAAAATAAAATGGGGGCTTCCCTGGTGGTCCAGTGGGTAAGGACACTGCCTTGCAGTGCAAGGGGCGCCGATTCGATCCCTGGCCTGGGAAGATCCCACGTGCTGCAGAACAGCTGGACTGATGTGCCCAGTTACCAAGCCAGAGCTCTGGAGTGCATGCGCCCAGAGCTGGTGCTCTGAGACAACAGAGGCCATGGCGATGGGAGGCTCACACGGGCTAAAGAGCAAAGATGAATGAAGATAGACAAATGAAAGACCAATAGAAGTAGCCCGCCTGCTCCCCTCCCTCCCCAACCCACCCACCAATAAATAAATAAATAAATAAATAAATCTTTAAAAAAAAATAAAATAAAATGAGAGTCAAATAGTAACTTTTAATATCTACTGAGAACTTTTGTGCTCTAGACCTTCTTGCAAGTTGTTCACTTGTGCTGGCTTACTTCTCACCACAGGCAAGTGAAATAAGTGTTGCTATCACCCCCGCTTTATCCATTGGTGACAAGGGTATTAGAGAAAATAATCTAAGGCCATTCATCTGGAAAAGGGACAATTCAGTTCTAGTTAGCAGATTTAGAATTTATATTTGTAGCCTTTATGCTATGCTCTCTCCTTCTTGTTCCAACTTCCTAAAGAAGGAGCTCTGGTATATCTTCGTCTAGTGAATTCTGACCATCAGGAGAGGTCAGGCTACACCAGTAGCTGCTGGGAGCTGCCTGCTGCTATGGTGGCAATATCACAGGGACCTTTCTCAGACACAGGGGAAATCGATTATTTACCCCCTTGATTAGGCAAGAGGTGATCATGATCATCTGTTTTCATACAGGTTTTTATTTCTACTTCTCACAGAGGGAAACATGAAAATGAAAGCTTATTTAATTTTGTTTCTTGTGCATGTGTGTGTGTATGTGTGTGCACATGCCTCATTGTGTAATCTGGACGATATTTGAAGAGAGAGTATCTTAAATAAATTTGGAATTTCACTGCCCACCATCAACACAGGGGAAATAAGCTAGCTACAAATGAAATCTTGGCTTTGGGGATAGATCAGTTCAAAGACTTGATGATAAATATATTTTAAGTTTATTTTATACGTAACAGTTATTTTATATTTCAAATTCTCCTTGGAGCAAGCAAACAAGTGAACAAATGTTTTAGATTCATGGGAATACAGTCAGCTTAGATATCCTTGGAGTCGTGATTTACAAATGACCATCATCTCCACTGTTGACCAGGTTAAAGTCGATCAGCTGGATAAAGTACAGAGCTTATGTGGCTGATTTCTGAGTAGCAGACAGAGCATCATTATCACAGGCCTATCTTACAAGCTTGTCTGTTGTCCAGAGAATAGAACATGCACAGCCCAGAGTAAACCCGTCCAGTCTGCTTCCCTGGCAAGCACTGCTACTCTGGATCCTTTCCTGATAAAATCCACAGGCATTCTCCTTATTTCTCTCCCTGTGGAAAACACTATTCTAAGCCCATCCTACACCTCCACCAGTTTTTCCAATAGCATCCAAGGCTAAAAAGTTCCTCCCTCAGTCAAATTTAACAGATGCTTAACACATGTTTCTAAGTAAATTCCTGTGGCACATATCCCAGTGCCTCTCATCTGACACTTCCAGACGTTAAAAACAAAGTAACTTCTCTTGCCTGCAAAGACACACTGGTGTCATGTTACACTTTTTTGTTTCTATCTCAAGCAGCATTTACCACTATGCGTGGTGCATTTTAGACTTCCTTGTTGTCTTCTTTTAGTCACTGAGTCTCATCTGACTCTCAACTGCATGGACAGTAGCCCACCAGATTCCTCTGTGGGACTTGCCAGGCAAGAATACTAGAAGGGGTTGCCATTTCCTTCTCCAAAGGAACCTTCTGACCCAGGAATGGAACCCATGTCTCTTGCGTTGGCAGGCTGATTCTTACCTGCTGAGTCACCAGGAAGCCCCTTGTTATAGACTGATCAATAATAATGTTTATATGATCAGTAAGGGCTCAGCAAGGCCAAACCAGTGCTCTGCAAACTTTCATTCAATCTTTATCCAATTTACTGTTAACTCTGTGACAGAAACACATAGTAAAATTCATGCACAAAATGCCTGATACATAACCACTATTTATTTTGTATGCCCTAACGACAATATGCATAAGATTTCTTAAAAAAAAAAAAAAAAAAAAACAGTAGCTTTCTGATGTATCAGGGTTTAGGGGTTTAGGAAATGGAGCACAGTGTTTTTGTGTCAGTCTTCTTCCAGTTTGGAGCACTCTAAGATTGATGGAGACTGTGGAGTCTTTATTTCAAACCACTGAGTTCCTGTTTTAGTGTCAGTGTAGCAAATCCTGCAGGAAAGGTGGATATTATTACCCCTTCAGTTTTAGGAGCTAATAAGTTGCATTGCTTGTTTTCAGAGTAGCAGATGTTTGTAGCTGGGTATTGCCACGAGGAATGCTGTGTTTATTCAAATAAATAGATTCCTTGGCAATGAATGATGATGAGCTTCACACATTTCTCATGTGTCTCGTACTCATATACACTCACTAACACACATTCACACACACCTGCATATTCTGCATTCTTTTCTTTTTTTTCTTTTGGAAAAGATGAAAATTACCAGTGAAATAGATTTCTGATTTTCATAATCTTCTTCATTGTGTAGAACTGAAAGTCCATACACATTATATGTGGGGAAAAAAATGTATTCTTCACCCCCAAAAATCTTTTACTTAGCCAAAAAGGAGATTGCATCAACATTAACACCATGAATGTGTTGGGACTGGGGTTTTGAGACCATGAGAGGGTCCTTAGAATATTATGCTATGTTTTTAGAACTAGAATTACCGAAGTTAAACATTTTCCTGTATGTAATATAATCTGTAATGTGAATTCTGTTCTTATTTGCAATATAGTCTGTCTCTTTCAGTACTGATGTGGTGGGGGTGGGGTGGAAATAGGGTACTATGTTCTTTTCACATATTTGAGGAGATATTCAGCAAAATTTTTCTGACCAAATAATATTTGGTATTTTAGCTCTTTTTAAAGTGATTATACCACCAAGGGTTCACTTGACACCAGTAGGTTCAGACCACCACAAGTTTACCTCTAGAAAAAAAAAAAATCCAGCTTGTAGTTTGCTTCTAAAGGTGTAAAAATTTGGCATCGTCTTTATAAGTCATTTGCATTACAAAATACAGCACGGTGAACTCTTTGCCATTTTCCCAAATTACCTAGGAATATACAATAGACGTATTTTTCCGTCAAAGCTGGAAGGATGAAAGGTTAAAGTTTAAAGGACCTATGACAGTACTCCGGCTAAATAACCTAATGGCAAGTAAAATCTGGACTCCGGATACCTTTTTCCACAATGGAAAGAAGTCAGTGGCACACAACATGACCATGCCCAACAAGCTGCTGCGGATCACAGAGGATGGGACCTTGTTGTACACCATGAGGTAAGCAGGGCCTTGCTTTTCCGCATGAATTTTTGCAGACCTTTTCTTTCGTGGGTAGACAAGTATCAAAATGATGTGCCATTGTAGAGCATCTGGTTTCCTGTCTTACTTGTTTTTCAACTTTAATGATTACTCTGTGAAAACTAAACTGGTTGAAGTATTATGCAAGTATAAAAGTGCTAAATAAAGTGCTTAGACAAAAATGAAGAAAATGTTTACAATGCCTATCGACTAATGCAATATATATGCCACTATATTCCAGTTCAATAGGGGAACTTGTCCCTACTAACTTCATGGATTCTTGACTTCCAGGAAGGTGTAGATTAAATTTCTAGAAGCTATCTCAAGGTATATGTCTGAAAATGTTTCTATTTAAAAAGAAGTGGCAAAAAAACAGAAAATAGAGAAGTTCAAAATTTTTAAACATAAATTCATGTAGAAGTATACATTTTGAAGAAGTGTATGAATTCATAATGATGTTGTTAATTAGACTGAAAATATATATATTCTTAATTTTGCTTAATTGAAAACTACAAGTATATTTTTGCTTTGTAAGCATTTTTCATTTTGAGATTACTGAACAGCTCAGCATCTGAACCAATTATTCATTTATGGTTGGATGAAAGAAGCATGAATCAATCAATTTTTTAGAGACAAAAATTTTATTTATGAGAAATTCATCTTTAATGAGGACTCTTTTAAACACCAGTAGGTTCAGACCACCACAAGTTTACCTCTAGAAAAAAAAAAAATCCAGCTTGTAGTTTGCTTCTAAAGGTGTAAAAATTTGGCATCGTCTTTATAAGTCATTTGCATTACAAAATACAGCACGGTGAACTCTTTGCCATTTTCCCAAATTACCTAGGAATATACAATAGACGTATTTTTCCGTCAAAGCTGGAAGGATGAAAGGTTAAAGTTTAAAGGACCTATGACAGTACTCCGGCTAAATAACCTAATGGCAAGTAAAATCTGGACTCCGGATACCTTTTTCCACAATGGAAAGAAGTCAGTGGCACACAACATGACCATGCCCAACAAGCTGCTGCGGATCACAGAGGATGGGACCTTGTTGTACACCATGAGGTAAGCAGGGCCTTGCTTTTCCGCATGAATTTTTGCAGACCTTTTCTTTCGTGGGTAGACAAGTATCAAAATGATGTGCCATTGTAGAGCATCTGGTTTCCTGTCTTACTTGTTTTTCAACTTTAATGATTACTCTGTGAAAACTAAACTGGTTGAAGTATTATGCAAGTATAAAAGTGCTAAATAAAGTGCTTAGAAAAAAATGAAGAAAATGTTTACAATGCCTATCGACTAATGCAATATATATGCCACTATATTCCAGTTCAATAGGGGAACTTGTCCCTACTAACTTCATGGATTCTTGACTTCCAGGAAGGTGTAGATTAAATTTCTAGAAGCTATCTCAAGGTATATGTCTGAAAATGTTTCTATTTAAAAAGAAGTGGCAAAAAAACAGAAAATAGAGAAGTTCAAAATTTTTAAACATAAATTCATGTAGAAGTATACATTTTGAAGAAGTGTATGAATTCATAATGATGTTGTTAATTAGACTGAAAATATATATATTCTTAATTTTGCTTAATTGAAAACTACAAGTATATTTTTGCTTTGTAAGCATTTTTCATTTTGAGATTACTGAACAGCTCAGCATCTGAACCAATTATTCATTTATGGTTGGATGAAAGAAGCATGAATCAATCAATTTTTTAGAGACAAAAATTTTATTTATGAGAAATTCATTGAGGACTTGTAAATGAGGACTCTTTTTAAAAAGAAGTAGTTATTTCATATGAGGACGTATCCTTAAGGGAGCTACTTATTTCATATCTAAGTGACTTATTGGAATGTTGTTTTTGTAGATATGGCCAGCACTTGGTAATTTAGGCCATTCAGTTACTTCTTTGGTATGAAAAGGTAATGTAAGGCAACCCCTAGACTTGGAGGAAAAAGAGAGTGATATTTTGCCTTTAGAGAAAGCTGCCAGAATTCTTAGCTTTTTATACCCAAATATCCAAATGAGAAAGCAAGAAAAAAATGCTTCAAGTGCCACTATAGATAGATGTTGACTCAACCAGTGAAAGTGTAATAGGACTGAAAGAATGAAAAAAATACAGAAAAGAGGGAAAGAAAATAGAGGATCAGTGGTCAGGTATGTTGAGAACTCTCCAGATCATTCAAGCAGGATCTGTTTATATTTTAAATTTGAAATATGTTCCTCTTGTAAAATAGCCTACACTTGTTTTAAATCTAGCATCCATTTCTACCAGCTGGCAGTTACATGAGGGATTTGCACATGCTGAGACATTTATCAATTAATCGTTCCTGATGTGTGTCGTATTCTTCATCAGTAACTAACCTATAATCTACTTCTCTTCAATATCTCACCACCTTTGCTAATGTGTTGCCACTTTCCTTAATATTTTGACTCAAGGATACAAGTTTAGTCATTAATTTACACATTTCATATTTACCTTAATTAATATTATGATGATTTCATGATATTACTGGCTACAAAGACATCAGATTTCTTGAGTTAATAATATAGATAAATATATTTTCTGAAAATTATGTGAGGAATTTGGGTATAAATTTTCCATAGTTCCACCAAATGAGATCAAATGTATTTCAGTGAACTCCTTTCTTGACTATCCTTTTAAAACATAAATAGAATTCATGTACCCAGAACATAGGGACTAAAAAGAAGCTCAGCAGAGTCCTGGCTTCCGTTAGAGAGTGGATTTGTAAGTAAAACTAAATGATTGGAATAGAGTGAAATCTCCTATAAATGAGACTGAGAGGCTTAGAGCTTCAGAGAGCCTGAGGACAGTTCCTCCCTCACCTATCCATCTTTGTTGTTTAACACATTTAAGTGCTATTTTAGGGAAGGAGGTGGGGAGAACCGCACTTAGAAATGGAGAAATTTCTGTCTTCCTTGCTTTCCATATCATCTCAACCAACGGTGAATTAGTATTTTTGCAAGTATTTTATAGCTTACATTGCATTTTATTCTCATAGGATTTGCTGTGGTAGGTGCATCAGTTGATGATGTTCATTTTAGAAAGCATTAGCAATGTTTGTCCATCATACAAAATCAGGTGTCACCTATTTTCTCAAAACAGACCCAAAATTAGTAGAATCTTGTCGTTGTTGTAGTTGTTTTTGTTACCTCTTGAAAAATTAACTTATTTTTAACTGGAGGAAAATTGCTTTATGCTATTGTGTTGGTTTCTGCCATACGTCAACAGGAACCAACCATAGGTTTACAAATGTCCCCTCTCTCTTGAACTTCCTTCCCACTTCCCACCCCATCCCACTGCTCTAGACAGTCACAGAAAATAACACTGAGACATATATATTACCATAATGTAAAATAGCTGTAACCCATGGGAATTTGTTGTATAGTGCAGGGAGCTGAAGCCTGGTGCTCTGGGTGATTCTTTTTAGATCATTTGACTATTAACAGCTCAGTATACCACTGTCCTTTCGGCTTGTCTTTCCTGCCTTCTTAATATATTTACTATAGTTAATAACATCCCAATCAAGTTTATCAGTAAATATCTAATCTATTCCATATTTCTCTTAATTGATAAGGCTGACAGTGCGAGCTGAATGTCCAATGCATTTGGAGGATTTCCCTATGGATGCCCATGCCTGCCCACTAAAATTTGGAAGCTGTGAGTAAATTTATTTTATTTTTTAGTCTTATGAGAGGCATGTCTTTAAGCAAGAAACCTCCAGTTAGTTAGGAATGTTAGAGAGACAGATAAAGAGTATCATGAACATTTAAATAGTGACTTACTACTTTCTGTAAGTAGCAATCTTTGACTTCACTTTAATATTCTTTCATAAAGGATATTCTATCTCTTTAGTAAATGAGACTGAGAGGCTTAGAGCTTCACAGAGCCTGAGGACAGTTCCTCCTCACCTATCCATCTTTGTTGTTTAACACATTTAAGTGCTATTTTAGGGAAGGAGGGGGGGAGAACCGCACTTAGAAATGGAGAAATTTCTGTCTTCCTTGCTTTCCATATCATCTCAACCAACGGTGAATTAGTATTTTTGCAAGTATTTTATAGCTTACATTGCATTTTATTCTCATAGGATTTGCTGTGGTAGGTGCATCAGTTGATGATGTTCATTTTAGAAAGCATTAGCAATGTTTGTCCATCATACAAAATCAGGTGTCACCTATTTTCTCAAAACAGACCCAAAATTAGTAGAATCTTGTCGTTGTTGTAGTTGTTTTTGTTACCTCTTGAAAAATTAACTTATTTTTAACTGGAGGAAAATTGCTTTATGCTATTGTGTTGGTTTCTGCCATACGTCAACAGGAACCAACCATAGGTTTACAAATGTCCCCTCTCTCTTGAACTTCCTTCCCACTTCCCACCCCATCCCACTGCTCTAGACAGTCACAGAAAATAACACTGAGACATATATATTACCATAATGTAAAATAGCTGTAACCCATGGGAATTTGTTGTATAGTGCAGGGAGCTGAAGCCTGGTGCTCTGGGTGATTCTTTTTAGATCATTTGACTATTAACAGCTCAGTATACCACTGTCCTTTCGGCTTGTCTTTCCTGCCTTCTTAATATATTTACTATAGTTAATAATATCCCAATCAAGTTTATCAGTAAATATCTAATCTATTCCATATTTCTCTTAATTGATAAGGCTGACAGTGCGAGCTGAATGTCCAATGCATTTGGAGGATTTCCCTATGGATGCCCATGCCTGCCCACTAAAATTTGGAAGCTGTGAGTAAATTTATTTTATTTTTTAGTCTTATGAGAGGCATGTCTTTAAGCAAGAAACCTCCAGTTAGTTAGGAATGTTAGAGAGACAGATAAAGAGTATCATGAACATTTAAATAGTGACTTACTACTTTCTGTAAGTAGCAATCTTTGACTTCACTTTTTAATATTCTTTCATAAAGGATATTCTATCTCTTGGATTAGTAAGAATGAATTTAACTATTTAGGGAAAAAAACCCATTTTTTTTTTCAAGTTGTATTCATAGAAAACCACATGGAGCATGGACGCTTATGCTTCATAGATATTATCATCTTTTCAATAAGTGGAGATCACTATGTTTATTTTATATCAGTATCCACATTTGTTTGTTCTTAAGAATAATTCAACTTGTTTACCAGATGGAAATATTGGTAGGTGGCAAAGGACAATAATTAGGTTTTCTCAATAATGAAGCCTAAACCTAAAGATGAGGCCAGGAAAGAATTTACTCTTAGTCCTAAAACAGTTCTCTATCTGTTTGCATATCTCATGAAATTTAGTTACATATTATTGTTTCTGATGATATTTTAATAAATCTGCTTTATAATAGCTTTCAAGGTTTCTACTACTTGAAAATATGCAGGCACATGTCAGAGGAGCTCAGAGAACAGTGGCCAGCAGAGTGAGGCTCTCTGGTCTTCCTCTGCTTTTCTGCTTTTGATTAGCATGCATGCATAAAGTGAGAAGGAATCATGTATTCCTGGATTCCTACAGGGTAATTACATATAAGGACTAAGTCAACTTCAGGACTAACCTAACCAGATTTCTGTTCTCACTCGTCAGGCAATCTGAGCAACTATTTTGGTAAAGATATGATTCATAGAAGAAAAATAGTGGTAGTGTAGGAAGACAACAAGCAAAGAAAATAGCATAGGGCCTTCAGGCTCCTTACGGCACTAATCATGGAGAGACAACTTTATTTATAAATCTTATTCTATACACTGAAACCTAAGGATAAACCATTTCAGAAACTGTCAGCTAAAGAGGTCGTTGGTGTTCACTACCCCCTCTCTATTCTTTCCCCAACTTAATGTATATCCTATGCCATGATCTGTTATTTTTTTCTGATTACCAGTTCCATTTTTTTAAGGCATTTTATGGCCTCTTTTTATTGATTTTACATTTATTTATTTTTCAACTATCTTTATTCTTTGGCCTGTGTGGGCCTCCCATCTCAGTGGCCCCGCTTGCTGCAGGACACCAGCTCTGGGCGCATGCACTCCAGAGCGCTGGCTCATAATTGGACACACTGGTCCAGCTGCTCAGCAGCATGTAGGATCTTCCCAGGCCAGGGATCGAACTGCACTGCAAGGTGGACTCTTTACCCACAGGACCACCAGGAAAGCCCTACCAGTTCCATTTTTAATAATAATATTTTCTATTAAGTCTTGCTTATATGCCAGGTAGTGTATTAAATATTTGTATATGCATCAGCTCACCCAATCCACAAAATAACCTTATAGCTATAGATACCATGCATCATAGTTTTCCTGAAACAGTACTAATTTATATCTAAAATTCTGGTATAACTATTAATAGTACCCCCTTCTGCCTTCAAAGACATCTTGTTTTGGACATTTAATTATATGTTTAGCATATTAATTAGGAATACTTTTAAGCCATGAGCATAGAGCAAAGAATCCACCTGCAAAGCAGGACACCCCGGTTCAAATCCTGAGTCAGAAAGATCCCCTGAAGAAGGGATAGGCTACCCACTCCAGTATTCTTGGGCTTCCCTTGTGGCTCAGATGGTAAACAATCTGCCTGCAATGTAGGAGACCTAAGTTTGAACCCTGGGTTTTTAAAAGTCTTTATTGAATTGGTTACAACATTGCTTCTGTTTTTATGTTTTTTTTTGTTTTGTTTTGTTTTTTTTTTGGCATTGAGGCACATAGGGTCTTAGCTTTCCAACCAGGGATCAAACTCACAGCCCATACATTTGAAGGCAAAGTCTTTTTTTCCCCTGGACCAGGGAAGTCCCCTCTGCTATATTTAATTTTTTTTCTTAAGTAATCTATTGATTTATTTGAAATCTGAGCTTACCATTTTTGACTAAGTAGTTAAAGACTTTTTCTAACCTTCTTTTCTTTATGCTGAATAGTGTCAAATGAAAAAAATTTTCATACAACCTACTTTTCAGATACTGACACAAAGAAATAATAAGATATATCACCTATGGTGGATCTTTGGGTTGAGGCTTTAGGTGTATTTGTCTTCTATATTTAAAAGAGCAAATTTCATCATTTGAATTTGCTCTACATTTTAGCAGACTTCCATTGAGAGATGTAAGCCATGTGTAACCACAATTTTCACAACAATAGCATTTTTGTAGTGGATTACATACACAATGGAGTTTCTCAGAAATTGCAAGAAATGATATACTGAATTGAATTAAATAAGTCAAATGGTAACACTTTTTGTTTCCCTCTACAATTATAGTAGCAGCCCATTGACAACAAATGATAAGGTATAAAAAAATAAGGTCTAGGCACTGTTTCTAATGACAGTGCAATCGAGTTATAAGAGTTGTAATTTGTTATGGAAGGGCGCAAGGTCTAGAATTAGCTTCATCATTAACTGCATGACCACCAAGGCATTATCTTTGCTTGGCTTTCAAGTATATAGTAGAGAGTTTTTCTCTAGAAAATTCTTAACAGCAGAGTGGAATGAATGGCATTTTATATTCTTATCTAGGCTTTCCCACTCAATAACTATGGTAGTTTAGTCTCTGAGTAGTGTGCAACTCTTTGAGACCCCATGGATCATGCCCAGCTAGGCTCCTCTGTTGATGGAATTTCCCAAGTAAGAATACTGGAGCAGGTGGCCATTTCCTTCTGCTGGGCATCTTCCTGACCCAGGGACATAACCTGAGTCCCCTGTGTCTCCTGCTTGGCAGGCAGATTCTTTACGACTTTGCACTCTTAGACAAAAATGAGATAAAACAGTGTGACCCTAAAGTCCTTCCACACTAACATTCAATGATTATGGGTACCATAAGTACAGTATGTCCTCTTTGGTAATACCCTTCCATTTGACAAACAAGAGTTTGTCAAAAGAGTGGCAAAACACATGGACCATTTTCCATTCTTTCCTTTTAGATGCTTATACAAGAGCAGAAGTTGTTTATGAGTGGACCAGAGAGCCGGCACGCTCAGTGGTTGTAGCAGAAGATGGGTCACGCCTAAATCAGTACGATCTTCTTGGACAAACAGTGGATTCTGGAATTGTTCAATCTAGTACAGGTGAGTGCCATTTGGTTACTTTATGTATGGAAGAAGGAGGTGAAAAAACTTTTTGTAAGGAACTTGTGAATTCAGTTAAGTCTTTCAATAACAGAAGTAAGGAAAGTGAACACTTGTAGTCATACTGGGAACTAGTGTAACTCCTATAGACTCATGATCTTGAATTTGACATGTAATGCCTTTTGATCTCTGGTTTTCCATTTCTTTACAAAATAAGGGAGTGGTTCTGTGTGATCAGGGAAGCACTGTATTTAGATATGTGAACTCTTCGAGAAGACTCTGGGTTGAATACGTACTCCTCCAACTTGTCAGCTAATTATGGTCATCTCATAGGGCTGTTGGAAGGAAGAAATTGAATCAACTAAGGGTAAATTATCACACTTCTGCCAAATAATAAACTGTTAATAAAGATTAGCTATTAATATCATATAGGCCCCTTTTATTGTCATGATTCAATAAATCTTGGTAAATTTCTAGCAACAGTCATTACACTTAAGATGCCCAAAATTCTTCCGCACTCCACTCCCTTCACACCCAAGCCCATTTGTAACCCTGCTGCTGCTGCATAGTCACTTCAGTCATGTCTGACTCTGGGTGACCCCATGGACTGCAACCTGTCAGGCTCCTCTGTCCATGGGGATTCTCCAGGCAAGAATACTGAAGTGAGTTGCCATGCCTTTATCTTCCCAACCCTGGAATGGAAGCAGGGTGTCCTGCATTGCAGGCATATTCCTCACCATTGAGCTATCAGAGAAGCCCCATGTATATACATATATATTTGAGACCCCCATGGACTGTAGCTCACCAGCCTTCTCTCTCCATGCAATTTTTCAGGCAAGAATACTGGAGTAGGTTGCCATTTCATTCTCCCTGTGTAACTCTAGCCAGGGATATTCCACAGCTAAAACCAACACTGATCACTCCATTTGGGAATTAAAAGTAGATGGACCACCATCTTTCTTGGTTTTATAACTGTTTTAGCAATGAAATACTGAGAATTACCTTGGATTTTTCTATCAGTCAGATCCAAAGATTTAAACTTCTGATGTTATTTCAGGAAATAAGATACGTTTAGTTATTTAAGTACCACTTTTGTGACTGATAGATGATCATAGGGCCAGATAATTATAGATAAAATTTGGATTCTACCAATTAGGAACACTTACTCCTCAATCACAATATTTTTAATTAAGTTCAATTACTCAAAATTAACAAGGGTCAACAATTTTGCGACTGTCTTTAGAAGTGAACTTGTAATTCAGTTAAGTCTTTCAATAACAGAAGTAAGGAAAGTGAACACTTGTAGTCATACTGGGAACTAGTGTAACTCCTATAGACTCATGATCTTGAATTTGACATGTAATGCCTTTTGATCTCTGGTTTTCCATTTCTTTACAAAATAAGGGAGTGGTTCTGTGTGATCAGGGAAGCACTGTATTTAGATATGTGAACTCTTCGAGAAGACTCTGGGTTGAATACGCATCCTCCAACTTGTCAGCTAATTATGGTCATCTCATAGGGCTGTTGGAAGGAAGAAATTGAATCAACTAAGGGTAAATTATCACACTTCTGCCAAATAATAAACTGTTAATAAAGATTAGCTATTAATATCATATAGGCCCCTTTTATTGTCATGATTCAATAAATCTTGGTAAATTTCTAGCAACAGTCATTACACTTAAGATGCCCAAAATTCTTCCGCACTCCACTCCCTTCACACCCAAGCCCATTTGTAACCCTGCTGCTGCTGCATAGTCACTTCAGTCATGTCTGACTCTGGGTGACCCCATGGACTGCAACCTGTCAGGCTCCTCTGTCCATGGGGATTCTCCAGGCAAGAATACTGAAGTGAGTTGCCATGCCTTTATCTTCCCAACCCTGGAATGGAAGCAGGGTGTCCTGCATTGCAGGCATATTCCTCACCATTGAGCTATCAGAGAAGCCCCATGTATATACATATATATTTGAGACCCCCATGGACTGTAGCTCACCAGCCTTCTCTCTCCATGCAATTTTTCAGGCAAGAATACTGGAGTAGGTTGCCATTTCATTCTCCCTGTGTAACTCTAGCCAGGGATATTCCACAGCTAAAACCAACACTGATCACTCCATTTGGGAATTAAAAGTAGATGGACCACCATCTTTCTTGGTTTTATAACTGTTTTAGCAATGAAATACTGAGAATTACCTTGGATTTTTCTATCAGTCAGATCCAAAGATTTAAACTTCTGATGTTATTTCAGGAAATAAGATACGTTTAGTTATTTAAGTACCACTTTTGTGACTGATAGATGATCATAGGGCCAGATAATTATAGATAAAATTTGGATTCTACCAATTAGGAACACTTACTCCCTCAATCACAATATTTTTAATTAAGTTCAATTACTCAAAATTCAACAAGGGTCAACAATTTTGCGACTGTCTTTAAAATATTTAATTGTTCATTAACTTTGATTTGTAACTTCTAAAAGAAAGACAGTTAAATGATAAGTAAGGGCAGCACTGCTCTTTTTCTCAGAAAAAAATTTCTTCCTTACATTTCAAACTTTATATTAGTACCATGATCATTAAAATCTGATCATTCTAAACTCAAGTAATAGGTTGATTTATCTTACTCCAATTATTGGATAATCACTGCTTAATAATAACTATCTCTTGCTTGTTGTATAGTATCCATGACTACCCTAGAAGTTGAAATGTTTATGTCATGTTTCTTATTTGAAAAATGGAGAAGATTGTTCCCCATTGTGCTTTACCTATCTTAGAAATGCACATGTCATAATAGGCATGTCTTAGGCTTTGCAGTGAGAAAAATGTGGGCTCAAGTACTAGACCTGCCGCTCAGAAGCCTGGTGACTTTGAGAAGGTCATTTATCTAGTTAGAAACTGTTCTTTTCTAAGAATGGGGAGCCTCTAATTTTGTACTAAACATGAGATAATAGAAAAGGTTAATCAGAATCTTATACTGTAGGTACTCAAAATGGTGTGCAGTAGTTGTTGTTATTGTCCTGAAAATACCCCAGAACATGCAAAACACTCAAAACTGTTCTTTCTCAGCAAGTTATATTGGAAAAGACACTAAAATAAGCGGCGTTTATTTTTTAAAAATTGAATGCTATTATAGGCTGGATATTGTGGCAAACACTACAGTCGATGATAGATAAGACACGTATCTTGCTTTCATAAAACCTGAAGTCTGACGAAAGATAAACACATAAACTGTAATTATCAAAATGGGTGGTAAGTGCTGTGATTAACATTTTTGTGAGGGGAAGACCCTGTCTGTCTCTGTATCCCTGTGATTTACTGTAGTAGCGGAAACAGAAGAGGCATAAAATAAATATTTTGAATATAATAAACTTTTTAAAAAAGTGAATCTGGCCTGGGATAATCAAGGAAGGATTGCTGCAGGGGTTGACTTTCATTTTGTTAATCTGTATTTTTGGGGAGCCAAATAATCACTATTCTAGGCCAGGGCATTCAGAAAAATAGACCTAGAACTTTCCCTTCAGAAATTCTCTCCTTCCTATCATTAGAATGGAGGCTGAAGGATGTCTGGGAAATAGTATTTCAAGTGCAGTAGCAATAGGACAACTATATATGAAGGTTGTTGGGAGAAAGGAATGTGTCCATTCTATTCTAGCACCAATCACCTTGACAAGGCACTGCATCCTTCTTTATGTTCCAGTAGCCATATCTTCAAAACAAGTGGCTGATGAACTTGGAGGCATTTTTTTACTTTAGGTTTCCTAAGTCATCCTACCTACACTCTTGTTACTCAGAAAAAACAGTCACAGAGGAATAGGAGATGTGAGAGAGGGGTCCAACCCATCACTACCAAGCTATCTAGACCTCATAAGTTAGGTCCATTAAAAGTCATCATTCTGTGTTGAAGCAGCAAATTTATCTGTATAAAATAAGACTCTGTCCTCGTCATTTCTATAGGACATGGAGGGGTGGTGAGGAGAAAAAATGAGCAAATTCTCAAATGTGGGAGCTCAGTTTGATGTATGTTTCCCACTCCACAATAAAACTCTGATCTACACTTCTGAGTCTTCGTTCATGCCTCAAAAATCCACCTTAGGGCTTCCCCTGGTGGTCCAGTGGGTAAGGACACTGCCTTGCAGTGCAAGGGGCACCAGTTCAATCCCTGGCCTGGGAAGATCCCACGTGCCGTGGAGCGGCTGGACTGATGTGTCCAATTGCTGAGCCGGAGCTCTGGCGCGCATTCGCCCAGAGCTGGTGCTCTGCGACGACAGAGGCCACCGCGATAGGAGGCCCATGGGAGCCAAAGAATAAAGATGTATGAAAATAGAGAAATGAAAGACCAATAGAAGTGGCCCACCCATCCCCCTCCCTCCACACCCACCCCCCCCCAAAAAAAGATAAATAAATAAAATAAATGTTAAAAAAAAATCCACCTTAAAAGAACGTCTATGGGAAGAAACAAAGATCTTTTGTAAGGTCTTCAGTCCCTTTTTCACTTCTCCTATGGAGTCTTGAAAATATTAGGATAAATAACATTGAGTGTTATTATCTCCCTCTTTCAGCCAGAAGACTAGGAAGTGTGGCAGGAAAATGTACACACATTGAGAATCATTTGATAAAAAGCAACTTCTCCTACCTTAAAATTCTCTATGAGAAGAAAAGCAATTCAGGTCACCTTCTAGGTGTTGGCCTGCAACCAACACACATGTGAACACACGCACACACACTCTTTACCAGTGACCTCTTTCATGCTAAAAACCTCTAGATCACTTCAGTGCCATAGGAGGGAAAATACGAGGCTTAATTAAATACTTGTATTTTTCTCAGTGCAAACACATTAGAAGCACATTCCCTTTATTATAGGGCTTCCCTAGTGGTTCAGACAGTAAACAATTTGCCTGTAAACCTGGGTTCAATCCCTGGCTCTGGAAGATGCCCTGGAGAAGGGAATGGCAACCCACTCCGGTATTCCTGCTTGCAGAATTCCATGCACAGAGGCTGCAGTACATGGGCTCACAGAGTCAGATTCCACTGAGAGACTAACACTCTCCCTTTTTCTCTTCACTGGAATCTGCCAGAAGTTTTGGGGAAAATAAGTTGGAGGCTTAGTTTGAAGTGCACTTACTCCACTGGCGGAACAAACTTGTTACAAGGACACAGAAGGATGAGTCTAGTCAGCTTTCATATCTGATGCAATTCTCTGGGATCCACTCATTTAGTCCTTCAGTCATTTGCTCATTTACTTTGATTGGGCCCAGAGAAGACAGATGAGGGACACATACTTCTTGCTCTTAAGAAGTTCACAATTGGGACTTCCATGGTGATCTGGTGGATAAAAATCCGCCTACCAATGCTGGAAACAGGGGTTTAATCCCTAGTCTGGGAAGATCCCACATGCCACAGGGCAACTAACCCATGCCCTTACTGAGCCTGTGTTCTAGAGCCTGTGGGCAACAACTACCAAGCCTGTGTTTCATATCAAGAGAGTAGCCCCTACTCTCTGCCACTAGAGAAAACCTGCACACAGCAACAAAGACCCAGCACAGTCAAAAATAAATAAATAAAAATTAGGGAAAAAAAAAGAAGACTAGGGCTGAGTGATTTAAGTAGCTAACATGCATTGCACTGTTCTAATCCTAGGACAACAGTCCTAGGATGTTATTGTTTTCTCCATTTTAGAGATGTGACATAATTGAGGTCCAAAGAGGTTTAAGAATTTTTCCAAGGTCACACAGCTAGGCAGTGGCTATGCGTAAAAGCGCTTCTAAAATTTTGAGAAGAAAAGCAATTCAGGTCACCTTCTAGGTGTTGGCCTGCAACCAACACACATGTGAACACACGCACACACACTCTTTACCAGTGACCTCTTTCATGCTAAAAACCTCTAGATCACTTCAGTGCCATAGGAGGGAAAATACGAGGCTTAATTAAATACTTGTATTTTTCTCAGTGCAAACACATTAGAAGCACATTCCCTTTATTATAGGGCTTCCCTAGTGGTTCAGACAGTAAACAATTTGCCTGTAAACCTGGGTTCAATCCCTGGCTCTGGAAGATGCCCTGGAGAAGGGAATGGCAACCCACTCCGGTATTCCTGCTTGCAGAATTCCATGCACAGAGGCTGCAGTACATGGGCTCACAGAGTCAGATTCCACTGAGAGACTAACACTCTCCCTTTTTCTCTTCACTGGAATCTGCCAGAAGTTTTGGGGAAAATAAGTTGGAGGCTTAGTTTGAAGTGCACTTACTCCACTGGCGGAACAAACTTGTTACAAGGACACAGAAGGATGAGTCTAGTCAGCTTTCATATCTGATGCAATTCTCTGGGATCCACTCATTTAGTCCTTCAGTCATTTGCTCATTTACTTTGATTGGGCCCAGAGAAGACAGATGAGGGACACATACTTCTTGCTCTTAAGAAGTTCACAATTGGGACTTCCATGGTGATCTGGTGGATAAAAATCCGCCTACCAATGCTGGAAACAGGGGTTTAATCCCTAGTCTGGGAAGATCCCACATGCCACAGGGAAACCCTAACCCATGCCCTTACTGAGCCTGTGTTCTAGAGCCTGTGGGCAACAACTACCAAGCCTGTGTTTCATATCAAGAGAGTAGCCCCTACTCTCTGCCACTAGAGAAAACCTGCACACAGCAACAAAGACCCAGCACAGTCAAAAATAAATAAATAAAAATTAGGGAAAAAAAAAGAAGACTAGGGCTGAGTGATTTAAGTAGCTAACATGCATTGCACTGTTCTAATCCTAGGACAACAGTCCTAGGATGTTATTGTTTTCTCCATTTTAGAGATGTGACATAATTGAGGTCCAAAGAGGTTTAAGAATTTTTCCAAGGTCACACAGCTAGGCAGTGGCTGAACTGAGATTTGAACTTGCCTAGCTATAGAGTGTGTATTCTCAACTGCATGACAGACATGTCATGTAGACAGGCAGGATAGACAAGTGTGGAAATGCAACACTATGGTATGGCACAAAGTTTAAGAGATGGGTTCTGAAGTTATACTGAAAGGTTTTGAATGCTGGTTTTACAACTAATTAACTTTCTCTGTTCGTCTTTTCTCTTGTACGATTTAGAGATGATCAGAGGATCTACTTCAAGGGGTACTGTGAGATTGAGAAAAATGCATATAAACTGCTTACCAGAGTTTCTGACATGCAAAGACCATGTAATAAATTTTATAATATAACTTAACACAGAAAGCAAAGCTGTTAAGTTAGTCATTAAGTATAAGAATAATATCATAGCTATAAAATATGATGTGATAGAGCTTCCCTGGTGGTCTAGTGGGTAACGAGTCCACCTTGCAGTGCAAGGGGCACCAGTTTAATCGCTGGCCCAGGAAGATCCCACGTGCCGCAGGGCTGGCATGTCCAATTGGAAGCCAGCACTCTGGAGAGCATGCACCCAAAGCCGTGCTCAGCAACAAGAGAGGCCACTGCGATAGGAGGCCCACACAGGGCAAAGAATAAAGATGGATTAAAATAAATAAATTAAAAAAAAAAACAATAAAAGAGGCCAAAATTTTTAAAAAATGGTCCACATGAAAAAAAAATAAGATGTGCTAAAAATGCTTTAAAAAATATATACATAACAATGACTAGGAAGTCATCATATTTACCTGAAGTCAGTAGACAGGTGTGATCAAAGGAAACATCAGTGAGTTTTGCCTAATAAGACTCTTCTTTGTGAATGACTATTATTTATCCTTAGATGACCAAGAGAAATTGCTAGATCTTATTCCCTAGAGACAGTTTTCCCTGAGTGAGTTAAGGATGACTCTGCAGGGTAAAAATGAATGTGGAAAGCAACTATTTTAGTGATCAACAGTAGTGATGGACATTTATCAAAAGAACCTCAGAGCCCCTATTTCTACACTTCAATACATGATCTGCAGAGAAATAATGCAACTATAAAACGTGAGAACAAGTTCATAGCGGAAAAGGTGGAGAGAAGACCTCCACAGTCATCTGGTCAGACTAATCATTAGATGAGGGGATAGGTCCAGAGATGCTAACTGGCCTAGAACTATAACCATGATTTCCTTATTGCTATTTCAGTATTCTCTGAAGCATATATTAAAATACCAGCCTTTCTTTATTTTTGTTTCCTCATTCCTTTGAAAAAGGTAGCATCTTTAGAAAACACCAAAGTTTAGCGGACTTGAGAAGGAAAGGGATGCTTTACATGGCATCAGTGTCCACTACAATGTTGTTAAAGAAATGAATGATGGATATCTTCAGTTAGAGAGAGAATGCATTTTTATGTGTTCTACCTTTACATTGTAAATCTTCATGTGATTCAGAATGTTTTAGAATAACTTCATATCTGTTGTTTCATATCATCCTCAGAGCATTCTTCAAAACAACTAACACACTATTGTTTTTACTGAACAAATGAGAAAATGAAAGTCGAGTAAATTTAAACAAGGGTTTAATCTCAGGAACTAACATTTGGGAAAGTAAAAGATGGAAGCCATATCTAAAGAAGCTATACAAAATTGTATTCCTGCTTCTTTTCTTCTCTCTCCTTAATTTTATATTGTTATGTATCAGAAATATTGTCTCATCTAATTTACAAGCTTCCCTCAGGGTTACATAATGTGCAAAGATATTTGAATTACAATGTTTCTGGACTGTTAAATCAGAGGGAAATAATTTGGCATGCTTAGTGCATAGGCACTGGATGTCTAGAGACATTCTTTGAATCCAATTTAGATGACTTTTTGTTGTGTTTTTCTTTCATTTTTAAACTACTACAGTGTGATTCTGATTTTGTCCCTTTTCCTACTTAAATGTTATTGATGGAAATGGTAGACAATCTACAATAAGAATAGGAAAGGGTTTTATTTGAACCAAATTGTAGACTATAGCCTGGGAGACATAGATCCAAGAAATACTTGAATTGTATTCTGCCAGGCTGCAAAATGGGGGAGGCTTATCAAGACAAGAACCATAAAATTAAATAAGTTGTTTCTCAGAAATTATCATTGGAGCTGGAGAGAAGTGAGGGCACTTGTTAAGCTAGGATTGGCTGGGTCTCAAATGTTACAGCAGGGAGCTTGAGACCAGAACATTGCAGTGGGCTGCTGCTGGTACATATTGTTCTGCAGATGGCAAGGTGGTATCCTTAAGTCTGATAGAGTTCAGAAAATTCAGATTCTTGGTGATATAAGGATCTGTCTAAAAACCACATCCACAGTGGCCAACCAGATCCATTTTGGATATCTGAACCTCAGTTATGCTAGTTAGATTTTCAAATACATTCTTTTCTTTAATGGTTAAGGTAGATGTATAATGCATGCTTGATAGGCCACAGGCAGGCTGTTCTAGTTAGAATCATGTATGAACCAAATCATGGATAAGCTAGAATGACTTTCTCATATCTCAATATGTGAACATTTCTTCCATCAACATGTTATACCGAAACTAGTTAGATTTTGTTTAATTTAGGAAGGTGACTTCAAAAGATTTGAAGTTTTTGTCTACTTTCTCTAGTTTGTTAAAGAGGAAGTCATTTATAAAACAAATAGAAAGTCAAATAACAGCTCGCCTGAAAAATATTCTTTGCAGACTCTTCCCAAAATGTCACATTGTGAACAACAAAAGATGATAATAGAATATATATAGACACTCATTTTTCTGGCATTATATGAGAGATGGATTTTTCACTTTGAGTTGGTGACATTTTGCAGGTTAGAGTTGAATGAATGGTTAGGAATAATAATATGTACTCCTAGGAGGGGAGGTGTAACCTGCCTATGTCTACCCAAGGCTACATTTTAGCATAATCTCAGGAAAGAAATGGGTTTTGTTTGTTATTTTGCCCTAACTTTTTCCAATAGGGAAAAAAGGAGGTGTAACCTGCCTATGTTATTGATGGAAATGGTAGACAATCTACAATAAGAATAGGAAAGGGTTTTATTTGAACCAAATTGTAGACTATAGCCTGGGAGACATAGATCCAAGAAATACTTGAATTGTATTCTGCCAGGCTGCAAAATGGGGGAGGCTTATCAAGACAAGAACCATAAAATTAAATAAGTTGTTTCTCAGAAATTATCATTGGAGCTGGAGAGAAGTGAGGGCACTTGTTAAGCTAGGATTGGCTGGGTCTCAAATGTTACAGCAGGGAGCTTGAGACCAGAACATTGCAGTGGGCTGCTGCTGGTACATATTGTTCTGCAGATGGCAAGGTGGTATCCTTAAGTCTGATAGAGTTCAGAAAATTCAGATTCTTGGTGATATAAGGATCTGTCTAAAAACCACATCCACAGTGGCCAACCAGATCCATTTTGGATATCTGAACCTCAGTTATGCTAGTTAGATTTTCAAATACATTCTTTTCTTTAATGGTTAAGGTAGATGTATAATGCATGCTTGATAGGCCACAGGCAGGCTGTTCTAGTTAGAATCATGTATGAACCAAATCATGGATAAGCTAGAATGACTTTCTCATATCTCAATATGTGAACATTTCTTCCATCAACATGTTATACCGAAACTAGTTAGATTTTGTTTAATTTAGGAAGGTGACTTCAAAAGATTTGAAGTTTTTGTCTACTTTCTCTAGTTTGTTAAAGAGGAAGTCATTTATAAAACAAATAGAAAGACAAATAACAGCTCGCCTGAAAAATATTCTTTGCAGACTCTTCCCAAAATGTCACATTGTGAACAACAAAAGATGATAATAGAATATATATAGACACTCATTTTTCTGGCATTATATGAGAGATGGATTTTTCACTTTGAGTTGGTGACATTTTGCAGGTTAGAGTTGAATGAATGGTTAGGAATAATAATATGTACTCCTAGGAGGGGAGGTGTAACCTGCCTATGTCTACCCAAGGCTACATTTTAGCATAATCTCAGGAAAGAAATGGGTTTTGTTTGTTATTTTTGCACTTTTTCCAAAAATTGAATCATTTATTACTTTCAGATGACCTTGGGAGACATTATCCAAGTTATCTACAGAAAAAACAGAAAGAAATTAGATAGCATTTTATTTACCACTCAAAAAAGACATACTAATAGGTGTTAACTGGAGTGAGTGTTCTTAAATCTCATGCATTCCTTTTCATCATAGCCAAGTGTTGCAAATTAGGATTTGTAAAGCCATGTTATTGGGACCTCCCTGGTAGCTAGTGGCTAAAACTCTGTGATCCCAACGCTGGGGACATGGGCTTGATTCCTGGCCAGAAAACTAGATCCAACATGCCACAGCCCAGAGTTCACAACTAAGATCCATGCAGCCAACAAATAAACATTTTATAATAAATAAACAAAAAATAAATAAACATTTCTAAAAAGCCATGCTATGCTCAAAGAAATAGCTCTCCTTAACTAGCTCTCAGTTTAGTGGAGGGGTGTAAGCACATAAGTAGCTAAAATAAAAAGTATACAATATATTTATAAGGGTAAACATAAGCTGTAAATGAATTTGAATTTACTTAACATTGATCAGTAAATGGCAGGTGTTACCATTAATAACAATCACAAATGAATGTACAGATGATTTTCTACCATAGATACTATAGGGAGAGTATTTCTTCTACCAATACTTCTACCAATTCTGACTGGAGAAATGGGAGAAAAAAATGAAGAAAGGAACTAACATTTATTTAAAACTCTAATGTAGTATGATCTTCACTAGAGCCCTCATTCTTTATTCTCCCTATGATATACTTATCACGATCTTATAAACAAGGAAACTAAGGTTCAGAGAGTTTAAGATTTTAAAGCTTATACAGGAATAAAGTTTCATATATGGGTTTTGAACCCAAATTCATTTGCTTCCAAAGCTCATAAACTCTCCTTTATACTACCTTTCTTCCTATTCTTCTATGGACTGAGCTCCACCCACAGATGAACAAAATATTCAGCTATGGAAGAGGTCAAGTAGAGAACTTTGTAGGTCAAAATACTATAGAAATTATGTGATGAGACTTGAATCATTTATTACTTTCATGAATGAACTCAGGAAAAAATGGGTTTTGTTTGTTATTTTTGCACTTTTTCCAAAAATTGAATCATTTATTACTTTCAGATGACCTTGGGAGACATTATCCAAGTTATCTACAGAAAAAACAGAAAGAAATTAGATAGCATTTTATTTACCACTCAAAAAAGACATACTAATAGGTGTTAACTGGAGTGAGTGTTCTTAAATCTCATGCATTCCTTTTCATCATAGCCAAGTGTTGCAAATTAGGATTTGTAAAGCCATGTTATTGGGACCTCCCTGGTAGCTAGTGGCTAAAACTCTGTGATCCCAACGCTGGGGACATGGGCTTGATTCCTGGCCAGAAAACTAGATCCAACATGCCACAGCCCAGAGTTCACAACTAAGATCCATGCAGCCAACAAATAAACATTTTATAATAAATAAACAAAAAATAAATAAACATTTCTAAAAAGCCATGCTATGCTCAAAGAAATAGCTCTCCTTAACTAGCTCTCAGTTTAGTGGAGGGGTGTAAGCACATAAGTAGCTAAAATAAAAAGTATACAATATATTTATAAGGGTAAACATAAGCTGTAAATGAATTTGAATTTACTTAACATTGATCAGTAAATGGCAGGTGTTACCATTAATAACAATCACAAATGAATGTACAGATGATTTTCTACCATAGATACTATAGGGAGAGTATTTCTTCTACCAATACTTCTACCAATTCTGACTGGAGAAATGGGAGAAAAAAATGAAGAAAGGAACTAACATTTATTTAAAACTCTAATGTAGTATGATCTTCACTAGAGCCCTCATTCTTTATTCTCCCTATGATATACTTATCACGATCTTATAAACAAGGAAACTAAGGTTCAGAGAGTTTAAGATTTTAAAGCTTATACAGGAATAAAGTTTCATATATGGGTTTTGAACCCAAATTCATTTGCTTCCAAAGCTCATAAACTCTCCTTTATACTACCTTTCTTCCTATTCTTCTATGGACTGAGCTCCACCCACAGATGAACAAAATATTCAGCTATGGAAGAGGTCAAGTAGAGAACTTTGTAGGTCAAAATACTTAGATATGAAATTATGTGATGAGACATGAGATGGGATCCTGAAATGCTATCAGAGCTAGGATATGGAGGGTCTTGATTACTGGGTAAGGCTTTGCTTGTTAGTGTGTAGCACTGGGGATGTACATTGTCACATTGAGGGGAGAGAGAATGGTTGCTAATGGCATCTAGGGGGCAAGAGGCAAGGATGGGACTGAATGTCCTACATTACACAAGACAGTGCCCATAATATACAGTTCTCTCTTCTGACATGTTGGTAGGGCTGAGGTTGGGAAACCCTGATATAGGTAATGGGAATTCATTAAAGTATTTATGTATGTTTTAAAATGATCATTCTGACCTCAAAACTTAGGGAAAACTGGAGTTAGGAAATGAATGGAGACTAACAAGGCAATTCAGAGATTATTGTAGATTTACACTGTAAATCTATAAAGGAAGTAAGAGTGATGACCGTGAGATAAGACTGAGAGATACTGCACAGATGAAATTAAAATTGTGATCAATGAATTTGCTTTTCTCTCTTTTAGAAGCCTTACTTAACATCCAAGGATTCATTCCAGGTTTTTAGCCTGAGTGGATAGACAGATGAGAGTGCCATGAATTTAGATATGGATGCTCAGTGGAAAACAAGCCCTGCTATGCATTACCTTTTATGAAAAAGTTTAAATAATATCACTTTTGAACATATTTAGTTGGGGATAGCAATGAAAAATCAGTATTTATGAGATATCTAATAGATGTTTGGAAATAATAGTGATTTTGAGAATGATGTTACTTAGAGATATAGATTCCCACAGCCAGCTGGATCAAAATGATCTTCACTAGAGCCCTCATTCTTTTTCCTATGATATACTTATCACGATCTTATAAACAAGGAAACTAAGGTTCAGAGAGTTTAAGATTTTAAAGCTTATACAGGAATAAAGTTTCATATATGGGTTTTGAACCCAAATTCATTTGCTTCCAAAGCTCATAAACTCTCCTTTATACTACCTTTCTTCCTATTCTTCTATGGACTGAGCTCCACCCACAGATGAACAAAATATTCAGCTATGGAAGAGGTCAAGTAGAGAACTTTGTAGGTCAAAATACTTAGATATGAAATTATGTGATGAGACATGAGATGGGATCCTGAAATGCTATCAGAGCTAGGATATGGAGGGTCTTGATTACTGGGTAAGGCTTTGCTTGTTAGTGTGTAGCACTGGGGATGTACATTGTCACATTGAGGGGAGAGAGAATGGTTGCTAATGGCATCTAGGGGGCAAGAGGCAAGGATGGGACTGAATGTCCTACATTACACAAGACAGTGCCCATAATATACAGTTCTCTCTTCTGACATGTTGGTAGGGCTGAGGTTGGGAAACCCTGATATAGGTAATGGGAATTCATTAAAGTATTTATGTATGTTTTAAAATGATCATTCTGACCTCAAAACTTAGGGAAAACTGGAGTTAGGAAATGAATGGAGACTAACAAGGCAATTCAGAGATTATTGTAGATTTACACTGTAAATCTATAAAGGAAGTAAGAGTGATGACCGTGAGATAAGACTGAGAGATACTGCACAGATGAAATTAAAATTGTGATCAATGAATTTGCTTTTCTCTCTTTTAGAAGCCTTACTTAACATCCAAGGATTCATTCCAGGTTTTTAGCCTGAGTGGATAGACAGATGAGAGTGCCATGAATTTAGATATGGATGCTCAGTGGAAAACAAGCCCTGCTATGCATTACCTTTTATGAAAAAGTTTAAATAATATCACTTTTGAACATATTTAGTTGGGGATAGCAATGAAAAATCAGTATTTATGAGATATCTAATAGATGTTTGGAAATAATAGTGATTTTGAGAATGATGTTACTTAGAGATATAGATTCCCACAGCCAGCTGGATCAAAATGACATTCGGAGCAGGGATGAGGAGGAAAATTCCTTCTAAGCATTAAGAAAAACTGGCAATGACAGTTGAAGATAGAACTATACTTCTGCACTTGCTTTGCAGAAAGAGGAAGACCAGTGCCAGAAAGACAGGAAGAGCTCAGTACTCTCTGGCTGAAATAACCAGTGAGCAGCCAGCAAAGCTGAAAATGATAGAGAAAAGGAGGAGAATGTGACTTTACAGAGTACTATCACGATGGTAGGCACAGTCAGTCAATGTTGTTTAATTTGTAATGCTATGAAGAAAGTGGGCATTGACCTTAAAGACTGAGATCTCCCTTCGGATCAAGATGTTCAGTAATGGATCATAAGCAGTCTGAACCACATCATTGGGACTGAAGCTGGATGGCCATGAGCTGAGACATAAATCACAGGATGAAGAGGGAGAAGTTTGAAGTTGAAGGGAAGGAGGAAGATGAGAAAGATGTGAATACCAAAGAGAACGATGTTTTCTTAGTTAGAATAAACCTAGTTCTCTCCTACCTATATACAGATAACTGAGTATATACTCAGAGTGAATAAAGCTAAAAACTGCAAAGATTTGTAATTAGGAAAATAAGGAACTTTTCTTAAGAAAAAAATAATAAAAGACATAATTAAGAAAATATGTAATTAAGAAATATTTGGGCAGTGTATTCCTTTCTTTGGGCCACTAACCAAATCAGACTCTGACATATGTAAAGACTATGGAGATGCCTAGCTGGTCCATTGTTTCCCTAGGAATTGGGTGAGGTCAAAACCTAGTGACAAACACAGATTTTCCTGCCTCCAGGAAAGGATGGTTTGTCTATACAAAGGATGGTTTGTATATACAGGTGGGCCTCGAAGAATTGCATGTTTCAAAATTTTCCCAGGTGATTCTGATGAAGTTATTCCATAAAACAAACTTTGAGAATCCTATCCCACACTTCTCATTTCAGAGATCAGACTAAGCCAAATCCAGGGTCAGACAGCTAAAGAAAGAAAGGGCTGGAGCTGGAATTCAGCTCCCCCGACGTGGACACCAAAGCTCTCTCATTAGACAGCCTGCCTCTTTCCTACAGTAGACAGACTGGTGATCTGGTGTCTTCTAATGCTGGTGTCCATCATCAGGATCTAATCCATTGCCTTCAGGGTTACTAATGCCAATCTGTAAATAAATGCTCAGATTTGTCTTCAATAGATCAGTCACCAGGATTAGGACATAACAGTATCAGTGAAATCTCACATCCTCGGTGCCTTTCTGGTGTATTTTATTTTTAAACTAGAATTTCTTTTTGTTTTATTAACTCTTTATGTGGGCCATTGGTAAAGCCTTTATTGAATTTGTTACAGTATTGTTTCCATGTTTTGTTGGGGCTATAGAGGAATGTGACTGAGACATAAATCACAGTTGATGAAGAGGGGAGAAAGTTTTGGATAAAGTTTGAAGGGCAGTCTGAACCACATCATTGGGACTGAAGCTGGATGGCCATGAGCTGAGACATAAATCACAGGATGAAGAGAGAAGTTTGAAGTTGAAGGGAAGGAGGAAGATGAGAAAGATGTGAATACCAAAGAGAACGATGTTTTCTTAGTTAGAATAAACCTAGTTCTCTCCTACCTATATACAGATAACTGAGTATATACTCAGAGTGAATAAAGCTAAAAACTGCAAAGATTTGTAATTAGGAAAATAAGGAACTTTTCTTAAGAAAAAAATAATAAAAGACATAATTAAGAAAATATGTAATTAAGAAATATTTGGGCAGTGTATTCCTTTCTTTGGGCCACTAACCAAATCAGACTCTGACATATGTAAAGACTATGGAGATGCCTAGCTGGTCCATTGTTTCCCTAGGAATTGGGTGAGGTCAAAACCTAGTGACAAACACAGATTTTCCTGCCTCCAGGAAAGGATGGTTTGTCTATACAAAGGATGGTTTGTATATACAGGTGGGCCTCGAAGAATTGCATGTTTCAAAATTTTCCCAGGTGATTCTGATGAAGTTATTCCATAAAACAAACTTTGAGAATCCTATCCCACACTTCTCATTTCAGAGATCAGACTAAGCCAAATCCAGGGTCAGACAGCTAAAGAAAGAAAGGGCTGGAGCTGGAATTCAGCTCCCCCGACGTGGACACCAAAGCTCTCTCATTAGACAGCCTGCCTCTTTCCTACAGTAGACAGACTGGTGATCTGGTGTCTTCTAATGCTGGTGTCCATCATCAGGATCTAATCCATTGCCTTCAGGGTTACTAATGCCAATCTGTAAATAAATGCTCAGATTTGTCTTCAATAGATCAGTCACCAGGATTAGGACATAACAGTATCAGTGAAATCTCACATCCTCGGTGCCTTTCTGGTGTATTTTATTTTTAAACTAGAATTTCTTTTTGTTTTATTAACTTTTTTTTTATGTGGGCCATTGGTAAAGCCTTTATTGAATTTGTTACAGTATTGTTTCTGTTCTATGTTTTGTTGTTTGGGGCTACGAGGCACGTGGAATCTGAGCTCCCTGATCACTGACTGAAACCACAACCCATACACTGGAAGGCAAAATCTTAACCATTGGACCACCAGAGACGTTCCAGTGTGTTTTGAAAATGTCTCTTTTCTTTTCTAGATAACAGTTTCTCTCTCCAGAAACCACACGTCATGTGGAGAAAGGTTATGTCTAACCTCCAGGTCCTGTTGTTGATGGAAAAAGTGAGACATAACTTCTTTTCAATGTCAAATTGCTCCCCTTACTGTCTGTTCTACCTTCTAGGAGAATATGTTGTCATGACCACTCATTTCCACCTGAAGAGAAAGATCGGCTATTTTGTTATTCAAACATACCTGCCCTGCATAATGACGGTTATTCTCTCCCAAGTCTCCTTCTGGCTCAACAGAGAGTCTGTACCAGCGAGGACTGTCTTTGGTAAGTGCCAACCAAGATATGCACGCAAGGATCACTTACAAGGGCAACCTGTGGCATTACAGAGGGAAAAAAAAAATATAAACTAAAGTCTGAAGTTAGTACAATAGAAAAGTTCAAGGTTATTACTATTTTCATTATGATAAAACTATAAACAATGATTTTTAAAAATAGCTAGCTGTTTTAATGCACATTAACTGATGAGATGAATGAACAATAGATTTGTTATTTCAGGAGAGAAAGAGAATGAAGGAGGCATAAAATGCTTTCTGATAAGATTAAAATTCACATAGGAGCACATACTAAAATTGTACATTTAGAATACATAATCATGTGTCGGCCATTTTTTTTTTGAGAATCTGAGAAAGTGTCAGCAGAACTACTTCCTGAGTATATGAAAACAGAAATTCTTTATAAAGAAAAAACTTAGTGATGACCATCATGCCAGCATAGAAATATCTCATTTTTGCTAAAGTGTATACTTTTGAAGAGTTACAAATATTCATTTCTATGAAAATATTTTAAATGTCTTAGATACTTTGAGATAAGTCAACTCAATGGAAAAATATTTAAAGCATAATAACGTTTTACAAATAGGAAAACTCACCCGGTGCCTTTCTGGTGTATTTTATTTTTAAACTAGAATTTCTTTTTGTTTTATTAACTTTTTTTTTATGTGGGCCATTGGTAAAGCCTTTATTGAATTTGTTACAGTATTGTTTCTGTTCTATGTTTTGTTGTTTGGGGCTACGAGGCACGTGGAATCTGAGCTCCCTGATCACTGACTGAAACCACAACCCATACACTGGAAGGCAAAATCTTAACCATTGGACCACCAGAGACGTTCCAGTGTGTTTTGAAAATGTCTCTTTTCTTTTCTAGATAACAGTTTCTCTCTCCAGAAACCACACGTCATGTGGAGAAAGGTTATGTCTAACCTCCAGGTCCTGTTGTTGATGGAAAAAGTGAGACATAACTTCTTTTCAATGTCAAATTGCTCCCCTTACTGTCTGTTCTACCTTCTAGGAGAATATGTTGTCATGACCACTCATTTCCACCTGAAGAGAAAGATCGGCTATTTTGTTATTCAAACATACCTGCCCTGCATAATGACGGTTATTCTCTCCCAAGTCTCCTTCTGGCTCAACAGAGAGTCTGTACCAGCGAGGACTGTCTTTGGTAAGTGCCAACCAAGATATGCACGCAAGGATCACTTACAAGGGCAACCTGTGGCATTACAGAGGGAAAAAAAAAATATAAACTAAAGTCTGAAGTTAGTACAATAGAAAAGTTCAAGGTTATTACTATTTTCATTATGATAAAACTATAAACAATGATTTTTAAAAATAGCTAGCTGTTTTAATGCACATTAACTGATGAGATGAATGAACAATAGATTTGTTATTTCAGGAGAGAAAGAGAATGAAGGAGGCATAAAATGCTTTCTGATAAGATTAAAATTCACATAGGAGCACATACTAAAATTGTACATTTAGAATACATAATCATGTGTCGGCCATTTTTTTTTTGAGAATCTGAGAAAGTGTCAGCAGAACTACTTCCTGAGTATATGAAAACAGAAATTCTTTATAAAGAAAAAACTTAGTGATGACCATCATGCCAGCATAGAAATATCTCATTTTTGCTAAAGTGTATACTTTTGAAGAGTTACAAATATTCATTTCTATGAAAATATTTTAAATGTCTTAGATACTTTGAGATAAGTCAACTCAATGGAAAAATATTTAAAGCATAATAACGTTTTACAAATAGGAAAACTCACTCCCTAATTTATTGTTTTAAAAGTTTTTCTATTTCATATAAAAAGGTATTTCCTGCCTGTATTATAGTACACTGTCTCAAATGTACTTTGAGTATGATGAAGGCAAGATTTCATTACCCCAAATTGCTGATTCGTTCACTCATTGATTTTTTCTTTGAAATCTGCTATGAGGTGTTATGATGTTCTAAGCATGAAATGTAGCTGTCACCATAACATAACCCACTCCCCTTATGAATTCTGGAACTTAGCATTTGAATAACAATAAAATACTGCAAAATACTTATTGAGTACTTCTATATCAGGCTGTGTTGTATAATATAACCCTCTATTATCTTATTTAACACTGAGACATTTTTCTGTAATATCATCCCTGTGTATTGGATAAGAAAGCTAGGGAAAAAGATAGTCAGTGTTGAGTTGGCTAAAACGTTCATTTCAGTTTTTTCATCTGCTGTCATGGAAAAACCCAATGAACCTTTGGCCAACCCAATAACTTGCCCAAGGTCAGACGCTAGGAGACGAAGTCATCTGGAGTAAGATCCAGTCTCTTAGCTCTAGAGCCTGTGCACTTAATGATGATGAGGTTCCACTCCCCATGACAAGGCATGGAACGGGGTTGTTTGGGCAGCATAATTCATTTGGAAATAACATCAGCATGCTTAATTGGTGAAAGGTACAGTTATCAAGGTTCATTCCAGAAATACGAACTAGGCATATGCTATGTTTACAACCCTTTACTACAAAACAGAAGTTTTCAAATGCTATAGTCTAAACCTAGGTCTCTCTTGTGCAGAGACCCCCTGTGACATCATTGCTTTATCCCAAGCAATGATCCTAAGAAAAAAGCAACAATCTACTACAACAGCCCAGAAAAGAATTTGGGCAAGGTGCTTCTGGTTGGAAACCACCAAATCTTTGCTGTGACATTAGCCTAAGAACCTGTCTAAATCAAGACCTGAAATGATTCTAGCCACAGAGCAAAAGAGTAGTTAATTTAAAACTCTTTTTTTCCCGTATCACAATTTGTAAATATTAACTAGTTTTTATACCACTTACTATAACTTAAGATTGAACTCTTGTCAGATGTTTACTTCTATATGTATATGTATATTAAGCTCTTTATTCATTTGAATTTTTAAATTAGAATAAATAAGATATTTTCTTTATGTCTTATGTTAATTTTTGTAGAATGAGCTCAGCACTACAGTGAAATGATTTTTTTAATGCTCACTTTCTGCCCCCTCTGTCCCCAACAAGTCCTGCTCTTCCTTTTTGGAAATGCTATAAAGCACTTTGGAATGTTTATGAGTCAAAAACATTGCTCTTAACAGTTTCAACAGTCTGTTCTCCTAGCCACCTCATGCCCTTTTGGTGAACATGACTCCATATTTGTAAATACAACCATAGCAAGTATTTGTGTGTATCAAGTTATATATTTCTAATGTTTTAAGTTCAATAAAATCACAAATCCAGTTTTCTAAGACCTCTAGCCTTTTAACTTTTATTTAGTACACATGTCTCTATTCTTTTTGTATGCACTCAGCACATTCCTCTGAGCTGTGGGGGATGACTGAGAGGGTCACAGCTATTTAAAGAAAAAATACCAAAAGGAAAAAGAAAGCATAAGTTATACCTCACAACCATTTATTAAATGCCATCCAGAATGTAACAAAGCTGAAGCTGTTTCCTGTCTTAAAACATCATCTTCTTGACCTTCCATGCTCTTTCACATTTGGAAACAGTGAGGTCACATGATATTGCTTCCAGATACATTCACGTTTTAGGTTCAGTCTTGCCTTTAAAGTGTTGGTTATCTATAAAATGAGTGTGGCAGTAAACAAACAAACCCTGTAAAAATATAATAATAATAAATAAAATTTGTATGAAAAAAGAGAGTACAATTAGAACAGTGCCATTTAAAAGATTAGGTGAGAAAAATAAAATAAAATTTGTGTATTTGCTGGCCTCAGTACTTAGAACTTAATGTATTCTCAACACATTTTTTTACTTTTTCCCTTTCCCGATAGAAGAAATTGTTAAGACAACACACACATGCCTCTCTTTATGCTATCTTTAACCATTTTTAATTTATGGATACATTTTGTTTTAGAACTCCTGTACCCAAATTACTTTTAGCTGTTGGCTGTCTACATAAATGAAAATTTGGAGAAAAAAATGGAATTTACTTTAGCAGGGATTTATCCAAAAGGGCTGACGTTGCTAATAATAAGTTATTAACTTTGCTCTTACTAAGTATTAGGCTCAATACTTTATTACTTTATTTTATTTAATACAACAGCTCTCTGATTTAGATTTATTAAAGTTAAATTACAAGGAAATAATTACCAAAAACTCCAGAAGTTCAGAATTGTGAGGCCATTTTCCCAAAAAATGGTCACTCAGCAGTTACAGAGCTGAGATTTGAAACGGTTGCTCTGTTCCCTAAATACTGATATTTAATTACCTTGCTCTTTGCTCAAGTTAATATGTAAAGTTGGGGGCTTTTTCCCAGCTAATATTCCTTAAACCATGTGTTGGTTATGTAATATGGATAATGCCCCAGAATATTCTGTAACACCTCCAAAGTTCATAGTAAGTCTACTCCCTACAACTGTGACTGTGTATCAAATGTATGACTTGTTGACAATTCAATGTTTTTTTCTTAAAATTGTCACTACCTAATAGAGTTTCAAAGATCATTTACCTTGAAACTCATGGAAAAATGGGATTGTGTGTGTGTGTGTGTGTGTGTGTGTGTGCGGGGAGGGTGAGGTGGGGAGGGAGGGAGGGGCGGGCCACTTCTATTGGTCTTTCATTTATCTGTTTTCATCCATCATTGTTCTTCGGGCCCCTGTGAACCTCCCATCGCAGCGGTCTCTGTAGTCACAGAGCACGGGCTCTGGGCGCATGCGCTCCCGAGCTTTGGCTCGGTAATTGGAAACATTGGTTCAGCCACTCCGGCACATGGGATCTTCCCAGGCCAGGGATCGAACCGGCGCCTTGCACTGCACCACTGGCCCCCTGGGATTATTAACGGAAACATCTTGTGTATTTGCTGGCCTCAGTACTTAGAACTTAATGTATTCTCAACACATTTTTTACTTTTTCCCTTTCCCGATAGAAGAAATTGTTAAGACAACACACATGCCTCTCTTTATGCTATCTTTAACCATTTTTAATTTATGGATACATTTTGTTTTAGAACTCCTGTACCCAAATTACTTTTAGCTGTTGGCTGTCTACATAAATGAAAATTTGGAGAAAAAAATGGAATTTACTTTAGCAGGGATTTATCCAAAAGGGCTGACGTTGCTAATAATAAGTTATTAACTTTGCTCTTACTAAGTATTAGGCTCAATACTTTATTACTTTATTTTATTTAATACAACAGCTCTCTGATTTAGATTTATTAAAGTTAAATTACAAGGAAATAATTACCAAAAACTCCAGAAGTTCAGAATTGTGAGGCCATTTTCCCAAAAAATGGTCACTCAGCAGTTACAGAGCTGAGATTTGAAACGGTTGCTCTGTTCCCTAAATACTGATATTTAATTACCTTGCTCTTTGCTCAAGTTAATATGTAAAGTTGGGGGCTTTTTCCCAGCTAATATTCCTTAAACCATGTGTTGGTTATGTAATATGGATAATGCCCCAGAATATTCTGTAACACCTCCAAAGTTCATAGTAAGTCTACTCCCTACAACTGTGACTGTGTATCAAATGTATGACTTGTTGACAATTCAATGTTTTTTTCTTAAAATTGTCACTACCTAATAGAGTTTCAAAGATCATTTACCTTGAAACTCATGGAAAAATGGGATTTGTGTGTGTGTGTGTGTGTGTGTGTGTGTGTGCGGGGGGAGGGGGTGAGGGGGGGGGGGAGGGGGACGGGCGGGCCACTTCTATTGGTCTTTCATTTATCTGTTTTCATCCATCATTGTTCTTCGGCCCATGTGAACCTCCCATCGCAGCGGTCTCTGTAGTCACAGAGCACGGGCTCTGGGCGCATGCGCTCCAGAGCTTTGGCTCGGTAATTGGAAACATTGGTTCAGCCACTCCGCGGCACATGGGATCTTCCCAGGCCAGGGATCGAACCGGCGCCCCTTGCACTGCAAGGCAGTGTCCTTATCCACTGGACCACCAGGGAAGCCCAAAACTGGGATTATTAACGGGTTTAAAGCATCTTAGAAAAATTAGCCATCTACCACCTCTGTGACCCTGCGGATTCTCCAAAATTAATTAAAGGAGAATCATAGGAATGAGTCTTAGACACATGGGATTACAGTATCTTCTGTGGCCATAACTGACTTATCTTTAAAATGATTTCACATATTATTATATTTAATCCTAAAATAATATTGTGAAGGTGTAAAAATTTTCCTTAGAATTTCAACAATAATATAGACCAATCAAGGGAATAAAGGGTAAATACCACTTTTCCAGTTATGGAGGCTGAAGTCCCTAGAAGCTAACTCACTCAAGGTTATAGAGCTGATAGGTAGTAAGGGACTAATTACTAGAAGAGGTTAAGATTTTTTTCCACACCATGTGACCTAAACCACCCCCACTGGGTTCCTGTAATTTTTTTCATAAATTTTCAAATAGCTTAAAAAGAAACTTATAGTATTCTGACTAGTAGATTGCATTACATATAGTAGGTTGATCATATTAAATTGTTAAATGAACATTAGTGGATGTCATCATTCACATACCAGCTCATATAATTGGGCTTAGTGGTAAAGAATCCACCTGCAATGCAGGAGACACAGGAGACGTGGGTTTGGGCCATGGGTTGCAAAGATTCCCAGGAGGAGGGCCTGGCAATCCACTCCATTATTCTTGCCAGGAAAATCCCATGGACACAGGAGCCTGGCGGGCTACAGTCCACAGGGTTGCAAAGACTAGGACACAACTGAAGCGACTGAGCACACAAGCAAAGTAAAAGCAGCTGACCTGAAACTGCTTTGAATAGAGGTGATTTTAAACAGTAGAGATCGATTCATTGAATAGGGAAAATATATGCCAGCATTAGCAGAAAGAGTAAGACTTATGAATCAGATGAATGTGTTCAAATTTGGTTTTGCCATTTCTGAGCTATGTGACCTCAAGCCAGTCACATGTGACTTTCTTCAGTAAATTTCTTCAAAGAATAGCTATTTCAAAAATCAGGGAATGATAGTATAAAAGTGCAATTAATAATGCAACAAATATTATCCTAAGATAATTTAGTTCTGTATCAATTATCAAAAAGTTATCATTTTCTGACATATATTCAAAGTACATAGATAGAATATTAAACAGAGCAGAGGATCCAGCAATTACTTCTGGATCCTGGAGAGTGATGATGTCTGCTTTCTTGTTCCTAGAGTTGGGGACAGTGAAGGAACATTATTTCCTTTCCTACTCAGGCACCATGCTAAAGATGCCTATTTAAAGGAGTTCACTATCTTATTAATTACAGCTTCTCAATACCATAGCAGTTTATCCCTCCAAGAGCTTGCCATCAATTCTGATATACCATGAATTGCAAACTACATTGGGATTAAATTAAAACTCATCCATCCCAAACCCAAACAGAATGAACTTGAAAACGCACTCTGTCTGTGCTTCCCTTTACATAAGTAGGCTCACTTCAGTGATGAAAGTTTGTACTATGAACCTACAGATTCACTTTCTTCCTTTGCAGGAGTCACAACTGTGCTGACCATGACAACGTTGAGTATCAGTGCCAGAAATTCCCTCCCCAAAGTGGCTTATGCAACTGCTATGGACTGGTTTATTGCAGTGTGCTATGCCTTTGTATTCTCAGCTCTAATTGAGTTTGCCACAGTAAACTATTTCACCAAGAGAGGTTATGCATGGGATGGCAAAAGTGTGGTTCCAGAAAAGGTAAATGCTTTAGTATCTCTTGTGATATAGCACTATTATGTCTTCTTTACACTTGTAACATGGAAGGTGTGGACTTGGGGGAATGGATGAAGGAGGTAGATCTCCTCCTTCTTTTTTTTCTTATCTCATAAATTATTAAGTGCTATAAGAATTTCCTTACTGCTAAGGAAAGAGATTGTTTCTGTGGATAGTTGTGCAGTGTATAGGGAAAGAAAGAAGAAACACAAAAGCAAACATTTCTACTCAAATATGCTTTCCTATGGTACCCGCTAATGTGAGAACAGTTTTAACAAACCTGACATTAGAAGCAATAATACCATTATAATTTTTCTAACTTGAAAGTCATAGTCTTTTGGGTGTTTGCTGAGCCTAAGAACTTTGGTCATGAATGTTATTACTTTAATGGCTCAGTTGAATTGAGCTTGCAAAATGCATTATCTCTAATTTTCCTAAAGTATAGGTCAGGAAACACATTTTGTTTTTCCAAAAGAGAGGTTTGCTTTCAGAATCACTACACAGAGAATTCACAGAAAAACTGTTCATTGTGGAAAATTAGCAAGTCAAGCATATCACTGATCTTCTCAGAACTTATTTTGGAATAGCTTTTAAGCACAGTTGGGGAGTATATTTCTACTTCTGGGATTTGAAGAAGACTATGTCAAAATACAAGGAAAGCCTTGGGATGCTGTAAAGAAGTCCAAGGTCACAATCTCAGAGGCTCTAAGGCATCTAAAAGTAATCTAGGAGGAATTGCTCTACAGAAAATACAGAATACTAGCATCTTGAGCCAGTCCCTAAAAAGACAGTTCTGTTGTCAAATATACTTGAAGGATTCTGGATACTTTCACAGAGTCACAGTATATTGAAGAGTATGAGAGTGTCTATGTTATCCATTTCATCATATTTTTCCCACAGATCCACAAATACACTAGACAAGAGGTCCTTTGTGATGGAAACACCTGCCACATTTAATAGCATCTGAAGTGCTACTGATTTCAACATGTATCATTAATATATGTATACATAAGAAATAAAATATGCTGTCAAATTCTTTGAGATTTACCATTCAGCCACAGATGAATCTAAGGAACACTCCAATGATCTCTTACTAACTAAAAAAGCAAAGGAGGTTCTGCATGGGATGCATTATTGCAACCAAAATGGACCAGAACCAGTTCCTCAAAATTTACCTTGCCTTGAATCATCCTTGCCCGGTATAAAAATATTTCTGAACTTCCCAACTGAGAACCATGGCTCAGGTTCAGCAGAAAGGAAATAATATAAAAGAGGCTGCATTTACCAACTGGAGAGAAGGGTGAAAGAGTGGAGACAAAGTTTTTGTCCAATACTTTCCTTAGCCATTGATGGCCTCCATTTGTCCTAGAACAGAAGGGCAACCACAAAGGAGACAGCACTGAACTTGAAGATGAATGATCATAAGACATTACTACTTGTGAGACACAGCCCAAAGTCATAGATGTGGACATTTTAAAAATGCATATCTTAGAATTACTGTACACTCTACCAGCAGTCTTCAGAATTAATGATATATAAACATTGAGAATATGCAACTGAAAAACGAAATGAAAACATTGGGAAAAGTCACTTTTCTATCCAGATCCTTTCTTTGTAAGCTGCAAGAGGCCAGTGTTTTCCTGATTGTGGCTTGTCAGTTTCTGTTGTTAATGAGTTATTAGATGAACTGAACTTGATCTGGAAAGAGCAGAATCTGGGTTGAGGCACTGGTAAGCTCATAACTGAGTTTAGATTTCTTTCTGACTATATATTAATCATTCAAGTACTGTCTCAAATAAAATATTTCAGTCTATCCATCTTCTGTTCATTCAGTGTGCATATATAGATATAGGTATAGTCATATGTACATAGACATCTACATATACAAAGTAATACATTTATGCCCATATCTGACATTCTATTAAGACAGAGAATATTTTCTATAATGCATTTTTGTCTCTGTAAAAAGCTTTTTGAGGGCTTTGTCAGTTTGATTTAGTTAAAATAGGGAACATGATTGCGATGTGATCCAAGTCTCACTTTGACATTCAGAGAAGACAATTAATTTTTTTTCCTCTGTGACCAGGGAAGTGTTTTCAGGAGGGTTAATGTTTCCATCTCTGACATGGTATAACTTGAAAATAAAAAGAAAATCTTCACAGGGCATCAAATTTTCAAGTGAACACATAGTGTCCTTAAAATCCATCCTCATATGGTTAACTGCTAAATAAAATACCAGCTTCTTAAAGAATATGCAACTACATTGGACCACATATCTCTCAGCAGTGATCCATCTTATTTTTGAGAAGTGTCTATGTGACAGAAACTAAGAAATGCTGCAGTTGTCAATTACTGCACAGGTAACATTGGTGAGCAGTTAACACTGAGCAGGAAATGAATCCAGGATATCCAGACACTGGAAGCCTGGGGAGAAAGAACTAATAATAATTGGCTTAGCAATTCATCCCTGCAAAACAAATTACTCCAAAATTTAGTAACCTAAAGCAATCATCAAGTATTTCAGGATAGGAAAAACCTGATGGTATTGCTATTAGTCTGATCTGGGCTCACTCACACGGTTGCCCCAGTGGGACAAGAAAATCTACAACAGCCTTTCTCCCATGTGTGAAGCCTCATGCTGGCTGGATCTGTCACTGTATGTAGTCTCTGGTCCCTCAGCGTCTAATCCAGGCTTCATGTTGCAGCAGCACACTTTCAGAGAGTTAAGAGTGAGCCTGCAAAGCTTCCTGAGGGATAGGGTCCTAAGCTAGCCCAGCATCACTCTGCTGGAGTCACAAGTCTAGATTTAACAAGTGGGGAAATACACCCCATCTCTTAATTGGAAAGCCTGGAAAATATCTGTCTGCATTTTTACCCCAGCCTTACTGTAGGATAATTGACAAATAAGACTGTGTAAGTTTACGGTGTATATTTTGATTAATTTGATATATTCATATATTGTGAGTTGATTACCACCATAATATTAGCTACCATCTGTAACTGGAAATATAGTCCTTTTGCGATGAGAACATTTATAATCTAGCCTCAACAACATTACAGTCTTCACTCAGCAACTTTCAATCTAGTCTCAGCAACATACAATAATGTGATCCAAGTCTCACTTTGACATTCAGAGAAGACAATTAATTTTTTTTCCTCTGTGACCAGGGAAGTGTTTTCAGGAGGGTTAATGTTTCCATCTCTGACATGGTATAACTTGAAAATAAAAAGAAAATCTTCACAGGGCATCAAATTTTCAAGTGAACACATAGTGTCCTTAAAATCCATCCTCATATGGTTAACTGCTAAATAAAATACCAGCTTCTTAAAGAATATGCAACTACATTGGACCACATATCTCTCAGCAGTGATCCATCTTATTTTTGAGAAGTGTCTATGTGACAGAAACTAAGAAATGCTGCAGTTGTCAATTACTGCACAGGTAACATTGGTGAGCAGTTAACACTGAGCAGGAAATGAATCCAGGATATCCAGACACTGGAAGCCTGGGGAGAAAGAACTAATAATAATTGGCTTAGCAATTCATCCCTGCAAAACAAATTACTCCAAAATTTAGTAACCTAAAGCAATCATCAAGTATTTCAGGATAGGAAAAACCTGATGGTATTGCTATTAGTCTGATCTGGGCTCACTCACACGGTTGCCCCAGTGGGACAAGAAAATCTACAACAGCCTTTCTCCCATGTGTGAAGCCTCATGCTGGCTGGATCTGTCACTGTATGTAGTCTCTGGTCCCTCAGCGTCTAATCCAGGCTTCATGTTGCAGCAGCACACTTTCAGAGAGTTAAGAGTGAGCCTGCAAAGCTTCCTGAGGGATAGGGTCCTAAGCTAGCCCAGCATCACTCTGCTGGAGTCACAAGTCTAGATTTAACAAGTGGGGAAATACACCCCATCTCTTAATTGGAAAGCCTGGAAAATATCTGTCTGCATTTTTACCCCAGCCTTACTGTAGGATAATTGACAAATAAGACTGTGTAAGTTTACGGTGTATATTTTGATTAATTTGATATATTCATATATTGTGAGTTGATTACCACCATAATATTAGCTACCATCTGTAACTGGAAATATAGTCCTTTTTGCGATGAGAACATTTATAATCTAGCCTCAACAACATTACAGTCTTCACTCAGCAACTTTCAATCTAGTCTCAGCAACATACAATAATGTAGTCATATACTTGTATATGTATCATATAAATATAAGTAAAAGTATCTATAGTCACCATGGGTTACTAGATGTTAGATCCTGTCCAAAATGTCCATAAGACATTCAGTCCATGGAAATCTACTATGAATATTCATTGGAAGGGCTGATACTAAAGCTGAAGCTCCATCTGATGCGAAGAACAATTCATTGGAAAAGACCCTGATGCTGGGGAAGACTGAGGGCAGGAGGAGAAGGGGGTGAGAGGATTAGAGGATTGGATGGTGCCACTGAGTCAATGGACATGAGTTTGAGCAAACTCTGGGAGATACTGAAGGACAGGGAAGCCTAGTGCTGCAGTTCATGGGGTTGCAAAGATTCATACATGACAACAACAACAAAGGACTTTGATAACTGGTCCTGTCCATAACAATTTATCATGGACCCAGTATGCTCATGGACATTTTGGAGAGGATAAGGTTGCAAAGACTGTTGGCATAAACCAAATGTCTTACAGACCAACTGTCTAATGGACATTTTGGACCAAATGTCCTGCCAGGACACTTGTCAATCTTACAACTAGATAGTTGTGTTTGTGTTTTTGATTTAGTCCCAAAATACTGTCATGAGTTTCATTCGTTATATGTTAAATAAAACACATGCTTGAGTTCTAAAGTAAAGGTCATTTTGCTCAACAACCTATAAACTTGCTTCCACAATTTACTAAACAAAGTATTTTAACTCTTTCCTTTTACAGCCAAAGAAAGTGAAGGATCCTCTTATTAAGAAAAACAACACTTATGCTCCAACAGCAACCAGCTACACCCCTAATTTGGCCAGGGGTGACCCTGGCTTAGCCACCATAGCTAAAAGTGCAACCATAGAACCAAAAGAAGTTAAACCGGAAACAAAACCACCAGAACCGAAGAAAACCTTTAACAGTGTCAGCAAAATTGATCGACTGTCAAGAATAGCCTTCCCACTGTTATTTGGAATCTTTAACTTGGTCTATTGGGCGACATATTTAAACAGAGAGCCTCAGCTAAAAGCCCCCACCCCACATCAATAGGTCCTGTCATTCACACTCTGTTGTTCAGTCCTCTGCACTGGGAATTGCTTTCTGTTCTTAACGCAGTAATTCCCATCTGCTTTATTGCCTCTGTCTTAAAGAATTTCAAGGTTTCCTTATTGCCATAATTCATATAAGAACAACAGACCCCTGTCTGGCCATCCAGAGCTGAGCCGAGCATACAGCTGAAAGACAGGATTCTGGGAGAGGGAGCCAGAGAGCAAAATCATGACAGAAGGAGACAGAAAGGAAGGGAGAGAGAAGGAGGGGGAAGTAGATCCAAAGATAAAGTAGAAGAAAAATCTAACTTAACTCTGTAACTCCAGGTCATTTGTAGATACATATTTCCAAATATTCTAGAAAAAAAGATACTGTATATGTCAAAAATATTTTTATGTGAAGGTGTTTAAAAGAATCTAAATGTTTAATGAAGAAACATTTTTAAAAATCTATGTCTTTATTGCACAGATGACAATAAGCTTCTCACATTTGTTTTGTTTTCTGAACCCATGTATAGCTTTAACAGTTTGTTTCTAAAGCTCAAGATCCCCATTCTTTCTCTTTTAAGAAATGCCTAGGGCATTGTTTCGTTGCTAAATGCTATTTTAAAATTTATGGAAATTGCATAGGCAAAGGTGCAGTGTCTCACTGTAGAGCACATTTAATCCAATGGAGACAAATACTTTAAACAAGCAGCTTTACTGTTATCTGAGCTTTTACCACTAGATTCAATGAGGAATCATTCTAACAGATAAACTGAAAAATAATAATAAATTTAGATAGAAAAAATTTTAAAGATTTATTTTCCACCCTGTCTATATCCAGATAGCACATGCATCCAATAATCACTTGATTTTCACTCTGAAGATGTTTTTAGAGGGGCAAAAATATTTTGCAAGCTCTAGAATTGTTGAATGTATTATTTTATATAACAGTACATTAAAAGCTTTAGATTGAAATTTATGATTAGTAAACAAATATAGAATATATAAATTATATATGTAAATATGCAGCATGAGATTGTACATTTTTTTTTTACTTTTTTAAAAGTTGTGTTCTTAAAATATTGTGTAGGACTCACCGCTCTTAGCTGTTAGAATGTTGTTAAATGCTATAGAAATACTTTTAGAGACTGCATTTAAGACCAGAACAGTCTGAAGGAATCAGATGGGACTTACAATATATGGGTATAAAATCCATTTATGTAGGGAAAGCTTGTAATTCCAAACTGTTGTCCCATGTACAGTAGTAAATCAGTTGTTATCTGCTCAAATAATCCCACTTTTCCCTATTTCACACTCTTGTAATATAGAAACAAAATGGAAAAACATTAGTGGGAGCTAGAAAATCAACTGTGTATTACTGCTATCTTTGCTGATACCAACTATTTCAATAAGTGGTGTACCATATGTAGCATTAAATAAAAAAAATACATGAAAGAATGTACAGGAAATAGCTTTTATTGAGTAATGTTACATCTCATTTATACTGTAGCAATATATTTGTAGGCATACTACGTAAGGGCTTTAATGACAAGAGGTTCATTCATACTCCCTATGAAAATTCTAGTTTGTTTCATTGCTTCCCAGATTGTTTTAGAGATAAATATTTATGCAGAAGGTATTTTTGAAGTCTCCTTTTCTCTGACAGATTTCACAGATATTTAAAATTAGTGTCCAGAATCCACAGGTCATGGGCTAATCACATTTAGAATACTATGACATAAACCTGTCGTCATAATTACCAAATAAGATAGTTGGGATCCATACCCCAGTTTTGAGCAATGTTTGTCTCAAAGAGCTGCAAATACTTTAAACAAGCAGCTTTACTGTTATCTGAGCTTTTACCACTAGATTCAATGAGGAATCATTCTAACAGATAAACTGAAAAATAATAATAAATTTAGATAGAAAAAATTTTAAAGATTTATTTTCCACCCTGTCTATATCCAGATAGCACATGCATCCAATAATCACTTGATTTTCACTCTGAAGATGTTTTTAGAGGGGCAAAAATATTTTGCAAGCTCTAGAATTGTTGAATGTATTATTTTATATAACAGTACATTAAAAGCTTTAGATTGAAATTTATGATTAGTAAACAAATATAGAATATATAAATTATATATGTAAATATGCAGCATGAGATTGTACATTTTTTTTTTACTTTTTTAAAAGTTGTGTTCTTAAAATATTGTGTAGGACTCACCGCTCTTAGCTGTTAGAATGTTGTTAAATGCTATAGAAATACTTTTAGAGACTGCATTTAAGACCAGAACAGTCTGAAGGAATCAGATGGGACTTACAATATATGGGTATAAAATCCATTTATGTAGGGAAAGCTTGTAATTCCAAACTGTTGTCCCATGTACAGTAGTAAATCAGTTGTTATCTGCTCAAATAATCCCACTTTTCCCTATTTCACACTCTTGTAATATAGAAACAAAATGGAAAAACATTAGTGGGAGCTAGAAAATCAACTGTGTATTACTGCTATCTTTGCTGATACCAACTATTTCAATAAGTGGTGTACCATATGTAGCATTAAATAAAAAAAATACATGAAAGAATGTACAGGAAATAGCTTTTATTGAGTAATGTTACATCTCATTTATACTGTAGCAATATATTTGTAGGCATACTACGTAAGGGCTTTAATGACAAGAGGTTCATTCATACTCCCTATGAAAATTCTAGTTTGTTTCATTGCTTCCCAGATTGTTTTAGAGATAAATATTTATGCAGAAGGTATTTTTGAAGTCTCCTTTTCTCTGACAGATTTCACAGATATTTAAAATTAGTGTCCAGAATCCACAGGTCATGGGCTAATCACATTTAGAATACTATGACATAAACCTGTCGTCATAATTACCAAATAAGATAGTTGGGATCCATACCCCAGTTTTGAGCAATGTTTGTCTCAAAGAGCTGCTATCCAATGATGCAGGAAAATAGAGTTTGTGTTTTCCTAAACAAACTCTGTTTTTTTTTTTTTTTTTTTTTTTTTTTTAAATGTGCTTTATCGTTTGATTTGGTCCTGCCAAAATTCAATGAGCTAGGCCAATAAAGGCTGAACCAAGGATATTTCATCCTTAGGTATTATGTGTAGATATCATGTATAGAAAATAAAGTAAAATATGGCTCTAACTTCTGTGTTGCTATTAATCTTGTTATTTTTGGCATTAATCTAATGGGTTTATTAAGAACATTTTATCTCCCAGACTCCTCCTGGCTAACATTTGGTCTGTATTTTGCTCATTAGATGTGTATATTTCTTATTAGTCTGCTTTCTGCTATGCAATGACTGCATTTCTATCGTTTTTTAGTTTGTTAGTATATATGGACAGTATTCTATTGTATAAATTGATTGCACAACTTATCAAAGACAAATGAGTCTATGTAGCTTTTCTACAGCGCTTTGCTAAACCATGTAATACTAGTTAAGTCTTCCTTGAAAATAAGGATACACTCTTATAGAGGATAGTTCCTGTTAAGTCCCAGGAAAAATTTTTAAAAGATGACACTGAATGTTGATGGCACCTTAGTGCAGTGAAGTGGCAATAAAACCTAACGTGAATCGAGGTTGTTTATGGCAGATGCATGTATTGCTTTACAGAGTTTAGCAAAAGCTCTTAATTTTATGTCATACTGTATTCTATGATGATAATAAAGCTAACGTTATTCAATAACAAAATGGAATGCTTGGCTCTCTTTTCATATTATCAATATGACCTGCCATTACTCTGTGTTAAAACATTTTCAGGTAGGAGCACCTAAAAGTGGCAAGTGCTAATAGGAATCTCAGCTACTCAGAAGATTTGTGAAGATTTGCCAACAGTATGATACTAACCTATGATCTTAAGTGAAGCACTTCCAAAAAGCATAAAAACCTTGTATCTTTTGTTACTAGGAGCACATAAACTCAAATTTTACAAATAGAAAAGAACCAATACTGAAAGAATAGTAGTTTGTTCATACCTATTGTTAATATAGTAGATCTGTCTTCTGACCCTCTCCTGGGAGACTGCTTTAATAGTTTTAGGAGAAGAGTCTAAGCATTATAGTTTTAAAAGCTCCCCCAGAGCCATTATGTTCCTTAATGTTTCTAAAAGCACAGAGTTAAAATACAAAATACAATCACTTGAAAAACAATGGAGAAATCATTTCACCAATAGGCATAAAACTGTACCTGGTTCATACAGACAAGATCATGTGAAGCAATATCTTCCTGTGCCTTTTTTAAAATATCTCTACAAATAAAACATACATCTTCTTAAAAAAATGATTCAGTACTTAGCAAAATTAATACTTTTAAAATCATTCAACCAAATGACTTATTCAAGACAAATAAAACTGCCCATGTTAACTAGCTGAACTATCATCACATTCATTGATTTCTTGGTTTTCATAAAAATGAATTTAGTGAATGATCACTATTTTGGCTATCAAACTACATCCATGTCAAGGCTCACGGTAACAATTATCTAAGGAATCAAAATAAGAATGGACTTGGCATTATGACTGACCATCTGTTTGAATTTAATTATATTTTTAAGGAATCAGTACATGACTAGCTGAATGTTGATTTGGCACCTTAGAGGATAGTTCCTGTTAAGTCCCAGGAAAAATTTTTAAAAGATGACACTGAATGTTGATGGCACCTTAGTGCAGTGAAGTGGCAATAAAACCTAACGTGAATCGAGGTTGTTTATGGCAGATGCATGTATTGCTTTACAGAGTTTAGCAAAAGCTCTTAATTTTATGTCATACTGTATTCTATGATGATAATAAAGCTAACGTTATTCAATAACAAAATGGAATGCTTGGCTCTCTTTTCATATTATCAATATGACCTGCCATTACTCTGTGTTAAAACATTTTCAGGTAGGAGCACCTAAAAGTGGCAAGTGCTAATAGGAATCTCAGCTACTCAGAAGATTTGTGAAGATTTGCCAACAGTATGATACTAACCTATGATCTTAAGTGAAGCACTTCCAAAAAGCATAAAAACCTTGTATCTTTTGTTACTAGGAGCACATAAACTCAAATTTTACAAATAGAAAAGAACCAATACTGAAAGAATAGTAGTTTGTTCATACCTATTGTTAATATAGTAGATCTGTCTTCTGACCCTCTCCTGGGAGACTGCTTTAATAGTTTTAGGAGAAGAGTCTAAGCATTATAGTTTTAAAAGCTCCCCCAGAGCCATTATGTTCCTTAATGTTTCTAAAAGCACAGAGTTAAAATACAAAATACAATCACTTGAAAACAATGGAGAAATCATTTCACCAATAGGCATAAAACTGTACCTGGTTCATACAGACAAGATCATGTGAAGCAATATCTTCCTGTGCCTTTTTTAAAATATCTCTACAAATAAAACATACATCTTCTTAAAAAAATGATTCAGTACTTAGCAAAATTAATACTTTTAAAATCATTCAACCAAATGACTTATTCAAGACAAATAAAACTGCCCATGTTAACTAGCTGAACTATCATCACATTCATTGATTTCTTGGTTTTCATAAAAATGAATTTAGTGAATGATCACTATTTTGGCTATCAAACTACATCCATGTCAAGGCTCACGGTAACAATTATCTAAGGAATCAAAATAAGAATGGACTTGGCATTATGACTGACCATCTGTTTGAATTTAATTATATCTGTTCATTAAGACCTTCTGTTAGAGTTTTCTAACATCCACCCTGCTCTTGTGACCAACAAGAACAGTCAGCTGAGGTGATCCCATTATAGGCATGATTTAGTCAAATAAATTAACTCTGAATGTTAACTAAATCTTAACATTTGCTGAGTCTCTACCCTGTGTTAAGTACTGTGCTAGTTGATAGGGATGTAGAGATACATATCTTATGTCCTTTTTCCTTAAGGAAATAAAAGCTATGATAGGGGAGAAAAACAAATAATTAGGCAAATATAATAATAAAAATACTGTCAACAAAAGTAGAGAATGCCATGAAGCATATAACAGGAGAATCTTGCCACTCTTCATAAGATTAGCTCATTGAATTTATAGAAACTAATAATGTCTATGATGAAACTTGAAATATAAGAGAAATTGAAATGGCCTGCACTGCAAGACAGTGGCCTTGGGATTTAATGCCAACCTGTGAGTTGGCTTCCCTGGTGGCTCAGATAGTAAAGCATCTGCCTTCAATTCAGGAGACCTAGGTTTGATCCCTGGGTCAGGAGGATCACCTGGAGGAGGGAATGGCTAGTATTCTATTCAATGACTAGAATACTCTAGTATTCTTGCCTGGAGAATTTCATGGATAGAGGTGCCTACCAGGATACAGTCCATGGGGTCAGAAAGATTCAAACACGACTGAGTGACTCACTTTTATGAGTTATTAGTCATTTAATCACTGACTAAACAGTTCAGACACCTTACAATCCCTCAGTTACTATGGTAGATACTGAGACTACAGAGATGAAGGTAACAGTCTTCTCTGGAAAGCTCATCATTTCATAGAGAATCCAAGTGAACCTCAAATTGCAACACTAAAAAAAGATGTACAGTTAACAATAAATGGGCTAAGTATAGGGATTTTATACTTGGGAAGTGGTATGAGGAGGTCTTCGGATGAAAGCATTAATTCATATTTTGGCAAAATTTTCAAACTACATCCATGTCAAGGCTCACGGTAACAATTATCTAAGGAATCAAAATAAGAATGGACTTGGCATTATGACTGACCATCTGTTTGAATTTAATTATATCTGTTCATTAAGACCTTCTGTTAGAGTTTTCTAACATCCACCCTGCTCTTGTGACCAACAAGAACAGTCAGCTGAGGTGATCCCATTATAGGCATGATTTAGTCAAATAAATTAACTCTGAATGTTAACTAAATCTTAACATTTGCTGAGTCTCTACCCTGTGTTAAGTACTGTGCTAGTTGATAGGGATGTAGAGATACATATCTTATGTCCTTTTTCCTTAAGGAAATAAAAGCTATGATAGGGGAGAAAAACAAATAATTAGGCAAATATAATAATAAAAATACTGTCAACAAAAGTAGAGAATGCCATGAAGCATATAACAGGAGAATCTTGCCACTCTTCATAAGATTAGCTCATTGAATTTATAGAAACTAATAATGTCTATGATGAAACTTGAAATATAAGAGAAATTGAAATGGCCTGCACTGCAAGACAGTGGCCTTGGGATTTAATGCCAACCTGTGAGTTGGCTTCCCTGGTGGCTCAGATAGTAAAGCATCTGCCTTCAATTCAGGAGACCTAGGTTTGATCCCTGGGTCAGGAGGATCACCTGGAGGAGGGAATGGCTAGTATTCTATTCAATGACTAGAATACTCTAGTATTCTTGCCTGGAGAATTTCATGGATAGAGGTGCCTACCAGGATACAGTCCATGGGGTCAGAAAGATTCAAACACGACTGAGTGACTCACTTTTATGAGTTATTAGTCATTTAATCACTGACTAAACAGTTCAGACACCTTACAATCCCTCAGTTACTATGGTAGATACTGAGACTACAGAGATGAAGGTAACAGTCTTCTCTGGAAAGCTCATCATTTCATAGAGAATCCAAGTGAACCTCAAATTGCAACACTAAAAAAAGATGTACAGTTAACAATAAATGGGCTAAGTATAGGGATTTTATACTTGGGAAGTGGTATGAGGAGGTCTTCGGATGAAAGCATTAATTAAGCTTTGTTTTGAAAGATGATTCAACATTCATCAGACAGTTTTTAGTGTTAGGGAGGCTGCCAGAGATAAGGGACATCTTTTTTTATTACTTATTTTTATTTTGTTTTCACAGAGTTTTGTTGCTTACAGATATGTATAATCCCAGATCAGTCATATGTATATCTCTGACCCCTCCCTGCTGTGCCCCGCTCCAAGTCCCCCCCATCCCACCCCTCCAGGCCGTCACATAGCCCCCATGTAAGTTCCCTTAGTCCCACAGTGCATTGACAATAGTAACTCTTTTACATATGATAGTACAGGTTTCCATGTTACTCCTTCCATACTTCTCACCCACTCTTCCCTCCTCACAATGTCCATAGGTCTGTTCTCTGTCTGTTTTTCCCATCGCTGCTCTTCATGTGTATTTACCAGTGGCATCTTACTAGATTCCATATATATGCGTTAATATACGGTATTTGTCCTTCTGTTTTTGACTTACTTCACTTTGTATAATAGGTTCTGGATTCATCCACCTCATTAGGACTGATTCTTCTGCATTTCTTTTTATTTGAGAAGTACCTCACTGTATATATGTACCAGAGTTTTTTAATCCATTCATTTGTCTATGGACATCTAGGTTGCTTCCATGTTCCAGCTATTATATAGAGTGCTGCAATGAACATTGGGGTACAGGTGCTTCTTTCAGTTTTGATTTCATCAGGGTATAAATCTAATAGTGGGATTGCTGGGTCATATGGTGATTCTATTTTTAGTTTTTTAAGAAATCTCCATACTGTCTTCCATAGCAGCTGTATCAATTTACATTCCCACCAACATAAAGCCTGGTGAATTTCATGGATAGAGGTGCCTACCAGGATACAGTCCATGGGGTCAGAAAGATTCAAACACGACTGAGTGACTCACTTTTATGAGTTATTAGTCATTTAATCACTGACTAAACAGTTCAGACACCTTACAATCCCTCAGTTACTATGGTAGATACTGAGACTACAGAGATGAAGGTAACAGTCTTCTCTGGAAAGCTCATCATTTCATAGAGAATCCAAGTGAACCTCAAATTGCAACACTAAAAAAAGATGTACAGTTAACAATAAATGGGCTAAGTATAGGGATTTTATACTTGGGAAGTGGTATGAGGGAGGTCTTCGGATGAAAGCATTAATTAAGCTTTGTTTTGAAAGATGATTCAACATTCATCAGACAGTTTTTAGTGTTAGGGAGGCTGCCAGAGATAAGGGACATCTTTTTTTATTACTTATTTTTATTTTGTTTTCACAGAGTTTTGTTGCTTACAGATATGTATAATCCCAGATCAGTCATATGTATATCTCTGACCCCTCCCTGCTGTGCCCCGCTCCAAGTCCCCCCCATCCCACCCCTCCAGGCCGTCACATAGCCCCCATGTAAGTTCCCTTAGTCCCACAGTGCATTGACAATAGTAACTCTTTTACATATGATAGTACAGGTTTCCATGTTACTCCTTCCATACTTCTCACCCACTCTTCCCTCCTCACAATGTCCATAGGTCTGTTCTCTGTCTGTTTTTCCCATCGCTGCTCTTCATGTGTATTTACCAGTGGCATCTTACTAGATTCCATATATATGCGTTAATATACGGTATTTGTCCTTCTGTTTTTGACTTACTTCACTTTGTATAATAGGTTCTGGATTCATCCACCTCATTAGGACTGATTCTTCTGCATTTCTTTTTATTTGAGAAGTACCTCACTGTATATATGTACCAGAGTTTTTTAATCCATTCATTTGTCTATGGACATCTAGGTTGCTTCCATGTTCCAGCTATTATATAGAGTGCTGCAATGAACATTGGGGTACAGGTGCTTCTTTCAGTTTTGATTTCATCAGGGTATAAATCTAATAGTGGGATTGCTGGGTCATATGGTGATTCTATTTTTAGTTTTTTAAGAAATCTCCATACTGTCTTCCATAGCAGCTGTATAAATTTACATTCCCACCAACAATGAAAGAGTGCCTTTTCTCCACACCCTCTCCAGCATTTATTATCTGTAGATTTTTTCATGACGGCCATTCTGACTGGTGTGAGGTGATATCTCATTGTAATTTTGATTTGCATTTCTCTAATAATAAGCGATGTTGAACATCTTTCCTTGTGTTTTCTGCCCATGTGTAGATAAGGGACATATTATTTTTATTCAAAGACAATAACAAAATAAAACTTAACTCAGTCACAAAGTCTGCTCTCACGGGACTAACATGTATGTGCAAAGAACATTGTACTGGGCTTCCCCTGGTGGTCCAGTGGGTAAGGACACCGCCTTGCAGTGCAAGGGGCACCGGTTCGATCCCTGGCCTGGGAAGATCCCACGTGCCGCGGAGCGGCTGGAGCGATGTGTCCAATCAACGAGCCGGAGCTCTGGCGTGCATGCGCCCAGAGCCGGTGCTCTGCAACGACAGAGGTCACCGCGATGGGGGGCCCACAGGAGCCAAAGAACAAAGACGGACGAAAATGGAGAAATGAAAGACCAATAGAAGTGGCCCACCCACTCCCCTCCCTCCCCAACCCGACCCCCGCCCAAAATAAATAAATAAATAAATCTTTAAAAAAAAAAAAAGAACATTGCACTAAGGGAGACCCTGGGGACAGTTGAAAACAACATATGCCCAGTCTCTTTAGCCTTAGTTTCAGCTGTTTGGTGCCATGGGAAAGGGAGCTTCATTATTGCTATGAATTCCAATTCAACAAAAAGCCAAACAGTTGATTTTGAATTTCTTTTTAACTCTGATCTGAAACCACTGTTTATCATATATGTAATATGTCAGCCAGCTGAATTTGGCTAATTCAGCTGAATAGTGAGCTCTGTTTTTCGGAGTTTGTTAGACGCTCAGTCAAGTCCAATTCTTTGTGATTCCCCTGGACTGTACCTCTGTCCGTGGAATTCCCTAGGCAAGAACACAGGAGTGGGTTGCCATTCTCTTCTCCTGGGGATCTTCCCAACCTAGATATTGAACTCGGGTCTCCTGCTTTGCAGTCAGATTCTTTACTATCTGATCCAATCCATCAGGGAAGTCCATTATTTATTTGTATAGATACTTTGTATGTTTTTCAAAATATCTATACAAATCTACATTTTCATTTGGTAGTCATTAATTGAGCAGCTGTACTATGTTTGATGTTAAGGGAAGGTTTTCCTTCTCTAGATTAGTTGCTGTTGTTATTGCTAAATCGTGTCTGACTCTTCATGACCCCATGGACTGCAGCACTCCAGGTTTCCCAGTCCTTCACAACCTCCCAGAGTTTGCCCAAACTCAGGTCCATTGAGTTGGTGACGCCACCCAGCCATCTCATTCTCTGTTGCCGCTTTCTCCCCCTGTCTTCAATCTTTCCCAGCATCATAGTCTTTTTCCAATGAGTCAGCTTTTCGTATCAAGTGGCCAAAGTATTGGAGCTTCAGCATCAGTCCTTCCAATGGATATTCAGGGTTGATTTCCTTTAGGATCGACTGGTTTGATCTCTTTGGAGGCCAAAGGACTCTCAAGAGTCCTGCATTAGTTGGCAAACATCAAAATTCTATATGAAAGAATATTGATGTACTACATTTTCAAAATCCACATTATTTTTCAATAAAACATTTATAGTCTAAAAATAAGTCAAAGTTTCCATGGGATTATAAAATATGAAGATCCTTTTTGGTTTAGGTTGGTAACTTACCTGTCTTTATAACATACAGTATCTGTTATAGAAAAGGTGATGTTTTTTGTTAATTTTAAAACCATAGACTAGTTACCATTCGGGAAAGGGAGCTTCATTATTGCTATGAATTCCAATTCAACAAAAAGCCAAACAGTTGATTTTGAATTTCTTTTTAACTCTGATCTGAAACCACTGTTTATCATATATGTAATATGTCAGCCAGCTGAATTTGGCTAATTCAGCTGAATAGTGAGCTCTGTTTTTCGGAGTTTGTTAGACGCTCAGTCAAGTCCAATTCTTTGTGATTCCCCTGGACTGTACCTCTGTCCGTGGAATTCCCTAGGCAAGAACACAGGAGTGGGTTGCCATTCTCTTCTCCTGGGGATCTTCCCAACCTAGATATTGAACTCGGGTCTCCTGCTTTGCAGTCAGATTCTTTACTATCTGATCCAATCCATCAGGGAAGTCCATTATTTATTTGTATAGATACTTTGTATGTTTTTCAAAATATCTATACAAATCTACATTTTCATTTGGTAGTCATTAATTGAGCAGCTGTACTATGTTTGATGTTAAGGGAAGGTTTTCCTTCTCTAGATTAGTTGCTGTTGTTATTGCTAAATCGTGTCTGACTCTTCATGACCCCATGGACTGCAGCACTCCAGGTTTCCCAGTCCTTCACAACCTCCCAGAGTTTGCCCAAACTCAGGTCCATTGAGTTGGTGACGCCACCCAGCCATCTCATTCTCTGTTGCCGCTTTCTCCCCCTGTCTTCAATCTTTCCCAGCATCATAGTCTTTTTCCAATGAGTCAGCTTTTCGTATCAAGTGGCCAAAGTATTGGAGCTTCAGCATCAGTCCTTCCAATGGATATTCAGGGTTGATTTCCTTTAGGATCGACTGGTTTGATCTCTTTGGAGGCCAAAGGACTCTCAAGAGTCCTGCATTAGTTGGCAAACATCAAAATTCTATATGAAAGAATATTGATGTACTACATTTTCAAAATCCACATTATTTTTCAATAAAACATTTATAGTCTAAAAATAAGTCAAAGTTTCCATGGGATTATAAAATATGAAGATCCTTTTTGGTTTAGGTTGGTAACTTACCTGTCTTTATAACATACAGTATCTGTTATAGAAAAGGTGATGTTTTAATTAACAGTCCATCAAAGTATAATTTATGCACATTACCTCCTTTGATCTTACCATAGACTAGTTATAAAAGAAGAAATTCATATAAGTCTACTGATTTGTTTAAAATACTGTGTAAGTGATTTCGCCAGATTAAAAAAATAATTTGTACTTAATTATAAAGATATTTTCAAAACTCATCTTTAAAAAAACTTCCGGGCTTCCCTGGTGGTCCAGTGGTTAAGGACACCACCTTGCAGTGCAAGGGGTGCCCATTCGATCCCTGGTCTGGGTAGATCCCACGTGCCGCAGAGCGGCTGAACCGATGTGTCCAACTACAGAGCTGGAGCTCTGGAGCGCATGCGCCCAGAGCTGGTGCTCTGTGAGGACAGGGGCCACTGCGATGCGAGGCCCACAAAGGCCAAAGAACAAGGACGGAGGAAAATAAATAAATGAATGACCAACAGAAGTTGCCCCCCCCCAAAAAACCCTAAAACCAAAAAAACAAACAACTTTCACAGGATCTCCTTGACTAATAGTCTGTTTTATTTGAAAAATTAATCATCTTATGAAGTATGAGAAACAACATGAAAAAAACTGGCATTCAGGTAAAAAGGAAAATTCATCCTAAATAAGTTAGAGATGATGAGGATGATCAGCACCGACACTTTGGTATGATGGTAACAGAAAGAGGCTGCTGGAGTCAGGGATTCTGCTGGAAATATTGACCCGACCCATTGCACAATTCCTCCCAAGCTTCATTTATGCAGGAAACAGGAATAACAGTAGTGAATGTGGACACTTCCAGAGTGACACAGGAAGGATCGGAGCATTTCCACTCCTCAAAAACAGTAACACAACTTAACAACTTTTCTGAAGCAATAATTTCAAGATTCATTAATAATATCAACAACAAACAACAAAGCAAGGAGTGTTCATTAAAAAAAAAAAAAACACTGCTGAAACTTTTGTAAGAATATTCATGTGTAACATTTTAATTTGCCATTGCACTCATGGCCTCTTCAGCTCCATGTTCATAATAATGCTATCAGTGAAGGACAAGTTGTTTATATAAGCATCATTACCACTGGAGCAGGGGTAGAGTGAGTGTCTTACTTAATTTGGAGCAAAGTATGCAAAAGTTTTATACTCACAGAAATAGTAGTAATCTTAAAGGCACATGAATAAGAAAGCCAATCCAGGAGGTAACCAGACATTGCAATGCTTATTAAAGAAAACAAAAGACTGGAAGAAGAAAGAAATTTTAAGAAGAGAAGGAAAAAGAAATCATCTATAGTGGGTTGATTTCAAATCAGTATAATAACTTGTGCTCAAAAGATGAAAAAATTGTATTCAAATAATACAGAGAATTATTAGAACAATGATATATTAAATACAGAATCTCAAACTTCCCTGGTGGCACAGTAGATAAGAATCTCTCTGCCAAGGCAGGGAACATGGGTTTGATCCCTAGTCTGGGAAGATCCCACATACCGCAGGGCAACTAAACTGGTGTGCCATGACTACAGAGCCTGCGTGCCCTAGAGCCTGTGGTCTGCAACAAGAAGCCACCACAATGAGAAGTTCCCACACCTCAAGGAAGACCAGCCACAACTAGAGAAAGCCAAAGCACAGCAATGAAGGCCCAGTACAACCAAAATAAAAAAAAAATTAAAGTCTATTAAATACAGAATCTCAGCAGAGAAATAGATATTATTAGAAAAGTAAATCAAAAGGAAAAATCTGGACTTGGAAATTAGAATAATTAAAGTGATTAAATTTACTAGATTTGTAAATCTAGTAAGGCAGATATGAGAGTTTGTATTGTTATTTTCATATGGTTTCAACATCACCCATAGCCTATGCTTATGGATTCACTGGTTTTATTTCAGAAACTAAAGTAAAAATACCTGGGGGCGAGGAAGGAGGGTAGACTGGGGATTTAGACAATAAACTGTGGAATTACTAAGGAAAGTCTATACATTTTATTGTCAATGGCAAGGAACTCAACATTTCATTAAAATAAATCTTGGAGATTTTGTCTCATTCAGTATAAAATAAGGAACTATAATAAATTTCCCCCATAAATGGAATAGTGAGTACAAGTTCAAAGAAAAAATAAAATTCAATGACTCTGTTAAATCAGAGGGCTTTTTCTTTCATAATAAAATTCAAATATATTTGAAAATTAAATTACTTTGTACTTTAAAGAGGGAACTCAATTTCAGACAACATAAATGAGACTGTACTCCCCCCTACATTACTGCATACCGATTTGTAGGTCAAGCAGAAACATTTGTTCCTGCTGTTTGTAGCTGTCTTTGCTTTGCCCATTAGCTCCAGTACTGATACAAGAGCAGGAAAAGGTCGGAGTGTTATAATCATTATAAATTTTTATAACCTTGAAAAATGGAGTATATTTTATGCTCAGAATGGTCTAGTTTTAGAGCCTAGCATGCAATAATGAAACACTGCCTAGATATTTAAAACACTGATGGTTTCAAAGCTACATTGTTGAATATAATTTGGATTTCTGGCATCACAATCATCTCAAGGTGAGAAGTACATCAGGGTCTCTTACTCAAAATATTGCTAAATACTTCGTTTTAACAAAGTTATTCAAGTATTAGAAGGTAAACATTTAAAATTGCTTTTGTTAATGAGTTTCTACTCCTCAGAAGTTTCATTTCTGTAGAGACCACCACTGGAAAATGGCAAGTTAACACAGGGCAAACTGAATTCACATATTTTTAGGTTAGTTGTCCACACAAATTCAGCTTTATTTTTTCATGACCACCACAAAAATGCAAAAAGCCAGAAATATTAAAACTGTTTAAATTCAAGGTCAAGGTAATGCTCGTTAAAGAAGTATTCTCAAAAATATTTTTGATTCAGAAACTATTTTTAGGGCTTCTCTGGTGGTCCAGTGGGTAAAGAGTTCGCCTTGCAGAGCAAGAGGCACAAGTTCAAGCACTGGCTGGGGAAGATTCCACATGCTGCAGAGTGGCTGGACCAGTGTGTTCAATTAAGAGCCAGCACTCTGGGGCGCCTGTGCTCAGAGCCAGTGCTCTGTGACCAGAGAGGCCATTGTGATGGGAGACCCACAAGTGTCAAAGAATAAAGATGGACGAAAACAATAAATAACTAAGAAAGAGCTCGTGGCATGAAGTTTAAAAAAAAAAAAAAAAAAAAAAACTTTTTTAATGTGATATGTGGCCCAAATAAAAGAGATCTTTTTTAAAATTGAAGGATAATAACTTTACAGAATTTCATTGATTTCTGCCAAACATCAACATGATGTACACATTGTTGTACAGAAGAAACTAACACAACATGTAAAACAATTATACTCCAATTAAAAAATAAAGAATAACGCCTTGCGGTCATAGTGACAAGAATTAAACTATATCATTTTTATATTATTTTATTTATTCTCATATCCCTGTGATGTGATAAGAATCCCACTTTACAGATGAGAAAACTGAGGTTTTAAGAAATTACTGAACTAACCCACTGCTGTGTAACTATAAAATGACAAACCAGGACTCAAAACAGGATTGGAACTAGATCGCCTTTTATGGTTATTTATGAAATTAAAAGGTTATTTAAATTCTTTTACTTTAAACATTAAAAAAATAACAAAAGTCATAATGGACAAACTCCTCACTAAAGGCAGATTCAAAATTATGGTGCACATTTTTTGAATGCCAGTTAAAAAGACCCAAAAACCCAAAGCCCATTTTTGCAGCTGGAAAAAGCCAAGAATGAGATTACTGGGTCTGCCAAAGAAATCTAATTTTCCTGGAACAATAATTTTATCCAGTATATCTTTTGCTTAGGTATGTTTTAACATGTGAATTTCATTCATTTCCTATTGTCTAATGCTGGTGGGTGGGTAGGTATAAGCATTGAAGAGGTGAATGGAATTATGGGAAATTATAGGTACAGAATTGGGAATCTGTTATAAACTTAGCCTTTCTTAGAAAGAAAGACTGCCAACAGTGGATTAGGAAGATCTAGTTGTGGAAGTTAAGACAAGATGATGGACCCTAAGCTCATCTCAGCCCACAAAACATCTCAAAACCACAACCACATGGGGAGTCACTTTCTCTGAGAACTGAAACAGCTCTTCTACAACCAAGGTGATAAAGAAGAAATCACAGAGAGTCTAGTAGGAAAAGGAGAAGCACTCTAGTCTAGACCCACACCTGGTGCTGGGTGACCTAGAAGAGAAGGGGGGTATCGCAGGTTAAGGGATCCTGTCTAAGGGGCAAGAAGGTAGAGCCCCATATTGGGCTCTCCAGCCTGGGGTCCCACAGAGAAGATGAGCTCCCTTGGCTGGTTTGAAAACCAGCTGGGCTTACCAGAGAGTCATAGGACATCAAGACTCAGTTTCATTCACTGATATTATCTTTTCAACGTTATAGGCATTTTGAGGCCTCCTAGCCTGAAACATTACACATCTCAGTGGAAACTGAGCTATTAGACTTTTTGATGTAGTGCCTTCTTCATATCTGGGATTTTTAACTTTCTCTCTCATTCTTACATTTGGGAGAATTATATGTATGTATGTGAACACGTCCATGTATCATGCAGTGTGTTTGTGTCTATTTCTCCCTCTCTTTCCATATGTAGATACACAAGTACAGAAGTAGAGAGATACACATAAAAGAGGGGACTACACAGACACATATATAGACATATGTTTGTAGTTATTATCTCCCCAAATATTTCCTCCTATTTGCAGAATGTAGTGAAGAGAGGGTAAAAGGTATAAAGAAGATGGTGACCACATACCGAGGTTTTTGATCTAGGAATACAACAAGCCGATAGGTGATCTAGATTCTAAATGAACTTTCTTAAGAACTAATGACTTCTTGTGGTGCAATAACACCTGCATTTTTTAAAATAAAGGGCAAATTCTCTGCACTGGCATCCTTGGCTTTTAGGTACCTGTTTGTTTTGTTGTTGCCAAAGGTTATTGGGACAAAGCACAAATGACAGATTGTCTGGAGACCATAAGGCTGCTAGCAGCCCACGGCGGTCTTCCACAGACTGCCAGGCCCCATGCTCTTTAATCAGGACTGCTAAATGATGCAGGTGGTGTTGAGATTGGGGCATCCTAGTATAACACAGGAGAAATTAGTGAATGTTCCCTTGACACCTGTTCCATTTGGCTTCTCTTCATCCCTTGCAAATGTCCTCAGAAGCAAAGAGAACCTGCTTTTAAGGACAGGTCAAATACCCCCTTTTTTATTTGTAAGAATGGGGCTTCTCAGGTGGCTCAGCGGTAAAAAAATCCGCCTGCCAATGCAGGAGATGTGGGTCTGATCCCTAGGTCGGGAAGAGACCCTGTAGTAGGAAATGGCAATCCACTCCAGTTTCCTGCCTGGAAAATTCCATGGACAGAGGAGGCTGGTGGAGTATAGTCCATGGGGTCACAGAGAGTCGGACATCAAGACTCAGTTTCATTCACTGATATTATCTTTTCAACGTTATAGGCATTTTGAGGCCTCCTAGCCTGAAACATTACACATCTCAGTGGAAACTGAGCTATTAGACTTTTTGATGTAGTGCCTTCTTCATATCTGGGATTTTTAACTTTCTCTCTCATTCTTACATTTGGGAGAATTATATGTATGTATGTGAACACGTCCATGTATCATGCAGTGTGTTTGTGTCTATTTCTCCCTCTCTTTCCATATGTAGATACACAAGTACAGAAGTAGAGAGATACACATAAAAGAGGGGACTACACAGACACATATATAGACATATGTTTGTAGTTATTATCTCCCCAAATATTTCCTCCTATTTGCAGAATGTAGTGAAGAGAGGGTAAAAGGTATAAAGAAGATGGTGACCACATACCGAGGTTTTTTTGATCTAGGAATACAACAAGCCGATAGGTGATCTAGATTCTAAATGAACTTTCTTAAGAACTAATGACTTCTTGTGGTGCAATAACACCTGCATTTTTTAAAATAAAGGGCAAATTCTCTGCACTGGCATCCTTGGCTTTTAGGTACCTGTTTGTTTTTGTTGTTGCCAAAGGTTATTGGGACAAAGCACAAATGACAGATTGTCTGGAGACCATAAGGCTGCTAGCAGCCCACGGCGGTCTTCCACAGACTGCCAGGCCCCATGCTCTTTAATCAGGACTGCTAAATGATGCAGGTGGTGTTGAGATTGGGGCATCCTAGTATAACACAGGAGAAATTAGTGAATGTTCCCTTGACACCTGTTCCATTTGGCTTCTCTTCATCCCTTGCAAATGTCCTCAGAAGCAAAGAGAACCTGCTTTTAAGGACAGGTCAAATACCCCCTTTTTTATTTGTAAGAATGGGGCTTCTCAGGTGGCTCAGCGGTAAAAAAATCCGCCTGCCAATGCAGGAGATGTGGGTCTGATCCCTAGGTCGGGAAGAGACCCTGTAGTAGGAAATGGCAATCCACTCCAGTTTCCTGCCTGGAAAATTCCATGGACAGAGGAGGCTGGTGGAGTATAGTCCATGGGGTCACAGAGAGTCGGACATGACTGAAGCAACTGAGTACACACACATGTGCAAACCTAAAAGGGAAAATTGAAACAAGACAACAGAAAAATCCTGTTTGTCAGAAGAAGCTGAAAAGGGCAGAGAGTCACAAGGCCAAAGATTTTTTGCAGCTATTACAGCCAAAATGTGTGGGTTTTCATCTTTAACTGCCCTGGAGAGGATTGCCTCCTGCATGGGCTTGGTTGAGTCCCTGGACTAGACTTAACCTTCCTGTGAGCATCTGCCTTAAAGTTTATGTTTCAACCCGAAAGCCTTTTCTGGCCTCTGTGGCAGGGATTTTGTTTTAGAAAGATTTCTAATTGTTACTTCCTCCCATGTAATTTCAGGTTTGTCTTCTGCTTTTCTCCTTATTCTCTTTGCTGATAACCCAGGCTTCATTCCTCTTGCTGGCACCCACAGCCTCACTAGCTGCTCGCTCCTCCATCCATCCCAGGATACGGACACTGTTCCTGTCCCAGTGACTCCCCAAAGAGGGATCCAACATACAGGATTCACATTAACCTAAAGGCAAAGCTAGTGTGCTTTGAGTCACCAATAAACTCAACCCCGATTGATTCAAAAACTTCGCTCAATAAAATGAATAAATATAAGAGACAAAATGCACTGTATGTTCACAAGTGAGTATATCCGTTTGGAGCTCATAACATCAGGGAAGAGTGTTCCTTCTTCCCAAGTGGCTAGGTCAGGTTGGAATAAACAGATTAAGAGTAGTGAGCATTGCATAAAGGACTGCCCAAGGTCAAAGAAGCCAAGTTAGAAACAGTTGGGGCATATTACGAGAACAATGAGAAAAATGAGGTAACCCGAATGGTGAGGGGCCGTTTTTTTAAGGACAGGTCAAATACCCCTTTTTTTATTCGTAAGAATGGGGCTTCTCAGGTGGCTCAGCGGTAAAAAAATCCGCCTGCCAATGCAGGAGATGTGGGTCTGATCCCTAGGTCGGGAAGAGACCCTGTAGTAGGAAATGGCAATCCACTCCAGTTTCCTGCCTGGAAAATTCCATGGACAGAGGAGGCTGGTGGAGTATAGTCCATGGGGTCACAGAGAGTCGGACATGACTGAAGCAACTGAGTACACAAAATGTGCAAACCTAAAAGGGAAAATTGAAACAAGACAACAGAAAAATCCTGTTTGTCAGAAGAAGCTGAAAAGGGCAGAGAGTCACAAGGCCAAAGATTTTTTGCAGCTATTACAGCCAAAATGTCTGGGTTTTCATCTTTAACTGCCCTGGAGGATTGCCTCCTGCATGGGCTTGGTTGAGTCCCTGGACTAGACTTAACCTTCCTGTGAGCATCTGCCTTAAAGTTTATGTTTCAACCCGAAAGCCTTTTCTGGCCTCTGTGGCAGGGATTTTGTTTTAGAAAGATTTCTAATTGTTACTTCCTCCCATGTAATTTCAGGTTTGTCTTCTGCTTTTCTCCTTATTCTCTTTGCTGATAACCCAGGCTTCATTCCTCTTGCTGGCACCCACAGCCTCACTAGCTGCTCGCTCCTCCATCCATCCCAGGATACGGACACTGTTCCTGTCCCAGTGACTCCCCAAAGAGGGATCCAACATACAGGATTCACATTAACCTAAAGGCAAAGCTAGTGTGCTTTGAGTCACCAATAAACTCAACCCCGATTGATTCAAAAACTTCGCTCAATAAAATGAATAAATATAAGAGACAAAATGCACTGTATGTTCACAAGTGAGTATATCCGTTTGGAGCTCATAACATCAGGGAAGAGTGTTCCTTCTTCCCAAGTGGCTAGGTCAGGTTGGAATAAACAGATTAAGAGTAGTGAGCATTGCATAAAGGACTGCCCAAGGTCAAAGAAGCCAAGTTAGAAACAGTTGGGGCATATTACGAGAACAATGAGAAAAATGGGACAGCAAGAGTGAAAACCTGAATGGTGAGGCCGTGTTCTAAAATCTCGTGTCTTGACATTTGTATTATTTCCATTCATGAAAAGCTCTAACAAAGTACAGTGCTTATGAGGATGGATTCTACTTTAGAGAAACCAAAATCCAAATTTCCTCTGGCACTGTCCGTGTGAACAAGATAAACCTCATATGCTGTCTAGGCCGAGTTTTTCTCATCTAGGGTGGAAATATTATTTATATGAAAAAAATAAGTACATTGCATACAACATAGAATTATTCAGGAATTATATTATTATGATTATTACTTTTTCAATCATACAATACATTTTCTGAGAATCAGTTTTGTTCTCTTTGCTGTGCTCGGTACTAGAGATAGAGTTAGAATGCAAAGACAACCTATAGAATGGGACTAAATGTTTGCAAATGATGTAACCAACAAGAGATTAATTTTCAAAATATATAAACAGCTCATATAACTCAATATCAAAAAAACAAACAAACAAACAAACAAAAAAAAACCCAAACAACCCAATCAAAAAGCTGGGAAGAAGATCTAAACAGACATTTCTCCAAAAGGCACATGAAAAGATGCTCAGCATTGCTAAATATTAGAAAAATGCAAATCAAAACTGCATTAAGGTATCAGCCTATACCAGTCAGAATGGCCATCATCAAAAACTCTATAAACAATAAATGCTGGAGAGGGTGTGGAGAAAAACTGTTGGTCAGAATGTAAATTGAAGTCATTATGGAGAACAGTATGGCATTCGTGCATGCTAAGTCGCTTCAGTACTGTCTGACTCTTTGCAATACCCTGGACTCCTCTGTTTATGAGATTATTCAGACAAGAACACTGGAATGGGTGGCCATTTCCTCCTCCTGGGGATCTTTCTGACCCAGGGATCGAATCTGTGGCTCTTAGGTCTATGTGCATTGGCAGGTGGGTTCTTTACCACTAGCGCCACCTGGGAAGCCCTATGGAGAACAGCATGGAGGTTCTTTTAAAAACTACAGAGCTACCAAATGATCCTGGAATCCCACTCCTGGGCATAGAGTTGAAGAAAACCATAATCTGGAAAGATACCTGCACCTCAAAGATCACTATAGCACTATTTATAATACCCAAGACATGGAAACAACCTAAATGTCCATTGGCAGATAAATGAATAAAAAAGATGTGGTATATATACATATATAGATATAGATATATGTATGTGTGTGTATATACATTCACATGTACATACACACAATGAAATATTACTCAACCATAAAAAAGAATGAAATAATGCCATTTGTGACAACATAGATGAACCTAGAGCTTATCAGACTAAATGAAGTAATCTAGATAAAGATAAAAATGTATGCTATCACTGTATGAGAATACTGAAAAAAAAATGACCCAAAGGAAACATACAAAACAGAAATAGCCTCACAGACATAGGAAACAAACTTCTGGTTGCCAAAAGGAAAAGTCTGGGGGGAGGGTAAATTAGGAGTTCAAGATTAACATATATACACCACTATATATATAGTAGACATTCTTAATAGTACAAGCAACTATACTCAATATTTTAAAACAACCTATAAGGGGAAAGTATCTGAAAAAAGTGTATACGTATATTTCAATCATGTTTCTATATACCTGAAATTAACACAATATTGTAAATTAGCTATACTTCAATTTTTAAAAAGTAGAATAAAATTGAATTCCTGTTCTCATTTCACTATCTATGGAAGAAAATGGGAAATTAGCCAACAAATTCAATACTATATCATACAGCGTGAGTAAGGTTACGTACGAGGAGGGGGGGTGATACATGTATACCAGTGGCTGATTCATGTTGGTGTGTGACAAAAACCATCACAATATTGCAAAGTAATAGCCTCACATTTAAAAAAAAATAATTATTAAAAAAAATTAAGTATAAATGCTCTGAATCTGCTCAGGTGGAGTGAGCAGCCCCTGGGGTTGAGGAGTTGACAAGCTTACCTGATTCATACCTGGCAGGTCAGGTAAGATTTCCAAAACAAGATGAAAGAGGGATCTTCCCAGCAGAAGGAACAGCTGGTGTCAAGGCTTCACAGGGCTCATTGCAACCCAGCCCAAGTGATGCACCTGGAGCACACCCAGCCAGCACAGGAGCTGAGAATAGAGGATTTCCCAAGGATCTGCCTTTTGTTCTTCTCTGATTCCCATGTGGATGGTGCCCTCAGATATTACCTTCTGTGTGCACATCACACGGAGAAAGAAAAGGGAGGTAAGGGGCCTGATACAGTCTGCTGTGATTGTTCAAAGCATGGACTTCAGAGACATGGAGGTTCTATACGTTTACACTTAGTCGTTACCTTTGTGACTCTGGGCAAGTTAACTGTGTCAAATCTCATCTTCCCTATCCACAAAATGGAGACCATATTTCTCATAGAGTTACTGTAGTGTTTAACTAAAATAATGTAAATAAAGAATTATTTCAGTGCCTGAACTATACCCGGGACTCTGTGTTGCCCAATTCTGTTTATCACTGACTGTTTCCTAAGGATTGTAACTTCAGCTTCAAACTGTTGGGCAGAGTTCCAGAGCCATGCCTGCTGCTGTCACCACCTCTGCTTGCACAAATGAAAGTGCAGTAATCCATACAATTTATATTGAGAAAAGGAAAAACTAACCTTGAAGGCAAAATATCAGATTACAAAAGAGATGGAATTAGAGAAACCCTGTCTTACAATACCATACATGGCACTCTGGTCTCCCACAGTTTCACTTCCTCTAGACCTTTTATTCCTCAGTTTTCCTCTCCATAACTGAAGTCCTAGCAACACTTTTTCAGACTGTCTTCATCACTATAGAGAGTAGAGGAAAAGGTTTCATAAGGAAGTCATACTAGAATGGGTAGCCCTTTGTAACCTGAGTCCTAGCCCCTTAAACAGAGTTGATTTTGCCAAAACTTTGAAATTGATACCAAGTTCTTTCAAGAAATTCGGAAGTTGAGTCACTTAAACATGTTTGAACTGAAATATCACAATGGAAATATCAGATAGTACTTAATCTCTTATCCTGTGCCAGGTTTTGGCTTATAACTGTCCATGTGATATGGTATGATCCAATCCTTGATAAATAGTTACTTATTGAAACATAGAAGGGCTAAAATAAATTAGGCAGATCATCACAACTAGTAAGTTGTTAATTCAGTCTTTGATTTTTTCTTTTTATTTTACTTCATTTTCTTTTTAAAAAGTGAAGTATATTTGATTTACAGTATTATATTAGTGTCAGGAGTAGACATAGCAATTCAATTTTAGATTTACAGTTTATTAAGAAATTTAGTTGGACTATGTAACTTGAAAACTCCAAAAAAGAAGAGGGAGGTAAGGGGCCTGATACAGTCTGCTGTGATTGTTCAAAGCATGGACTTCAGAGACATGGAGGTTCTATACGTTTACACTTAGTCGTTACCTTTGTGACTCTGGGCAAGTTAACTGTGTCAAATCTCATCTTCCCTATCCACAAAATGGAGACCATATTTCTCATAGAGTTACTGTAGTGTTTAACTAAAATAATGTAAATAAAGAATTATTTCAGTGCCTGAACTATACCCGGGACTCTGTGTTGCCCAATTCTGTTTATCACTGACTGTTTCCTAAGGATTGTAACTTCAGCTTCAAACTGTTGGGCAGAGTTCCAGAGCCATGCCTGCTGCTGTCACCACCTCTGCTTGCACAAATGAAAGTGCAGTAATCCATACAATTTATATTGAGAAAAGGAAAAACTAACCTTGAAGGCAAAATATCAGATTACAAAAGAGATGGAATTAGAGAAACCCTGTCTTACAATACCATACATGGCACTCTGGTCTCCCACAGTTTCACTTCCTCTAGACCTTTTATTCCTCAGTTTTCCTCTCCATAACTGAAGTCCTAGCAACACTTTTTCAGACTGTCTTCATCACTATAGAGAGTAGAGGAAAAGGTTTCATAAGGAAGTCATACTAGAATGGGTAGCCCTTTGTAACCTGAGTCCTAGCCCCTTAAACAGAGTTGATTTTGCCAAAACTTTGAAATTGATACCAAGTTCTTTCAAGAAATTCGGAAGTTGAGTCACTTAAACATGTTTGAACTGAAATATCACAATGGAAATATCAGATAGTACTTAATCTCTTATCCTGTGCCAGGTTTTGGCTTATAACTGTCCATGTGATATGGTATGATCCAATCCTTGATAAATAGTTACTTATTGAAACATAGAAGGGCTAAAATAAATTAGGCAGATCATCACAACTAGTAAGTTGTTAATTCAGTCTTTGATTTTTTCTTTTTATTTTACTTCATTTTCTTTTTAAAAAGTGAAGTATATTTGATTTACAGTATTATATTAGTGTCAGGAGTAGACATAGCAATTCAAGATTTTTATAGATTATACAGTCTTCTATATTAAAAGAAAATTTAAGTTGGACTATGTAACTTGAAAACTCCAAAGCAAGAAATAGAAAAAATTATTTTCTTCTGATCAACTGATGGGCATTTTTGGGCAAGCTGTCTTATCTTCTCCAAATCTTGACTTCCAAATTTGTAAAGTAAATAGACAGGCTAGAGACACCTTAACAGTTTTATGTTTCTATAATTTTTAGATGAGCCCTCAGCAACACATTTCTCAAACTAGCAATTTCTGTATCTCCCTGGGAAATTTCTGGAAACTTTTAATTCAAAAAGGCACCTAGATGGATAATACCATGAACATGAATGAAAAACATCTATCACTCCTTTTCAAACCACCTTATTCCTCTTCCAAGAGAGCTACCACTATTCAATCACTACATTCATTCAGGCCCAGACTGGAGGAAGGCTCTTTATCTCACTAAAAATCAGAACTGATGCATGAGATAAAACTTACTTGTCAGCACATCTACATAGTGATGAAAGGCTACCCTAGAAAACTGCTGCACAGTTCTCAAGCACCAAGTTGAAGCATCTAGTCTATAATGCTGGGGTAAAAATGTTCTCATTTTTCGCAACTCCTTGAATCTTATCTGTCCTCATGAACCAAATCAAGTTTCATTCATGGTATTCCTGCATGTAACCTGACCAGCAATGACTTCTTCCTTCCTTCCTTCTTCCCTGCCTCCCTGCTTCCTTTCTTGCTTGCTTGCCAGAAGGCTCAGTTCCTGGACTTTGATTATACTTAATTTGGAGCATGACTATATAGTGTTGGAGCATGACTATATAGTGTTTTTATAGAATTAAATGAGTTTTTCTTAGGTTCATTCATTTACTCATTATTCAATACTTGCAAATTTATTTTTCCATACTAGCATGAAGCTAGGTACTATGAATGTAATATGAATAAAGACACAGACTCCACATATGAAACTTGACATTTCACAACAGGTAAGCAACAACTGAAAATTACGATAAATGAGATATAGGACCACATAGTAGAAGTATTTGGAACATGAAAGAAGTCTCCCTGCAGCAAGTAAAGTTGAGTTCTAGAGTATGTGTAAGAATTGGAGAAGCACAGATGCAAGGAATGGGGTTTCTATGTAAAGGCAGTATGAAGCACAAATATTCACAATCAGATGAGGAAAACTGTGGTATATTATGAAAATAAGAACATGAGTGAGTCTGGTGAATTAACAAAGAACAACAAATTCAGTAAGCCTCAGATGCAAGGTGGGGATTGTAAGAGATAAGGTTGAAGATCTAGGATTTGATGGCATTTCCTTTAAGACACGATCATTGCATTGATTCAGCTCCAACCACCTTGGTTCCTTTTTGGCACCCTACTCTGGATTAAATTCTTAGAAGATTTTGATTGGTCTAGTTTGGATCAAGTACTCAATTCCTGGGGAGGCACAGTTGGTGGTGGTTCTAACAGAGCACTAAGACATGGGAGGGGTTAGCTTACTTCCCCAAAAATATACATCGGAAGTGCTATGTTGGCAAAAGGAAATGTAAGGAATAAAGAATAACAAATTCAAGAGATCTGAGTGCTTAACTGAGGGAAATAGATGGACACTCTACAGGACTATGGTCTGAACAGGTCTGTATTTAAGCTAACATACAAGGAAGAAGGCTTAGAGGGTGGACCATCCTGGAGGCTTGAAGACATACAGGTATAAGATGACGAATGGAGATCTATACAAAGGAAGTCATAGAAGGGACAGAGAAAAGAAACCTGGTTTGAGATATTAGTCCTGTAGAATGAAAAAGGCAAGAAGTTACTGTGTGTATCATAGCAGCCAGCCTATTTCGAGGAGCAAAGCAGGAGGTCAGACATTGACATGACTTAAATGCAGAACTCTGGCTTAGAAGGTGCTTAGTACATTCTGATGTTTAAATGTATTCTGTGCAACACAACATTAAAAAATTTAACTTCGCCCTGTTTCACATCATTTATTATAATGACTTTTAATCTCACAATTTTAGTTTCATTGCCTGATTATTGGTAGTATGCACTGGTTCACATAGGGAAAATGAAATTATTTCAAGTAGAATCTTTATCTGAGAAGATAAAGGAACATTCGGAAAAAAATAGTGTTGCAAGCTTGCAGGTGTTGCTTTAAATTCAAGAGAGGACCATAAAGCCTTGCTAAGTGAACATGTAAAAGTAATTGTGATAAATGTCCCAAAAAGTTAGGTTTGGTAACGAGGGTAGCTTTACAAAGCTCAGATTTCAGATTCTCTCTTTCACCACTATAACAGATACATCCATGTAATTTATTCATTTCTGACAATACAGAAACAATTTCCTCTGCACATGGAATTTGACAGCAATTAATTAGAAGATATAAATGCTAATAAATTTTGATATAATCTAATTTAAATTCATTACTTTTACATGTTAAATTAATATAATGGAGCCCAAATTTCAGATAATTTCTTATTTTCAGAACAGAGAGAGATGAAATAGGAAGAGAAAATCACCAAATTTCCGAAGCAAAACAAAAGAAACTTTGTAAAGAGAAGATTGCTGTAGCATACTGATGTGAGTAGGGATTTGGGGTTACTCCTGAAAATCTATAGTCATCACCCTATGAGCCACTGTCACGAAAAAAGAAAATGAGAAAGCAGAGCTGAGGCTCAAGAGACATGGGACTGAAATATAAATTAAATGTAATCATGCCATGCATTACCACCTCTACTCCTGCACAGCTTTAAAATCCATTTCAGCATAAACAGAGGGTGTGCTGTTCCAGCTTTAATAAGCTGACCTCAAAGGGGAAAAAATGATCTGTTTCTACAACTGAAGCTCACTCTTGACTAAGGAATCTGATTTTAAGGGCAGTTTTGATACACTGTTGGAATTCAGATGAACTCTTCAAATTCATAAGAATATCACTTATCAATCTTTCAGTAAACATCTCCTTTTCTTCTTCTCTTTCTCTCCCATCTCTCTTTTTCCTTATTACTGAGATACAGGAATAGATATTGAGGAACAGAGTATAAGTTTAGAGAATATTATGACTGATTTGATACATTTATATCTTATAATATGATCACTGCCATGGTGTTAATTAGTGTTCCTATAAAGTTCCTTGTCATTTATTTTGTGAACTTACCTCATTTTCTAGTTGCAAGTTTGTATCCTTTAGCCAACACCTCCCAGCTTCCCCACCTCTCACCCTGAAATCTCACAATTTTAGTTTCATTGCCTGATTATTGGTAGTAATTCACATAGGGAAAATGAAATTATTTCAAGTAGAATCTTTATCTGAGAAGATAAAGGAACATTCGGAAAAAAATAGTGTTGCAAGCTTGCAGGTGTTGCTTTAAATTCAAGAGAGGACCATAAAGCCTTGCTAAGTGAACATGTAAAAGTAATTGTGATAAATGTCCCAAAAAGTTAGGTTTGGTAACGAGGGTAGCTTTACAAAGCTCAGATTTCAGATTCTCTCTTTCACCACTATAACAGATACATCCATGTAATTTATTCATTTCTGACAATACAGAAACAATTTCCTCTGCACATGGAATTTGACAGCAATTAATTAGAAGATATAAATGCTAATAAATTTTGATATAATCTAATTTAAATTCATTACTTTTACATGTTAAATTAATATAATGGAGCCCAAATTTCAGATAATTTCTTATTTTCAGAACAGAGAGAGATGAAAAAGGGAAGAGAAAATCACCAAATTTCCGAAGCAAAAACAAAAAGAAACTTTGTAAAGAGAAGATTGCTGTAGCATACTGATGTGAGTAGGGATTTGGGGTTACTCCTGAAAATCTATAGTCATCACCCTATGAGCCACTGTCACGAAAAAAGAAAATGAGAAAGCAGAGCTGAGGCTCAAGAGACATGGGACTGAAATATAAATTAAATGTAATCATGCCATGCATTACCACCTCTACTCCTGCACAGCTTTAAAATCCATTTCAGCATAAACAGAGCGCTGTGCTGTTCCAGCTGTAATAAGCTGACCTCAAAGGGGAAAAAATGATCTGTTTCTACAACTGAAGCTCACTCTTGACTAAGGAATCTGATTTTAAGGGCAGTTTTGATACACTGTTGGAATTCAGATGAACTCTTCAAATTCATAAGAATATCACTTATCAATCTTTCAGTAAACATCTCCTTTTCTTCTTCTCTTTCTCTCCCATCTCTCTTTTTCCTTATTACTGAGATACAGGAATAGATATTGAGGAACAGAGTATAAGTTTAGAGAATATTATGACTGATTTGATACATTTATATCTTATAATATGATCACTGCCATGGTGTTAATTAGTGTTCCTATAAAGTTCCTTGTCATTTATTTTGTGAACTTACCTCATTTTCTAGTTGCAAGTTTGTATCCTTTAGCCAACACCTCCCAGCTTCCCCACCTCTCACCCCTGGTAACCATCATTATATTCTACTATCTGTTCTCAATACTGAATATTGAGGCTAACAACAACAACAAAAAGATTCGACAGATAAGAAGATACCATCACTAAAAATACAAGAAGGCAGGAAATGATTATCTTCAAAATGCTGAAAAATAATACTCATAAACTAAAATTTAATGTGCATTTAAGTGATCATAATAAAGTGAGAGAAAAATTAAAGATATTTTCAGATGTAATAATAACATGAGTTTATCATTAAATTAACTTTACAAAGTAAATATTGGATTTTCCTGGTGGTACTGTGGCTAGGAATCTGACTGCCAATGCGGGGGACATGGGTTCAATATCTGGCCTGGGAAAATTCCATATGCAGCAGGCAAGTAAGCCCATGTACCACAACCCCTGAGCCTGTACTCTAGAGTCACAAGCTACAGCAACTCTTGAGGCCTAAGTGCCTAGAGTTTTTGCTCTGCAACATGACAAACCACCAGCACAAGAAGCCTGTGCATCGCAAGGAAGAGTAGCCCCTGTTTGCTACACCTAGAGAATGCACACACAGCAATGAAAACCAAGTACAGCCAAAATGAATAATTTAATTAAAAAAGTACTGGTCAAGATAACTCAAAATATAGAAGTATGCATAAATAATGAAAAAACAAACTCTTAAACTCTTTATAATTAAATTTCACTAGCATTAGTGCAGTACTTAGACATTAGAGGAAAGATAGCAGGGACTGTGATCACTGAGAAAAGAGAAACAAATGAGATGAGCCTTGTGATCACCCCAGACTTCTGTCTAGATTCATATTTCTAATAGTCCAGAGAGGTGAATCCTCCATAGAGCATGGTGCTCTCTACAAGTTTGAACCATTAATCAGGGACATGCATACTACAACCACAATGAAAGGCTCTAAACACCCACCAAAGTGGATAAAATTAAAAATACTGGAGGATGTGAACTCACAATCTAGCAATTACCCTCCTAAGGTATTTTCTCAAGGAAATGGAAACATATATCTACATGAAGACTAGTATGTGATGCTAAGCTTACTCATCCTTTAGCCAACACCTCCCAGCTTCCCCACCTCTCACCCCTGGTAACCATCATTATATTCTACTATCTGTTCTCAATACTGAATATTGAGGCTAACAACAACAACAAAAAGATTCGACAGATAAGAAGATACCATCACTAAAAATACAAGAAGGCAGGAAATGATTATCTTCAAAATGCTGAAAAATAATACTCATAAACTAAAATTTAATGTGCATTTAAGTGATCATAATAAAGTGAGAGAAAAATTAAAGATATTTTCAGATGTAATAATAACATGAGTTTATCATTAAATTAACTTTACAAAGTAAATATTGGATTTTCCTGGTGGTACTGTGGCTAGGAATCTGACTGCCAATGCGGGGGACATGGGTTCAATATCTGGCCTGGGAAAATTCCATATGCAGCAGGCAAGTAAGCCCATGTACCACAACCCCTGAGCCTGTACTCTAGAGTCACGAGCTACAGCAACTCTTGAGGCCTAAGTGCCTAGAGTTTTTGCTCTGCAACATGACAAACCACCAGCACAAGAAGCCTGTGCATCGCAAGGAAGAGTAGCCCCTGTTTGCTACACCTAGAGAATGCACACACAGCAATGAAAACCAAGTACAGCCAAAATGAATAATTTAATTAAAAAAGTACTGGTCAAGATAACTCAAAATATAGAAGTATGCATAAATAATGAAAAAACAAACTCTTAAACTCTTTATAATTAAATTTCACTAGCATTAGTGCAGTACTTAGACATTAGAGGAAAGATAGCAGGGACTGTGATCACTGAGAAAAGAGAAACAAATGAGATGAGCCTTGTGATCACCCCAGACTTCTGTCTAGATTCATATTTCTAATAGTCCAGAGAGGGTAATCCTCCATAGAGCATGGTGCTCTCTACAAGTTTGAACCATTAATCAGGGACATGCATACTACAACCACAATGAAAGGCTCTAAACACCCACCAAAGTGGATAAAATTAAAAATACTGGAGGATGTGAACTCACAATCTAGCAATTACCCTCCTAAGGTATTTTCTCAAGGAAATGGAAACATATATCTACATGAAGACTAGTATGTGATGCGTATAGAAGCTTACTCATGATCGCAAAAATGAAACCAAAAACTGAGAAGAGATCCAAATGTCTGTCAACAGGAAATGAATAAACAGTTTGTAATACATTGATTCAATAGAACACTATTTAAAACTAATGGAAAAAAGTACTAACACACATGACATCATTCACGAAAGCCAAAAATATGTTGAGTGAAAGAAACTAAACAGAGTAAATTAGATACTATATAATTTATATGAGACTCCAGAAAAGACAAATTTAATAGTGACAGAAAGCAAGTTAGGTTTGTCTGGATCTGAGCATGTGACATAATGATAGAAAACAAGCTTCAATAACGCTAAACTGTTGAATAATTTGTCACAATTTGTTCAGTCTATACATTTTTGTTGTGCTTAAATTAGGACTTAATGCAGTTTGTAATTACAATGTAAAATGAAAAATCTAGAGAAATATTATACATCTAATAAACATACCAAAAGTATTCAGCTTTACTCAGATTTAGGTAAACCTGCAATTACACCATAATTAAGTTGGCAAAATTTAAATCTTTGAGAATACTAACTATGGACAAGACTGTGGAGAATCATAAACTCTCAAAGCTGACTTGTGGAGGTGTCAACTAACACAATATTTGTGGACAATATCTGGTAGACTTTTAATATGCTTAGCTGAGTGAGATATGTGCGCAGTGTCATGTACTCAGATAACTGGGGTTCAACTCCTTCTCTAACTTCCGTAAGTCTTGATTTGATTCCCTTATTTCTAAAATGAGGACAATGATTAGAGCTACTTTATAAAAATGTTACTAGCATATGATCAGTTAATGTATGTAAGATAAGCAAAGTCTTAGAAAAATGCCTGGTTTGATCCCGGATGGTTACCCAGAGGATTTCAATTCTTTCAGCATCTGTTTACTTTTTCCTTTGAAAAATATTTGAAGCAAATTAGTCATGTTAAATTTTTTAAAGCAGGTGTTGAATCATGTGTCATTATCTAAATGGTTTAATATATAAGGGTTTTCTCTGTAAATAAAGCTTTATAGTATTTCTTAAGCTGCAATTAATGCTTATTGGCTGGTCCCAGTAACAGTTATATTTATAGTCTCTCTAAAATGATGAGACTTATTTTCAGCATGAATTTCAAGCATATTTCTCACTTACAGACTCACTTTACATACATGTATAGTATATCTTTATAGTTATACCAGATATGAACACTAAAGCTGAATTTGCATTATTCAAATATCATTATAAAATGTTTAGTTCTTAAATTATATTTAATACCAACTTCTCTTATTAAGATTCTGCCTTCTTTTCTTATAAAATTACTATTTTACTCAATTCATCTATGCTTTAGTACCTGCTCCCTGCAGCTTGTATGGTAAAGTGTCTACAATGTGGAAGACCCAGGTTCAATTGCTGTGTTAGGAAGATCCCCTGGAGAAGAGAATGAATACCTACTCCAGTATTCCTCATGCAGAGAGCAGCCTGGCAGACTACAGTCTATGGGGTCACAAAGACTGAGTGCCCAACATTTAGTCAGGCTCAGGAATGGAGAACACACACTCAAGCATCTGAAAATAGGTTGTCTCCTTTATATGAGTTTAAACGTTGATTTTGAGAATTATTCATTGCAGCATCAACTGACAGTTTATTTTCATTCCTATTCTAGTGCCCCAGATTTCATCATTGGTTATAATGTTTTGAAAAAAAAATTCATCATTATATCATAAATCATTTCTGAAGCATTTTCTAAAAAATCAATACGCGAAATCATGTAATTTCCACATTTTTCTTAAAGGTAAATTGAATTGTCAGACTTAATGATTTGGGAATTAATAGAACAAAAATGAAAATTCTTTGAGAAACAAAGGAGGGGTAGGGGAGGCAGAGAGAGAATATAATGAAACTAATGAAATACTAGTTCGTTTTTTTCTTTTTTTTTTTTTTCTTTTTGCCACTTCTATTGGTCTTTCATTTATTTATTTTCATCCATCTTTGTTCTTTGGCCTGTGTGGGCCTCCTATTGCAGTGGCTTCTCTTATCGCAGAGCGCCGGCTCTGGGCACATGCACTCCAGAGCTCCGGCTCCATAGTTGAACACATCGGTCCAGCCACTCCGCGGCATGTGGGACCTTCCCAGGCCAGGGATCGAACCAGCGCCCCTTGCACTGCAAGGTGGTGTCCTTTCCCACTGGACCACCAGGGCAGCCCTAGTTTGTTTGGTTTTTTAAAGACTTTCCTAGTGTAGGCTGTTCAAGTGCTGACTCACAAAACTGAGGTTAACACATTTTAAAAGAATCACTAAAAAGCATGCAGGAAAAAAGTCAGAACAAATATTTGCTGACAGATTTAAAATAAAAATATGTTTGTTAGTATTTGCTAAAACATAAACTCAGATTAAATGTATTTTAGCTACTGGGGATTTATTTTCTTTTGAGTATTTTTTCATGCACAATTATAGGAATTTTTTTCTGGGTAGTGGCATTAGTGGTATTTATCATTTTTGAGCTTTATATACTAACATAAAATATATTACTTTGGAAAATTTTATTGCTAAAAATTTATCTGGACATTTCAGAAAAGCACAAAGACTAGAATAAGAATTCAAATTTATTGTTGTGGCATACTCAACACCAAGGACTATTTCAGTTCCTGAAACTAATCAACTGTTACAGTGAGTGAAACAGTATTATATTAAAAAAATTAATAAGAAAGATATAATTTTAACTTATTTTACTGAGTAGCTATATAATACATAATCCATCATAATTGTACAAGCTCACTGGTTAAGAACATGGGTTTTATAATTTGCATTTTTGGCATGAGCTTTTCTAGCTGTGTTATCTAGGTTAAATTACTTTACTTCTCTGTGCCTTAATTTCCTCATCTTATAAAGGGAGATATTAAAAGTTATTAGCTTTTATTAGGAGATATTAAAAGTTATTAACATAGTTTTGGTATAAGAATTAATAAATCAATACATATAGAACACATAATGTTATAGATCCGGTATATATGTCTCCCAACATTTTTATGTTGAAGCCCTAACCTCCCATGTGATATCTGGTGGTAAGACTTTTTGGTGATAACCGGGCTTACTGGATTTATTGAGGGCAAAGCTACCTAATTTTTAGTCACTAAGTCATGTCCGACTTGTTGAACTTAGAGCCCGGCTCTGGGAACACATCGGTCCAGCCACTCCGCGGCATGTGGGACCTTCCCAGGCCAGGGATCGAACCAGCGCCCCTTGCACTGCAAGGTGGTGTCCTTTCCCACTGGACCACCAGGGCAGCCCTAGTTTGTTTGGTTTTTTAAAGACTTTCCTAGTGTAGGCTGTTCAAGTGCTGACTCACAAAACTGAGGTTAACACATTTTAAAAGAATCACTAAAAAGCATGCAGGAAAAAAGTCAGAACAAATATTTGCTGACAGATTTAAAATAAAAATATGTTTGTTAGTATTTGCTAAAACATAAACTCAGATTAAATGTATTTTAGCTACTGGGGATTTATTTTCTTTTGAGTATTTTTTCATGCACAATTATAGGAATTTTTTTCTGGGTAGTGGCATTAGTGGTATTTATCATTTTTGAGCTTTATATACTAACATAAAATATATTACTTTGGAAAATTTTATTGCTAAAAATTTATCTGGACATTTCAGAAAAGCACAAAGACTAGAATAAGAATTCAAATTTATTGTTGTGGCATACTCAACACCAAGGACTATTTCAGTTCCTGAAACTAATCAACTGTTACAGTGAGTGAAACAGTATTATATTAAAAAAATTAATAAGAAAGATATAATTTTAACTTATTTTACTGAGTAGCTATATAATACATAATCCATCATAATTGTACAAGCTCACTGGTTAAGAACATGGGTTTTATAATTTGCATTTTTGGCATGAGCTTTTCTAGCTGTGTTATCTAGGTTAAATTACTTTACTTCTCTGTGCCTTAATTTCCTCATCTTATAAAGGGAGATATTAAAAGTTATTAGCTTTTATTAGGAGATATTAAAAGTTATTAACATAGTTTTGGTATAAGAATTAATAAATCAATACATATAGAACACATAATGTTATAGATCCGGTATATATGTCTCCCAACATTTTTATGTTGAAGCCCTAACCTCCCATGTGATATCTGGTGGTAAGACTTTTTGGTGATAACCGGGCTTACTGGATTTATTGAGGGCAAAGCTACCTAAATGAGATTATTGTTGTTGTTATTTTTTAGTCACTAAGTCATGTCCGACTCTTTGTGACCCCATGAACTCTAGCCTGCCAGGCTCCTCTGCCCATGGGATTCTTTAGGCAAGAATACTGGAGTGGGTTGCTGTTCCCTTCTCCAGAGGATGATCTTGGCCCAGGGATCCAACCTGAATCTCCTGTATTGGCAGGCAGTTCTTTACACTGAGCCACGTGGGAAGTCCTTGGATGAGATGAGCATTCCTATAAAGAGAGCAAGAGCCCAGAGCTTGTCCTCTCTCCACAAGGGAGGGGACGGAGGATAGAAAGAGAAGAGCCAGCACCTGCAGCCCAGGAAGAGGGATTTCATCAGGACTGCACCAGGCCAGCACCCTGATCTTGGCCTTTCCAAGAGCCCAGAACTCTGTGCAATAAACACCTGTGCTTTAAATCATCTTATCTATGGTATTTTGTTATAGCGGCCCAAATAGACTGAGACACATACAAAATTAGTACATAATAAGTAAAGTGTGTTACTTTGTATTATTTAGCCTTATATTTCTTAATGCACATGTAACTGGCACGCAAACTTCTGACTTAGGCATGATTACTAATATTTAAAAGGCAAGGAAACACAGACATTTTAAACTAAACGTCAGCCCAGAGCTATTCTGTTGTAATCATTTTTCCACCTTTGTTTTACAGTTTATAGCACAATTATGGTCCAACCTTTCACAACTACACAAGTAGTCAGTGAATAGAATCAGGATGAAATCTGGGGTTTCTTAGGACAAGACCAGCACTCTTCACAAAATTTCTCTTACATACCTTTTTTTAAAAATACATCATAAGTCATAATACTCTTCTCAGAAGGTAGAGTGATAAATAGCAATTCTACTGACCACCATTTCTATAAACTACTTAAAATGACTGTTAAGATTTGTTAATAATTAATGATCATTTGTAGATAAATCTGGTCCCTTCAGTTCTGGCTAGCTCATTTATGTTCTCTTTAGCACTACCTCCCAATTTTGTGATACCCCTGTGATATCTGGTGGTAAGACTTTTTGGTGATAACCGGGCTTACTGGATTTATTGAGGGCAAAGCTACCTAAATGAGATTATTGTTGTTGTTATTTTTTAGTCACTAAGTCATGTCCGACTCTTTGTGACCCCATGAACTCTAGCCTGCCAGGCTCCTCTGCCCATGGGATTCTTTAGGCAAGAATACTGGAGTGGGTTGCTGTTCCCTTCTCCAGAGGATGATCTTGGCCCAGGGATCCAACCTGAATCTCCTGTATTGGCAGGCAGTTCTTTACACTGAGCCACGTGGGAAGTCCTTGGATGAGATGAGCATTCCTATAAAGAGAGCAAGAGCCCAGAGCTTGTCCTCTCTCCACAAGGGAGGGGACGGAGGATAGAAAGAGAAGAGCCAGCACCTGCAGCCCAGGAAGAGGGATTTCATCAGGACTGCACCAGGCCAGCACCCTGATCTTGGCCTTTCCAAGAGCCCAGAACTCTGTGCAATAAACACCTGTGCTTTAAATCATCTTATCTATGGTATTTTGTTATAGCGGCCCAAATAGACTGAGACACATACAAAATTAGTACATAATAAGTAAAGTGTGTTACTTTGTATTATTTAGCCTTATATTTCTTAATGCACATGTAACTGGCACGCAAACTTCTGACTTAGGCATGATTACTAATATTTAAAAGGCAAGGAAACACAGACATTTTAAACTAAACGTCAGCCCAGAGCTATTCTGTTGTAATCATTTTTCCACCTTTGTTTTACAGTTTATAGCACAATTATGGTCCAACCTTTCACAACTACACAAGTAGTCAGTGAATAGAATCAGGATGAAATCTGGGGTTTCTTAGGACAAGACCAGCACTCTTCACAAAATTTCTCTTACATACCTTTTTTTAAAAATACATCATAAGTCATAATACTCTTCTCAGAAGGTAGAGTGATAAATAGCAATTCTACTGACCACCATTTCTATAAACTACTTAAAATGACTGTTAAGATTTGTTAATAATTAATGATCATTTGTAGATAAATCTGGTCCCTTCAGTTCTGGCTAGCTCATCACTTGGTCATGGCTCTTAGGGCCTGCCAGTTAAGCATGGCCTGTTCAGCAATGGGCTATCAACATTACTTTCTTTCGATACCCCTGTTAAAATCTCCCTAAGCCAATAATATAGGCACATATCTAAATGATGAAATGTCTGGAAGGAAAACAACTGCTTAGAGTTGTCAACAAAACATTGGGAGATAGAAAAGAGATGGTCAAGTGGTAATTGACATGACAATGCAGAGAAAAGTGCACACATATGCCCAGAACCTTTCTCAGCAAGAAGCTCTGCTATGCACAGGAGGCCATATGCTACACATAAAAGAAAAAGATTAAAACATTTCCTCATACTATATAGAAAAATAGACTCAAAATGGGTTGTGTGTGCATACTCAGTCTGACTCTTTGCAACCCCATAGATTGCCTGCCAGGCTCTTCTGCCCAAGAGATTTTGTGGGCAAGAATACTGGAGTGGGGTGCCATTTCCTACTCCAGGGAATCTTCCTGACCCACGGTTCAAAGCCATGTCTATTTTTTCTTTTTTCTGAGGTGTGAACTTTTTTACTCAATATTTTCTGGGTTTTTCTCTTTTTTTTAACTTTTATTTTACTTTTAAATATTACAGAGTTTTGTTGTTTACAGATATGTATGCTCCCAGATTAGTCATATGTATACCCCCCCTTCCCACCCTATGTCTCTTGCTGTCTCCTGCACTGGCAGGCAAATTCTTTACCACTGCACCACCTGGAAAGGCCTAAATGGGTTAAAGACCTAAATATAAGACTCGAAATCATAAAACTCCTAAAGGAAAACAGGCAGAACAGGCTTTGACCTGAACAGTAGCAATATTTGTTTGGATCTCTTTCTTAAAGCAAAAAGAAACAAAAGCAAAAAGGAGAAAATCGGAATTAATGCTACTAACAATCCTTCGCACAGCAAAGGAAATAATCAACAAAAAGAAAAGACACCTTACTGAATTGGTGAAAATATTTAAACGTAATATGAGCAATAATGGGTATCTCAAATATACTAATACAAAGGAGTCATATAGTTCAATATCAAAAGAAAAAAAATAACCTGGTCAAAAAATGGGCAGAGCATAACAAGAAATGCACTTGAATCAGTTTTAATGAGGCAGATGAATCTAGAATCTACTATACAGACTGAAGTTATGTAAGAGGGAGAAAGATAAATATTGTATACTGACACATATGTATGGAATCTAGAAAGATAGTGCTGATAAATGAATACGCAGAGCAGCAATGGAGTGGTGGACATGGAGAACAGTCTTACGGACAATGAGGTGAAGGAGGGGAGTATGCTGTAGGACTAGGGGATCTCAAACAGGGGCTCTGTGGAGATCTGGAAGGGTGGGATGGGGAAGGAGATGGGAGGAAGGCTCTGGAGTGGGAGGACATAAACGTATACCTGTGGTGGATTCGGGTCGATGCGTGGCAGTAAACAACAAAACTTTGTTTAAAAAATGGCAGAGAACCTGAATGGCATATAGATGGCCCACGGGTATAATAAACAGTGCTCAGCGTCACTAATTATCAGGGAAATGTGAATCAAAATCACAGTGAAGTATCACCTCACACGTGTCAGAATGGCTATCTTCAAAAAGTCTTCAAACAACAAATACTGGCAAGGATACAGACACGGCTGGCTGAGGATCCCTAGGGGTCCCCGGGGCTAGTGCTGCCTCACTGGTGGGCAGAGTCAGGGTCCCAGAGACTCTGGGCTGCTGCCCGCCTACTGGCTGGTGAAGCCAGGTCCTGGGGTTAGCACTGGACCCCACTGCAAGTGGAGCCAGGCTCTGGAATCTGGCTGCAGGGCCCGGGAATCCCAGAGCTCTTTACAGACTGGACTTCCGAAATCATAAAACTCCTAAAGGAAAACAGGCAGAACAGGCTTTGACCTGAACAGTAGCAATATTTGTTTGGATCTCTTTCTTAAAGCAAAAAGAAACAAAAGCAAAAAGGAGAAAATCGGAATTAATGCTACTAACAATCCTTCGCACAGCAAAGGAAATAATCAACAAAAAGAAAAGACACCTTACTGAATTGGTGAAAATATTTAAACGTAATATGAGCAATAATGGGTATCTCAAATATACTAATACAAAGGAGTCATATAGTTCAATATCAAAAGAAAAAAAATAACCTGGTCAAAAAATGGGCAGAGCATAACAAGAAATGCACTTGAATCAGTTTTAATGAGGCAGATGAATCTAGAATCTACTATACAGACTGAAGTTATGTAAGAGGGAGAAAGATAAATATTGTATACTGACACATATGTATGGAATCTAGAAAGATAGTGCTGATAAATTAATACGCAGAGCAGCAATGGAGTGGTGGACATGGAGAACAGTCTTACGGACAATGAGGTGAAGGAGGGGAGTATGCTGTAGGACTAGGGGATCTCAAACAGGGGCTCTGTGGAGATCTGGAAGGGTGGGATGGGGAAGGAGATGGGAGGAAGGCTCTGGAGTGGGAGGACATAAACGTATACCTGTGGTGGATTCGGGTCGATGCGTGGCAGTAAACAACAAAACTTTGTTTAAAAAATGGCAGAGAACCTGAATGGCATATAGATGGCCCACGGGTATAATAAACAGTGCTCAGCGTCACTAATTATCAGGGAAATGTGAATCAAAATCACAGTGAAGTATCACCTCACACGTGTCAGAATGGCTATCTTCAAAAAGTCTTCAAACAACAAATACTGGCAAGGATACAGACACGGCTGGCTGAGGATCCCTAGGGGTCCCCGGGGCTAGTGCTGCCTCACTGGTGGGCAGAGTCAGGGTCCCAGAGACTCTGGGCTGCTGCCCGCCTACTGGCTGGTGAAGCCAGGTCCTGGGGTTAGCACTGGACCCCACTGCAAGTGGAGCCAGGCTCTGGAATCTGGCTGCAGGGCCCGGGAATCCCAGAGCTCTTTACAGACTGGTCCTCAGGACAGAGTGCAGAGGCTGGGGTGGGGGTTGGGAGAGGTTTCCTGTTCCAGGTGAGTAAGAGGTGGGGGCGGGGAGGGGCGGGGAGGGTCCCGAAGGTTGGGATGGCTGCTGGTGGGCAAGGCCAGAGCCCAGCCGGTTCCAGAGTAGGGTCTGACCGGAGTTGCTGATCCTAGTTTTCTTGCTTCCGGAGTCTGCACTGTGGTGGGTAGAGCTGCGGCTTGGCCCTCGCTGGAGCCCCCAGGCGGAGCCCTCACATGTCTAGGGTCACATCAGCTAGCGGCGGGGCTGTGACCGCCTCTTTAGTCCTTCGTCCGGAGGCGTCCAGCACTCGCACCGGAAGGCCGTTGGGCAGGACCAGGTGTGGTGTTGGTGCTAATGAGTCAATATGGCCACCGCAGCGTTCGCCTGGTTGAATGTCCGCAGGGTGAGAGAGTCTCCCCCCTTCTCTGGAGACTTTCCAAGACCAGCAGGTAGGTCTGGCCCAGGCTCCTAGCAAACGACTGCTTTTGCTCTGGGAGTTTGTGTGTGCCTTTAAGACTGAAGTCTGTTTCCCTCAGCCTGCGAGCGTTCAGCAGTTAAGCTCTGCTTGCCTTCAAGCAGAATGCTCTGTGGGCTTATCTTCTGGGTGTGGGATCCCCTCTCTGGGAAGCCTGTTGTGGGGCTCAGGACTCTCCCTCTGAGGGAGAACCACTGCACAAGAATTATTCTCTAATGCGCGTGTCGCCCACCTGGTAGGGGGATGGGATTTGATTACAACGCCAGTCTGCTCCTCCTACGGTCTTCTTGTGTGGCACGCATTTTAAGTTGCTACAGTAGTGTATGCTTCTTTGTGACCATATAATCTGTAGCCTGCCGGGCTCCTCTGTCCATGGGATTCTCTAGGCGAGTGGGTTGCTATGCTCACCTCCAGGGGATCTTCCCAACACAGGGGTCAAACCTGCATCTCCTACGTTGTAGGCGGATTTTTATTTACCTCTGAACCACTGGGGAGGCCCACACAGTCTCCCTGCAGTTCCTTTTACGTTGGAGCCAGGCTCTGGAACTGTGCAGGGCCGGAATCCCAGAGCTCTTTACAGACTGGTCCTCAGGACAGAGTGCAGAGGCTGGGGTGGGGGTTGGGAGAGGTTTCCTGTTCCAGGTGAGTAAGAGGTGGGGGGCGGGGGAGGGGCGGGGAGGGTCCCGAAGGTTGGGATGGCTGCTGGTGGGCAAGGCCAGAGCCCAGCCGGTTCCAGAGTAGGGTCTGACCGGAGTTGCTGATCCTAGTTTTCTTGCTTCCGGAGTCTGCACTGTGGTGGGTAGAGCTGCGGCTTGGCCCTCGCTGGAGCCCCCAGGCGGAGCCCTCACATGTCTAGGGTCACATCAGCTAGCGGCGGGGCTGTGACCGCCTCTTTAGTCCTTCGTCCGGAGGCGTCCAGCACTCGCACCGGAAGGCCGTTGGGCAGGACCAGGTGTGGTGTTGGTGCTAATGAGTCAATATGGCCACCGCAGCGTTCGCCTGGTTGAATGTCCGCAGGGTGAGAGAGTCTCCCCCCTTCTCTGGAGACTTTCCAAGACCAGCAGGTAGGTCTGGCCCAGGCTCCTAGCAAACGACTGCTTTTGCTCTGGGAGTTTGTGTGTGCCTTTAAGACTGAAGTCTGTTTCCCTCAGCCTGCGAGCGTTCAGCAGTTAAGCTCTGCTTGCCTTCAAGCAGAATGCTCTGTGGGCTTATCTTCTGGTTGTGGGATCCTCTCTGGGAAGCCTGTTGTGGGGCTCAGGACTCTCCCTCTGAGGGAGAACCACTGCACAAGAATTATTCTCTAATGCGCGTGTCGCCCACCTGGTAGGGGGATGGGATTTGATTACAACGCCAGTCTGCTCCTCCTACGGTCTTCTTGTGTGGCACGCATTTTAAGTTGCTACAGTAGTGTATGCTTCTTTGTGACCATATAATCTGTAGCCTGCCGGGCTCCTCTGTCCATGGGATTCTCTAGGCGAGTGGGTTGCTATGCTCACCTCCAGGGGATCTTCCCAACACAGGGGTCAAACCTGCATCTCCTACGTTGTAGGCGGATTTTTATTTACCTCTGAACCACTGGGGAGGCCCACACAGTCTCCCTGCAGTTCCTTTTTTACGTTGGAGAAGGTCTTTTCTGGTAGATTCCAGTTCTTTCTCATCAATGGTTCTTCAGCAAACCATTGTGGTTTTGGTGTTCTTGTGAGAGGAGATGAGCTCAGCAGCGTTCTCTGCCATCTTGGCTGCTATTGAGGGTGTGGAGAAATGGGAATTCTTTTACACTGTGAGAATGTAAAGTGGTGCAGCCACTATGGAAAATAATATGATGTTTCCTTAAAAAACTAAAATAGATCAACCACGTGATCCACTGTTGGATATAGATTCAAAGAAAATGAAAACAGTAATTTGAAAAGATACATGCAGCCCAACGTTGATAGCAACATTATTTATTGTAGCCAACAATGAATAGGTAAAGAAATGACACACACACACACAGACACACACACACACAGTGGAATATCACTCAGCCATTATTCCATTTGCATTTGCAGCAATGTGAATGGGCCTAGTATAACGCCAGATTAAATAAGTCACACAGAGGAAAACTTTTTTATCATCTGTATGTGGAATCTAAAAAACTAAAATGAATATGTGTAACAATACAGAGACTTGACAGTATAGAGAACAAGCTAGTGGTTTACAGCAGAGAGAGCAAAGAGGGGAGGTGGGGATAGAGGTATGGGATTAAGAAGCCCAAGCTACTGTGTATCAAATAAATAAGTAACAGGAATATATTGTGCAACACAAGGAAATATAGCCTTTATTGTAAAATAACTTTGTTTTTATTTTTATTTATTTTTATTTGTTTGCTGGCTGCACAAGAATTATTCTCTAATGCGCGTGTCGCCCACCTGGTAGGGGATGGGATTTGATTACAACGCCAGTCTGCTCCTCCTACGGTCTTCTTGTGTGGCACGCATTTTAAGTTGCTACAGTAGTGTATGCTTCTTTGTGACCATATAATCTGTAGCCTGCCGGGCTCCTCTGTCCATGGGATTCTCTAGGCGAGTGGGTTGCTATGCTCACCTCCAGGGGATCTTCCCAACACAGGGGTCAAACCTGCATCTCCTACGTTGTAGGCGGATTTTTATTTACCTCTGAACCACTGGGGAGGCCCACACAGTCTCCCTGCAGTTCCTTTTTTACGTTGGAGAAGGTCTTTTCTGGTAGATTCCAGTTCTTTCTCATCAATGGTTCTTCAGCAAACCATTGTGGTTTTGGTGTTCTTGTGAGAGGAGATGAGCTCAGCAGCGTTCTCTGCCATCTTGGCTGCTATTGAGGGTGTGGAGAAATGGGAATTCTTTTACACTGTGAGAATGTAAAGTGGTGCAGCCACTATGGAAAATAATATGATGTTTCCTTAAAAAACTAAAATAGATCAACCACGTGATCCACTGTTGGATATAGATTCAAAGAAAATGAAAACAGTAATTTGAAAAGATACATGCAGCCCAACGTTGATAGCAACATTATTTATTGTAGCCAACAATGAATAGGTAAAGAAATGACACACACACACACAGACACACACACACACAGTGGAATATCACTCAGCCATTATTCCATTTGCATTTGCAGCAATGTGAATGGGCCTAGTATAACGCCAGATTAAATAAGTCACACAGAGGAAAACTTTTTTATCATCTGTATGTGGAATCTAAAAAACTAAAATGAATATGTGTAACAATACAGAGACTTGACAGTATAGAGAACAAGCTAGTGGTTTACAGCAGAGAGAGCAAAGAGGGGAGGTGGGGATAGAGGTATGGGATTAAGAAGCCCAAGCTACTGTGTATCAAATAAATAAGTAACAGGAATATATTGTGCAACACAAGGAAATATAGCCTTTATTGTAAAATAACTTTGTTTTTAAATTTTATTTATTTTTTATTTGTTTGGCTGCCCCAGGTCTTATAGCTGTGGGATATTGGTTGTCACATGCAGGATCTTTAGTTGCAGCCTGCAGGTGCTTCGGCTTGTGGGATCTAGTTCCTTGACTAGGGATCAAATCTAGGCCCCCTGCATTAGGAGCACAGAATCTTAACCACTGGACCACCAGGGAAGTCTCAAGAATTCTTAACTCTCTCCTGTTTCTTTCTCCATGTCTGGTCCAGATTTGAACAAGTCTCTTTATCCAACTTCTTATTTGAATTCCTAGTGAACATATGGCCAAGATAACATGCATTTTGGTCACTTCCTTCTAGTCTACATTGGATTGCTGCAGCTTCAGTTTTCTTGTGTCCACATCTTACCATTACCTTCAGTGCTTGCTACCACACACAAATTCACACACACACACAGAACCCTCACACACAAACACACATCATGCTTACAAACTCAACCAGTATGGGGAATGTACCTGCACATATTTTATTTGCCATTGAGTCAGCACATGTTACTTTTTCCTGACCAGATGCTTGATGTACTCTGCGTAGAAGTTAAATAAGCCGGGTGACAATATACAGCCTTGACATACTCCTTTCCCAGTTTTGAATCAGTCTGTTGTTCCATGTCTGGTTCTAACTGTTGCTTTTTGTCCTGCACGCAGGTTTCTCAGGAGGCGGGTAATGTGTTCTTTATGAATAATCCAGTTTGCTGTGATCCACACGGTCAAAGGCTTTGGTGTAGTCAACAAAGTTTAAGTAGTTTTTTTTTTTTTTTTTTTTAATTCCTTTGCTTTTTCTGTGATCCAATTTCAGCTCTGGTTCCACTGGTTCCTCTGTCTTTTGTAAATCCAACTTGTACATCTGGACTTTCTCAGTTCACATACTGCTGAAGCATAGCTTGAAGGGTTTTGAGCATAATCTTGCTAGCATGTGAAATGCGAGCAATTGTATGGTAATTTGAACATGGCTTTGCCTTTCTTTGGGACTGATTTACATGCATTTTTCAAAATTTCTTCAAAACATAAAAGAGTTTGATCCCATGTGACCTTTATATATTCAAAGTCTCCACAGTTTTATAAAAGGGAATATGTTCTCATATTAAGACTAACTTGAAGAAATGAAAGCATGTCATTAAATATTATGCCAAATATGATATCCATACATAGAGACCCCTTGGGCAAAGGCATATGCAGGGCACCAAAGATAATTAGGAAATACTCTTTGAAATGTCTCTGGGACTAGGGAGAAAATTTAGAGCCTGAAAACTATTTTGGAGTTATCCTACAATTGTAAATATTAAAGCAACTATGTTACTCTTTTTTTTTTTTAATAAATTTCTGTTTTTACTCATCATAAGGAATATATATTTATATTTATAATAATAAGTATAGGTATAATATATACATATATAATTAAGAAATTTATATACTATATAAAACATAAAATTTATTAAGTCTATAAGGTAATAATTGATATATAAATGGATTCAAAGACTCCTAATTCCAAAGCTCCCAGAAACCTCTAAACCATATGCTGGGAACCACTGATTTATAACACTAAACTTACACACACAAAATGTATGGCAATAAACAACAAAACTCTGTAAAGCTATTATCCTTCAATTAAAAAATAAAATAATAAAAAATACATTCTAATTGATCAACGAAACTACTAAAGATAATGGATAAACACTGGATTAAGACAGTAATTCTCTGTCTTTTTTACTGTCATCTCTCCTAAGAGCTTTTTAGACTTTCTTTTTTTTTTTTTTAATTTATTTATTTGTTTTTTTACATGTTTGTTCCCAGATCATTCATATGCATATCCCTGGACCCTCCCCCCACCCAGTTCCCCCCCTCCCATCCCTCCAGACCATCGCTCCAAGTGGTTGTAGGTACCCCTATTCCCCTAGCACAATGACAATAGCTATCTTTTCCACACATGACAGTATAGGTTTCCATGTTACTCCCTCCATGCCGCCCTCCCACTGTTCGGTCTCCACAATGTCTTTATGTCTATTCTCTGTTTTTTCATGAGTTCACTGCGTGTGTTATCATGACCATCTTACTAGATCCCATATATATGAGTTAGTATACTATACTTGTCTTTCTCTTTTTGACTTACTTCACTTTTTATGATAGGTTCTAGAGCCAGCCACCTCATTAGGACTGAGTTTTCTGCATTTCTTTTAACAGCTGAGTAGTATTCCATTGTATATATGTACCAGAGCTTCTGGATCCATTCATTTGTCGATGGACATCTAGGTTGCTTCCATGTTCTGGCTAGTGTATACAGAGCTGCAATGAACATTGGGGTACAGGTGCCTCTTTCAGTTTTGATTTCATCAGGATATAGGCCTAATAGTGGGATTGCTGGGTCATAGGGTGCTTCTATTTTTAGTTTTTTAAGGAATCTCCATATTGTCTTCCATAGAGGTTGTATTAATTTACATTCCCACCAGCAATGCAAGAGCTTTCCCTTTTCTCCACACCTTCTCCAGCACTTGTTGTCTGTCGATTTGTTGATGATGGCCATTCTGACAGGTGTGAGGTGGTATCTCATTGTGGTTTTAATTTGCATTTCTCTGATAATCAGCGAGGTTGAGCATCGTTTCATGTATTTTTGGGCCATCTGTATGTCCTCTTTGGAGAGGCGTCTCTTTAGATCTTTTTCCCATTTTTTGATTGGGCTGCTCGTTTTCCCTGTGCTGAGTTGTCTGAGTTGCTTGTAGATTTTGGAGATTAATTCTTTGTCTGTTGTTCAATTTGCTATGATTTTCTCCCACTCTGTGGGGTGTCTGTTCAACTTTTTGGTGATTTCTTTTGCTGTACAAAAGCTTTTAAGTTTCATGAGGTCCCACGTGTTGACTTTTCTTTTCAGTTCCACTATTTTAGTAGGTGGGTCAGAGAAGATCTTGCTTTGATTGATGTCCTTGAGGGTTTTGCCTATATTCTCCTCTAAGAGTTTGATGGTTTCTGGTCTTCCATTTAGGTCTTTAATCCATTTTGAGTTGATCTTTGTGTATGGGGTCAGGGATTAAACTGTTTTAATATATTGAAACATTAAGTGAATTTTAGACGGACACTTTTGGAATCACTAAACATGCAAAATGAAGAGGTTGAGAATGCTATATAGACAATTGTGTCAGCCAACATATATGGTGTCATTTCATGAAAATCAAGTTAAGGATAAAAAATATTAAATATGTTTAGGCTTAAATGTACTATATCTACTAGCTATTTGAAAAGATCTTAGCTGAGAAAAATGTCTACTACTTTCTGTTTCTTTTTTCTCCATTTCTTTGACCTTCTACCCGGTATAAATAAGCACTGATAAGTAGGTCTGTTTGTAGCCGTACCTTTACATTAGGCATATTTTTATTAGATCTATACATATCATGATTTCACCCCAGGTTTATAGGCCTAATAGTGGGATTGCTGGGTCATAGGGTGCTTCTATTTTTAGTTTTTTAAGGAATCTCCATATTGTCTTCCATAGAGGTTGTATTAATTTACATTCCCACCAGCAATGCAAGAGCTTTCCCTTTTCTCCACACCTTCTCCAGCACTTGTTGTCTGTCGATTTGTTGATGATGGCCATTCTGACAGGTGTGAGGTGGTATCTCATTGTGGTTTTAATTTGCATTTCTCTGATAATCAGCGAGGTTGAGCATCGTTTCATGTATTTTTGGGCCATCTGTATGTCCTCTTTGGAGAGGCGTCTCTTTAGATCTTTTTCCCATTTTTTGATTGGGCTGCTCGTTTTCCCTGTGCTGAGTTGTCTGAGTTGCTTGTAGATTTTGGAGATTAATTCTTTGTCTGTTGTTCAATTTGCTATGATTTTCTCCCACTCTGTGGGGTGTCTGTTCAACTTTTTGGTGATTTCTTTTGCTGTACAAAAGCTTTTAAGTTTCATGAGGTCCCACGTGTTGACTTTTCTTTTCAGTTCCACTATTTTAGTAGGTGGGTCAGAGAAGATCTTGCTTTGATTGATGTCCTTGAGGGTTTTGCCTATATTCTCCTCTAAGAGTTTGATGGTTTCTGGTCTTCCATTTAGGTCTTTAATCCATTTTGAGTTGATCTTTGTGTATGGGGTCAGGGATTAAACTGTTTTAATATATTGAAACATTAAGTGAATTTTAGACGGACACTTTTGGAATCACTAAACATGCAAAATGAAGAGGTTGAGAATGCTATATAGACAATTGTGTCAGCCAACATATATGGTGTCATTTCATGAAAATCAAGTTAAGGATAAAAAATATTAAATATGTTTAGGCTTAAATGTACTATATCTACTAGCTATTTGAAAAGATCTTAGCTGAGAAAAATGTCTACTACTTTCTGTTTCTTTTTTCTCCATTTCTTTGACCTTCTACCCGGTATAAATAAGCACTGATAAGTAGGTCTGTTTGTAGCCGTACCTTTACATTAGGCATATTTTTATTAGATCTATACATATCATGATATCTTTTATAGCTACCCAATTTTAGAGGTTACATTTGAAGATAACCCTGAAAATTGAACATTTTTTAAAGGATACTCTGCTACTTTTTTCCTTCAAGCAATCCTAAAGGCAAACCAGTTGGAAGTTAAAGAGCATTTATACCTCATCAAATTTTCATGAAAAAAAAAAAAACGTGATTTTACAGAAATTACTGGTAAAATACATCTTAACATTAGGTCTTTCCATGGGAAGTCCAAATACAGCAGAAAATAAGATTTTTCTTGTTATATTGGTTTAAAACTTTGTATTCTGCCATGTTTTTTTCTACTTGATTTTAAACATAGCTTATTTTAGACTCCATAATATTAATTCCTGAGTGATTTACATATTCTTCATTCAGAAATCTTTATAATGTTATTTCTCAATATTCTTAGCCTAAATTTAAAAAGTACATCATCTTTTTTTTTTGATTAACGTTTTTCTTTAGTGTGAATCTGAGTAAATGTAAGCATGAGAAGGTTAATTTGATTTAGTTACCATGAAGAATGTGTAACAACAAATAAACAAGAATATATTTAGCAGTCCAAATATAGGAAAAGTATCCTGAGCCACATGTTGATAGTATGTGGTTTGTTCTTCCTGCATATAGGTCATGGTACTAACATACATAAATCTTTTCTCATCACTCGCCCTATAATGGTATAGAGAATCAGCATATTGGAGATTGTATTTTATTCCATTATCACCATCATTTTTTAAAAGACATTTTTTTCTGTGCTGTCTTAAATGGAGATAATTCATTATTAATACATTTTGAAAAAAAAAACTACAAAAGCCACCAAGGAAGCCCAAATATTATTGTACCTTTATAAAAACAATTCAGTATTTGCAATGGTTACTTTATGTGGCTTTTATAAAATGTGACTTTAAGTTTTATGTTTTATCCTAGCCCCTGAGCTGTTTTGCTCTTGTCTCTCAAAGCCATTTCAAATAGAAGGCACTGTATAGATTTAGTAGTAAATCTTAATTTTATTAATGGCATGAATAAAAATAACCCTACAATCACTACATTGTGTACTATAATACAGCAACACAAATGACACGGTAAGATTATTCCCCCAATTTAAAAACTGTGGAAACTTTGAACTATACAGTGGTAGTAACTTAAAAAAGATCCTGCTACTAATAAAAGGCAGAGCCAGGCTCGAGCTTAGGTGTGATTGGAGACAAATTGTTATAAATGAAAGACATATATTAGGGGTATGATGGCACTTTTGTTTGTAACAAGTTATGAGAATGACAGCAGAGAAGGGCACATAGAATTTCAATAACATTTCTTTCTCAAGCTATTAAAGAGTTATTATTTTTTAAGAAGACAATACATAACAGTATTCTAAATAGAACTCTCTGGTCTAAAATAAAATTAGAGGTGAAATATATTAGCTGTATAATTATATTTAAACTATTTATAATTTTTAATGCATATTGGAGACCAAATGAAATGTGTAGTTGCTGATTTCAATCCACCAGTGTAAATAGGAAACAAATAGCATATGAAAGTATGACCCCACCATCTTTTTCTTCTTCTTTTGAGTCAGAACCTCTTAGTTCTCTATTTATTAGGAGTTATTTTAACCCAATTATGCCAACATTGATGGATTTTTATCAAAAGATGCTTTCTGATATTATTCCAATTAAGCAAGTATAATTCTTTTGTTAATGGTGAATAGAACAATTTAAATATGACTATAAGGAAGAACAGTTATCTTCAGATATATTTTACAATAAGGATTTGCTTAATTTACTGAATTTCTATTTTGAATCTTGTTGATTGTAGTTTTTGTGGGTTTGTTTATTTTCATGTCATTGTATTATATTTTCCAAAAATGAAATCGGTAATACATTAGTCTCATAAGAAAACAAACCACAGAAAAAAAATTTTTTTCTGAAAGACATTTTGTCAGTAAGGAATGATTCTTCTGGCAATTTTAGGCAATAAAAATTTTACCCAGCAGCTTTAGAAATAGTGTTTTACTCCCTGTTGATTGTGTCTACAAATGCATTTTTTACTAGGTCAGTTAGTGTAACTTTTAAATGGTATTGACACTACTTTTCTAATTTTTGTTAAATTTTACTACATGCAGTCCTAGCTACTCTATTTTGTTTTAAGTTGATGTTCTTATGTAGGTATATGGCCTAGGGCCTGAATAAAAGACTTATGATTTGTATATTATTATTCAGCTAATTTATAAAACCTTAGAGCCTACTATCTCATGTATTTCAGTAGTGAACTATGATTCAAGATGGATAGATACTATTATTTTGCTAGTTTTTGGTGTATTTCTGAGCACTTTAAGTCTGAGGGGCTCCCCTAATGGCTCAGCAGGTAAAAATTTGCCTGCAAGGCAGGAGACATGGGGGACATGGGTTTGATCCCTGGGTTGGGAAGATCCCCTGGAGGAGGAAATGGCACCTTGTACTGGAAACATCCCATGCTATTTTCTTTCTTTTAAAATTACTTTATTTTGATTGGAGGATAATTACTTTACAATATTGTGATGTTTTTTTCCATACATCATCATGAATCAACCACAGGTATACATGTCCCTCCCCATCCTGAACCCCCCCACTCATTTCTCTCCCCACCTTATCCCTCTGGGTTGCCCCAGAGCAACAGCTGTGGCTACCCTGCTTCATGCATTGAATTTGCACTGGTCAACTGTTTTGCAGATGGTAATATACATGTTTCAATGCTATTCTCTCAAATCATCCTGCCCTTACCTTCTCCCACTGAATCCAGAAGTCTTTTCTTTACATTTGTGTCTCCTTTGCTGCCCTGTCTCCAAGCTATTTTCAAAACAAAAAGCAAATGAGTGATAAAATCAAAATGTCTTCTTATGACCAAGTTAATGTAGATAGAAAGACAAAGTCCAGATTTGGCTTTACTGGAAAAATGATGACAAAGTATTTAGAGTGGTTCACCTTGATCTGTGTGGTGCTAATATGGGTAATTTTATTTTCTTCTTTTTGGTAATCTGTCTTTCTATATTTTCTGTAATAAACATGTATTACTTTTGAAATAAGGAAAAGAAATGAGGCAAGAAAGGAAGCAAACAAGCAGAGACAAATGATATACGGAGTTAGAAAGGACTTCTGGGTGTTCTGTAAATGGCAGTCAATACATCACAATTGCAGAGGCAGATTCAAATTTGGGGGAAAAAAAAAGTAGCTTTGTGTGCAGTTCCCAGAAAATGGACCATTGTGGAGGCTAGGAGCCCAGTTAAGGAGACTGTTTGGCATTGTGGATGAGGAATGATGAATTCTTCAACTGAATAGGGCATGGAGATGGTACAATGCAGAGTAACAAAGAGCTACTGCCGGAAAAAAATGTAACCCAGTGTGAATGCAGAAGACTGTGCAAATGGATGGGTTTCAGCCTGAAGGTCTCAGCTTGCTCTCAATGTCAACAAACAAACAAACACACACACACATGAAAAGAAATAAATGTATATGTTAAGAAATTAATAGTGTCTCTGGGAATTTTCACTCGAGTACAGTATTTCTCCTGGGAAAAGTTACTCAATCCAACCCGGAGTTAGTTGTCTGAAAATAGGAGCTGAGGCTTCCTCCCCATGCCTGGATGCCAAATAAGCAAAAGAAAAGGCTGGGGGTGTCTCAAAGGACAGTATTTTTACTTTCTATAACCTGCAATATTGTTTGGTAGGTTCCCCTAGAGAGAGGCAGAACTTTCTGGCATCTCTCCCAAACTCTCATTCATTCTATTATCTGACTATATATCACACATATCAGAAGGACATATCCGAGAGAACCAGCTGTGCCCAGCACCGCCCCTTCGTCTCCATCCTTTGGGAGCCAGCCTGACCACAAGCAACCTCAGGTTCTCTGTGCCATACATTCTACAGTGGAGAAATCTTCAGGGGACGCCTAGAGCTTCACAGTTCCAACTTTGATAGAGTACGTAATTCTTCAGAGGAAAGTTAGAAAGCCTATTTTTGTCTCAGATATAAAATCATAGCCTACCAAGTGGTCTCTGCTAATCATAAAGCTTATCTTTTGTTGTCCACCTATCTGAAGCATGTTTATATCTCAGATGATTCTAACTTCAGATAGGAAAGAAGGCTGTCATTTACTAGGATTTCTGAAATCTCAAAACCACTGCTGTTGAGATACTGTCACACCTATTTCTTGGTCCACTAGAGTGGAACTTACCAGTTTCAATCCATCCACAGAGTAAGTCTGCTGTCTGCCATTGGATTGGAGAGGTGCCTTGCAAATGTAAGTAAATCAGGGAGAGAGGGAGATATGAGTAATGAGATCTAGGGTAGAAGGGAGGTCTGAAGCTTCTTAAATAGCTTTTCAAAGCATTCAACTTTTTAGGTTCATTCCTCAGGTTCTACGGTCATCTCTAAATATCTGTTATTTCCAAAAGATAACATTTTTTAAAAAATTGAAGAATATATTTCTATGCAATATTATATTTATTTCAGGTATATAATATAGCAATCCAATATTTTTATAGATTATATTCCATGTAAAGTTATTAAAGAGGGATTTAAGAAGGCAGAGAGGATGATCAGCTTATGCACATAAAAAGGAGGACTCATCTTTCACATATTGAATTCAGATACTCAGACTTGTCTTTGTTCTCTGCCTCCCTAGGAAAGTGAGATAGTTGCCTGAAGCACAGTATCTACATTCAAAGGTTAAAAACTATAGAAAAAGAATGTCTCTCTCTTGAAAATCACTTGTACATCTAGACAAGAATTAGCTGTGATTAGACCGTGTGTCTATCTTGAGACTAATAACTATGTACAGAAAACATTATGCTTTGATTGCCCTATACTGAATTATCTGGTTCCATGAAGACAAAGGTGGGTTCAGACCTGTCTAAATACCCTCTACCAAAAGAAGGGTGAATCAGTACTCATGACAGAAACAGTAAATATCTACTATGCAAATGCTCATGTGTAATCATATAGCACATTTCTTTTCAGAAACTTAAAGGATAGGTTGGTATAATTAAATTACCAGCCTTTTACAGATTTTACCCCTGATGTTGTACTTATGTACTAATAGGAACTTAGTTCCTATTAATAGGTTTAGTGTTATAATCAGGATTAATGATCGCTACCATTTACTGAGGGCTGTTTTCTTTTTTAACAGAGTTCTGTTGTTTACTGCCACGTATCAACCCGAATCCTACTTAGGGCCATTTATCATGCATTGTGCTTTTCATATGTTATCTATAATCTGTCATAAGCCCATTTTGTTGAAAGCAATTTTTTATTTTGTCAAGCTTTGCAAATCAAAAGCGATATTTTTCTTCTTGTTCCTCCCACCCTTGGCTTTATTGAGATATAATTGATACACAACATTGTATGAGTTTAAGATGCACCATGTATTGATTTGATACTTTTAGACACTGTAATATAATTACCACTATAGTGTTAGCTAGAACTTTCATCATGTCACATAACTACCTTTTCTTTTTGTAGCGAGAACAAAGCATTCAACTTTTAGGTTCATTCCTCAGGTTCTACGGTCATCTCTAAATATCTGTTATTTCCAAAAGATAACATTTTTTTAAAAATTGAAGAATATATTTTTATGCAATATTATATTTATTTCAGGTATATAATATAGCAATCCAATATTTTTATAGATTATATTCCATGTAAAGTTATTAAAGAGGGATTTAAGAAGGCAGAGAGGATGATCAGCTTATGCACATAAAAAGGAGGACTCATCTTTCACATATTGAATTCAGATACTCAGACTTGTCTTTGTTCTCTGCCTCCCTAGGAAAGTGAGATAGTTGCCTGAAGCACAGTATCTACATTCAAAGGTTAAAAACTATAGAAAAAGAATGTCTCTCTCTTGAAAATCACTTGTACATCTAGACAAGAATTAGCTGTGATTAGACCGTGTGTCTATCTTGAGACTAATAACTATGTACAGAAAACATTATGCTTTGATTGCCCTATACTGAATTATCTGGTTCCATGAAGACAAAGGTGGGTTCAGACCTGTCTAAATACCCTCTACCAAAAGAAGGGTGAAGCAGTACTCATGACAGAAACAGTAAATATCTACTATGCAAATGCTCATGTGTAATCATATAGCACATTTCTTTTCAGAAACTTAAAGGATAGGTTGGTATAATTAAATTACCAGCCTTTTACAGATTTTACCCCTGATGTTGTACTTATGTACTAATAGGAACTTAGTTCCTATTAATAGGTTTAGTGTTATAATCAGGATTAATGATCGCTACCATTTACTGAGGGCTGTTTTCTTTTTTAACAGAGTTCTGTTGTTTACTGCCACGTATCAACCCGAATCCTACTTAGGGCCATTTATCATGCATTGTGCTTTTCATATGTTATCTATAATCTGTCATAAGCCCATTTTGTTGAAAGCAATTTTTTATTTTGTCAAGCTTTGCAAATCAAAAGCGATATTTTTCTTCTTGTTGTTCCTCCCACCCTTGGCTTTATTGAGATATAATTGATACACAACATTGTATGAGTTTAAGATGCACCATGTATTGATTTGATACTTTTAGACACTGTAATATAATTACCACTATAGTGTTAGCTAGAACTTTCATCATGTCACATAACTACCTTTTCTTTTTGTAGCGAGAACATTTACAATTTACTCTTAACAAGTTTCAAGTATATCATATAGTTTGAGAGTGAAATTGAGAGTCGCTCAGTCATGTCCAACTCTTTGAGACCCCATGGATGACTCATAGGATTCTCCAGGCAGTAATACTGGAGTGGGTAGCCTTTCCCTTCTCCAGAGGATCTTGCCAACCCAGAGATCGAACCCACGTCTCCCACTGCAGGCGGATTCTATACCATCTGAGTCACCATAATCACAGTGCTGTGCTCTAGATCCCCAGAATCTATTGATCTTCTAACTGGAAGTTTTTAATTCTTTAACTAACACTCCCTATTTCTTCCATCTCTGAACCTACTGTAATCGCTATTCTACTCTGTATTGCTGCAAATTTGGCTTTTTCAGGTTGCTCATATCAGTGATATCATATAGTATTATGAATAACTGCCTTGCAGCTAAATCAAACTTTAAGTTTTAGGCTTTCTATAGATTTCTAACATCCTGTTTGCCTCTTTGAAATTATAAGTTTTCCTTTTACAGTTTGTTTTAGTTACAGTTTCTGAAAAAGGATGGCATATTGTCTAATCAAAGATTTCCTCTTTCTACTATCATAATATATATGTGAGGTGATGGATATGTTAATTAGCTCAGTGGGGAGACTACTTTCACAGTGTATAAATGTATCAAATCATCACATTATGTACATTAAATATCTTTGTCAATTATACCTTCATAAAGAAAAACAATTTTTAAAAATATTTTCAAGAAATTATACAACATGCAAGTATAATCTTGATAAGGAATCTAGCTATTGAATGAAGTTAGTAAATTAGCAATATTGGTTATAACATAGTACAATATTGCTACTTGACATCTTGTTACTAACTTTGATTATTCATATTGAAAGTTTACCATATGCAAGTCTTTCATTATATATGAGGCAAGCAAGGATTCAGTCACAGGATCCAATATGTAGACATGACCCAGTTTACTCAAGGTCACTCAACCAATCTGTGGGAAAATCAGAAATGAGCTACAGCTCATCACAGAGCCCTCATTTCACTCAACAATTGTCTCACAGAACTGGGTGGCATCCATCATGATGACACATTACCCGAAGGCTGGACCAACACAGTATGGCATTCATACTGAAAGAAAAGTAGTGACAAGGAAAGAAAGTCCATTATTCAAGTTAAAGTGTATTCCTCTTTTACAGTAGCTCCAGATTTACCTCGGTGCTTACGTCACCCTACAGGTCTAGTAGAGGAGGTGGGAACAGATGCAAGAGCAATATTTGTGGGAAGAAAGCATTAGGAGTAACTCCATTCCTTCTTGTTCAGTACCCAGGAAGAATATTTGGTCAGACCACTAACCAGATGTATTTTATAAAGCCATTTTCTCAGCACTCTGTTACTGGTTCTCTTCTGTTATCATGAATAAAATGCATTTCCAGAGGAAGAAATGTGTAAAAGGTATTCAAATCTGACTTACTGTCCTCTTAATATGGCTCACACCCTCACTTATGACATTATGTATCTGCAAAAATCAAATGCAAGTTTATTACAATGGATGTATATTTCACAGCTCTTAATATTTAGATAAGTTTGAAAAGTAATTGCATTACTCAACAGTTTCTTGGGAGGATGTAAAATGCTCTTTTTTTTTTTTAATTCTTTATTTTAAAGATTTGACAGAGTTTTGTAGTTCACAGACATGTATGTTCCCAGATCAGTCATATGCATATCCCTGGTCCCCACCCCCCCAGGTCCCCCCATCCCACCCCTCCGGACCATCGCCCCATGCCGTTGTAAGCAATTCTTACCACAATGACAATAGCTATCTTTTCCACACATGACAGTATAGGTTTCCATGTTACTCCCTCCATGCCTCCCCCTCCCTATTTCTTCCCCACAATGTCCCTATGTCTATGCTCTGTCTGTTTTTCCATGAGTTCCCTGAGTGTGTTATCAAGGCCATCCTACTAGATTCCATATATGTGTGTTAGTATACTGTATTTGTCTTTCTCTTTTTGACTTCCTTCACTTTTTATGATCGGTTCTAGAACCAGCCACTTCATTAGGACTGAGTCTTCTGCATTTCTTTTAACAGCTGAGTAGTATTCCATTGTATATATGTACCAGAGCTCTTGTATCCATCCATTCATCGATGGACACCTAGGTTGCTTCCATGTTCTGGCTAGTGTATACAGAGCTGCAATGAACATTGGGGTACAGGTGCCTCTTTCAGTTTTGATTTCATCAGGATTTAAGCCTAATAGTGGGATTGTTGGATTGTAGGGTGCTTCTATTTTTAGTTTTTTAAGGAATCTCCATACTGTCTTCCATAGAGTCTGTATCAATTTACATTCCCACCAGCAATGCAAGAGCATTCCCTTTTCTCCGCACCCTCTCCAGCATTTATTGTCTGCAGATTTTTTGAAGATGGCCATTCTGACGGGATTGAGGTGATATCTCATTGTGGTTTTAATTTGCATTTCTCTAATAATAAGCAAGGTTGAGCATCATTTCATGTGCTTTTGGGCCATCTGTATGTCCTCTTTGGAGAGGCGTCTCTTTAGATCTTTTCCCCATTTTTTGATTGGGTTGTTCATCTTTCCTGTGCTGAGTTGTCTGAGTTGCTTGTAGATTTTGGAGATTAATTCTTTGTCTGTTGTTTCACTTGCTATGATTTTCTCCCACTCTGTGGGGTATCTGTTGAGCTTTTTTGTAATTTCTTTTGCTGTACAAAAGCTTTTAAGTTTCCTAAGGTCCCACATGTTCATTTGTCTTTTGAGTTCCGCTATTTTAGTAGGTGGGTCAGAGAAGATCTTGCTTTGATTTATGTCCTTGAGGATTTTGCCTATATTCTCCTCTAAGAGTTTGATGGTTTCTGGTCTTCCATTTAGGTCTTTAATCCATTTTGAGTTGATCTTAGTGTATGGTGTCAGAGAATGTTCCAATTTCATTTTTTTGTGTGTAGCTGTCCATTTTTCCCAGCACCACTTGTTGAAGAGGCTGTCTTTGTCCCATTTTATAGTTTCTCCTCCTTTGTCAAAAATAAGGTACCCATAGGTGCATGGGTTTATCTCTGGGGTTCTCAGTCTTTTTTTCCATTTTTATGATCGGTTCTAGAACCAGCCACTTCATTAGGACTGAGTCTTCTGCATTTCTTTTAACAGCTGAGTAGTATTCCATTGTATATATGTACCAGAGCTCTTGTATCCATCCATTCATCGATGGACACCTAGGTTGCTTCCATGTTCTGGCTAGTGTATACAGAGCTGCAATGAACATTGGGGTACAGGTGCCTCTTTCAGTTTTGATTTCATCAGGATTTAAGCCTAATAGTGGGATTGTTGGATTGTAGGGTGCTTCTATTTTTAGTTTTTTAAGGAATCTCCATACTGTCTTCCATAGAGCCTGTATCAATTTACATTCCCACCAGCAATGCAAGAGCATTCCCTTTTCTCCGCACCCTCTCCAGCATTTATTGTCTGCAGATTTTTTGAAGATGGCCATTCTGACGGGATTGAGGTGATATCTCATTGTGGTTTTAATTTGCATTTCTCTAATAATAAGCAAGGTTGAGCATCATTTCATGTGCTTTTGGGCCATCTGTATGTCCTCTTTGGAGAGGCGTCTCTTTAGATCTTTTCCCCATTTTTTGATTGGGTTGTTCATCTTTCCTGTGCTGAGTTGTCTGAGTTGCTTGTAGATTTTGGAGATTAATTCTTTGTCTGTTGTTTCACTTGCTATGATTTTCTCCCACTCTGTGGGGTATCTGTTGAGCTTTTTTGTAATTTCTTTTGCTGTACAAAAGCTTTTAAGTTTCCTAAGGTCCCACATGTTCATTTGTCTTTTGAGTTCCGCTATTTTAGTAGGTGGGTCAGAGAAGATCTTGCTTTGATTTATGTCCTTGAGGATTTTGCCTATATTCTCCTCTAAGAGTTTGATGGTTTCTGGTCTTCCATTTAGGTCTTTAATCCATTTTGAGTTGATCTTAGTGTATGGTGTCAGAGAATGTTCCAATTTCATTTTTTTGTGTGTAGCTGTCCATTTTTCCCAGCACCACTTGTTGAAGAGGCTGTCTTTGTCCCATTTTATAGTTTCTCCTCCTTTGTCAAAAATAAGGTACCCATAGGTGCATGGGTTTATCTCTGGGTTCTCAGTCTTGTTCCATTGGTCTATAGTTCTGTTTTTGTGCCAGTACCATTCTGTCTTGATGACTGTTGCTTTGCAGTAGAGTTTGAAGTTAGGGAGGCTGATTCCTCCAGCTCCGTTTTTCTTTCTCTGGATTGCTTTGGCTATTCAAGGTCTTTTCTGTTTCTATATGAACTGTGTTATTCTTTGGTCTAGTTCTGTGAAGAATTTCATTGGTAGTTGGATAGGTATTGCATTGAATCTGTAGTTGATATTTGGTAGTATGGTCATTTTCACAATATTGATTCTTCCGACCCAGGAACATGGAATATCTCTCCATCTGTTTAAGTCTTCTTTAATTTGTTTCTTGAGTGTCTTGTAATTTTCTGTGTACAGTTCTTTGGTTTCTTTGGGTAGGTTTATTCCTAGTATTTGATTCTTTTGGTTGCAGTGGTGAAGGGGATTGCCTCTTTGATTTTGTTTTCTGATTTTTCATTGTTTGTGTATAGGAATGCCAATGATATCTGTGTGTTGACTTTGTTTCCCGCCACTTTGCTGAATTCGTTGATTAGCTCTAGCAGCTTTGTAACTGTGTCTTTGGGATTCTCTATGTATAAGATCATGTCGTCTGCAAGTAGAGAGAGCTTGACTTCTTCCTTTCCAATCTGGATTCTGTTGATTTCTTTTTCTGCTTTTATTGCTGTTGCTAGAACTTCCAGGACTATGTTGAATAGTAGTGGTGAAAGTGGACACCCCTGTCTTGTTCCTGATCTTAGAGGGAATGCTTTCAGTTTTTCACCATTGAGGATAATGTTCGCTGTGGGCTTCTCATATATGGCTTTTATTATGTTGAGATAGGTTCCTTCTATGCCCATTTTCTGAAGAGTTTTTATCATAAATGGATGCTGTACTTTGTCGAAGGTTTTTTCTGCATCTATTGAGATGATCATGTGATTTTTGTGTCTCAATTTGTTTATATGCTGTATCACATGGATTGATTTGTGGATGTTGAAGAATCCTTGCATGCCTGGGATGAACCCGACTTGATCATGATGTATGAGTTTGTTGATCTGTCATTGAATTCTGTTTGCTAGGATTTTGTTGAGGATCTTGGCATCTAAGTTCATCAGAGAAATTGTTCTATAATTTTCCTTTTTTGTGTTGTCTTTGCCTGGTTTGGGTATCAGGGTGATGGTGGCCTTGTAGAATGTGTTTGGAAGTTTTCCTTCCTGTGCAATTTTTTGAAAGAGTTTTAGAAGGGCAGGCATAAAATGCTCTTATTTTTTACCTTTACCTGCTGGAAAGCAACTTCATTATTACTTCCTTTATAATAGACTGTCTTTGACATTGTATAATCTGAAATTTTTTATAAATGAAAAATGTTTTTCTTCATGGATACCTTTCTGTAACCTGTAGGTATGGACAATATATAAACACTCACATAGACATACTATACACATACTCCACAGAATAAAAAAGTTTAATAAATATTTGAAGATACAGACAACATTTTTCTAAATCCTCTTTTCTTTTAGGTTGATTCTTTTCAACATATGGTAGCTCATCTGTAGATGCATTGCCTTCACCAAACCATCTTGCTATGTGGTATTTTTCCACTACTCAAAATCAAAGAATCTTTTTTTTCTCTTGTGCTGACCCTTCCCTTTAATTTTTTACCTGAAAAGGAAATAACAACTATTTTTATGTCTTTCCTACAATTAGTCCATATTGAATTAAAATCCCTACATCTCATCTATCTTTTAATTGGTAAATTCTTGTGAATTTCCTTTTGGCAAGCAAGTATATATTTGTATTATCAATTAATTTTTTTTCTGAAAAAATGATAAATTGTTTAACCTCTCAAGGACTTTTTTGCATCTGATTCTCGATCATTTTTCTTTCTTTATAATACCTGTTGTATCAAAATTAAATAGGCAAGGTATCATTGACCTCAATCCAAGTCAATAATAAAATTTTGAATGTACCTGAACCGAAGAAAATGCCATCGCATTCCAAGCTGACATTGACATATACCCATCAGTTACAGGCTATGAATTCTCCTCTCTTTATTATCAGCTATGAAATATTTATTTTTTTTACTATGTATCACATGGATTGATTTGTGGATGTTGAAGAATCCTTGCATGCCTGGGATGAACCCGACTTGATCATGATGTATGAGTTTGTTGATCTGTCATTGAATTCTGTTTGCTAGGATTTTGTTGAGGATCTTGGCATCTAAGTTCATCAGAGAAATTGTTCTATAATTTTCCTTTTTTGTGTTGTCTTTGCCTGGTTTGGGTATCAGGGTGATGGTGGCCTTGTAGAATGTGTTTGGAAGTTTTCCTTCCTGTGCAATTTTTTGAAAGAGTTTTAGAAGGGCAGGCATAAAATGCTCTTATTTTTTACCTTTACCTGCTGGAAAGCAACTTCATTATTACTTCCTTTATAATAGACTGTCTTTGACATTGTATAATCTGAAATTTTTTATAAATGAAAAATGTTTTTCTTCATGGATACCTTTCTGTAACCTGTAGGTATGGACAATATATAAACACTCACATAGACATACTATACACATACTCCACAGAATAAAAAAGTTTAATAAATATTTGAAGATACAGACAACATTTTTCTAAATCCTCTTTTCTTTTAGGTTGATTCTTTTCAACATATGGTAGCTCATCTGTAGATGCATTGCCTTCACCAAACCATCTTGCTATGTGGTATTTTTCCACTACTCAAAATCAAAGAATCTTTTTTTTCTCTTGTGCTGACCCTTCCCTTTAATTTTTTACCTGAAAAGGAAATAACAACTATTTTTATGTCTTTCCTACAATTAGTCCATATTGAATTAAAATCCCTACATCTCATCTATCTTTTAATTGGTAAATTCTTGTGAATTTCCTTTTGGCAAGCAAGTATATATTTGTATTATCAATTAATTTTTTTTCTGAAAAAATGATAAATTGTTTAACCTCTCAAGGACTTTTTTGCATCTGATTCTCGATCATTTTTCTTTCTTTATAATACCTGTTGTATCAAAATTAAATAGGCAAGGTATCATTGACCTCAATCCAAGTCAATAATAAAATTTTGAATGTACCTGAACCGAAGAAAATGCCATCGCATTCCAAGCTGACATTGACATATACCCATCAGTTACAGGCTATGAATTCTCCTCTCTTTATTATCAGCTATGAAATATTTCTATACCTGGTCTGATATTTCTTATAATTCAATCAAATTCCTTACTGAAATGCAGAAGTTCTGTGACTTCTGTCTATAAAACTTAGATACTGGGATAGATACAACAAATAGAATATTCACTTAGATTACAATAAATTGTTTAAAATTCATAACTATTGCAATAAGTCTTTCACTAATTCTAAATAATGTGAAAAAAAGATATCACATATCTTTTTTTAGAATCTCTTCACCATCACACTTTTTACATCACCTACTTAGGTCCACATTTCTATGCCTCATTCTGTTGATATCAGAATTTTAGATCTCATGGGTTAGTTTAATTTTAAGAAATAGAGATTCTAGTATTAATAACTTGCTAGCTTTTAGATTTTCTAAAAGGCTACAAAGAAACCAATTTATTTATTATTACTTTCATTTAATGACAAATATTTTTATCAAAATCATGAGTATAATCTCAGAATTTTTAAAAAAAGTAGATAAATTATTTATCAAAAAGTAACCACATACATTTATTTATTTATCTGTTTTCACTGACTGAGAAAATATTTCCACACACCGTCTTTTGGGAACCACTGTTCTAGACCTTATTGTCCATCAATTGGAAAAGAAAGATTCCAGGTACTCAGTACACACAGAGAACAAAAATGCTTTGTATCAGGAAGTCTGGTAGGTGCTAAAGAGATAGAGTATTTCATAAGATCTGCTTAATGAAGATAAATAACAGATAGGCAAGTAGGAGATCAATTCTCATATAGCCTAGTGGTGAGTGTTAAGACAGGGCAGCATAGGGAACTGAAGGAACATTCTAGAGTGAGGAATCCCATACTGATCTTGAACAAGCCAGAAAAGCCTTCCCAGAGAAACTGAGGGCTTTGTAATGATGATAATGATAATGACTGTGATTATCATGATAATAGAGAGCAATAAGGAAGACGGGGAAAAGATACAGAGACGAAAGGTTGCCCCAGATATTGGGAACAAGTTGTGAGGCCAACCATTGAGAACAAAAATTGGAATTTCACAAGAACTACAATTAATTTAGAATAAAGCACAAAATCCAAGGATAGGTTGGTGAGACATGAAAATAGGGATATTCTTTATTGAATATTCTATATTGAAGACAATAATGCCTACTTCCTATTTCTTTTTTACTTGGGACTTTACAGCCATTATTTATTCAAATTAATTTCATCCTTTTATGTTATTTAACAGGCACTTTTACCATGCTTACATTTACCGCACTCTTCAAGGCAGAGAGAAAGAGAAAGGAGGAGGGAGAGAGGGAAACTAATTTAATCTCAGAGCCATCTATGAAGTCTGCATATTATTATTCTCTTAGTATTTATGGGGAAAGCATGAGGCAAATAAGGCACATGACTTGTTCAAGTTATACAGCAGGTAAATAGCATAACTTAGCCTCAAACTCGGTATGGCTCCAGAATCTGTGCTTTCAAACATTGCATTATGCTAGTGGGAATCAATAATATTCCTGTTTCGAAACTGAGGATCTCGGTCAAAAAGCTTGTCCAAGACTACTAGGGCCACAACTTGACCATATCTCAGCTTCTGTCTTTTACTGCAGGAGAGTAGCTCATACATTCTGAAGCCAGGCTGTCAGTGTTCGTATCTCAACTCTACTGTATATCAACTGCTGTTTATTAACTGTGTCACTCCTGAACAGTCTCCTCGTCTTCATATGCATCAGTTTATTCATCTATAAAAATTCAGTGGTAAAATGCTTGCTGTATGAAGTTCCTAGAAATAAAGGAATTGCTTCTTATAAAATATAATACTTTAGAAGAGTATAATTGATAATGTTCAATAAGAATCATGTATTACCATACTGTTTTACTCTGTTCTCCGATAAAAACAGACGCTGAAGTAATTCATCATGATCAAATAGAATTTCACAGAGGTGTGTTGACAGGCATAGACTTTCTATTTGTTTTATAAAACCACACCTGACAAGATTAAATGAACAAAATGATCTTGTGGCTTTCTAGAGCACAGTTGCAATATTAATAATTTTAATACTGAAATAATAATTACTTTGAAGTGTGGTTTGTTGTTGTTGTTATTTGAATGTTAGATCTGGGACATTCAGATGTTAGTTTTAGCTAATGAGAATATTTAAGAAATTCCCTGTTTTTGTTCTGAGCCTTTTAGAAAAGTGACTCTCTCTTCAAGAAGACACTGTTATCCTCACTTAGAACAGTATAATCTGTCAGATGAGTGTCAGCCATTTGTTGATTTCAGCAATAAGATATTACAACTGACTTTGTTGCTAGTTTTTCTTTCCTCTTTAACACTCAGAGAATTAAATACAACAGAAAAGCAAGCTAAAATTTAATGGAAAAATAAGATGGATTATTTATAGTGAAAATAGAATGATAATGCTGGCTGAATTTTGCATCACCATTGTGACAGATATAATTTATTCTCCAATCCAATTTATAACCTCATGAACTTGTCTTTCACACATTTTGTAATTCACTCAAAAATGGGAATTCAAGTAATATATGCCTGGGTTTCCGAAACTGAGGGAACTTTCGGTCCAAAAGCTTGTCCAAGACTACTAGGGCCACAACTTGACCATATCTCAGCTTCTGTCTTTTACTGCAGGAGAGTAGCTCATACATTCTGAAGCCAGGCTGTCAGTGTTCGTATCTCAACTCTACTGTATATCAACTGCTGTTTATTAACTGTGTCACTCCTGAACAGTCTCCTCGTCTTCATATGCATCGGTTTATTCATCTATAAAAATTCAGTGGTAAAATGCTTGCTGTATGAAGTTCCTAGAAATAAAGGAATTGCTTCTTATAAAATATAATACTTTAGAAGAGTATAATTGATAATGTTCAATAAGAATCATGTATTACCATACTGTTTTACTCTGTTCTCCGATAAAAACAGACGCTGAAGTAATTCATCATGATCAAATAGAATTTCACAGAGGTGTGTTGACAGGCATAGACTTTCTATTTGTTTTATAAAACCACACCTGACAAGATTAAATGAACAAAATGATCTTGTGGCTTTCTAGAGCACAGTTGCAATATTAATAATTTTAATACTGAAATAATAATTACTTTGAAGTGTGGTTTGTTGTTGTTGTTATTTGAATGTTAGATCTGGGACATTCAGATGTTAGTTTTAGCTAATGAGAATATTTAAGAAATTCCCTGTTTTTGTTCTGAGCCTTTTAGAAAAGTGACTTTCTCTTCAAGAAGACACTGTTATCCTCACTTAGAACAGTATAATCTGTCAGATGAGTGTCAGCCATTTGTTGATTTCAGCAATAAGATATTACAACTGACTTTGTTGCTAGTTTTTCTTTCCTCTTTAACACTCAGAGAATTAAATACAACAGAAAAGCAAGCTAAAATTTAATGGAAAAATAAGATGGATTATTTATAGTGAAAATAGAATGATAATGCTGGCTGAATTTTGCATCACCATTGTGACAGATATAATTTATTCTCCAATCCAATTTATAACCTCATGAACTTGTCTTTCACACATTTTGTAATTCACTCAAAAAATGTGTTTTGAAGATCTGCTGCATGTGAGGCATTCTTGAAAAATATACCACATTGTTATTTAAATATTTTAAGGTCTGTGAATTTATTGACTCTGCATGTTCCTTCTAAAGTTTAATTCAGAAAGTAGGCAGAATTTGAGATTCCCTTTTAAATTTGGAAGAAGCTGGAGGACGTATTTAGGAAGGTCACTAGATGAAACTATAAAGAAATGTACTTTATTATAGTATCACTTGAGTCTCTTAGACTATCAGGCCAAGTATATTGCAAACCCAATTAAATTTTATGAAATATCAGCAATATTGACTTAGCAAGTACCTGATAATGAGTTTGAATATCAGATATAATATATTGGGCAAAAGATGTAGTCTAGTTTATGAAGAAACAGGAAAAATAAATCAATAAGTAAAATAAAAAAGACCTTAATTTTTAACAATGAAAGAAGAATATGGTGAGAGACTTTCTCATCAATCTAGTTACCCAAAATTTAGAAATGTGGACTGGAGCCCAGTCTAACTTGAATCTGCTTGTCTCTCTATCCACTCATGCAATACATCTTTATAGAGAATATGTGTTAGGTACATGTTAGACATCAACAATAGACAGACTAACAAAAAATAGTCCCTGCCTTGAAGGAACAGTTATATGTCTGTTATTTTAAAATTCCAAAACTCAAATTATCACTTAATTAGCAAGATATTCACTCAGTCAAAATATTTATAGATTACTATCAGTTAGTTTCTAATTAATATTTGTCCTCCCCTTAAAGGAAAGAGGAGCATATTAAAATATATCCATTGACATTTTTTTCATGGAAATTTTGTGATTTTCAAGTTGACAAGTAGACATTTAAAAACTTGATGTCAAGAGTCTGGCCTTTCTAAGAAAAGCAAGCTAAATTTAATGGAAAAATAAGATGTGCAGTTTTCTTTCCTCTTTAACACTCAGAGAATTAAATACAACAGAAAAGCAAGCTAAAATTTAATGGAAAAATAAAAATTTTTTGGAAATAATGCTGGCTGAATTTTGCATCACCATTGTGACAGATATAATTTATTCTCCAATCCAATTTATAACCTCATGAACTTGTCTTTCACACATTTTGTAATTCACTCAAAAAATGTGTTTTGAAGATCTGCTGCATGTGAGGCATTCTTGAAAAATATACCACATTGTTATTTAAATATTTTAAGGTCTGTGAATTTATTGACTCTGCATGTTCCTTCTAAAGTTTAATTCAGAAAGTAGGCAGAATTTGAGATTCCCTTTTAAATTTGGAAGAAGCTGGAGGACGTATTTAGGAAGGTCACTAGATGAAACTATAAAGAAATGTACTTTATTATAGTATCACTTGAGTCTCTTAGACTATCAGGCCAAGTATATTGCAAACCCAATTAAATTTTATGAAATATCAGCAATATTGACTTAGCAAGTACCTGATAATGAGTTTGAATATCAGATATAATATATTGGGCAAAAGATGTAGTCTAGTTTATGAAGAAACAGGAAAAATAAATCAATAAGTAAAATAAAAAAGACCTTAATTTTTAACAATGAAAGAAGAATATGGTGAGAGACTTTCTCATCAATCTAGTTACCCAAAATTTAGAAATGTGGACTGGAGCCCAGTCTAACTTGAATCTGCTTGTCTCTCTATCCACTCATTCAATACATCTTTATAGAGAATATGTGTTAGGTACATGTTAGACATCAACAATAGACAGACTAACAAAAAATAGTCCCTGCCTTGAAGGAACAGTTATATGTCTGTTATTTTAAAATTCCAAAACTCAAATTATCACTTAATTAGCAAGATATTCACTCAGTCAAAATATTTATAGATTACTATCAGTTAGTTTCTAATTAATATTTGTCCTCCCCTTAAAGGAAAGAGGAGCATATTAAAATATATCCATTGACATTTTTTTCATGGAAATTTTGTGATTTTCAAGTTGACAAGTAGACATTTAAAAACTTGATGTCAAGAGTCTGGCCTTTCTAAGATCCCCTATTGATAGAATTCTTGGTTAAAAATGAGATGGAGAGATCGTCTCCACTTTTGTATGGATAGGTGTTTTATTCTTAAGAAGAAAACCTTATTTTCAGTTACAACTAATCAGGTAAGTCTTTTTCCAAGGTGACACACAGCTAATTGCACACATTAGCCTTATACACCTCTCAAGTTTCTCCAAGTTCTTGCTGCTAAATAAACATCATTCTTTTTGATTTCTGCACTGAGTCCGACCTTTTTTTCCTTGTAAATAAAAAAGAAAAAGGCATTTAGGGCTTCCCTGTAGGTCCAGTGGGTAATGAGTCCACCTTGCAGTGCAAGGGGCACCAGGTCGATCTCTGGCCTGGGAAGATCCCACGTGCCTCAGAGCAAGTGGGCCAGTGCGTCCAATTACAAGCCAGCGCTCTGGAGGGTATGTGCCCAGAGCCAGGTGCTCTGCAGCAAGAGAGGTCACTGCAATGGGAGGCCCACACAGGCCAAGGAACAAAGATGGATGAAAATAAATAAATTAAAAAAATCAATAAAAGAGGCCGAAAATTAAAAAAAAAAGACAACTAATATAATATTTGAATAAAATGCTAATTTATTCATCATATATTATGTAAATGAGCATCGCCTTTTATATGCTTGATTTTTTTTGTACTCGTCTGACAGGATAGCCATTTAAGAATATTTCACAGGATTATAATAAACGCTTTTTTAAAAATTTTTCTTAAAGCAATTTATTTCCTTGTAACAGTTTATTTTGAAAGTATTTGAAGATGACTCTTTCTTAAAGCAATGTATTTCCTTGTAACAGTTTATTTTGAAAGTATTTGAAGATGACTCTTTCTCCTTTTCAAAGAAAACCCACAAAGATATCTGAATTAAGGGGATAAATATTACTTATCTACAAAGATAGAAACCTAGATATGTCATTTCATTAATTGTAAATAATATCCCTAATATTTGTCTGGAAAAGAAATAGTTTATCAAGATAGTTTTTCTCTCTTATTGAAGCAACAGGTGGTAAGATGGGTTAGCTCTGAAGTAGAATAGGAAATTCTGAAATTGTATTGTGTGTCCCACATCAAATTTAACATGACAGTCTTTAATGATTTATATTGAATGTGTATGCTTTCTGAATACTTTTTTTTTTTTAACTTTTCAAAGGAATATTCCATGCATGATTTGCTATGGAATGACTTAGTTGAGAAAAATGTCCATGGCTATTTTAAGATGACCCTCGATCACCTCTTTCAATTCAAAGCAATTGTGTTTCCATATCCAGAGAAATAGCTGGACAGTTTTCCTCATTATTGTGACTAAAACTGTTTTTCCTGTATTACAGAAGAAATATTTGTCTTTCTCTGAACCATTCCACTAACTGCAAATAGGAAAAGTGTTAGGTTTTGACTAGTCACCCAGGCACTAGACTGCTCACCAGTTTCTCGCCTTAATCAGTTACCTCCGTTAGGAGGAGCTCTAGCAATATTTGGCCCGATTGGGTTTAACTGAGCAAGCTTCAGAAGCTAGTTATTTTCACAGTGATATAAAACACACAGAACTTTAAAAACCAGAACACATGCATTTTCTGTCCTTTTCGTCTCCGTAGAACAGAAGAGTGTCTTTCTTTCTTTTTTAATATATGCATCTCATGCTGCTTCAGTTCTGCTGATACATGCAAAGAGGGCCTCTTCAAACATACTGGCTCAACAAAGAACCAGATCTGTTTTTCTGGAACCCTTAGGGATGGTGCTGGCAGAATCACAGGCAAAAGAAATGGTATAAACTTGAAAAGCTTAAATGAGCAGGGAACAACTTACTCAAATTCTTACTCAAATGTAATTTAATTATTCCTGATTCTCTTATCATACAATTAGAACTACTATATTTTGAACTCTTACCATGTACACGGACTGTTCTAAGAATTTCCTCTAATTTGTCTAATTTATTTCTAAATAATTGTAACTAAAATGGAAAAATCTGTCTTTCATCAAGTGGCAATAATATTCAAAAATGTTAACAGATTTTTTTCCCCAGAACTCTTCCACTGTTGTTTTTTCCCACTCTAATGATCAAATAAGGAGACATAAAGAGAAAGTAGGGAAAAAATGACGTGTTACTCTTGCTTTCATCTTTGATACTAAGAGGTGTCTGATGCTGTTTTTTTCCAGTGATTATTGTCTCATTGTCTGATATCTCAGATTAGTCATGAGTAGACTTTTAGGTTCCTTCAGCTAAGCTTCAAAATTTCTCAATGTGAGTTTTCTGATTCATAGGATAATGACAATTAAATTAAAATATACTTTTTAGTAACCATACAAGCAGATCCATAAGAAGAGATTCCAAACAAAAACAAAACCACAAACTTATGCATCAGTCAGTCAGTTGCGTACTCAGTCATATCCAACTCTTTGTGACCCCATGGACTATTATAGCTCATGGACTATAGTGCCTCTGTTTCCATGGAATTTTCTGCAAGGATGCAGGAGTGGGTTTCCATTTCCTTACTCCAGGGAATCCTCCCAACCTTGTATCTCTTGAGTCTCCTGCATTGGCAGGCAGATTCTTTACCACCACACTACCAAATTAAAGGACACAGGATACTACTACTGTTGATTTACATACAAGAAGGAAATGAAGTGCCCAGTCTTGGCCCAGTTTGCTCTTGAGCCTACACTGAGTAGAGGCCTAGTGATGGTGAGAAACAGGTGAAAGCTCTCCCCACAAGAGGAAGTCCTACCTGAGTGAGGGAGTAACAACAGATCCAAGACTCTAGGAGGTCAGAACACTAGCTGCAGGAATATCAACAGAAGTTGACTTGAAATTAGAACAGAAATGGCCGTCTTGAAAGAGTACTCTTTCCTAGAGGAGGACCAGTTATAGCAAATAAGCTCAGGGATAAAGACTGTTCTAAGAATTTCCTCTAATTTGTTAATTATTCTAAATAATTGTAACTAAAATGGAAAAATCTTTTTTTTCTTTCATCAAAGTGTACACGGACTGTTCTAAGAATTTCCTCTAATTTGTCTAATTTATTTCTAAATAATTGTAACTAAAATGGAAAAATCTGTCTTTCATCAAGTGGCAATAATATTCAAAAATGTTAACAGATTTTTTTTCCCCAGAACTCTTCCACTGTTGTTTTTTCCCACTCTAATGATCAAATAAGGAGACATAAAGAGAAAGTAGGGAAAAAATGACATGTTACTCTTGCTTTCATCTTTGATACTAAGAGGTGTCTGATGCTGTTTTTTTCCAGTGATTATTGTCTCATTGTCTAATATCTCAGATTAGTCATGAGTAGACTTTTAGGTTCCTTCAGCTAAGCTTCAAAATTTCTCAATGTGAGTTTTCTGATTCATAGGATAATGACAATTAAATTAAAATATACTTTTTAGTAACCATACAAGCAGATCCATAAGAAGAGATTCCAAACAAAAACAAAACCACAAACTTATGCATCAGTCAGTCAGTTGCGTACTCAGTCATATCCAACTCTTTGTGACCCCATGGACTATTATAGCTCATGGACTATAGTGCCTCTGTTTCCATGGAATTTTCTGCAAGGATGCAGGAGTGGGTTTCCATTTCCTTACTCCAGGGAATCCTCCCAACCTTGTGTCTCTTGAGTCTCCTGCATTGGCAGGCAGATTCTTTACCACCACACTACCAAATTAAAGGACACAGGATACTACTACTGTTGATTTACATACAAGAAGGAAATGAAGTGCCCAGTCTTGGCCCAGTTTGCTCTTGAGCCTACACTGAGTAGAGGCCTAGTGATGGTGAGAAACAGGTGAAAGCTCTCCCCACAAGAGGAAGTCCTACCTGAGTGAGGGAGTAACAACAGATCCAAGACTCTAGGAGGTCAGAACACTAGCTGCAGGAATATCAACAGAAGTTGACTTGAAATTAGAACAGAAATGGCCGTCTTGAAAGAGTACTCTTTCCTAGAGGAGGACCAGTTATAGCAAAGAAGCTCAGGGATAAAGAGACTGATCAAAATGGGTTCCTTTGGACCAAAAGAAGTGCAAGCCTCAGTAATGTATTCAATGTTTGAAGTTAGGTTACTGGCCCCTAGAACACAGAGCTCACACACTACTGCTAATCACATCGTGGGCATACCTACTTTATATATATTTATATATATATTTTAAACTTTTTTAAAAATTGGAGTATAGTTGCTTTACAATGTTGTGTTAGTTTCTGCTGTACAACAAAGTGAATAAGCTACACATGTACATATATCCCCTCCCTCTTAGACCTTCCTCCCATTCCACCCATCTAGGTCCTATGACCCAGCGATCCCACTACTAGGCATAAACCCTTCGAAAAATAATTCAAAAAGATGCATGTACCCCATTTTTTATTGCAGGACTATTTACAATAGTCAGAACATGGAAGAAACCTAACTATTCACTGATAGATGAATAAATAAAGATGTAGTACACATATACAGTGAAATATTGCTCAGCCATAAAAAGGAACAAAACTGGCACATTCATAGAGGGGTGAATGGACCTAGAATAGAGCATGGTATATTTTTAAAATTGAAAGAGAAGCTAATGTCTCCTCTTAGATAGTATATATGTTTCTATATTTGCCTTTGATCTGTGCCAGGCATATGGTTTACACATAGATATCCTAATCCCAAAGAAGAATTGGTTTGTTTTTCTACCAGCTCTGTGCCTTGTTGGTTGAGGGTAAATCCTGGGGCACAACTTAACTTCCTAGTAATTCCAGTTTGCTCTGTCCAGACTGCACATTCCTGTTAGTGAACATTCTCAGGCAAAAACCTCAGGTTTATTGTGGAGACAAGTGCGTTTAGAAAGAGTAAAGCAATACAAATAAAGCTGTTCTTGTATAGATCTTCCTACAGCCCTTGTTTGCACCTTATTTTCTAACTGTTTGCTGTCAGGTTAATAACAAAATACTGCTTGTCTCTCTCTCTCTAGTTTGCATGTATATGTGAGTACATACACACATGCACAATTGCTTGCTTGTTTCCAAAGACAATTAATGTTACTTCCCCATCCTCCATGAAGAATATTTGTGTGACCTTCAAACCAACCAATGGCCCCAGCAGATGACATGCCAAAACCAAGTATAATCCTTAAAATCCTTGAAGTCTCTTCAATCATATCTGAACATTCATAACGTCTTATTGATTCTTCCCTAACCATCTTACAAGATTCTTTACAATCCCACTGCTTATTATCTTTTCCAGGCTGGATTACTAACAGAGCACTCTGACTCTGTGTCATCATGCTGAACTTGTCTTCTCCAGGCAAAGCTCCGTAGAAACTGTTCTTTCTCAATTCTAAAGCAACCAGATCTTTTCCCTCTCTTCAGCACACTCCAGGAAATCACCATTGATAGTAAGGCTTTTGGCTCTGGACCATCATGTGTGCTCTTCTTTAGCCTGAAGTATGATGTTCAATTGTCTTCATAGGGAAAGCTTTATTGATCTCTAAGTCCAGTTATTACTTCCTCTCTTCCCCTCCTGTTAACCTTTCTCAAGTGACTTTCCTGTGTTCCTGTGATGCCCTGTATTTCCCCATCATTTCTTATCACACTGCATTGTCTTAACCTTTTTATCTCTTGTGTCTTTTTCAACTCAACTCTGAGTCCCATGAGGGCATGGAACAAGTCTTATATTTATGATTTTGCTCTTCATGCTCAGTAGGGACATTGTATTTTGTTTGAAGTTCTGAATGAGTAAATGCATATAAATTTAAATATCGCATGATTATTGAACGTCAGGTACTGAAAAATCCAACATTCAGGTGTCCAGGGGATGTAACGCCAAAAATGTAAAATAAATTTAAGTGCAAAGGGAAAAGTTGCTGAACTGGAAAAATGGTGTAGAAAAAATTTACTCCAAGTCTTTGGAAATATACTTGGGGCTAAGAACCACAGTAGACTAGTTAGTATTAATAGTATTAATTGAACTGCTTTCTGGTACACTGGACTTTAATGAAATTTTTTTCTTGTCCAATAATAACTTAGTTTGTCCTTTTTTTAATCATTTTTTTTCACCAAAATTTCATGCTGCCTGGTAAACAGCACAGTTGTCTGTAACTCAGTGTGTCATGTGATGTTAAGTTTGAATTTAACAAAGTTATGTTACTGTGTAAAGGCTGAATGGACATGTACCTGAAAATCGGATATCAGGGAGTAAATGCAAAGCTTTTGAATTTATTAAAAAGAAATACACATGAAAATATAACCATGTTCAAACCCCAATACCTGTACTCCTACATGCAAATACACTACTGTAACAACAGTCTTGGGAAAAGCAACCCTTTGTTGTTTTTTTCAGGCAAAGCTCCGTAGAATTATCTGTTCATTTATTGATTTTTCCAATTCTTTACAATCCCACTGCTTATTATCTTTTCCAGGCTGGATTACTAACAGAGCACTCTGACTCTGTGTCATCATGCTGAACTTGTCTTCTCCAGGCAAAGCTCCGTAGAAACTGTTCTTTCTCAATTCTAAAGCAACCAGATCTTTTCCCTCTCTTCAGCACACTCCAGGAAATCACCATTGATAGTAAGGCTTTTGGCTCTGGACCATCATGTGTGCTCTTCTTTAGCCTGAAGTATGATGTTCAATTGTCTTCATAGGGAAAGCTTTATTGATCTCTAAGTCCAGTTATTACTTCCTCTCTTCCCCTCCTGTTAACCTTTCTCAAGTGACTTTCCTGTGTTCCTGTGATGCCCTGTATTTCCCCATCATTTCTTATCACACTGCATTGTCTTAACCTTTTTATCTCTTGTGTCTTTTTCAACTCAACTCTGAGTCCCATGAGGGCATGGAACAAGTCTTATATTTATGATTTTGCTCTTCATGCTCAGTAGGGACATTGTATTTTGTTTGAAGTTCTGAATGAGTAAATGCATATAAATTTAAATATCGCATGATTATTGAACGTCAGGTACTGAAAAATCCAACATTCAGGTGTCCAGGGGATGTAACGCCAAAAATGTAAAATAAATTTAAGTGCAAAGGGAAAAGTTGCTGAACTGGAAAAATGGTGTAGAAAAAATTTACTCCAAGTCTTTGGAAATATACTTGGGGCTAAGAACCACAGTAGACTAGTTAGTATTAATAGTATTAATTGAACTGCTTTCTGGTACACTGGACTTTAATGAAATTTTTTTCTTGTCCAATAATAACTTAGTTTGTCCTTTTTTTAATCATTTTTTTTCACCAAAATTTCATGCTGCCTGGTAAACAGCACAGTTGTCTGTAACTCAGTGTGTCATGTGATGTTAAGTTTGAATTTAACAAAGTTATGTTACTGTGTAAAGGCTGAATGGACATGTACCTGAAAATCGGATATCAGGGAGTAAATGCAAAGCTTTTGAATTTATTAAAAAGAAATACACATGAAAATATAACCATGTTCAAACCCCAATACCTGTACTCCTACATGCAAATACACTACCGTAACAACAGTCTTGGGAAAAGCAACCCTTTGTTGTTTTTTGTGAGGAAGGTTTTGCTAGAAAACATCATAAGATGTCTTAGTCATAGGAATTACATGGCATATACCTCAAGACATTGTCAATTTGACTTTTAAATGTTTCAGCATTTTTCCTCTAATACATGTACCCTAGTTCTTTACCTTTTTACTTTGAAATACGTATAGATTCACAGAGAGATGAAAAGTAGCACAGAGAGGTGCTGTGTACCTGTCACCCAGTTAATGGCCACATTATAGAGCAATATTAAAACCAGATATTTGATGCTAGCACAGTGTACATATACACTTCTGTGTCATTTAATTACATATGTAACTTACATACCCACCGCCCAAATTAGGATACAGAACTTGAGCATCACAGAGATCTCCCTGGTAGTTCCATTGTATGGTCACAACCAGCTACTCTGCACCACTGTCCTGAAACTACAGTAACGACTAATCTATTTTCTGCTATACATTTTTGGAATATGGAGAATATTATATACATGACATAATCGAGTATTTGATCTTTTATTACTTTTTTTTTCAGTCCGCATGAGTGAAATAATCTGTTGCTTTTTTTTTTTTTTTTTTTTGATGAATAGTGTTCCAAGTAATGGATGTGCAACAGTTTATTTACTCACCTTCTGAAACCTTTTTGATCATTTCCATGTTTTGACTGTTCCATAAAACTGCTATGACAATCTCGTACAGGTTTGGGTTTTTAAGTAAACAACATGGATTTACTGTAGAGCACAGGGAACTATATATAATATCTTGTAATAAACTATAGTGGAAAAGAGATCGGAGACAAAGAATGTATATGCGTGTATAACCAGATCACTTTGCTGTACACCTAAACTAACAGTATTATAAATTGACTATGCTTCCATAACAACAGAACACCAAAAAGGTGTAGATATGGAGTAGTCATTCCACCAAAATGCTTATGTAAAAAAATCTGTTGATTGAAAGAAGAGCTGGGGAAGTGTTAGAAAAGGGAACACTATGTGATGAGGCAGGTGACCACTGAGGTCCACACCTCTTGAAATTAATGTGACAAATCTATGAGGCCTGCTGGGATTGGACTGGAATGACTCTTGGAGAATGGTTGGCCAATAGTTCCAGGATTGTGGTAGAGGGTACATTCCTTATTTCTGCACCTGATCGCGGCCCTGAAGGGTGACAGACTGATGACTGTCCTCTTCTTCCACCCTGGGGGTATATTCCTCTTGCCCTAGCTTAGCTTCTTAGAGCCTGGGTGTGACCACAATCTCTATTCTTTAAGGAATCTGAATATTTAGTGGTTCTGTTATTTAATGGCTAAATCAATTAGGGACCCAATAATAGAGAAAATTATTGGGGCGAAAAACAGAAATAAGTCTCAGAAAACCAGCTAGAATGAAGGTTTTCTCAAGCTCACCTATTCTTTTTTCATATTTTCCTTTCTTGCCTTATGGTTTATAGTTTTCCACTTATTTCTCTGAACATTGTTTTCTCTCTCAGAACATTTTAAACAAACATCTTTTACATTCAGATTCTTCTGTTACAATTCTTAGAGTGAAAATTCTCCAATTTGTTGCATCTGCTGAGTCCCCTCTGCTTCTGGTGTAGGTTTTCTGAGTGGACAGAACATTTTCATTTTTCTGTGATTTATGCCTGGGAGTGTTCCTGTCATGGAGGACATTATCCACCTGATAGGACGGCCAGCTGACCCATGAGCTAGACCCAGGCAATTGAAAGTCCCTCATCTCCTCTCTGTCCTTGTAAAGTAGATTCCATATACCAGTTTTGCATTTCCATGTTTTGACTGTTCCATAAAACTGCTATGACAATCTCGTACAGGTTTGGGTTTTTAAGTAAACAACATGGATTTACTGTAGAGCACAGGGAACTATATATAATATCTTGTAATAAACTATAGTGGAAAAGAGATCGGAGACAAAGAATGTATATGCGTGTATAACCAGATCACTTTGCTGTACACCTAAACTAACAGTATTATAAATCGACTATGCTTCCATAACAACAGAACACCAAAAAGGTGTAGATATGGAGTAGTCATTCCACCAAAATGCTTATGTAAAAAAATCTGTTGATTGAAAGAAGAGCTGGGGAAGTGTTAGAAAAGGGAACACTATGTGATGAGGCAGGTGACCACTGAGGTCCACACCTCTTGAAATTAATGTGACAAATCTATGAGGCCTGCTGGGATTGGACTGGAATGACTCTTGGAGAATGGTTGGCCAATAGTTCCAGGATTGTGGTAGAGGGTACATTCCTTATTTCTGCACCTGATCGCGGCCCTGAAGGGTGACAGACTGATGACTGTCCTCTTCTTCCACCCTGGGGGTATATTCCTCTTGCCCTAGCTTAGCTTCTTAGAGCCTGGGTGTGACCACAATCTCTATTCTTTAAGGAATCTGAATATTTAGTGGTTCTGTTATTTAATGGCTAAATCAATTAGGGACCCAATAATAGAGAAAATTGTTGGGGCGAAAAACAGAAATAAGTCTCAGAAAACCAGCTAGAATGAAGGTTTTCTCAAGCTCACCTATTCTTTTTTCATATTTTCCTTTCTTGCCTTATGGTTTATAGTTTTCCACTTATTTCTCTGAACATTGTTTTCTCTCTCAGAACATTTTAAACAAACATCTTTTACATTCAGATTCTTCTGTTACAATTCTTAGAGTGAAAATTCTCCAATTTGTTGCATCTGCTGAGTCCCCTCTGCTTCTGGTGTAGGTTTTCTGAGTGGACAGAACATTTTCATTTTTCTGTGATTTATGCCTGGGAGTGTTCCTGTCATGGAGGACATTATCCACCTGATAGGACGGCCAGCTGACCCATGAGCTAGACCCAGGCAATTGAAAGTCCCTCATCTCCTCTCTGTCCTTGTAAAGTAGATTCCATATACCAGTTTTGCACCAGGAGAGGTTTCAAGGACATAGGCTTGAGAGAGTGAGGGCTTGATGAGACCATTTGAATCTGAACTGTGTGCACACTGTACTCTGTTAAGGTTTCTATACAGAATTTGATAATTCTGGAAGAAGGCTGTGGATATTTACTTGGCTTGTGGTTGCCTCATATGCTTACTCAGACAGCTGCCTACCAATCTGGAGTTGTCCATCTCTTTCTCTCCTAGCCCTCTTTGTATAGTTTTATATTATACCCAGTAATTCCCTAAGTTTCAAATCAACAAATGGCAAATCCAGCCAGGTTATTGGAGGAATGAGTCTTGGGAAAGACACTTCCTCAAGGGAAATCCTGATTTAGCCAGCCACGCTCCGTGGCCCATGTTATATGCTTGTGAACTTCATGAAAACACCTGCTGATTTGAAGTGTGCCTAGCACTGTGATAGCGAAAAACAATAAAGCCTTCTTTGAAAAGATAATGTTTAAGTTTAGATTGGAAGATGAAAAAGATAACCATTTGTGGATTTGAATATGATTGTGAGTTGGAGAAAGGGGTTAGTTTGAATGTAATAATAATGTTCCAGGCAGATCAAATAGTAGTAAGTTGGAGGGTGGAGGGACCTTGAAATATTTGAGGGAAAGAGAGGAGGCCAGTATTCAAGGACAATATTTAATGAGGCTTAATTGCTGTGGGCTGGTGTGGGAAAATGAAAAACACTCAGATCTTATATAAGGTACAGTAAGAAGCCGTTGACAACTTTAAACTTAGGATGCCATAATATAAATTACATTTTAAAAGACCTCTTTCTTACTGTTTTATGAATAACAGGTTATCTGAGAGTGAGGTTGAAAGCAAATATGTCAGAAGTACCTTGCAAGAGGTTCTCCAGGTGAGATAATGAAGATATTTTGGACATAAAGGATTCAAGATGTAGAGAATGCAATGGTAAATATCTAAATTATTTGGACTTCCACAGTCATCTTAAGTAGATGAAATTTCTTTGTATTCTCTGACACATTTTTGTTCTAGCAAACACCAGGTAGACAGAAGCAAGTCTCTTAAATTTTTTTAGGGAGTGTTTTAAAAAACAAAACATTTGAACTTTTTTTTTTTTTAATTTTGGCTTCGTTTATTGGTCCTTCATTTATTTATTTTCATCCATCTTAATTATTTGGCTTGTGTGGGCCTCCCATTGTAGTGGCTTTCTCGTAGCAGAGCAATGGCTCTGGGTGCATGAGCTCCAGAGCGCCGGCTCGTAATTGGACACACGGGTCCAACCACTCTGCAGCATATGGGATCTTCCTGGGCTAGGGATCAAACTGGCACCCCTTGCACTGCAAGGCGGACTCTCTACTCACTGGACCACCAGGGAAGCCCCATTTGAATGTTTTTGAGAGAGATGGTCAAGTGTCCTTGTTAAGAATATAGACTCTGCAAACAAGTCTGGGTGATAGAGTCACTTCTGCCACTGATGAGAGAAATATTTGGTTAAGTTTCTCGAACTCACTGTGCCTAGTTTATTCAGTTGGAGAAATATTTCTCAGTGATGACAATGTAACTTAATGATGTACACATGTAATGTTATGTGCTTAAACAGAGCTTTCTGCCTATGCATTGCTCACTACTAGCACCTATTAATTAGATAATAGACTTGGTTCTGAAAATCTACGTATACCATTTTTGTTTATAAATTGAGTTTATTTTATGAGTCTAACCTTATGGTATTAAAGAATTTAGCTATTAAAATAAAAAATTCTGTAAAACAATTGCTTCTATTTCTTTAGCCATTTTGATTCCAACTCTTATTAGGCTTCATTTTAACAAAAAGAAATCTTTTTACCTAGAGACTGAAATAGTTTAAACCCTGCAAGATTCAAATAAAATCATTTTTGACTAGTGGGATTCAATGTTTTCTCTGGTTTCCTTCTGGACAATTCCCTAGGCTTGCTCTTATATACGTGTTCTTAGCCTGAATATCTGATCCATACCCCTGCCCATTAGTCCTCCAATTAGATTCTCTTACATTCATAATGGAGCTTTGAATCTAGAGCTTAGTCATCTCACGAAGAGACCCAGAAGCTTTATTTTGAAAGAATACATATCTCTTTGTACTACATATTCTTTGTTAAGAAATAATGTTGTTCTTCATATTCATAAATACCTACCAAATCAGAAATACAGGTGAACCATCTGTCATAACCCTTTCAGCCAAGACTTACACAAACAAGACTCATCTTTTTCTGGCATTTGTTTCATGCCTTATAAAGTTTTAAAATCAATGTTTTAGAAGCCTCCTTTAATCAGATTTTCTGTGGCCTCTATCCTTAGTAAAATGTTGACTGTCTTACATTGTACCAGAGTATAACTTTGCCACTCAGACTATGAAATAGATTTAATTACACACTTAATGAACCCATAATCTAAGCTTTGTTAAGAAATTCTTTGCTTTGGTATTACAACCAAAGTCGATTTATGCTAACAAGTTAAACAGATTATAGATCCTTTTCTTCCAATATTTTTCATTTTTAAATCATTTATATGGGCTCTGGAAATTATTTTAATTATGATTATTGCTAGAGAAGAAACTTTATATATACATAGCATACCCTAATTAATAATAAAAGTCTAATAACAGGTCTTTATCTTTGTATTGTCTGAGAAAAGAGTAAAAGCATAAATCTTGTCTCTTCTTGATTGCTAAAGATATTACAAAGTAAAGCTAAAAATAACTCCATATAATCTGTTTGACCTTTTAAGATTCAAAAAGGTTTTAGGCAATCTTTTTACTTTTCTGTTTTTAAGACCCAACTGTTCCTTAAAGAAATTGAAGGAAAATAAGATTTAATTCTTAAAATATCTCAGAGTAAACTCTCCTGGGTTTATAAATCTATTTATTTTCTTTTTTAGTTTTATTTTTTAAATGTTGTTGATTTTTATAGTCATTATATCATATATTCATTCTTCAAGTTTAAGTAACTGATACATATTGTAGTAGAAAATTGAACTAAATCCCCCTTGAAAGGCATGTATTCTTAGAAGCTAGTAAATGAAACAATGTATTTCTAAAAAGTCAGTCACAGTGGCATAAATTAAATCTCACATTAAAAAATAGCATCCAATATATTTAGTTAATATAAATCAGTTAACTAGATAAACATATCAGCTTTTCTGGAAATGTTGATACTTTTTTTTCCTTAATAAAGAATTAGTAGTGTTTTACTTTGTCCTTTCTAGATGAGCAATCTATCAGACTCACAGATGTTTCTAATTCATCAGAAAACTAATGAACTCTTACTCTGTATAAGTTCATGTCCTGTAAAGGACAAGAGGCCAATGTGTGTGGTGCTCTCAAGACAAGAGGAGCAGTTACTGTCCAGATGATTTAACCAGGACACTGCTTTCTGAACCACTATGTCTTTCCAGTTTTTGCCAAAACAGAGTATAAAGCCAGAGAGTCCTGTTTTATTTAGAATTTCTTCCTAGTCTCTGTGTTCATGTTCAGTAGTGTCAAACTCTGGGATGCCATGAACTGTAGCCTGCCAGGCTCCTCTGTCCATGGAATTTTCCAGGCAAGAATGCTGAAGTGGGTTGTCATTTCCTACTTCAGGGCATATTCCTGACCCAGGGATTAAACAATTATATGGGCTCTGGAAATTATTTTAATTATGATTATTGCTAGAGAAGAAACTTTATATATACATAGCATACCCTAATTAATAATAAAAGTCTAATAACAGGTCTTTATCTTTGTATTGTCTGAGAAAAGAGTAAAAGCATAAATCTTGTCTCTTCTAGATTGCTAAAGATATTACAAAGTAAAGCTAAAAATAACTCCATATAATCTGTTTGACCTTTTAAGATTCAAAAAGGTTTTAGGCAATCTTTTTACTTTTCTGTTTTTAAGACCCAACTGTTCCTTAAAGAAATTGAAGGAAAATAAGATTTAATTCTTAAAATATCTCAGAGTAAACTCTCCTGGGTTTATAAATCTATTTATTTTCTTTTTTAGTTTTATTTTTTAAATGTTGTTGATTTTTATAGTCATTATATCATATATTCATTCTTCAAGTTTAAGTAACTGATACATATTGTAGTAGAAAATTGAACTAAATCCCCCTTGAAAGGCATGTATTCTTAGAAGCTAGTAAATGAAACAATGTATTTCTAAAAAGTCAGTCACAGTGGCATAAATTAAATCTCACATTAAAAAATAGCATCCAATATATTTAGTTAATATAAATCAGTTAACTAGATAAACATATCAGCTTTTCTGGAAATGTTGATACTTTTTTTTCCTTAATAAAGAATTAGTAGTGTTTTACTTTGTCCTTTCTAGATGAGCAATCTATCAGACTCACAGATGTTTCTAATTCATCAGAAAACTAATGAACTCTTACTCTGTATAAGTTCATGTCCTGTAAAGGACAAGAGGCCAATGTGTGTGGTGCTCTCAAGACAAGAGGAGCAGTTACTGTCCAGATGATTTAACCAGGACACTGCTTTCTGAACCACTATGTCTTTCCAGTTTTTGCCAAAACAGAGTATAAAGCCAGAGAGTCCTGTTTTATTTAGAATTTCTTCCTAGTCTCTGTGTTCATGTTCAGTAGTGTCAAACTCTGGGATGCCATGAACTGTAGCCTGCCAGGCTCCTCTGTCCATGGAATTTTCCAGGCAAGAATGCTGAAGTGGGTTGTCATTTCCTACTTCAGGGCATATTCCTGACCCAGGGATTGAACCTGAATCTCCTGTGTCTCCAGCATTGGCAGGCAGAGTCTTTGCCATCTGGGAAGCCCCATTTTCCTAGTAAATCTGTACAAATAAAAAATGAGCTTTAGTATTTCTCTGTTACTAGATTGTGCAAAATGTCTAGTTGAATTTTTATCAGATAGAAAAGAACATTTGGAATGATGTGACTTAAAAGCCCATTTTCCTTCCCCAATTAAGTATAAATCTTTAGGGACTGAACTCTTGTTTGCTTGTGAAAATATTCATGAACTTTCTTAAAATCACAGTCTTTGGAATCAATGTGAGTTTGAGTCCATTACCACCACTACAGGACACTAGAATTCTTTAAACATGATCAATCCCAAGGTCCTCTTCTGTAAAATGGGAACAATACTAAGTTAAATACATCATAGAATTGTTATATGATAAAATCAGATGATACACGTGAATAGCCTGCAAAGTGTCTGGCATATAGAAAGTATTCAATTAACATTAGCTAGGTATTACCAGTATCACTACTATTCTTAGGCAATTGTGAATGTTAGTGCCCCTTGACTACAAAAACTAGTAAATATGCAAAATTGAATGTCTGAATAATAATAGTGAAAACAGAAAGTATTTCACTTTTCCCTGCCCTGGAGCATGGCAGGCTTTTCCACTAGTTCATAACCAAATGTACTTTAACAGAGAGCAAGCATCCACCAGTATTTATCAATCAACAAATATATGTTAGCAGTCACCGTATACTTAGTAACTATTATAGAATAATATGTAAAGGTACCATGGGAGATATTTTAGAGGTGAAGGGTTCACTAGAATAAGAACCTTTTGTATTTATGTCCAGGACAAGAGGCCAATGTGTGTGGTGCTCTCAAGACAAGAGGAGCAGTTAGTCGTGTTTACCAACTGCTTTCTGAACCACTATGTCTTTCCAGTTTTTGCCAAAACAGAGTATAAAGCCAGAGAGTCCTGTTTTATTTAGAATTTCTTCCTAGTCTCTGTGTTCATGTTCAGTAGTGTCAAACTCTGGGATGCCATGAACTGTAGCCTGCCAGGCTCCTCTGTCCATGGAATTTTCCAGGCAAGAATGCTGAAGTGGGTTGTCATTTCCTACTTCAGGGCATATTCCTGACCCAGGGATTGAACCTGAATCTCCTGTGTCTCCAGCATTGGCAGGCAGAGTCTTTGCCATCTGGGAAGCCCCATTTTCCTAGTAAATCTGTACAAATCAAAAATGAGCTTTAGTATTTCTCTGTTACTAGATTGTGCAAAATGTCTAGTTGAATTTTTATCAGATAGAAAAGAACATTTGGAATGATGTGACTTAAAAGCCCATTTTCCTTCCCCAATTAAGTATAAATCTTTAGGGACTGAACTCTTGTTTGCTTGTGAAAATATTCATGAACTTTCTTAAAATCACAGTCTTTGGAATCAATGTGAGTTTGAGTCCATTACCACCACTACAGGACACTAGAATTCTTTAAACATGATCAATCCCAAGGTCCTCTTCTGTAAAATGGGAACAATACTAAGTTAAATACATCATAGAATTGTTATATGATAAAATCAGATGATACACGTGAATAGCCTGCAAAGTGTCTGGCATATAGAAAGTATTCAATTAACATTAGCTAGGTATTACCAGTATCACTACTATTCTTAGGCAATTGTGAATGTTAGTGCCCCTTGACTACAAAAACTAGTAAATATGCAAAATTGAATGTCTGAATAATAATAGTGAAAACAGAAAGTATTTCACTTTTCCCTGCCCTGGAGCATGGCAGGCTTTTCCACTAGTTCATAACCAAATGTACTTTAACAGAGAGCAAGCATCCACCAGTATTTATCAATCAACAAATATATGTTAGCAGTCACCGTATACTTAGTAACTATTATAGAATAATATGTAAAGGTACCATGGGAGATATTTTAGAGGTGAAGGCATGGGTGCTCTATGCTGTTAAGTAACTTTCATTTGGGGATGAATTAGAGAAGACTAATTGGTGTGAGTCATTCATGACTAATATAATGGACTATAAAACTAAATGCTGAGTATCAAGACATAAAGTGCTGATGCTGTAGTCTACAGCTACAGGTGACAAAATTCAACTCAAATTAGATGAATTAAAAACATGATGTGCATGCTAAGTCGCTTCAGTCATGTCTGACTCTTTGTGAGCCTACGGACTGTAGACCACCAGGCTGTTCTGTCCATGGGATTCTCCAGGCAAGAGTACTGGAGTGGGTTGCCATTTCCTCCTCCAGGGGATCTTTCCAACCCAGGGATCAAACCTGTGTCCCTTGCGTCTCCTGCATTGGCAGCTGGGTGCTTTACCACTAGCGCCACCTGGGAAACCCTGGTGACTTGTCTAAATGATTCAAGGCAGATACTGGGCATAGCTGGATTAAGAGAATCTAAGAACTATCAGTCTTCAGTTTATATTTCTTTATTACTTTTCTCTGTGTTGGCTTCATTTTCATGGAGGCCCTCCCTATAAACTGATGAAATTGTCATTGACATCTCCTGACTCAAAATTTAGTGAGCCAAAGTCCTGAGAATGTGTTTTATCGATCTCGAGTCTCTTGCCCATCTTGAACTAACCACTTTGGACAAGGGGATGATGGCATGAAGTCAGGTCTGAGTCCAGCACTCCTACAAATGGAAAACTGAACATAAGAACTGATTATGGTGAAGTAATTTCCCCAAACAAAAGGTTCTATTATCTGTGCCTACCTATATACTTAAAAAAATTAATTTGCACACATCATGACACTTCATCTCTAAATGCTCCAACAGACACCACCTAAGAATCAAGATCATGGTCTATTTATTATTTTTTTTTTAAATTATGGCCTCTTTTATTGGTCCTTCATTTATTTATTTTCATCCATCTTAATTCCTCAGCTTTGTGGACCCCTGCTGCGGCCTCGCATCCACCAGTATTTATCAATCAACAAATATATGTTAGCAGTCACCGTATACTTAGTAACTATTATAGAATAATATGTAAAGGTACCATGGGAGATATTTTAGAGGTGAAGGCATGGGTGCTCTATGCTGTTAAGTAACTTTCATTTGGGGATGAATTAGAGAAGACTAATTGGTGTGAGTCATTCATGACTAATATAATGGACTATAAAACTAAATGCTGAGTATCAAGACATAAAGTGCTGATGCTGTAGTCTACAGCTACAGGTGACAAAATTCAACTCAAATTAGATGAATTAAAAACATGATGTGCATGCTAAGTCGCTTCAGTCATGTCTGACTCTTTGTGAGCCTACGGACTGTAGACCACCAGGCTGTTCTGTCCATGGGATTCTCCAGGCAAGAGTACTGGAGTGGGTTGCCATTTCCTCCTCCAGGGGATCTTTCCAACCCAGGGATCAAACCTGTGTCCCTTGCGTCTCCTGCATTGGCAGCTGGGTGCTTTACCACTAGCGCCACCTGGGAAACCCTGGTGACTTGTCTAAATGATTCAAGGCAGATACTGGGCATAGCTGGATTAAGAGAATCTAAGAACTATCAGTCTTCAGTTTATATTTCTTTATTACTTTTCTCTGTGTTGGCTTCATTTTCATGGAGGCCCTCCCTATAAACTGATGAAATTGTCATTGACATCTCCTGACTCAAAATTTAGTGAGCCAAAGTCCTGAGAATGTGTTTTATCGATCTCGAGTCTCTTGCCCATCTTGAACTAACCACTTTGGACAAGGGGATGATGGCATGAAGTCAGGTCTGAGTCCAGCACTCCTACAAATGGAAAACTGAACATAAGAACTGATTATGGTGAAGTAATTTCCCCAAACAAAAGGTTCTATTATCTGTGCCTACCTATATACTTAAAAAAATTAATTTGCACACATCATGACACTTCATCTCTAAATGCTCCAACAGACACCACCTAAGAATCAAGATCATGGTCTATTTATTATTTTTTTTTTAAATTATGGCCTCTTTTATTGGTCCTTCATTTATTTATTTTCATCCATCTTAATTCCTCAGCTTGTGTGGGCCACCCACTGCTGCGGCCTCGCTCATTGCAGAGCACCAGCTCTGGGTGTGTGCGCCCCAGAGCGCTGGCTCATAATTGGACACACCGGTCAAGCTTCTCTGTGGCATATGGGATCTTCCCGTGCCAGGGATGGAACCAGTGCCCCTTGCACTGCAAGGCGGACTCTTTACCCAGTGGACCACCAGGGAAGCCCAAGATGATTGTCTGTTTAATCAATATCCAGTTACTCTACCTAATAATATTAATAATTCTGTAAAATCAAATGTAGAGCTCATTTGTGGAAAATTTCCTGGCTGTTCAAAAATGGTCTGACTGGTAATGTAATTCACAGAGATTGAGGTGGCAACGACTATGGTGTCCTCAGAGATTCTTGACCTTATATGTTGCTCTCTGAATCAAAGACATTAAAAGTTCCTAGAAGGACCTAGGCTTTTTAAAATCTACTTATTGCTCCCTTCCCCACATAGTTAGATAAATACTAAAATTGAATACTAAAGTGAAAATTCCTGCATCTTAACTTGGGGAAAAGTGAGGGATGCAAAGCATATTGAGAAATAAATGAGATGTAGGTTCTTTCCAAAATAGGTAGGTGATTGATAGATGTGTGTGTGTGTGTGTGTGTGTTCAGTCATGTCTGACTCTTTGTGACCCCATGGATTACCCTCTGAACTGCAGCCCTCCAGGCACCACTGTCCATGGAAATTTTCAGGCAAAAATACTGGAATGGATTGTCATTTCCTACTCCAGATATATGTTCAACCCAGGGATTGAACTTGGATCTCATGTGTCTCCTGTGTGGGCAGGCAGATTCTTTAACACTGCCCCCGCTGGGAAACCCCAGTTGATAACTAGATATCAATAAAGGTAAATATTAATAGCAGTGTGTTATTTACAATTAGCAAAAACAAATTTCAAACATATTCATTAAATCGAGCAGGCATTGGAGAAGAAGGGTTTTATTTAAAGTGAAGAGCCAGCTTCAGAAAAAGCTTAATCCTTGTCCAAACAATATCATGAGGCCTTGTCTCTTCTTGCTTCTTATCGATCCGTTTTTTTCAGCGGATTTTGCTTGACTCTTGTGAAATATACTTTCTTCCAGACTCTGTCCACTAGGTGTCTCCGGAGAGTCCAAAGTGACATCCTCAGGATCTCAAGGACGGGAAAGTACTCCTGTTTTCACTACCAGCTCTGGGTGTGTGCGCCCAGAGCGCTGGCTCATAATTGGACACACCGGTCAAGCTTCTCTGTGGCATATGGGATCTTCCCGTGCCAGGGATGGAACCAGTGCCCCTTGCACTGCAAAGCGGACTCTTTACCCAGTGGACCACCAGGGAAGCCCAAGCTGATTGTCTGTTTAATCAATATCCAGTTACTCTACCTAATAATATTAATAATTCTGTAAAATCAAATGTAGAGCTCATTTGTGGAAAATTTCCTGGCTGTTCAAAAATGGTCTGACTGGTAATGTAATTCACAGAGATTGAGGTGGCAACGACTATGGTGTCCTCAGAGATTCTTGACCTTATATGTTGCTCTCTGAATCAAAGACATTAAAAGTTCCTAGAAGGACCTAGGCTTTTTAAAATCTACTTATTGCTCCCTTCCCCACATAGTTAGATAAATACTAAAATTGAATACTAAAGTGAAAATTCCTGCATCTTAACTTGGGGAAAAGTGAGGGATGCAAAGCATATTGAGAAATAAATGAGATGTAGGTTCTTTCCAAAATAGGTAGGTGATTGATAGATGTGTGTGTGTGTGTGTGTGTGTTCAGTCATGTCTGACTCTTTGTGACCCCATGGATTACCCTCTGAACTGCAGCCCTCCAGGCACCACTGTCCATGGAAATTTTCAGGCAAAAATACTGGAATGGATTGTCATTTCCTACTCCAGATATATGTTCAACCCAGGGATTGAACTTGGATCTCATGTGTCTCCTGTGTGGGCAGGCAGATTCTTTAACACTGCCCCCGCTGGGAAACCCCAGTTGATAACTAGATATCAATAAAGGTAAATATTAATAGTAGTGTGTTATTTACAATTAGCAAAAACAAATTTCAAACATATTCATCAAATCGAGCAGGCATTGGAGAAGGGTTTTAATTTAAAGTGAAGAGCCAGCTTCAGAAAAAGCTTAATCCTTGTCCAAACAATATCATGAGGCCTTTTCTCTCTTCTTGCTTCTTATCGATCCGTTTTTTTTCAGCGGATTTTGCTTGACTCTTCTGAAATATACTTTCTTCCAGACTCTGTCCACTAGGTGTCTCCTGAGAGTCCAAAGTGACATCCTCAGGATCTCAAGGACGAAGTATGAGGAAAATAGTCCTGTAATCATCCCAGTAAAAGCCCACTACTACCTCATCTATATCACTAGTTCTGGTCTGATAATGCCAGCCCCTGAAATGATCACTTTCCATGTATGAGGGAACTCAGAGAGAAAGAGTTACAAAGTTTCAAATTGGTCCAGACTGAGCCATACAACTCTCCTAAAGCCCGAGGTGAATTCAATACCACCGCAACCAAATCAAATGGATTATTATTATGGAAAGCTTTCTCCTCCAATGGGAAAAATCAACACACTATCACTAGAAGATTGTAAGGATGCCTGAACCATTCCAGATTAAATGCCCATTCACTGCTATTCTTTCATTAGTTCTTACTATAGAAACTCCAGCACTGTACCCACAATCCCCCTTAAAATTTTCTTCGGCAATGAGAAAGGTAATGAGAAAGCTCTAAACTGGTTTTCATTGCACTTTCAAGTAATTTGAAACAATTTATTTGCACATCAACCGTGTAAGGTAAATATTATCTTCTTCATGTTGCAGATGAGGATACTGAAGCTTATTTGGAATTTGTGCATGACCACAGGACAGGTGAAGACCAAGTACTCAAAACCGTGTCTGCCTAATTGAAGTACCTTACTATTTTATGGATATCAGGGCTGCAAAATCTCCTTGGGGCTTTAAATCATGAGCACAGGTAAAATTTTTAAAAGCCGGGGCTTGGATCTCATGTGTCTCCTGTGTGGGCAGGCAGATTCTTTAACACTGCCCCTGCTGGGAAACCCCAGTTGATAACTAGATATCAATAAAGGTAAATATTAATAGTAGTGTGTTATTTACAATTAGCAAAACAAATTTCAAACATATTCATTAAATCGAGCAGGCATTGGAGAAGAAGGGTTTTATTTAAAGTGAAGAGCCAGCTTCAGAAAAAGCTTAATCCTTGTCCAAACAATATCATGAGGCCTTGTCTCTCTTCTTGCTTCTTATCGATCCGTTTTTTTCAGCGGATTTTGCTTGACTCTTGTGAAATATACTTTCTTCCAGACTCTGTCCACTAGGTGTCTCCGGAGAGTCCAAAGTGACATCCTCAGGATCTCAAGGACGAAGTATGAGGAAAATAGTCCTGTAATCATCCCAGTAAAAGCCCACTACTACCTCATCTATATCACTAGTTCTGGTCTGATAATGCCAGCCCCTGAACTGATCACTTTCCATGTATGAGGTAACTCAGAGAGAAAGAGTTACAAAGTTTTAAATTGGTCCAGACTGAGTCATACAACTCTCCTAAAGCCCAAGGTGAATTCAATACCACCGCAACCAAATCAAATGGATTATTATTATTATGGAACGCTTTCTCCTCCAATGGGAAAAATCAACACACTATCACTAGAAGATTGTAAGGATGCCTGAAACATTCCAGATTAAATGCCCATTCACTGCTATTCTTTCATTAGTTCTTACTATAGAAACTCCAGCACTGTACGTACAAGTCCCGTCAAATCTTCTTCAGCAATAAGAAAGTTAATGAGAAAGCTCTAAACTGGTTTTCATTGCACTTTCAAGTAATTTGAAGCAATTTATTTGCACATCAACCGTGTAAGGTAAATATTATCTTCTTCATGTTGCAGATGAGGATACTGAAGCTTATTTGGAATTTGTGCATGACCACAGGACAGGTGAAGACCAAGTACTCAAAACCGTGTCTGCCTAATCGAAGTACCTTACTATTTTATGGATATCAGGCTGCATTCTCTTGACTTAAATCATGAGACATAAATTCTACCACTTATAGGAACAAGGCAGGCAATGTAAATTCATGAACCTAGCAAGGTAGACATGAACAGAGCCACAGGTATTCGTATCTTCTCCAGAGTGGACAGCTTCTACTAGTTATCAGACAATTGCTGCAGTGCAAAAATGTCGGCCATATATGCTAGATCTTCCACATTTTAAAGAGAGACTGAGTATTTGAATGTGGTTTAAATCCTAGCATCTAATCTATTAAAGAAAAACAGCTGTGTGGGCCACATGAACTATTTCTTATGCTATCCATGTATGGTCTGCTTTTCTAAATAGCTCGATGCCCTGGCTCCTACTCAATGTCAACAGTGACGAATTAAGTGTGTTTACTCCACCTTTCTCAACCTGCTGTTCCTAGAATGAATAAATTCACAGGAGCTTTGTGCTATTCATTAGATACATGAGCTGCATACTTTAATCTTGCTTTTCATCATTTCTCTTTGCACTCTGCTTTCTTTGTTGTGTTGTTAATCAGCATCTATAAACTGTGAAAATGGAAGAGGCAAATGGTATAGAAAAAAAAATTGGAAGAAGATCAGAATGCTTTTGTCTAGTTATAATAACATGGGCATGAAGGAGAAAGATAATTTAAGAAATGTTTCAGAGATAGAAGTGAAAAGGTTTAAGTCCTTTGGATAACTGAAAGAAAGGGATTGTCAAGATTTTCCTGATTGCTACTAAATGAAGAAATTGAGATCAAGGGGGCTTGTTCGAATCTAGTTGATGTCAGAGATAGACCTAATACAATGTTAGAGATAGACCTAATACAACCCAGATGTGTGACTTTCGACTGTCACTTCTTTCTTGAAAACTTCCAATATGCTCTTTCTCTGTCTCTCTCAGGCTCTGTGTGTATGTATGTGTGTGCATGTTACACAGTGAGGTCGCAGAATATCAGAATGGACTCCCTTATTATTGTGCATGTTCAAAAGAAGATATGAATATGGAGAATGAAGGTTGGGAATGAAAAATAACTAAATAAAACAACAAAAACAATATCCATTTAAGTCTTCTCTTGGTGATCAAACTCTTTACTCTTGTAAATTGCAAAGTTCATTTTCAGAAAAAGATCTGAATATCTGTCTCCCTATGCTTACCTTAAAAAAGAAAAACATTGCATGCCTGTGGTATTTTATCAAATAGTGTTTCTTGCATTACTTTTTTAAAAGATTTTTTTTGATGGTGGCCATTTTTAGGTCTTTATTGAATTGGTTACAATTATGTTTTGGTATTTTGGTTACAAGGCATGTGGGATCTTAACTCCCCAACGAGGGATCAAACCTGTACGCTCTGATCTGGAAGGCAGTCTTAACAAATGGACCTCCAGGGAAATCCTGAGTGTGTCTTTTTTTTTTTTTTTTAAAACATTTATTTTTTATTTATTTATCTTTTTTTTGGGGGGGTGAGGGGTGGCGAGGGAGGGGGATGGGCAGGCCACTTCTATTGGTCTTTCATTTCTCTATTTTCATCCGTCTTTGTTCTTCGGCTCCTGTGGGCCTCCCCTCGCGGTGGCCTATGTTGTCGCCGGCTCTGGGCGCATGCACGTCAGAGCTCCGGCTCGGTAATTGGACACATCGCTCCAGCCGCTCCGTGGCACGTGGGATCTTCCCAGGCCAGGGATCGAGCCGGCGCCCCTTGCACTGCAAGGCGGTGTCCTTACCCACTGGACCACCAGGGGAAGCCCCCTGAGTGTCTTGCATTAGCTTAACTTGAGCAGATATGCCTCTACCTATCACTTAGTTCTAATCCCTACATTTCCTCCATCTCTCACTTTCTCCTGTCATATTAGCATTTTTCCTGTTCTTTGAATACACTAATACCTTTCTCACTTCCTCTTTCTCATTTCTTCTTCCTATTGCCTGATACATTCTTTCCCCACATTTTTCACTCATTTGCCTATTTTTCTCTTTTCAGACCCAGTTCATACATCCACTACTAAATTGAAGTAACCCCTGTTTCAGGTAATGACTTTGTCTTATAAGATTATTACAGAACAATCATCTTAGGGATGTGTTTATTCCTATTTATATTATGTCTCTTCCACTAGGCTGCAAGCTCCATGTGAGGAGTCTTTTGCTGTCCATGTCACCACTGTGAACCAAATCTAGCTGAGGAACTGACACACTGAAGGTGTCACAGTCTCTGAGAGGCCACATCTTTTGCAGATGTGTTCCAGAAAAAGAGAGAATGAACAAGAGTGGTAGGTGAGGGTGAGCACGTTGTCTACATTATTGTAGATTGCTAGTAGGATGGGTCAACTCAGTGGGGAATTAGACGACTCTCTTTGCATATCTCAGGCAACACTGATGCAAAAGAATAGGAAAAGTGAAAGCATTAGTCATTCAGACCTGTCCGACTCTTTTGTGACTTCATGGACCATAGCCCTCTAGACTGTTCTGTCCATAGCATTCTCCAGGCAAGAATACTGGAGTGGGTTGCCATTCCTTTCTCCAGGGGATCTTTTTGACCTAAGGATCAAACCTGGATCTCTTGCATTGCGGGCAGATTCTTTACCTTCTGGGAAGCCCACAAAAGAATATACCTCTGGCAAATCAGGTCAGATTCCTAAGATGGAGCTCAACAAAGGCTGGATAGTTTATTCTCCTCAATTATTCTAATCAGATAAGGTCACTGTCCTCCCAGCAGATCAGTATGTAGAGAAGCAGAGAGAAGTCACAAAAGGTACATGAACTGACCTCCTTTCATATGGAAACAAATATCTAGAGTGAGAGATTCATTACTCTCTAAATACTAATTGATAAATATTCTTGGAATGAGTTAATCTTCTTTATCTCTCATTATAGATGGGAAAAAGGAGACATTGTAAGGTTAAAAAGGGATTTTCCTGTTTCTTTACGGCAGGTGTCCTGTTTCTAGACCAATATTTTCATTCAGCATCATAAAGTATATCCAGGTCAGGTGACTTGTGAAGGCTACAGGAGCTAATGATGAAGGGTGAACAAAGGAAGACAAATAAGCCCCAGACTTTCAACAGAGAAAATAAGACCAGTGTTTATATTCTGGGCGCCCATCAGCCTGGGCCCTAAGAGCTGGTTTCCTCTGCTCATCGTCTGCTCATTTTCAGCGAGTCTCCATTACTAAAAGGAGACAAACCATCGGCGGAAACTAATCTATCCTCATTCAATTAAACTGTGAGGCAATTACTTTTTTTTCCCCCTAAGAAAGTGCAATTAGTCCCCTTTGAAAATGTATTCCAGCTCCAGGAGAAAAGCAGAACCTCTGAAAACGTATGCTGAAAGCAAAAAAAATGTTTTGAAGCAATTCTCTTCACCCTTTCTTCTCCATCTGCAGCTTTAGTTTCCTTGTTTTGGCCCAAGTGCCATTTGTTTGGATTTTGGTGCCTTCCTAAGATAATTTCCTTGACTTGGTTAGGAAAATTTGGGTCAACTCAGTGGGGAATTAGACGACTCTCTTTGCATATCTCAGGCAACACTGATGCAAAAGAATAGGAAAAGTGAAAGCATTAGTCATTCAGACCTGTCCGACTCTTTTGTGACTTCATGGACCATAGCCCTCTAGACTGTTCTGTCCATAGCATTCTCCAGGCAAGAATACTGGAGTGGGTTGCCATTCCTTTCTCCAGGGGATCTTTTTGACCTAAGGATCAAACCTGGATCTCTTGCATTGCGGGCAGATTCTTTACCTTCTGGGAAGCCCACAAAAGAATATACCTCTGGCAAATCAGGTCAGATTCCTAAGATGGAGCTCAACAAAGGCTGGATAGTTTATTCTCCTCAATTATTCTAATCAGATAAGGTCACTGTCCTCCCAGCAGATCAGTATGTAGAGAAGCAGAGAGAAGTCAATAGGTACATGAACTGACCTCCTTTCATATGGAAACAAATATCTAGAGTGAGAGATTCATTACTCTCTAAATACTAATTGATAAATATTCTTGGAATGAGTTAATCTTCTTTATCTCTCATTATAGATGGGAAAAAGGAGACATTGTAAGGTTAAAAAGGGATTTTCCTGTTTCTTTACGGCAGGTGTCCTGTTTCTAGACCAATATTTTCATTCAGCATCATAAAGTATATCCAGGTCAGGTGACTTGTGAAGGCTACAGGAGCTAATGATGAAGGGTGAACAAAGGAAGACAAATAAGCCCCAGACTTTCAACAGAGAAAATAAGACCAGTGTTTATATTCTGGGCGCCCATCAGCCTGGGCCCTAAGAGCTGGTTTCCTCTGCTCATCGTCTGCTCATTTTCAGCGAGTCTCCATTACTAAAAGGAGACAAACCATCGGCGGAAACTAATCTATCCTCATTCAATTAAACTGTGAGGCAATTACTTTTTTTTCCCCCTAAGAAAGTGCAATTAGTCCCCTTTGAAAATGTATTCCAGCTCCAGGAGAAAAGCAGAACCTCTGAAAACGTATGCTGAAAGCAAAAAAAATGTTTTGAAGCAATTCTCTTCACCCTTTCTTCTCCATCTGCAGCTTTAGTTTCCTTGTTTTGGCCCAAGTGCCATTTGTTTGGATTTTGGTGCCTTCCTAAGATAATTTCCTGACTGTTGCCTTTTCCAACCAGGACATTTTCTCACAGTGCAGAGTCACCCAGGTTAAGATCTGAGAATGCATAGAGGCGGCGTGGTAACATAGAAGGCACTCTGCACTTGGAGGATGGAGCTCTGATTTATGGTTTCTTTGCTTTGTGACTCTGGGCAACCTAGCTTGCCTCTCAGGGTTTCAGTTTCCTTATTTTCATTTGTTTATGTTTTGCTGTGCTGGGTCTTCGTTGCTGAGTGGGCTTTCTCTGGTTGCAGTGAGGTGAGTAGGGGCTTCTCTAGTTGCGGCACATGGCTTCTTGCAGTGGCTTCTCTTGTTGGGGAGCGTGGGCTCTAAGGCAGGTGGGCTCAGTAGTTGTGGCACGTGGGCTTAGTTGCTCCATGGTGTGTGTGATCTTCCTGGACCAGTGATTGAACCCCAATCTCCTCCATTGGCAGGCATATTATTTACCACCGAGCCATCAGGGAAGCCCTCCTTATTTTTAATATAAGCTATTTGGTGAAAACCCCATATATAACCCCTATTTCATATGGGTGTTTTCATAGAATATTTTTTAAATATTCCCATCAAACTCCTGAATGAAAACTCACAATAAGTTACAACTGCTCTGTTAAAGTGGAAATGGAAGTAATGGCAGAAAGAGCAAAAACCTCTTGTCCTCCTGGTCCCTCTCAGGCCTTAGGTATACAAGGGACAAGCCACTGCACTAGACAGTATCTGACGTTCTCTTCGTGCCTAGTAACTGATTCTTCCTGGTGCAGGAGTACTGTAGGAAGAGCCCATCCAAGGTGGCTGTTTTCTTGCTCTCTGTACATCCCATGCTCAGCCAATCCCTGCTTCACCTACACCTACTCACACGAGTAACTTGTCCATGCATGCGCCTGCCCCAGGTGGTGATTGTTCTAACCTTTGGATCAGAACATCTCCACGTGAAGCTTATCAAAGAGGCAGTGAGGGGCACGGCCTCTGCTAGTTACCCTGGTAACGGTTGAGCCCACCTGAAAGCAGTTCCCTCATAATTGGTAACTTCCCCATCCTCTCCGCAGTGAAGGCTGGGAGTGAAGACTGCGGCCGCATCCTGCCGGCATCTGCTGTACACATTGGGGTGTTACTCCAGGACCTTACTTCAGGCATGTAAGTTCCCCCACCATTAAGTCATGACGTCTCTGTCGCTGACTCCGGTCTCTTTCTTGGGTCATAACGTTTGGCTTGTAGGACTTTTCCTGCAGCCTAGCAACTGGCAGGGTATTTAAGAGACCCAAGAGACTCTCATCAGTGCCAAGATGTCAGGAAGTTAGGACGGGGGTGGGAAAATTGTGGGTCTGTCCACTTACATGGGAGGCCTGAAAATTGCAGGCAGTCATCCCAGGGGGGCTGTCCATGTGTATAGTGCCTGAAAGTTGCAGGTTTAATCTGGGGGTGGCTGTCCACTAAAACGTGGAGCCTGAGGTTATCCCCAAATGTACAGGGCAATCTTGGGGTGGCCTACACTAGCCTGTGGGGCCTCATGGTGGCTGTCTTTGATGAATGGGGGTCACTGGGGGAATACAAAGTACTCACAGACACCCCTAACACTGTTGGAGAAATATTGGCTACCTTTTCGGCAGCAGTGGGTTAGAGGGAGTTGGAAAAGTGGCCACAGCTGCTGCTTTCAGTATTAAGAAAGGCCACAGAGGCTGAGCTGACAGCCCAGATAAAGGAAATTAACCTGAATGCTGTTTCTGGTTCCTCTGAAAGTGAGGCGCATGAATGACTTTTATTGTCTATTACTGTTATTTTTTGAAACTGAGAAAAAAAAAATTCTTTAAAATGGCCAAGATAGGTCTGTTTTAACATTAGACTGGGCAGGTTTTTTTTTTTTTTTTAAATATGCCTTTAGAGGAAGTTAGCTTTCTAGAAGGAATTGGTATTTCTTGTGACTTTGAGATAAAAATGATCTTTGTGGACTCTGTCCCAAATGAATTTCAGGTGCTTGTGCTCTGGGAAATATCCGTACTGAATTGATACCTGGTATTGAAGCTACTTGGGACTTCCCTGGTGGCTCGGGGGGTATAAAGAATCCACCTGCCATAGCAGGAAATGCTTGTTTGATCCCTGGGCTGGGAATATCCATGCGAGGAGGGCATGGCAACCCACTCCAGTATTTTTGCCTGGATAAACCCAAGGACAGAGGAGCCTGTGAGACTACAGTCCATAGGGTGGCAAAGAGTTGGACATGACTGAGCTCGAGGCTTGAAGGCTTTCAAGGGTTTTGGTTATAATCAGCCATAATTCTAGTTGTTGTAACCAAGTTGTTTTATTGTAATCAGGTGTTTAACAGTGTATATTTGTCTTCTATCATTTATAGACCATTATACTCTATTTTTGCAAAGGTACTTTATCTTTAAAAAGATTCGTAGAAAGGGCCTATAAGCATAGATTTGTGATAAATTTCAGATTGTACCACTGAACTGGGTTAGAAATTTAAAATAGTAAGGGAAAACTTGGTAATGTTATGAAAAGTTTAAAGGATTGGTTACCTGAGTGAACAGATGAATATGGTTGTAATTTTTATGAGTTTTGGCTGGAGTATTACTGGTGTTTTTCTGATACAAGGAAACCTGTCCTCTCAATTAAGTTGTGATTTACAGGAATTTAGTAAACTGTATTGGTGGGTAGAATTGAAAGTTTTTGGTTTTGTTTCTGCCTGGTCCCTCCAGAAATGAGACTCTTGGGTTCTGATCCACCTTATCAGGTGAATGGGAAAGTCTGTATCCTCGCAAGAGTATGGTCTACAGTAGAGTGGTCTACAGGTACCAGATAAACCTAGGTTTGCATTCAAGGATCTGCATGAGCCTTGAAAAGTTATTTAGCTCTCTGTGCAGGTAGTTTCCTATTTTGCAAAATGAGAGCAATAAAAAGTAGATTTCTATGTTTTTGAATATTAGCATATTTCTTCTGAGACATTTTTCTCTCCAGTGTCTTATAATTTTTTGTAGAAAAGTAGAAAATTTTTTTATAATTCTTTGTGGACTCTGTCCCAAATGAATTTCAGGTGCTTGTGCTCTGGGAAATATCCGTACTGAATTGATACCTGGTATTGAAGCTACTTGGGACTTCCCTGGTGGCTCGGGGTATAAAGAATCCACCTGCCATAGCAGGAAATGCTTGTTTGATCCCTGGGCTGGGAATATCCATGCGAGGAGGGCATGGCAACCCACTCCAGTATTTTTGCCTGGATAAACCCAAGGACAGAGGAGCCTGTGAGACTACAGTCCATAGGGTGGCAAAGAGTTGGACATGACTGAGCTCGAGGCTTGAAGGCTTTCAAGGGTTTTGGTTATAATCAGCCATAATTCTAGTTGTTGTAACCAAGTTGTTTTATTGTAATCAGGTGTTTAACAGTGTATATTTGTCTTCTATCATTTATAGACCATTGTACTCTATTTTTGCAAAGGTACTTTATCTTTAAAAAGATTCGTAGAAAGGGCCTATAAGCATAGATTTGTGATAAATTTCAGATTGTACCACTGAACTGGGTTAGAAATTTAAAATAGTAAGGGAAAACTTGGTAATGTTATGAAAAGTTTAAAGGATTGGTTACCTGAGTGAACAGATGAATATGGTTGTAATTTTTATGAGTTTTGGCTGGAGTATTACTGGTGTTTTTCTGATACAAGGAAACCTGTCCTCTCAATTAAGTTGTGATTTACAGGAATTTAGTAAACTGTATTGGTGGGTAGAATTGAAAGTTTTTGGTTTTGTTTCTGCCTGGTCCCTCCAGAAATGAGACTCTTGGGTTCTGATCCACCTTATCAGGTGAATGGGAAAGTCTGTATCCTCGCAAGAGTATGGTCTACAGTAGAGTGGTCTACAGGTACCAGATAAACCTAGGTTTGCATTCAAGGATCTGCATGAGCCTTGAAAAGTTATTTAGCTCTCTGTGCAGGTAGTTTCCTATTTTGCAAAATGAGAACAATAAAAAGTAGATTTCTATGTTTTTGAATATTAGCATATTTCTTCTGAGACATTTTTCTCTCCTGTGTCTTATAATTCTTTGTAGAAAAGTAGATATAAATCTCCCTCATCTCTGTAACTACTTTCTATTACTATTCCAGAACATAGATATTACCATTCACCTTCTTATTGAGCTTCAGGATATTACCTTTTTATTCTGTTTAAAATAATATTGCAATAAATATCCTTCTCTATGTCTCCTTTCACATGTGGAAACGAATAATGAGTTATGAACCTAAAGTAGAATCATATTCAATATTTTCTGTTATAGTAGATAACACACAATTACTGTACAAAGTTAATTTGCTAGTTTATCATCCTACTAAACTGTTGCTTTTTGCTATAATGCTGCTGATGTTTACAGTCATCATGCTTTTTAAATGTGGGCAATTTTTAAAATTTTATCTTAAATTTTACTTTTTCCTTAAATTAGTGCAGAACCTAAGACATATTATTAGGTGCTTAATAAATACTTATTATCTGAACAGATCTGTTATTTTGCTTAGAACAGTCATGAAAGTAATAAAGTATTATATGTCTAGTATTTTTGCCATGTTAAAGAATTTACAATTATTGATAAATTAGGAGTTAATGCTACTAATGAAGTTTTAATAGAAGTCAGGTCTAATAGGACATGTAGTTTCATGCTGAAATAAGCAATTAATTTGAAGTTGGACATATCTGAGTTTGAATCTCAATTTTCCCTGTGGCTATGTTGCTTTGAGAATTTTATTTTACCTCACTATGCGTTAGTTTCTAACTTAAGGAGCAAACTTTGCATACTTTATTTTTAGGAGGTAGGAAAATATGGTGGGTAGAATTGAAAGTTTTTGGTTTTGTTTCTGCCTGGTCCCTCCAGAAATGAGACTCTTGGGTTCTGATCCACCTTATCAGGTGAATGGGAAAGTCTGTATCCTCGCAAGAGTATGGTCTACAGTAGAGTGGTCTACAGGTACCAGATAAACCTAGGTTTGCATTCAAGGATCTGCATGAGCCTTGAAAAGTTATTTAGCTCTCTGTGCAGGTAGTTTCCTATTTTGCAAAATGAGAGCAATAAAAAGTAGATTTCTATGTTTTTGAATATTAGCATATTTCTTCTGAGACATTTTTCTCTCCAGTGTCTTATAATTCTTTGTAGAAAAGTAGATATAAATCTCCCTCATCTCTGTAACTACTTTCTATTACTATTCCAGAACATAGATATTACCATTCACCTTCTTATTGAGCTTCAGGATATTACCTTTTTATTCTGTTTAAAATAATATTGCAATAAATATCCTTCTCTATGTCTCCTTTCACATGTGGAAACGAATAATGAGTTATGAACCTAAAGTAGAATCATATTCAATATTTTCTGTTATAGTAGATAACACACAATTACTGTACAAAGTTAATTTGCTAGTTTATCATCCTACTAAACTGTTGCTTTTTGCTATAATGCTGCTGATGTTTACAGTCATCATGCTTTTTAAATGTGGGCAATTTTTAAAATTTTATCTTAAATTTTACTTTTTCCTTAAATTAGTGCAGAACCTAAGACATATTATTAGGTGCTTAATAAATACTTATTATCTGAACAGATCTGTTATTTTGCTTAGAACAGTCATGAAAGTAATAAAGTATTATATGTCTAGTATTTTTGCCATGTTAAAGAATTTACAATTATTGATAAATTAGGAGTTAATGCTACTAATGAAGTTTTAATAGAAGTCAGGTCTAATAGGACATGTAGTTTCATGCTGAAATAAGCAATTAATTTGAAGTTGGACATATCTGAGTTTGAATCTCAATTTTCCCTGTGGCTATGTTGCTTTGAGAATTTTATTTTACCTCACTATGCGTTAGTTTCTAACTTAAGGAGCAAACTTTGCATACTTTATTTTTTTAGGAGGTAGGAAAATATGTGATTCACATAAAATAAAAACCCATTGTAGCTACCAAGTATTACTGGCTGGACATATGCAACATTTTAGCCTGGTGATTTACCCTATGAACTTTATGTATAGCTTGAATTTATTTCTTCACAAAGCTATGTAAGACAGATACCTGTATCTATTTATGTTTGGCAGAATTTGGATTCAGGCTCAGTTTTCTTTACTTGCAGAATATACAAATTAAAATGAATATATTTCTAAGAATGAAGTAATCACATTTTCACTCCCGTCACTTCTGCAACAATAGTGGAAAAGGCCAGATCTATGACAGATGCTTAATAACTTCTTGGCAAACTTAGCCTCAGAATTCTGATTTCAGGATGAATTGTGGTCTAGAGTTAAATAAGGACATGAAAAACTTTAGCATGTCTTTATCTATCCATTGTTTGGAGGAAAAAAAAAGGAGGTAGAAAGACTTGCGGGTTGGAGATGGAGCAAAACAATTAGAGTGTGATTTGCTTAATTATTTTTAATTCCACAAATAAGACACCAGCCATCTGGCATTTGGCAAGGGAGAATTTCATTCACTTAACTCTTGGGAAATGCTAGGGGCTTGAAGAATCTTTCAAAAGATGAAGCCAGTATTCTGCATAAATAAAATAATACATTCACTAACTCATACCAGAATCCAGCACTGAGAGTCTCACTAGCCAAAATGCTGCAGTGACTTTCCAAGTAATTTCATCAAAGAGTATTAAATGGAAACAAATCAAAACCAAAATTTCCCAAGACAACCAAACTTGGTTCTTGTGTATGACTGACCTTTCTGGATTACCAGGATACTTTAGGTTTTCCAAATTACATTTACCTGCAGAGCCCCTAAGTCTTGTGCTTTGCCTCTCTGGACCCCTGGGGTGTTGATGACCCTGGTGACTGGTCACTGCCTACCCCTCGCTGTGATTTTCTGAATACCACCCTTGTGTGATTACACACACCCTGGCCTCTGTCGCTTACGTCTCTGGGGTAATGATGTTTGCCCCTGCTAATGAGAAAGTCAGGTCTAATAGGACATGTAGTTTCATGTTGAAATAAGCAATTAATTTGAAGTTGGACATATCTGAGTTTGAATCTCAATTTTCCCTGTGGCTATGTTGCTTTGAGAATTTTATTTTACCTCACTATGCGTTAGTTTCTAACTTAAGGAGCAAACTTTGCATACTTTATTTTTTTAGGAGGTAGGAAAATATGTGATTCACATAAAATAAAAACCCATTGTAGCTACCAAGTATTACTGGCTGGACATATGCAACATTTTAGCCTGGTGATTTACCCTATGAACTTTATGTATAGCTTGAATTTATTTCTTCACAAAGCTATGTAAGACAGATACCTGTATCTATTTATGTTTGGCAGAATTTGGATTCAGGCTCAGTTTTCTTTACTTGCAGAATATACAAATTAAAATGAATATATTTCTAAGAATGAAGTAATCACATTTTCACTCCCGTCACTTCTGCAACAATAGTGGAAAAGGCCAGATCTATGACAGATGCTTAATAACTTCTTGGCAAACTTAGCCTCAGAATTCTGATTTCAGGATGAATTGTGGTCTAGAGTTAAATAAGGACATGAAAAACTTTAGCATGTCTTTATCTATCCATTGTTTGGAGGAAAAAAAAGGAGGTAGAAAGACTTGCGGGTTGGAGATGGAGCAAAACAATTAGAGTGTGATTTGCTTAATTATTTTTAATTCCACAAATAAGACACCAGCCATCTGGCATTTGGCAAGGGAGAATTTCATTCACTTAACTCTTGGGAAATGCTAGGGGCTTGAAGAATCTTTCAAAAGATGAAGCCAGTATTCTGCATAAATAAAATAATACATTCACTAACTCATACCAGAATCCAGCACTGAGAGTCTCACTAGCCAAAATGCTGCAGTGACTTTCCAAGTAATTTCATCAAAGAGTATTAAATGGAAACAAATCAAAACCAAAATTTCCCAAGACAACCAAACTTGGTTCTTGTGTATGACTGACCTTTCTGGATTACCAGGATACTTTAGGTTTTCCAAATTACATTTACCTGCAGAGCCCCTAAGTCTTGTGCTTTGCCTCTCTGGACCCCTGGGGTGTTGATGACCCTGGTGACTGGTCACTGCCTACCCCTCGCTGTGATTTTCTGAATACCACCCTTGTGTGATTACACACACCCTGGCCTCTGTCGCTTACGTCTCTGGGGTAATGATGTTTGCCCCTGCTACAGTCACCTGGAGTGCGGATGCTGCTTCAAATTTTTGTAAATGTTAGAATCCCAAATCACGTTAAAAAGTGCTTTGGCTTCTATTTCTCCTTCTTGTAGCCCTATTTTGTGTGTGCTTGTTCAGTCGTGTCTGACTCTTTGCAACCCATGAACTGTAGCCTGCCAGGCTTCTCTGTCCATGGGATTCTCCAGGCAAGAATACTGGAGTGGGTTGCTTCCCTCCTTCAGTGGCTCCTCCTGACCCACTGCGTCTCCTGCATTGGCAGGCAGATTCTTTGCTATTGAGCCACCTGGGAAGCCCAGCCTATTTTACTACCCATTAGTTAATTATATATCTGTACTTGGAAATAAGGAAAAGAAATCTTAACGTTTGCGATCTAGCTTAGATCACGTGGCATTATTTTCTATGTGTGCAGTGTTGCTTTGCCTCATCTGTTCCTTCGGTTTCACCTTATATGCCTGTCTTTAAGATGTTGTTACCTCAGGAGTAGATTGTCACTGTAATTGCTTGCTTAACTTCTTATTTCTGGTCTTTTCCTTCCTTCTAATATTCCAAACTTCTTGAAATTCCTAAAATAAGATGTATTTTGTGAAAAAATTTCCATCTTGTTAAATACAGAAACAGTCCTATTTACCTTCTAGTCTCTTTATTCTCAGGCCTTATTAATCATCATTGCTCATTTAAGCCCTCAAAGCCAGTATTCTGCATAAATAAAATAATACATTCACTAACTCATACCAGAATCCAGCACTGAGAGTCTCACTAGCCAAAATGCTGCAGTGACTTTCCAAGTAATTTCATCAAAGAGTATTAAATGGAAACAAATCAAAACCAAAATTTCCCAAGACAACCAAACTTGGTTCTTGTGTATGACTGACCTTTCTGGATTACCAGGATACTTTAGGTTTTCCAAATTACATTTACCTGCAGAGCCCCTAAGTCTTGTGCTTTGCCTCTCTGGACCCCTGGGGTGTTGATGACCCTGGTGACTGGTCACTGCCTACCCCTCGCTGTGATTTTCTGAATACCACCCTTGTGTGATTACACACACCCTGGCCTCTGTCGCTTACGTCTCTGGGGTAATGATGTTTGCCCCTGCTACAGTCACCTGGAGTGCGGATGCTGCTTCAAATTTTTGTAAATGTTAGAATCCCAAATCACGTTAAAAAGTGCTTTGGCTTCTATTTCTCCTTCTTGTAGCCCTATTTTGTGTGTGCTTGTTCAGTCGTGTCTGACTCTTTGCAACCCATGAACTGTAGCCTGCCAGGCTTCTCTGTCCATGGGATTCTCCAGGCAAGAATACTGGAGTGGGTTGCTTCCCTCCTTCAGTGGCTCCTCCTGACCCACTGCGTCTCCTGCATTGGCAGGCAGATTCTTTGCTATTGAGCCACCTGGGAAGCCCAGCCTATTTTACTACCCATTAGTTAATTATATATCTGTACTTGGAAATAAGGAAAAGAAATCTTAACGTTTGCGATCTAGCTTAGATCACGTGGCATTATTTTCTATGTGTGCAGTGTTGCTTTGCCTCATCTGTTCCTTCGGTTTCACCTTATATGCCTGTCTTTAAGATGTTGTTACCTCAGGAGTAGATTGTCACTGTAATTGCTTGCTTAACTTCTTATTTCTGGTCTTTTCCTTCCTTCTAATATTCCAAACTTCTTGAAATTCCTAAAATAAGATGTATTTTGTGAAAAAATTTCCATCTTGTTAAATACAGAAACAGTCCTATTTACCTTCTAGTCTCTTTATTCTCAGGCCTTATTAATCATCATTGTTCTCATTTAAGCCCTCAAAGCTAGTCTTGCTGTCCTTTCTCCACTCCCGCAGCATTTTTTTTATCCCCAGTTTTGTGAGTCCTCATGCCCTCAAACAGAATTTTAAAAAAGTAACAACCCACCAATATATTTATTGAGGAAACCGAGGGAAGAAAATACACAAAGATGTAAAAAAGTGATTATCTTGAGGAAATGGGCTGGTAGGTGATGTTTGCTCTCTTTTTCTACATTTCTGTACTATCCACACAATCTTTATTGAGAAAGCATTGGTTTTATAATTCAGGTAAACAAAGACAGTCATTTTCCTATCTCAGTATTTATTCACATCTTCCTTTCAGTATTAGAATTTTTAATAAAACTGTTCCCAGTCAGTCTTATGTATATGCATGGTCATATGACTAAGCTATTGCCAATGAAATGTAAGGGAAAGGATTGTATACCACTTTCAGAAAGCTCATTAGGTGCTATCTTCAGCTTGAAAAAATGCCCTTTCCTTTCCGTCTTGCTATGTCATGCAATGAATTTCTAGACTCCAACAGCCATCTTGGAATGTGAGCTGAGTTTAAATGTAGAAGCTGTGTGCTAGAATGTTAGAACAGAGACACAGGAGCTTGGAGTCCTGAATTACAGAGTAGAGATTTCTTACTTGTCCTGGCTTGTGTGAGAGAAAAGGACCGTCGTGCTAACATGATTGTCACTGTAGTTGTGTTGTTGTTGTTTATGCAGATAAACCTAAACGTAACTAAGGCAGAGAGGTAGAAAATACATCAAAGTGTTGTTAATAATTTTAAATAATAAAATATCAGACCTTATAAATGCACTCAAATAACTTCAGTAAATTGTTTTCTAAAGAAAACAATTCAAATATCAGATCCACCTTTCATAGTCATGGGGTTTATTGAACCTCACTGAATTCTAAACACTGTGATCAATAAAATGGGCTGTGTTGTCTCTGCAGTGATCACTACTTCCTGGTCTTGTTCCCTTGGGGGATTCTTTTAACAAAAAATGTGATCATAAAATGTATTTTGTGAAAAAATTTCCATCTTGTTAAATACAGAAACAGTCCTATTTACCTTCTAGTCTCTTTATTCTCAGGCCTTATTAATCATCATTGTTCTCATTTAAGCCCTCAAAGCTAGTCTTGCTGTCCTTTCTCCACTCCGCAGCATTTTTTATCCCCAGTTTTGTGAGTCCTCATGCCCTCAAACAGAATTTTAAAAAAGTAACAACCCACCAATATATTTATTGAGGAAACCGAGGGAAGAAAATACACAAAGATGTAAAAAAGTGATTATCTTGAGGAAATGGGCTGGTAGGTGATGTTTGCTCTCTTTTTCTACATTTCTGTACTATCCACACAATCTTTATTGAGAAAGCATTGGTTTTATAATTCAGGTAAACAAAGACAGTCATTTTCCTATCTCAGTATTTATTCACATCTTCCTTTCAGTATTAGAATTTTTAATAAAACTGTTCCCAGTCAGTCTTATGTATATGCATGGTCATATGACTAAGCTATTGCCAATGAAATGAAAGGGGAAAGGATTGTATACCACTTTCAGAAAGCTCATTAGGTGCTATCTTCAGCTTGAAAAAATGCCCTTTCCTTTCCGTCTTGCTATGTCATGCAATGAATTTCTAGACTCCAACAGCCATCTTGGAATGTGAGCTGAGTTTAAATGTAGAAGCTGTGTGCTAGAATGTTAGAACAGAGACACAGGAGCTTGGAGTCCTGAATTACAGAGTAGAGATTTCTTACTTGTCCTGGCTTGTGTGAGAGAAAAGGACCGTCGTGCTAACATGATTGTCACTGTAGTTGTGTTGTTGTTGTTTATGCAGATAAACCTAAACGTAACTAAGGCAGAGAGGTAGAAAATACATCAAAGTGTTGTTAATAATTTTAAATAATAAAATATCAGACCTTATAAATGCACTCAAATAACTTCAGTAAATTGTTTTCTAAAGAAAACAATTCAAATATCAGATCCACCTTTCATAGTCATGGGGTTTATTGAACCTCACTGAATTCTAAACACTGTGATCAATAAAATGGGCTGTGTTGTCTCTGCAGTGATCACTACTTCCTGGTCTTGTTCCCTTGGGGATCCTGCTCTTGAGTGTGAGCTAAAATTATTGCATCTCTTCTATTCTAATGAATAGTATAATACAGAAGTGATAATGTCACTTCCGATACTTGGTTATAGAAGACAGTGTGTTTGTCTTGGACTTCCGCTCTCTCCTGTTCTCTCCCTTTCCCCCTTCCCCACCTCCCCTTCTTCCCCCTTTCTGTTTCTCTCCCCATTTTTCTCCCTCTCTACTCCTTGACTCTCTTCTGTTGAGAAAACCAACCACCCTGTTGTGAGCTACAGTACAGACACCCATTTTATATGACTAGAAGCTGTGGCTGTCAGCTTAACAGTAAGAAGTTAAAGCCTGAAAGTCACATAAGTGACCTTGGAAGTGGATTCTTGACCCTAGTTAAGTTTGCAGCCCTGCTTGACTGCTTGTTTGCAACGTCATGTGAGACCTTAAGTCAGAGGAATGCAGCTAAACTACTCCCAGAATTCTGACTCCCCAAAACTGTGAGAAAATAAATCCTTACTGTTTTCAGCCATTTAGTTTTGGTATATGTTGCTACTCAGAAAAAAATACTTTTATTTTAGTATATAGGGATAGTTCTATAGTTCTTCATAGATGTTTTATATTTCAATAGAAGAAAATGGTATTTTTTTTTTGGCCACTTCTATTGGTCTTTCATTTCTTTATTTTCATCCATCTTTGTCCTTTGGCCTGTGTAGGCCTCCCATTGCAGTGGCCTCTCTTGCTGAGAGCACTGGCTCTGGGAGCATGCGCTTCAGAGCTCTGGCTCCGTAGTTGGGCACATCAGTCCAGCCACTCCACGACAGGTGGGATCTTCCCAGGCCAGGGATTAAATTGGCATCCTTTACATTGCAAGGCGGTGTCCTTACCCACTGGACCACCAGGGAAGCCCTGGTTGTTTTTTTTTAATTAAGTATTTAAAGAAAACATCTCCTGTAAAACCTTTAAAATAAAAAATAATAATAAAAAAAAAGATTAACAAGAGGATTGTTCTATGGAAAGAAAAGAATCAACACCATTAATGAAAATTAAGCAATATCTTAGTGGAACTAGTAAATAAATAAATATATCTCTATATGTTTAATTAAAAAAAAAAAAAGAAAACATCTTGGGAATTTTCTCTCCCACTTAAAAAGAATGCTCTTCTTTTCTGCTTATCCTTAAATATCTAGACAAAGATAAATAAAATTTCTTAGGTATCATCCAGTACCTAACACAGAGTAAGCATTACAAAATTTGTTTAACTAGTTCATGCTGTAGGCCTGTAGCACTGTTTTAGACCAAATAATTGAATAATTCTTTCTTGTAGAAGGGCTGTTCCATACATGGTAGAACATTTAGCAGCACAGCTGGGGAGTCTGCCCACTGGATGTCAGTAATACATCCCCCTTGCAAAGGTGTGACAACCGAACATGTCTCTAAATGTAGTCAAATGTCTACAGTACAGACACCCATTTTATATGACTAGAAGCTGTGGCTGTCAGCTTAACAGTAAGAAGTTAAAGCCTGAAAGTCACATAAGTGACCTTGGAAGTGGATTCTTGACCCTAGTTAAGTTTGCAGCCCTGCTTGACTGCTTGTTTGCAACGTCATGTGAGACCTTAAGTCAGAGGAATGCAGCTAAACTACTCCCAGAATTCTGACTCCCCAAAACTGTGAGAAAATAAATCCTTACTGTTTTCAGCCATTTAGTTTTGGTATATGTTGCTACTCAGAAAAAAATACTTTTATTTTAGTATATAGGGATAGTTCTATAGTTCTTCATAGATGTTTTATATTTCAATAGAAGAAAATGGTATTTTTTTTTTGGCCACTTCTATTGGTCTTTCATTTCTTTATTTTCATCCATCTTTGTCCTTTGGCCTGTGTAGGCCTCCCATTGCAGTGGCCTCTCTTGCTGAGAGCACTGGCTCTGGGAGCATGCGCTTCAGAGCTCTGGCTCCGTAGTTGGGCACATCAGTCCAGCCACTCCACGACAGGTGGGATCTTCCCAGGCCAGGGATTAAATTGGCATCCTTTACATTGCAAGGCGGTGTCCTTACCCACTGGACCACCAGGGAAGCCCTGGTTGTTTTTTTTTAATTAAGTATTTAAAGAAAACATCTCCTGTAAAACCTTTAAAATAAAAAATAATAATAAAAAAAAAGATTAACAAGAGGATTGTTCTATGGAAAGAAAAGAATCAACACCATTAATGAAAATTAAGCAATATCTTAGTGGAACTAGTAAATAAATAAATATATCTCTATATGTTTAATTAAAAAAAAAAAAAGAAAACATCTTGGGAATTTTCTCTCCCACTTAAAAAGAATGCTCTTCTTTTCTGCTTATCCTTAAATATCTAGACAAAGATAAATAAAATTTCTTAGGTATCATCCAGTACCTAACACAGAGTAAGCATTACAAAATTTGTTTAACTAGTTCATGCTGTAGGCCTGTAGCACTGTTTTAGACCAAATAATTGAATAATTCTTTCTTGTAGAAGGGCTGTTCCATACATGGTAGAACATTTAGCAGCACAGCTGGGGAGTCTGCCCACTGGATGTCAGTAATACATCCCCCTTGCAAAGGTGTGACAACCGAACATGTCTCTAAATGTAGTCAAATGTCTAATATAGGAAAAGATTTCAGACAGTTCGTTTTAGTCCCACCTATGTGTACAATCTGAAAGTTTCTATTTCCAAACTATCTCCTGTTTTCTAGGTATCTAGCGTTCTGCTCCTTATTTTATCGTAACTTTTTTTTTTTGCGTCCTTTGTATTGATGTTTTTAGCATTCTTCATTCTTTACAAAAGAAAGGACCTTGTTTGCAAGGAATAATTTGAACAGGGCATGACAGACTGTACATCCTAATTGCTAATGAGGACTAGCAGTTCTTAGATGGACTGTGACCTCCATATGGGTGTTTGATGGTGCTCGCTGGTGAGTCTCTGGGTGTGCCACAGATGCCCATTGGCTGCTGGGGCAGGCAGTCATTCCATGTTCCTGCCACTATGTGTTATCTCTGTATAGGAGTCCACGAAACTCTCTAACCTTACTGACTGCCATTCCTAGACTTTAAAGGTGAGAGCAGATTTGATTGCCTTTATTTTCTTTCAAGTATATTTTAATGGTATAAACTCCTTTCAAAGATTAGCATTTGAATTCTAAATTAGCAAGCTTATAAAAACTATATCTTTTGTTTTCAGGGTAAAGTTCTCTCCAGAAAGTTTCAGGAGTTGGTTTTTTTGTTTTAGTTTTTCTTCCTGTGCCTTTGACTCATCACTCTGATCTATTTTAATATGACAAGCCACATAAAAAGGTGGGGGTGGGGCTTCCCTGGTGGTCCAGTGGGTAAAGAGTCTGCCTTGCAGTGCAAGGGACAGCGGTTTGAGCCTTGGCCTGCGAAGATCCCACGTGCTGTGGAGTGGGTGAACCAGTGTGTCCAATTATGAGCCAGAACTCAGGAGCTCATGTGCCCAGAGCTGGTGCCCAGCAACGAGAGAGGACACTGTACTGGGAGGCCCACACAGGCAAAAGAATAAAGATGGATAAAAATAAATAAATAAAAAAACAATAAAAGAGGCCAAAATTAAAAAAATAAAAGGTCGGAGTGGGGAGAGTTGACAGGGAGACATATCTCCAACATTTACTATATCAAAGTATTGCCCCACTATGGTGTGACTGTTGGAGTTAAAACAGTAACTTGTCCTATCAGCTCCCCGCTTTTACATAGCTCCCATGCATAGAGGAGCCTGGTAGAGTCTATAAAGGTCGCAAAAGTGTCAGACATAACTTAGTGATTTAACAACAACAAAAGCAAATTTAAATAGATTACTTCAATGTAATGTGACAGTAGAGTAGTTGTGTTACATGCCCATGAAGCCATGCATCTGTGGTTATGGAGTCATAACCCATATAATTTAGTCTTTAATGACTAGCCATTTCACAGCATGATTTCAACTGACATGTTCTGGAGGCCATTACAGATGGTCTGATTCATAAGTGCCTAGAAAATTTGTTACTATCTTTTTAATATCTAAACATAGGTCTTGAACTTGATCTAAGACCTCTGGTCTCTCTCACATCCTCCTTTGCTCTAGATTCTTCAAGACCAAACCACTTAATCACACACATCCCCCACACTGAGGAAGGGGACAGCACTTTGCTCACCACTGTGTAAGACAAAACAAAACGGCTTTGGTGAAGATGTAATCCTCTTCATATACAGGCTGTAGGGGAAGGCTCAGGACGTGTAGGTTCTAGCGATCTGTGCGAAGTGCTGTGAGAACACAGAGAAGGACAGTTTCCATCTGTCTGTGGATATGGGGAGGGCCAAGGGCAGATCAGAAAAGTATATATGGATGAAGTGACAGTAAGTGGAATTTTGAAAAGTAAAGTTTCTAGAAGGGGAAAGATGAAGTGCAAAATGTGAAGTTTTTCCTCTGATCTATTTTAATATGACAAGCCACATAAAAGGTGGGGTGGGGCTTCCTGGTGGTCCAGTGGGTAAAGAGTCTGCCTTGCAGTGCAAGGGACAGCGGTTTGAGCCTTGGCCTGCGAAGATCCCACGTGCTGTGGAGTGGTGAACCAGTGTGTCCAATTATGAGCCAGAACTCAGGAGCTCATGTGCCCAGAGCTGGTGCCCAGCAACGAGAGAGGACACTGTACTGGGAGGCCCACACAGGCAAAAGAATAAAGATGGATAAAAATAAATAAATAAAAAAACAATAAAAGAGGCCAAAATTAAAAAAATAAAAGGTCGGAGTGGGGAGAGTTGACAGGGAGACATATCTCCAACATTTACTATATCAAAGTATTGCCCCACTATGGTGTGACTGTTGGAGTTAAAACAGTAACTTGTCCTATCAGCTCCCCGCTTTTACATAGCTCCCATGCATAGAGGAGCCTGGTAGAGTCTATAAAGGTCGCAAAAGTGTCAGACATAACTTAGTGATTTAACAACAACAAAAGCAAATTTAAATAGATTACTTCAATGTAATGTGACAGTAGAGTAGTTGTGTTACATGCCCATGAAGCCATGCATCTGTGGTTATGGAGTCATAACCCATATAATTTAGTCTTTAATGACTAGCCATTTCACAGCATGATTTCAACTGACATGTTCTGGAGGCCATTACAGATGGTCTGATTCATAAGTGCCTAGAAAATTTGTTACTATCTTTTTAATATCTAAACATAGGTCTTGAACTTGATCTAAGACCTCTGGTCTCTCTCACATCCTCCTTTGCTCTAGATTCTTCAAGACCAAACCACTTAATCACACACATCCCCCACACTGAGGAAGGGGACAGCACTTTGCTCACCACTGTGTAAGACAAAACAAAACGGCTTTGGTGAAGATGTAATCCTCTTCATATACAGGCTGTAGGGGAAGGCTCAGGACGTGTAGGTTCTAGCGATCTGTGCGAAGTGCTGTGAGAACACAGAGAAGGACAGTTTCCATCTGTCTGTGGATATGGGGAGGGCCAAGGGCAGATCAGAAAAGTATATATGGATGAAGTGACAGTAAGTGGAATTTTGAAAAGTAAAGTTTCTAGAAGGAGAAAAGATGAAGTGCAAAAATGTGAAGTTTTTTCCTTTCTCCTGACTCTTTGAATCCATACTTTATGCCCGTGAATATATTACTTCATACAATTGGTGGTTCTATGTGGTTGTCTGTGCATTCTCTCTTCAATTATATGATACATTTCTTGAGGGTAAAAACATGTATTACACTTACAAATTATAACAGACCTGTTAAGTGAATTGTGGATACTTAATAAAGGCTATTTTTTAACTATTGATTAAAAGGTGATAAGAATTCTGTCATCCCTCTGCCTCCCTTCTCCTCCATGAACCTAATTCTCTTATGCTAAATTTGGATCCTGTGTGGCTACATGGAGGCCTTCAAAATTCTCAGCCCCTAGAAGGAAAGTGTGGTAACTAACTCACAAGACACTTCTTTGCTTCTGTGGCGCTTGGAATAGAAGTCTGGAGGAGGGAAATTCTACAAATGATCACAGATGTATTATTTGCAGATTAGCTAACATATGGCATGTTTAATTGCAGTTCTAAAACAACAGTGAGATGAACATTGATGGTTCATTTTTAAAGTTTCAAGTTAAAGAGCCTTTTAAACATTTGAAAATGTCATCGTTTTGGTAGACTACCCAGACTACCTAAAGCATTTTTCATAGTTTGGAGATTGATTTGGAAATTCCAAAATGGTTGAAGACTTAGGAGAAAAAAATGATTGTGAAGCATGTGTTGCTTTACAACACATTTGTGCTTTACAACACAAACAACATTCAGGTTGTTTCCATGTCCTGGCTATTGTAAATAGTGCTGCAGTGAACATTGGTAGACATGTGTCCTTTTTTTGAAATATGGCTTTCTTAGGGTGTATATCCAGTAGTCATGACAGTTCTATTTTTAGTTTTTAAAAGAGCCTCCACACAGTTTTCCACAGTGGCTGTATCCATTTATGTTCCCACCAACAGTGTAGAATACTCACTCCATATCTTCTCCAGCATTTATTGTTTGCAGACTTATTGGTGATGTCATTATGACCAGTGTGAGGTGAAACCTCATTGTAGTTTCGATTTGCGTTTTTCTAATGGTGATGTTGAGCATTGTTTCATATGCCTCTTGGCCATCTCTGTCTTCTTTGCAGAGGTGTCTGAGACTAACACAACATTGTGACTTTACCACATGAATGAAAAGTCAACTCTTTTTCTTTTTTTTTTTAATTGGTGTATAATTGCTTGCTTCCCTGGTGGCTCAGATGGTAAAAAATCCACCTGCAATGCAGGAGACCTGAGTTTAATCCCTAGGATGGGAAGATCCCCTGGAGAAGGGAATGGCTGCCTACTCCAGTATTCTTGCCTGGAGGATTCCATGGCTTATCCATTGAGTCGCAGAGTCAGACACAACTGAGCAAGTTTCACTCAATTGCTTTACATTCACCTTCCCTTCTTTTCCCTCCTTTACTTTAGGCAAAATCACAAGATATGATTTTGCCTTATAAAAGCACAGTCCTAGAGTATGAAATTGATAATCTTCCTTTCCATTCATCTTGAACAATGAAAAGAGGAATGGAAATTGAAAAAAAGATGAACACTAAAATTTAGACAAGTATCATTCAGAATTCAGGTGTTTGAACAGGGAAGAGATGTCTGTGCTCTAAGGTAGATCTTACTCTAATTCTTTATGATTACACTGAGGCAGCCATTTCAGGCCTCTGTACACAGAGTGGGCAGAGAACTTCACTTGACCGCTATGGCTAATCAGCTAAAATTGCCCACTTTATTTCTTCATATTGCTCCTTCAGTTTTTAAATCTCTATTTGGAAGTGGATGTCTTCAATTTTCTGGACGTTCAAAGGCCTCACAGCTGCCAATGCATTTACTTTTGAGAAAGAAGTAAGTGATTGCCAAATCCACACACCCAAGACTGGCAGGCTCTATACACTGCAATTCTGTTGTTTAAACTATGGGTCTATAATGAGATCCAACTGCAACTTCTTTTTTATTGTAGTTTAAATTTATATGAACCAAGTTTCTCCTTAATACATTTATGGAAATACAGTAACAAGAAAGGCAAGAGAGAAGTACTCTTAATCAATAATGAACTTTAAAACAAGTGTGAATATCACCCTGTCTTCCCTCAGGATAGGCCTGCAATCAACCCTTCATAAAATGTAAACAGAGATACTTTGGCTTAAGGACTTTTTCCTCATTTATTGGTACATTCATCTTTATAAAAAGGAAAATATGTGTGTCTTGCTATTAAAGAGTGAAGGCTGGTGCACCTTCTAAATTCGTATATTGAAAGCCTAACCTACAATGTGGCCATACTTGGTGATGGGACTCTAAGAAGGTAGTTAAGGTTGAATGAGGTCATAAGGGTGGAGCCCAGCTATGGTACAATTGGTGTCCTTAATAGAAGAGACGCGGGAAAACTCTTAAAAAAGAGCTTAAAAAGACACTTAAAAAAGAGAGGCTATGTGAGGACAAAGTGTTCATCTTCAGACCAGGAAGAGACTTCTCCCTACTGCTGGACCTTAATCTGGGATTTGTATCCTCCAGAACCATGAGAAAACACACCCAGTCTATGATGTTTTATGATACCAGCTTAATCAGACTAGTATACTAGCACCAAGTGACTATAGACTACTGACACAAGTTAAGGTCAGGTTAATAACAATGAGAAGCTGTTTTTTTCTGATTATTTTGTATTTATTTTGCTAGTTTATTATTAGTGTGATCTTATAGTATTCTTAGTTTGTCTTTTTTTTTTTTTTTTTTAAGTCATTTTGGGGAAAAAGTTTTTCAAAACCACAAAGTGAATCCTTCGAATTTTGATCTGAAATGTAAAGAACTCTTATGAATTTCTAACATCATTTTCTGGCTATGAGAGCATGCTCAGTCGTGTCTGACTCTTTGTGACCCCATGGACTATAGCCTGTTAGTCTTCTCTATCCATGGAATTTTCCAGGCACGAATACTGGAGTAGGTGGCCATTTCCTTCTCCAGGGGATCTTCCTGACTCAGGAATCAAACCTGCTTCACCACTGAGCCACCTGGGAAACCTAACATTATTTTACGTCACCTATAAATTATCTAAGTAGGTGACCTGAGATTGATTGTATTTCTGATTTTTCTTATAACCTGTTCTGAGTTTATACTTTTTATTGTGACATTTTTTACCATATAATAATGTGTCAATATAATTAAAAAGAGAAAAACTCATCAAACCACTGTCAGAAAATATGGTATGGAAATCTTCTTAGACCGCTGATGCCCTCCTTCACTCAAAGCATCCTTCTATCCCTGAAGGTAATCACTGCACTGAATTCTGTGATAGTCGTTCCTGTTCTGAGCATGTGCCACTCACTCCCGTCCCCCCGGCTTTGTCCTCTGGTACCTTTAAAAACACAGTATTTGTAGTACACTTGGCTTCATCTTGACGATACAATAAGAGCTTTGACGTGCAGCAAGTATTTGTTCTACTTAGAAGTAGCAATCTGATAGAAATTTTCTCAACAGATTTTATCAGGACTTGTCTATTAATAGTTTGCTACTTAAAAAATGTAGTGAATTTTCTCAAACAAAAAAATCTATTAACATCAGCAAATTTTCTACTTTCATCTCTCAATTAATACACTAATTTTCTAAAGTTAAACCACCTTCTTGGCCTTCTCGGTGGTACGTGTAACCTTTTTATTCATTTTAAGTTGTTTGTTTTAGGTTGTTAGAATATTGATACATTCATAAAGAAGATTGGAATAGATGATACAGATGTAGATATAAATAAATTAACATATATAGAGAAGTATAAATAAATAGGATTGGACCAAAGTGTTTCTTTGTAAAGTAATGTGTTTTTTCTATAGAAAATAAATCATTTTAAAAGTTAAATGCCATCCTTCATCTTACTGTAAAAAATGCCAATTATTAACAAATATATTTGGCAGTATGTGTCATTACCATATTGAGATTGCATTTCACACTTTAAGATGTGTGTAATTTTGCTCCCAACTTATTATCATGATCAGAGTGTTATAAAAAGTGTTCTGCAACCCATTGTTTTACTTTCTTCCAGAAAATATTGGTAAGACCACTGGGCATAAAGTAAAAAGGCTTGTGACATAACTGTTCAAAATGTGGACTTTTGCTTTTGTAACCACTTTACTGTTCTCAAAAGGACATGATGAATGCTTATGTACTGACATGTGTATTTACACTTACCAGATGCTACCTTGTTCCTAGCTTTTCCTCAAGAGAGAGAATTCACTTAGGCTGTCACTGTGTCCTCTTCAAAAGGAGGGTTCTAATTTTAGTAGTCATCTATCAGTATGGGTCTAAATGAACGTAGAATGACTAGATCCTGACATCAGTGCCTCAGGGCTCAGTGGACTTGAAACTTTCCTCAAGGGCTTAAAAGAACTTGTGTAAAAATTCTTTCAGGTCTTTTATTTTGCCCAAAGCTAAACGGGAGTGTATATGCTAATTTGTAAATGTAATGCTCTCAGTTTCTGGGTGTCATTTCTTGTCTCTTAAAGTTTTCCTGTGAAACTCATCAAGAGTTTTCTAAAGCAAACATCATCTTACTGTTTCTCGTTTGCTGTTAATAACATCTTTTGGTTTGTATGTATGTTTCAAATTTTAAAGAGCAGTACATGCTCATTGCAGAAAGCTTAGGAAACAGAAAATAAATTTAATTTATCATAATTTTCATAATTCATCACTCACAGCAAGTATTCACAGAATAATTTTTAGCATTTGATGGTTTCACTCCCAGCTGTATGTATATAAGTCATATGTACATAATATGTATCCATTCTAGTGTTGATTAGATATATATCTAACTTAGACTCTTACAGAGAAAAATCAACCTGCTTGAACAAAGTGTATATATGTTTCAGTGGATATAAGAACTATTTTTGTTGAATTTCTAATTCGTATTCAGTTGTACTAAAGCTGGATCATAGAGTCTATATATGTTTAATTGTTTATTAGAAACTACCAGTTTTCCAAGCAGTAATGCTAATTGACTGGCAACTTAGCAGTGTAACAAGCAGCACATTCACAACACCAGTGTTGCTAATATTTTTATTTTTAGTCATTTTTCTTGGATACATATTTGTATCACATTGTATTAATGCTTTGTTATTTCTCCTTTGGCTAATGTCATTGTTCACTTTTTTGTTTGCTAATCAGTTGATAACCTTGAGAAGTGCCTGTTTGAAGCTTTGACTACAAAAATAACCCTTTTCTTGTTACTTAGTAGATTTCGTTGTGTGTTAATCTTTTTTGACTACAAGTAGCTTGCCATTTTGCTTTCTTAATTTTTTTATGCTCTGTTACTTTTTGAATCTTTAAAAAAAATTTTGGCCTCTTTTATTGGTTTTTTTATTCATTTATTTTCATCCATTTTTATTATTTGGCCAGTGTGAGTCTCCCACTCACATGTGGAGCGCATGCACTCCAGAGTGTTGGCTTGTAATTGGACACACCAGTCCAGCTGCTCTGTGGCACATGGTATCTTCCCTGACCAGGAATCGAACCAGTGCCCTCTGAACTGCAAGGCAGACTCTTTGCCCAGTGGAACACCAGGGAAGTCTTATGCTCTGTTACTTTTTATTAATGATTAATCTTTCATTGTATGGATGTACCATACTTTGACTATTTATTCACTTACAAAATATAACATTTTGGCATCTAGTTTTTGAAAACTATGAATATAATATATAAACATTCATGTGCATGTTGTATGTTCTCAAACAAGTTGGGTATTTATTTGTTGAAACACATGGTAAGACTAAGAAGCTAGCAGACTGTCATCCAAAGTTACTGTACCACTTTGTACTCAAATGAGCAATGAATGAGAGATCATAGAATTATCATCTTCATCAACAATTGGTATAGTCAGTCTGGGATTTTAGCCATTCTAGTACGTGTTGTGGAGAAGAAAATGGCAAACAATGACCACTCCAGTATTCTTGCCTGGAGAATTCCATGGACAGTGGAGCCTGGCAGACTGTAGTCTATGGGGTCACACAGAATCAGACAGAACTGAAGTGACTAAGCAGCAATGTGTGTTGTAGTGACTTCTTTGAACTGTTGTCTCCCTGTTGATGATTTTGAACATCATTTCATATTTTTATTTACCATCTTTAGATTCTCTTTGAGAAATATGATCAAATCTATTTCTTCCTGTTTTTAAGCTCTGAATGTTTATGTTCTTATTTTGGGGTCTTAAGACTTCTTAGTATATTTTATGTACATGTTCTTTATTGAATCTATTTTGTAAATATTTTGTAACAAGTATATGACTATTCATTTTATTAACAATCCTCTTTAGTGGAGCAGAAGTTTTAATTTTTTTTAATTTTTCATTTTATTTTTTATAGAGTCTTGTTGTTTACTGCTACACATCAACCTGAATCTGCCATAGGTGCACATGTGTCCCCCCTCCCCTGAACCCTCTCCCCCATCTCCCTCCCCATCCCACCCTTTCAGGTCACCATGGAGCCCCTGTTTGAGATCCCCTAGTCCCACAGTATGTTCCTCTCCTTCATGCCAATGTCCAGAAGACTGTTCTCCATGTCTGCCTCTCCACTGATACTCTGCATATTCATTTATCATCACTGTCTTTCTAGATTCCACACACGTGTCAGCATACAATACCAACCCCTCTCTCTCACATACCTTACCCCACACAATAGGTTCTAGATTCATCCACCTAATTAGAACTGACTCAAATGCATTCCTTTTTATGGCTGAATAGTATTCCATTGTATGTATGTGGCACAGCTTCTTTATCTATTCATCTGTTGATGGACATCTAGGTTGCCTCTGTGTTCCAGCCACTGTGATACACAGTGGGGGTACATTTGTCTCTTTCAGTTTTGATTTCCTCAGGGTACCTGCTCAGTAGTGGGATTGCTGGGTCATACAGTGGCTCTATTCCTAGTTTTTTGAGGCTTTCCCATACTGTCTTCCATAGTGGCTACATCAGTCTACATTCCCACCAACAGTGCAAAAGGGTTCCCTTTTTTCCACCTTCCCCTCTGGCACCCATTGTCTGTAGACTTTTTGATGATGACCACTCTGTCTGGTATGCAGTGATATCTCACTGTAGCACCTCTCCAACAATGAGTGACGTTGAGCATCTTCTCATGTGTGTTGTAGTGACTTCTTTGAACTGTTGTCTCCCTGTTGATGATTTTGAACATCATTTCATATTTTTATTTACCATCTTTAGATTCTCTTTGAGAAATATGATCAAATCTATTTCTTCCTGTTTTTAAGCTCTGAATGTTTATGTTCTTATTTTGGGGTCTTAAGACTTCTTAGTATATTTTATGTACATGTTCTTTATTGAATCTATTTTGTAAATATTTTGTAACAAGTATATGACTATTCATTTTATTAACAATCCTCTTTAGTGGAGCAGAAGTTTTAATTTTTTTTAATTTTTCATTTTATTTTTTATAGAGTCTTGTTGTTTACTGCTACACATCAACCTGAATCTGCCATAGGTGCACATGTGTCCCCCCTCCCCTGAACCCTCTCCCCCATCTCCCTCCCCATCCCACCCTTTCAGGTCACCATGGAGCCCCTGTTTGAGATCCCCTAGTCCCACAGTATGTTCCTCTCCTTCATGCCAATGTCCAGAAGACTGTTCTCCATGTCTGCCTCTCCACTGATACTCTGCATATTCATTTATCATCACTGTCTTTCTAGATTCCACACACGTGTCAGCATACAATACCAACCCCTCTCTCTCACATACCTTACCCCACACAATAGGTTCTAGATTCATCCACCTAATTAGAACTGACTCAAATGCATTCCTTTTTATGGCTGAATAGTATTCCATTGTATGTATGTGGCACAGCTTCTTTATCTATTCATCTGTTGATGGACATCTAGGTTGCCTCTGTGTTCCAGCCACTGTGATACACAGTGGGGGTACATTTGTCTCTTTCAGTTTTGATTTCCTCAGGGTACCTGCTCAGTAGTGGGATTGCTGGGTCATACAGTGGCTCTATTCCTAGTTTTTTGAGGCTTTCCCATACTGTCTTCCATAGTGGCTACATCAGTCTACATTCCCACCAACAGTGCAAAAGGGTTCCCTTTTTTCCACCTTCCCCTCTGGCACCCATTGTCTGTAGACTTTTTGATGATGACCACTCTGTCTGGTATGCAGTGATATCTCACTGTAGCACCTCTCCAACAATGAGTGACGTTGAGCATCTTCTCATGTGTTTGCTAGCCATCTGCATGTCTGGCGAGGTGTCTCTGGAGAGGTGTCTGTCTAGGTCCCCCTCCCTCATTCTTTGACTGGGTCGTTTGTCTTCTTGGTGTTGAGTTGTCTGAACTGCCTGTATACTTTGGAAATCAATTGCTTATCAGTTGTTTCACTTGCCACCATCTTCTCCCATTTGGAAGGTTGTCTTTTCACCCCGTCCACAGTTCCCTCTGCTCTGCAAAAGCTTCTAAGTTTAATTAGGTTCTACTTGTCCATTCCTGTCTCCATTTCTATTACTCTAGGAGATGAGACATAGAAGGTCCTGCTGTGATCCATGTCATTGAGTGTTCTGCCTTTGCTTTCCTCCAAGAGTTCCATGGTCTCTGGACTCACAGCTAGGTTTCTAATCCATGCTGAGTTTATCTCTGTGCATGGTGCTAGGCAGTGCTCCAACTCCACTTCTCTACACACAGCTGTCCTGTTTTCCCAGCAGCACTTATTGAAGAGGCTGTCTCTGCCCCATTATATATTCTTGCCTCCTTTGCCAAAAATAAGGTACCTGCCATAAGTGTGTGGGTTGAGGAGAAAGTTTTAATTTTATAAGGTCAAACTTATGATTTTTTCTGTTATGAAATTTGCTTTTGGTTTTATACCCAAAAACTCATCACCATACCCACGTTTTTGTGATATATTCATGTTTTCTATCAGAATTTTTAATGTTTTTTTTTTTTTTCATTCTGTGCATATGTGTTCAGTCCATGGGATTGTTCAAACAAGAATACTGGAGTGGTTTGCTATTTTTTTCTTCCACGATATCTTCCTAACTCAGGGACTAAACCTGCATCTCCTGCATCAGTAGGCAATTTTTTTTTTTTACCAAAGAGCCACCTGGAAAGCCTGCTTTGCATTCTGTTTTGAGTTAAATTTTATGAAAGTTATATGATTTGTGTCTGGGTCCAGGTTTTTTTTTTTTTTTTACATTAACAATTACATGGCACAATTTGTTGAAAAAAAATTATTTCTCTATTGAATTATCTTGTGCCTGTATCAAAGATAAGTTGACTATATTTGCATAGATCTGTTATGTGTAGATTGTTGTTTCTTTTCCTTTGATCTCTGTATCTATTGTTTTGCTTAAGTCTTGAAATAAGAATGCGTTCTTCAGTGTTCTTCAATATGCTGCAGATTATTCTAGTTTCTTTGTCTTTCCTATAAAATAGAGAATTAATTTCTAGTTGCTGGAATTCTGATTAGGATTATGTTTAGACCTGTGCTTAATCTACATATTAATTTGAGATAAATTCATATTTTAATACTGGTTCCAATCCATGAAGTGGAGTAACTCTTCATTTAGATCTTTGATTCTTCTAAATGTTTTATAGTTTTTCATATATAGAATAAATAGTTTGATTTATACCTTAGTATTGCTTTTTTGTTGTTGGTATTATAAATAGCATTGACCCTTGAATTTTAAAATTGCATTGTTCACTGTTGGCTTACAGGAAAGCAATTGACTTTGGTATATTAGGCCTGTATCCTGTAATCCTTTACAGACTTAACAAGTTCTCAGGGTTTTGGTTTTGTTTCTATATATTCTTTGTGATTTTCTATGCAAACACACTATCATCTTTGAATAAGACAGTTTTATTTCTTCCTTTTATGTTTAATATATGCTTTTTATGTTTTATATTTTGGGTTGTATTACATGGCTTCCCAGATGGTACTGGTGATAAAGGACCTGACTGCCAATGAAAGAGACTTAAGAGATGCGAGTTCAATCCCTGGGTCGGGAAGATACCCTGGAGGAGGGAATGGCAAGCCACATAAGTATTCTTGCCTGGAGAATCCCATTGACAGAGGAGCCTGGCAGGCTACAGTCCATCAGGTCATACAGAGTTGGACACGACTGAAGCGACCTAGAACATTGCATTAGATAAGATTTCTAGAACTATAATGAATTTGAGTAAAGGAAAAGGACATTTTTGCATTGTTTTTGATTAAGGAAAAACATCTAGTCTCTCACTAAATGCGTTAGGTATACTTTCCCTCTGCTTTTGTTTTCTGGAAGAGACTATAGAGAATTAGTATTAAGTATATAAATAATAATTTTTTGGTAAAATTTATTCCTTACATTTTTGATAAAATTCACCAGTGAAACATGACATTTTTTTGGAGGGGGCAGAGTATTTTAAACTTTAATTGAATTAAAAAAAATTTTATTTATTCTTTCCATCCTTCTTCAGGTTATTTTCCCATTTACATTATTACAGACTATTGAGCAGAGGTCCCTGTGCTATACAGTAGGTCCTTGGTTATCTATTTTAAATATAGTAATGACCATGGAGTTGTTGGTAGTATTGCTTTATTATTCTTTTAATGTTCATGAGGTTGAGGTAGGAGATAGATGGGCCCTTGGGTTGGACAGCTGGTGTTTGTCAAGTGGAGTAAAATTCAAGTTTTGTTCTTACCCAGACACTTCAAGGACAAAGCTAGTGGCAGAAATTGAGCTTGGCTAGAGTAGAGATAAGGTCTTCACTCCTGAGGTCAAGCAAGACTTCCCTGTCTAAACATTCTCAGGAAAGCTGCTTGGGGGGTCAAAAAGCGAAGGAGTTTCACCCTATAATAAGTATGGACATGTACCCATATGCCTCTGCAGTGGGGTCTATCTTAGAAAACAGTTGTGCATGCATCTTGGCAAGGGTTCATGGACCAGTCAGGTATGAAGAAAGAAACAAGATTATTGGCTAGGATTATCTTATATAAGTGATTTAAATAACTTTCTCACTGCCCTCCTCCTCGTTCAGGATGCCTGCTCTCCCCTCTGGGGGTGCTCTGCCTAGCTTCTGACTTAACTGTGTTCCTCCTCACTACAGAAGATGCCTACACCTTTCTCTCTGGTGTGTATTTCTGCCTTGGTTCTGTCTTAAATAAATTTTCTCTGTGTGCTCTCCCATATGGGCTGTGTCTCTAATAATAAACTGTGTACCTGTTTTTACAGTTTTTGCCTCCCTGAAGCATTCTTGCTTTCAAATGAGGGTAAGAGCCAGGCCACTCTGCCTCAAGCCTCTAGCCCCTGGTGGTCTAGTGGTTGGATTCCTGGTTTTCAGCCAGGTTACCCAGGTTCAGTTCCTGAGCAGGGAGCTAACATCTCTCTTAGGAACCACTCACTGCTCTCCCTCTGAGGTCAGGGCCAGTAATAAGAACTCCTCTTGCATTTCTGATACAGAAAATATATTTTTCTCTCTGTTTTTGTTAGCCTGTCTAGAGATTTATTAATTTCATTAATTCTTTTAAAAGTACCAGCCTTTGGTTTTATTTTCTCTATTCTGTTTTTTTCTTTTTAATTTCATTGATTATAACATAAATTTTAAATATCCCTTTTCTTCTACTTGCTTTAGGGTTAAGTTGTTCTATTTTCCTCTAATTTTCTAAGGTAGAAGCTTAAATTATTGACTTCAGATATTTCCTAGTAGACCCATTTAAAGGTATAGATTTTCATCTAAGATTTTTCATTGTATATTAAAAATTTAGATTAGTTATATTTTCATTTTCATTTAGTTTAAAATGATTCTTTTATTTTTTAGGGAGTTCTTCTTTGACTCATGTGTCACTTAGGGTGTTATTTATTTTCCAGCTATTTGGTTGTTTTCCAGCTATTTTTAAAATTAATTTCTATTTAATTCCAATTTTGGTCTGAGAATCTACTTTGTATGATTTCTCTTATTTGTTACTGTATGTCATATGGCCAGCATCTAGTATTTTGTGATTATTCCACATGAGCTACACTAGAATGTGTATTCTAGTGTTTTAACTGGAATATTATATAGATGTCAATTAGATTAGTTGATAGTATAGCATTGGACTGACTTCTTAGCTGATTCAGTGGTAAAGAATCCATTGCCAAACAGGAGACTCAGGTTTGATATCTTGGTCAGAAAGATCCCCTGGAGAAGGAAATGGCAATGACACCAGTATTCTTTCCTGGGAAATCCCATAGATAGAGGAGCAGGCCACAGTCCCTCGAGGTCAAAAGAGTCAGACACAATTTAATGACTAAAGAATAACAACATAGAATTATATTGGTTTGTGGTATAGAATTAGATTGATCAGTTTATCTGTATACTCACTGATTTTGGTAAAAACTGAGGGTAAGAGCCAGGCCACTCTGCCTCAAGCCTCTAGCCCCTGGTGGTCTAGTGGTTGGATTCCTGGTTTTCAGCCAGGTTACCCAGGTTCAGTTCCTGAGCAGGGAGCTAACATCTCTCTTAGGAACCACTCACTGCTCTCCCTCTGAGGTCAGGGCCAGTAATAAGAACTCCTCTTGCATTTCTGATACAGAAAATATATTTTTCTCTCTGTTTTTGTTAGCCTGTCTAGAGATTTATTAATTTCATTAATTCTTTTAAAAGTACCAGCCTTTGGTTTTATTTTCTCTATTCTGTTTTTTTCTTTTTAATTTCATTGATTATAACATAAATTTTAAATATCCCTTTTCTTCTACTTGCTTTAGGGTTAAGTTGTTCTATTTTCCTCTAATTTTCTAAGGTAGAAGCTTAAATTATTGACTTCAGATATTTCCTAGTAGACCCATTTAAAGGTATAGATTTTCATCTAAGATTTTTCATTGTATATTAAAAATTTAGATTAGTTATATTTTCATTTTCATTTAGTTTAAAATGATTCTTTTATTTTTTAGGGAGTTCTTCTTTGACTCATGTGTCACTTAGGGTGTTATTTATTTTCCAGCTATTTGGTTGTTTTCCAGCTATTTTTAAAATTAATTTCTATTTAATTCCAATTTTGGTCTGAGAATCTACTTTGTATGATTTCTCTTATTTGTTACTGTATGTCATATGGCCAGCATCTAGTATTTTGTGATTATTCCACATGAGCTACACTAGAATGTGTATTCTAGTGTTTTAACTGGAATATTATATAGATGTCAATTAGATTAGTTGATAGTATAGCATTGGACTGACTTCTTAGCTGATTCAGTGGTAAAGAATCCATTGCCAAACAGGAGACTCAGGTTTGATATCTTGGTCAGAAAGATCCCCTGGAGAAGGAAATGGCAATGACACCAGTATTCTTTCCTGGGAAATCCCATAGATAGAGGAGCAGGCCACAGTCCCTCGAGGTCAAAAAAGAGTCAGACACAATTTAATGACTAAAGAATAACAACATAGAATTATATTGGTTTGTGGTATAGAATTAGATTGATCAGTTTATCTGTATACTCACTGATTTTTCTGCCTGCTTGATCCATCAACTACTAAGAGTAGAGGCTGAAGTCTGTATTTCTGTTGGTAGATTTGTCTTTTTTTTTTTCATTTTTGTCAGTTTTTGACCTCATGTACTTTGATGTCTGTTGTTAGGTGCATGCACATTTAGGCTTGTTTTGTTTTCTTAGAGAATTTGCTTCTCTATTGTATGCATTGCTCCTCTAGTCTGCATTGTCTAAAATTAACATACTTAAACCCTTTTATTTTTTTTAAAGATTTATTTATTTATTTATTTTGGGCGGGGGTCGGGTTGGGGAGGGAAAGTAGCGGGCGGGCCACTTCTATTGGTCTTTCATTTCTCTATTTTCATCCGTCTTTGTTTTTTGGCTCCTGTGGGCCTCCCATCGCAGTGGCGTGTGTCTGTTGCAGAGCGCCGGCTCTGGGCGCATGCGCTCCAGAGCTCCGGCTCAGTGATTGGACACATCGGCCCAGCAGCTCCACAGCACGTGGGATCTTCCCAGGCCAGGGCTCGAACCGGCGCCCCTTGCACTACAAGGTGGTGTCCTTACCCACTGGACCACCAGGGGAAGCCCTCTTTTATTTTTTTTAATTTTGCCTCCTTTATTGGTCTTTCATTTATTTATTTTCATCCATCTTTATTCTTTGGCCTTTGTGGGCCTCCCATTGCAGTTGCCTTCCTCATAGCACCTGTCCAGCTGCTCCACAGCACGTGGGACCTTCCGAGGCCAGGTATCGAACTGGTGCCCCTTGCACTGCAAGGTGGACTATTTACCCACTGGACCACCAGGGAAGCCCCTTAAGTTCTCTTTGATTATGACCAGCATGATATATCTTCCTACATCTTTTTACTTTTAACTTAGCTGAATGTTTATATAAAAATGAGCTTCTATTATATCCTGTATAATTGGATCTTTTTTTCACTCAAACATCTCTTGTTTTAGACCATTTGCACTTAAAGTGATTATTATTCTAGTTAAAATCCAAACAGGAGACTCAGGTTTGATATCTTGGTCAGGTCCTGGAGAAGGAAATGGCAATGACACCAGTATTCTTTCCTGGGAAATCCCATAGATAGAGGAGCAGGCCACAGTCCCTCGAGGTCAAAAAAGAGTCAGACACAATTTAATGACTAAAGAATAACAACATAGAATTATATTGGTTTGTGGTATAGAATTAGATTGATCAGTTTATCTGTATACTCACTGATTTTTCTGCCTGCTTGATCCATCAACTACTAAGAGTAGAGGCTGAAGTCTGTATTTCTGTTGGTAGATTTGTCTTTTTTTTTTTCATTTTTGTCAGTTTTTGACCTCATGTACTTTGATGTCTGTTGTTAGGTGCATGCACATTTAGGCTTGTTTTGTTTTCTTAGAGAATTTGCTTCTCTATTGTATGCATTGCTCCTCTAGTCTGCATTGTCTAAAATTAACATACTTAAACCCTTTTATTTTTTTTAAAGATTTATTTATTTATTTATTTTGGGCGGGGGTCGGGTTGGGGAGGGAAAGTAGCGGGCGGGCCACTTCTATTGGTCTTTCATTTCTCTATTTTCATCCGTCTTTGTTTTTTGGCTCCTGTGGGCCTCCCATCGCAGTGGCGTGTGTCTGTTGCAGAGCGCCGGCTCTGGGCGCATGCGCTCCAGAGCTCCGGCTCAGTGATTGGACACATCGGCCCAGCAGCTCCACAGCACGTGGGATCTTCCCAGGCCAGGGCTCGAACCGGCGCCCCTTGCACTACAAGGTGGTGTCCTTACCCACTGGACCACCAGGGGAAGCCCTCTTTTATTTTTTTTAATTTTGCCTCCTTTATTGGTCTTTCATTTATTTATTTTCATCCATCTTTATTCTTTGGCCTTTGTGGGCCTCCCATTGCAGTTGCCTTCCTCATAGCACCTGTCCAGCTGCTCCACAGCACGTGGGACCTTCCGAGGCCAGGTATCGAACTGGTGCCCCTTGCACTGCAAGGTGGACTATTTACCCACTGGACCACCAGGGAAGCCCCTTAAGTTCTCTTTGATTATGACCAGCATGATATATCTTCCTACATCTTTTTACTTTTAACTTAGCTGAATGTTTATATAAAAATGAGCTTCTATTATATCCTGTATAATTGGATCTTTTTTTTACTCAAACATCTCTTGTTTTTAGACCATTTGCACTTAAAGTGATTATTATTCTAGTTAAAATCTATCATGTTTTAAATTGTTCTCTGATTTTGATAATTGTTCTTTGTTGCTTTTTAAGAACTTTTTGTGCCTTCTATTTTTCATGAAAAATTTCATATAGTTCCATTTACCTCTTCTTTAATCATTTCACTTACATTAAAAAGTTATGAAGCCATATAATTTACAATAGGTAATTGAGCAGAAACTGGAAAACCCCTGTCATATACTTTTTTTTTGTAATTATTCATATATTTTAATGTGTAACCTCATTTTATAGATTCCATACATTTCACTGTGCACATGACTTTTTTTCCTTTTGAAGTCTGGGATTTTTTTTCTTTTTTTTTTTTAATTTTTATTTTACTTTTAACTTTTACAGAGTTGTTTACAGATATGTATGCTCCCAGATTAGTCATATGTATATTCCTCCCATCCCACCCCTCCAGACCGTCGCACAGCACCCCTGCGGGATCCCCTTTTCTCACAGTGCAATGACAATAGCTATTTTCTTCACATATGATAGTACAGGTTTTCATGCTACTTCCTTTATGCCTCCCGCCCACTGTTCATTCCCCACAATGTCCATATGTCTACCATCCATGTCTGTTTTTCCATAGCTTCACTGTGTGTGTTATCATTACCATCCTTCTAAATTCCATATATATGTGTTAGTATATTGTACTTGTCCTTCTCTTTTTGACTTACTTTGCTTTTTATGATAGGTTCTAGATCCATATTTTAACATGATGACTGATATAGTCACATTTAAGTCTACTATGTTTTTTCTATATTTCCTATCAGTTGTGTTTCCCGTTATTTTTTGTCATATATCTTTGGATTAATTCAGTATTTTAACTATTGCATTTTATGTCTTTGCTAGCATTTTACTAACAGTTTTTGATGATTCATTTTATTCTTTGAGTGCTTCTTCTATACATTAAAATATGCATCCTAGATTTATTGCACTACTGATTGAATTAGAAACAGTTGATTACCACTTCCCAAAGGATAAAAAAAAAAACATGACATTTTATCTTTAACCACCTCGTATTCTTTGTGCTAAATAATTTTAATACATTATAAGTTTCACAAGATATTATTTTAAATAGCTAACATTCATTTCCATTTACTATCATTTACCTTTCGTATCTTTCTTCATTTCTTAAAATTTTATGCTTCCATGTGAGACGATTGTAATCTGAAGGCATGTTTTTGCTAGTTTTTGGAGATTAACACTGCTGGCAAGAACTATTCAAATGTATCACTGTATTCCAAGTGGGCAGCATTTTTCTTTGAGTCTTGTAAAAGATTCATTTGTATTTTCACAGATTTTGTTAAAAGCTTGCCATCAGTCATACTCTCCTCCCTTTTGTTGATGTGTTTTTCATCTGGCTGTATTTATTTAAGATGTCTGGAATCAGACCATGAAAAAGAGTGAGAAAGGTGAGCCGGCCGTGCACACGTCTTCTGCCGCTGGCCCTGAAGCGTGATGTGGCTAGGACTTTGCTGGCCTCACTATGGTTGTTGGGTATATTAGGGGAATGTGCCAGAATGGGTGAACAGAAGAGTCCTTATGTTGGAGTGTGCTGTATCGTGATGGCCTTCAGCATCCTTTTCATACAGTAGCTTGGAAAAAAGGCCAGAATTAAGTCGCCATCAAATTTAAATATGACAAAGAAGGACTCCCCTGCAGAATATAATAGAAAGAATGGCTAAGCCATTTATCTCTGAATGAGATAAACTTTGAGCTACTCTTTGTTACTGGACCAATGTTCTGTATAAATAATTAGTATGTAACATTTAAAAAGATGGCTGGGTTTTTGGTTATCATGTGCTTAGGTATGGTTCCTTTTTAGTCTCTATAGGATTTGTTGAGTTTCTTGAAGCTGTGGATTGATTTTTTTTTTCATCATAATAGGAAAATGATTGGACAATACTTATTTAAACATTATTTATGCTCTAGTGTTACTCTTCTCTTTTCTAAGAAACTCTTAATTGTAAATATGTTACAAATTTTGACTATACCTTACACGTTTCTTATATTCTACTTTGTTTAATCCCTTCAGTTTGTATCTTTACAGTTAATTTGTCTTTTAATTAACAAATATTGCCTTCTTTTTTCTCCAATCTGCTCTTAAAAAACATCAAAAAAGTTCTTAAGTTCAAATATTAAGTTTTGTAGTCCTAGACTGTCCATTTGATGTTTTCAAATAAATTCTGTGTCTGTTGAAATTCTCTGTTTTTCTTCATTATTACATGTCTTTCCCAGTTGGCTTTCATGTATAATTAAGCTGATTACTTTGTTTGCAATCATTATCTTGGTCATCACTAGTTATCCTATGGCTGAACTCTTCTCTTTTGTTTACCTGTTACTTTTTCTTTCTCACATATTTTTATTTAATGTGCACTGGGCATCATGAAAGAAATGTGGTGATTTATACTGTTTTTTAAAGTTTTTTTTTATAGTGGTAAAAATCACATAAAACATAACATTTTAACCATATTTAACACTACAGTTCAGGGGCAAAAAATACATTCACACTGTTGTACAATACTCACCATCATCTATCTCCCTAATTTTTCACTTGCCTAAACAGAGCTCTGTCCCTATCTCCTCTTCGTGTCTCCCTCCCCAGCCCCTGACATCTACCAATGTACTTTCGAACTGTGAATTTGACTGTTATAGGTACCTCATATAAGGGGAATCAAACAATATCTGTCTTCACATACCGTGTGTGGGTTAGATAGCATCACCAGTGCCACAGACTTGAATTTAAGCAAACTTTGGGGGGTACTGAAGGACAGGGACTTCTGATTCCCAGATGGCTCAGTGGCAAGGAATTCAGCTCCAACGCAGAAGACGCAGAAGATGTGGGCGGGCTCGATCCCTGGGTCAGAAAGAGCTCCTGGATAGGAAATGGCAACCCACTCAAATATTCTTGCCTGGAAAGTCTCATGGACAGAGGAGCTAGTGGGCCATAGTCCATGGGGTCACAGAGAGTCAGCCACACTGAGCAACTGAGCACAGGGAAGCCTAGTGTACTGTAGCCCATAAGGTTGCAAAGAGTCAGATGTGACTGAATGAACAGCATAGGACCACATATTAGAATGCATTAAGCTTAATTTAATATATGCCCTACACACAGATGGTATCTTTTTTCTTTTTTCCCCCTCTGTATTATGCAGTAGGTTCTCATTAAGGATGTATATGTCAACCTCAGTCTCCCAGTTTATTCCCTTCATTTCCCTACTTAGTGTCCCTGCATTTGTTCTCTATTTCTGTGTCTTTATTTCTGCTTTGCAAGTAGGTTAATCTGTGCTATTTGTTCTAGATTCCACATATATACATTAATATATATATATATATATATATATATATATATATGTTTTTCTCTTTCTAACCTCACTCTATGACAGTCTCTAGGTGCATCCACATCTCTGCAAATGACGCAATTTTGTTTCTTTATAGGCTGAGTAATAATTCACTATATATTGTGTACCACATCTTCATTATCCTTTCCTTTGTTGAACATTTGCATTGCTTCCGTGTCCTTGCTATTGTAAATAGAGCTTCAATAAACGTTGGGATGCATGTGACAATTTTATTTCTTTTTTTCCTATTGAGATTCCTTTTATCTCTGTTTATTCTCTGATTGCTATGGCTAGGACTTACAAAACTATGTTGAGTAATAGTGGTGAAAGTGGACATCCCTGTCTTGTTCTTGATCTTGAAGGAAATGCTTTCAGTTTTTCCCAGTTGAGAATAATATCTGCTGTGGGTATGTCTTACATGGCTTTCACTATTTTGAAGTAAGCCCAGGTGGCTCATTGGTAAAGAATCTGCCAACCAATGCAGGAGACACAGGAGACATGAGTTTAGTCCCTGAATCAGGAAGATTCCTGGAAAAGGAAATAACAACCTTAGTGCCATATCCTTCCCTGGAAAATCCCATGGGCAAAGGACTCTGGTGGGCTATAGTCTGTGGAATAGCAAAGAGTTGGATAGAACTTGGTGACTGTGTACTAAGTTTCCTCTATGTCCACTTTCTGGAGAGTTTTCTTTCTTTTGTAATCAAAAATAAGTATTGAATTTTGTTGAAAGTTTTTTCTTGGTTTATTGAGATGATCATATGGTTTTTATTCAATCTGTTAATACGGTATATCACATTGATTTGCATATTTTGAAGAATTCTTGCATCCCTGGGGTAAATCCCACTTGATCATGATGTAATATCCTTTTAAGATTTATTTATTTATTTATTTATTTTGGTGGGGGTGAGGTGGGGAGGGAGGGGAGCAGGTGGGCAACTTCTATTGGTCTTTCATTTGTCCATTTTTCATCCATCTTTGTTCTTCGGCCTGTGTGGGCCTCCCATCGCGGTGGCCTCTGTTGTCGCAGAGCACCAGCTCTGGGTGCATGCTCCAGAGCTCTGGCTCCTCAGTTGGACACATGAGTCCAGCCGCTCCGCGGCACGTGGGATCTTCCCAGGCCAGGGATCGAACCAGAACCCCTTGCACTGCAAGGCGGTGTCCTTACCCACTGGACCACCAGGGAAGCCCCACGATGTAATACCCTTTTAATGTGCTGTTGGATTTTGTTTGCTAGCTTTTGTTTGATTTTTTGCATCTATGTTCATCAGTGATGCTGATCTGTAATTTTCCTTTGTGATATCTTTGCATGGTATTGGTATCAAGGTGATGGTGTCCTCATAGAATGAGCTTTGGAGTGTTCCTTCCTCTGCATTTTCCTGGAAGAGTATGAGAAGGATCAGTCTTAGCTCTTCCCTAAATGTTTGAGAGACTTTGCTTGTGATGCCATCTGGTCCTGAGGTTTTATTCATTGGAAGATTTTTAACCACAATTTCAATTTCATTAATTATAAATTGTCTCTTTGTATTCTCTACTTCTTCGAAGTTCAGTGCTGTACTTTTCTAAGAATGTGTCCATTTCTTCTAGGTTATCCATGTTGGCATATAGTAGTCTCTTATAACCCTTTGCATTTCTGCATTGTCACTTGTAATTTCTCCTTTTTCATGTCAAATTTCATTGATTTGAGTTCTTTCTTTTTTTCTGGCTAAGGGTAAAAGCCCAAGTATAAATGAAGTCAAACTTCAGTACATTCCTTCTTTCAATAATTTTACCTGTCATTGAGAACATATGAAACAGCAAACAGCTGATTTTTTTCCCAAAATATCCTATCAAGCATTTATAGTCTCTTTCTTTTTCGAAAATCAGTGAGATGGTCTAATAAGTTATTCCATCTTTGTCAGAGACAATAGGTATCTCTTCTCATTTTTATTGTTGTTCAGTTGCTCAGTCATGTCTGACTCTTTGGGTCCCCATGGATTGCAGCATGCCAGTCTTCCCTGTCCTTCACAATCTACTGAAGTTTGCTCAAACTCATGTCCATTGACTTAGTGATGTCATCCAACCATCTCATCCTCTGTCGTCCCCTTCTCTTTCTGCCTTCTATTTTTTCCCAGCATAAGGGTCTTTTGCAATGAGTCAGCTCCTCACATAAGGTGACCATAGTATTGGAGTTTCAGCTTCAACATCAGTCTTTCCCATGAATATTCAGGGTTGATTTCCTTTAGGATTGACTGGTTTGATCTCCTTGTAGTCCAAGAGTTGTCTTCAGCACCACAGTTCTAAGGCATCAATTCTTTAGTGCACAGACTTTTTTATTGTCCAGCCCTCACATCTGTACATGACTACTGAAAAAAAAACATAGCTTTGACTATATAGAACTTTGTAGGCAAAGTAATGTCTCTAATTTTTAATATGCTGTCTAGGTTCATTATACCTTAATTTTTTTCTCTCCAATCTTTTAAAAACCATTCAAAGAGTTCTTAAGTTCAAATAATAAGTGAACACAATATTAAAATATTAACAGAACACTTCTTGCACTTGCTTCTTTCCAGGAGCAAGTGTCCTTTAATCTCATGGTTGCAGTCACCATCTGCACTGATTTTGGAGCCCAAGAAAATAAAGCCTGTCCCTCTTTCCACTGTTTGCCGATTTATTTGCCGTGAAGCAGTCAGACCGGATACCATGACCTTAGTTTTTTGAATATTGAGATTTAGGGCTGCCTTTTCACTCTCTTCTTTGACCTTCATCAAGAGGCTCTTTAGTTCGTCTTTGCTTTCTGCCATAATAGTGGTGTCATCTGCATACCTGAGGTTCTTGATATTTCTCCCCACAGTCTTCATTCTAGCTTGTGGTTCATCCAGCCTAGCATTTTGCATGATGTACTGTGCATATAAGTTTAATAAGTAGGGTGACAATACACAGTCTTGGCCTATTTCTTTCCCAGTTTGGAATCAGTCCAGATCGTTCTATGTCTGGTTCTAACTGTTGCTTCTTGATCAGCATACAGGTTTCCCAGGAGGCAGGGAAGGTGCGTTGATATTCCCATCTCTTTAAGAATTTTCCAGTTTGTTGTGGTCTACACAGTCAAAGACTTAAGCATAGTCCATGAAGCAGAAGTAGATGTTTTCAGGTTTTCTTTTTCATCGTACTGCAATAAGCAGGTCTCAATCTCTCTGTCGTCCCCTTCTCTTTCTGCCTTCTATTTTTTCCCAGCATAAGGGTCTTTTGCAATGAGTCAGCTCCTCACATAAGGTGACCATAGTATTGGAGTTTCAGCTTCAACATCAGTCTTTCCCATGAATATTCAGGGTTGATTTCATTTAGGATTGACTGATTTGATCTCCTTGTAGTCCAAGAGTTGTCTTCAGCACCACAGTTCTAAGGCATCAATTCTTTAGTGCACAGACTTTTTTATTGTCCAGCCCTCACATCTGTACATGACTACTGAAAAAAAAACATAGCTTTGACTATATAGAACTTTGTAGGCAAAGTAATGTCTCTAATTTTTAATATGCTGTCTAGGTTCATTATACCTTAATTTTTTTCTCTCCAATCTTTTAAAAACCATTCAAAGAGTTCTTAAGTTCAAATAATAAGTGAACACAATATTAAAATATTAACAGAACACTTCTTGCACTTGCTTCTTTCCAGGAGCAAGTGTCCTTTAATCTCATGGTTGCAGTCACCATCTGCACTGATTTTGGAGCCCAAGAAAATAAAGCCTGTCCCTCTTTCCACTGTTTGCCGATTTATTTGCCGTGAAGCAGTCAGACCGGATACCATGACCTTAGTTTTTTGAATATTGAGATTTAGGGCTGCCTTTTCACTCTCTTCTTTGACCTTCATCAAGAGGCTCTTTAGTTCGTCTTTGCTTTCTGCCATAATAGTGGTGTCATCTGCATACCTGAGGTTCTTGATATTTCTCCCCACAGTCTTCATTCTAGCTTGTGGTTCATCCAGCCTAGCATTTTGCATGATGTACTGTGCATATAAGTTTAATAAGTAGGGTGACAATACACAGTCTTGGCCTATTTCTTTCCCAGTTTGGAATCAGTCCAGATCGTTCTATGTCTGGTTCTAACTGTTGCTTCTTGATCAGCATACAGGTTTCCCAGGAGGCAGGGAAGGTGCGTTGATATTCCCATCTCTTTAAGAATTTTCCAGTTTGTTGTGGTCTACACAGTCAAAGACTTAAGCATAGTCCATGAAGCAGAAGTAGATGTTTTTCAGGATTTCTCTAGCTTTTTCTGTGATCCAATGTATCATCTTACTCATACTTTCATGTTTTAAATTATAAAAAAGTAAACATCACTCATATTGTAATGCTAAATTTCTCAGCTGACCTCAAGGCAGATGTGAGACAAAAAGCTTAGAGAGTGAGGGAGTGGGACACTTGGACTGAAGGTAAACAGAAAGAGGCATGAGGAGAATTTTTATAACTTATGGTGCTTCCCACACATATACATACATATGTTTATAAAATATGTACATATATATGAAATCAAGTTATATTGTCTCTGTTTCTAAAAGTGAACATCCTACTGAATTGTATTTTTGTGTGAGGCTCTTAAATTTGGTTTGAGTCATTTCTTATTTGATTAGCATAAATCTTAGATATATTCTGATCAGGGCCACATATAAATAATTTGAAGCTTGCTTAAAGTTTCTGGAACTATTCCCTATTTCCATTAACATGCATAATTAAGAGGTATTCACTTGGTAGTGACTGTTTTAATCTGTATTTAAGATACATAAAACAGATGTCTTCTGAGAGTGCAGTGTTTTGGGGCTTAAATAATAATGTTACTTGACAAGAAAAGTTATTTAAGAGAGTTTTTAAATTTAAAATGTAAGCAGCTTAAGATAGAAACTATTTTCCTTCAGAAATGTGTTTTCCAAACCCATTGAAAGAAAATAAGTGATTATTTTACCTAAACAGCAAACAAGGAAAAAAAAGAAAAACAACCCACAAAGCTTAATTAGAGGCAGTACTTATGTTTCAAGGTCATGCAGACATTCATATTCTAACTTAATTCAACTCACACCCTTCTCTGCAGTCTAAAGTGATGTTTGTGGTTGTTAAAAATAAGGCCAAGTCATTTGTATTTACCAGAATTGCATTTGTAAAATCACAAACCTATTGCAAATAAATGTCCTTGATTTATCATTTACCTCCAGTGAGCTCAATCCAATATGAAATAAAGAATACTAAATTGGCACAGAGACAAGTGAATGCCTTTGGTTGTAATCCAAGAATTTTCCAGTTTGTTGTGGTCTACACAGTCAAAGACTTAAGCATAGTCCATGAAGCAGAAGTAGATGTTTTCAGGATTTCTCTAGCTTTTTCTGTGATCCAATGTATCATCTTACTCATACTTTCATGTTTTAAATTATAAAAAAGTAAACATCACTCATATTGTAATGCTAAATTTCTCAGCTGACCTCAAGGCAGATGTGAGACAAAAAGCGTACAGAGTGAGGGGTGGGACACTTGGACTGAAGGTAAACAGAAAGAGGCATGAGGAGAATTTTTATAACTTATGGTGCTTCCACACATATACATACATATGTTTATAAAATATGTACATATATATGAAATCAAGTTATATTGTCTCTGTTTCTAAAAGTGAACATCCTACTGAATTGTATTTTTGTGTGAGGCTCTTAAATTTGGTTTGAGTCATTTCTTATTTGATTAGCATAAATCTTAGATATATTCTGATCAGGGCCACATATAAATAATTTGAAGCTTGCTTAAAGTTTCTGGAACTATTCCCTATTTCCATTAACATGCATAATTAAGAGGTATTCACTTGGTAGTGACTGTTTTAATCTGTATTTAAGATACATAAAACAGATGTCTTCTGAGAGTGCAGTGTTTTGGGGCTTAAATAATAATGTTACTTGACAAGAAAAGTTATTTAAGAGAGTTTTTAAATTTAAAATGTAAGCAGCTTAAGATAGAAACTATTTTCCTTCAGAAATGTGTTTTCCAAACCCATTGAAAGAAAATAAGTGATTATTTTACCTAAACAGCAAACAAGGAAAAAAAAGAAAAACAACCCACAAAGCTTAATTAGAGGCAGTACTTATGTTTCAAGGTCATGCAGACATTCATATTCTAACTTAATTCAACTCACACCCTTCTCTGCAGTCTAAAGTGATGTTTGTGGTTGTTAAAAATAAGGCCAAGTCATTTGTATTTACCAGAATTGCATTTGTAAAATCACAAACCTATTGCAAATAAATGTCCTTGATTTATCATTTACCTCCAGTGAGCTCAATCCAATATGAAATAAAGAATACTAAATTGGCACAGAGACATTCCTTGCTGTAACTGCCTGAGATATATTCATGCTTTGAAACATTTCCAAAATATAGGTGGCTAAATTGCCTCTAAGAAGAACAGTCTTTAAAATCTCCCTGAGAATAGCGTCAACTCTTTACTTGTCATGTAACTGATGTTCCCATTCTAAATATAAACTCTAGCATCTAGAATTAAAGATTAAAGGACATTGAGGAAAATCTTGTTTGACATTTGTTGCACTTGATGACCTGTGAACAAACTTGCCTTCTGCAAGAGGAGCCCCACAGATTCCTAATAAAATTCCTGAGAACTGCCTCTTACTGAGTACTCAGTACACTCTCAAACACTTTACAATGGTTATCTGTAGTAACTATTCCAATACTTTACAAAGTCTTATCCCCATTGTGTAGTAAATGAAAGTGTAGCTGCAGACAATTAGGTAATCTGTCACAATTGTGAGAGCTAGTCAGTGTTAAAAGCCATGTTTATCACATGTCTTCGTGGATCCAGAACTAGAGCTATCAATGTCTTTGCCATTTTGCCTTTGAGCGAGTATGGCACATATGCAAATTTCACTCAAGTCTTTGGCTAGACAACTAACTCACAAGTTCAGGGAGACTGAGGTCACTTCTAATCTACTTCCACTTCTTTAAGGTATTCATTTTCACTGTTTTATCCACTCATTTGTTAACATATTTAACAAATGTTTATTAAATGCAGTCCCCCTGAGCAGTAGAAATTTAAAACAAGTCAGACAAGATCCTGCCTTTTGGAAATCCTGACATATTCTGGTTCAAAAGAGTGACAGTATGCAAAATAAGAAAAATAAGAATTTCTAATAGTGATAAGTTCTATGAAAATTTAGAAATATTTTAAATAGAAATGGAATGAAACATCGTGGCCAGGGGAGCCCTTTTCCTGTGGGACCTTGGATTTAATAAAGTATGCAGCTCAGCTGCAACATTTTGGAGCCTGAATTTCATACATGTCAGGATTTGAGTTTGGTTAATTCAGATTCAAATTTGTTCTCCATTTCTTTAATATTGCTTCAGAGGAAGAGTTACTGAGCTCCTCAGATGGAGATGCATCCTTCTATTATTAATATTCTTTTTAATCATGGATATTGTTTTATAGAAAGGACATTTTCTTGAAAGAATAATTGACTTCTGTGGTACTATAGCTTCAAAGAAATGGTGATTATTTTTTCTAGTACTTGTTCCTTAACTGTCTGAAAGGACCTGTTGTTACTATTGTTAGTCTTGTTGTACATGGTTCTCATAGTGAAAGGAGAGTGATCTGCCTTAGTGGAAGGGGCGTGTGGATCATGAGTTGGTAGTCACTTACTTTCTTCTCTAATATGTTAGAAATAGCAGTTATCAACCAGGCTAATGGAAGAAATGTAATCAGAATACTTAATCGTCATTTGAGCAGTGTTCTATAGTTGACTTTTCTGAATTGAATAACTGTTCACAGCTTGTATGAACCAAACACTTCCTTGTTTAAAATATAATGAAAAACAATTCAAGCTAAAAAAAGTAATTTGAGTAAATCAATAGCTGCAAAATCCTTAACACCGTAGTAATATACTGCTGTTTATTGACCACTAACTCTATTAGGGTAACCTCTGAGTTAAATTTTCATCTGTCATGTTTCCTGATAGCATCAAATTAAAACTCTCTATGCAGGGACTGGTAGAAACTTGACTTACATTGGGGGAGGGGAATGCATCACTGACTTTAAAAATATTATTTGCTTGGAGGACAGAGGCAAACCAGATAACTTGAATTAAGAAGGCAAACCAGATAATACCTATTAAACTCAGAAATAGCATTGTAAATTGTAACTGTATATTGTTTTACTGTGGCCAAAGTATGATTAAAAGAATATTTATATTCCTATTGCCAAAAAGATATGGCACATTTTTGGGCCTCCTCTTAATTGAAGTGGTGGAATCTCTAAAGGCAAAAGCAGAGCCATCTGCTCTCTTTGCCTCCTTTAATTATTTTGTGCTAGCTTTGACTAGGTGTAACTGAGGATTTATTGAAAGAATTTTACTTCACTGGAGCTAAAGTCTTCCTTTGTAAGCGTGGGCAAACCTGAATTCTCTGTGACTTGTGTACATGGTTTTGAAATAGCTGTGTTTCCAAAACAAAGCTCAAAATGTATAAAAGGCACAAGATGTGACAGGTACCATATACAGTGAACCTTTGCTGAAGGCAAGATTTGCTGACCAGAATTCCTTTACTTAACTCCTTATACCTTGTCTAGACAATCATGTCTTCTTGAATTTTTGTTCCACTGATGTTCAGTCTTCTGTTTCTGTGGCACACTTCTTTATAAAGCCCATGGGGGATGGTTATTTGAGGAGTGAATATTTGTATTCCCCCACTTGCTGTCTCTTTATAATAGTGAAAAACAGTGATGCTTTCTTTTCCAGGAATCTTCTGAGAATTGAGTGTGACTTTGCCAACCATGTAACCTCTATTAATTTATTCACTTACATGAAATCCCAAGAATTACTCAATATTTTATTATAATTCACAAGAAAACTCACCTCCTCGTATCCTGCCTCTCGTCTCCTATAACACATACGAGGACTGGAGTATTTACAGTGGAGCACAGGCAAGGCGAGGGGCTTCCTTGGTGGCTCAGACAGTAAAGAATCTGCCTGCAGTGCAGGAGACCCAGGTTTGATCGCTAGTTTGGGAAGATACCCTGGAGAAGGGCACAGCAACCCTTGGAGTATTCTTAACTGACGTATTCCATGGACAGAGAAGCCTGGCAGGTTACCGTGGGGTCACAGAGTCAGACACAACTGAGTAACACTTGTACTTGAGATGTAGCATCACTGGAACTTTAAAAATATTATTTGCTTGGAGGACAGAGGCAAACCAGATAACTTGAATTAAGAAGGCAAACCAGATAATACCTATTAAACTCAGAAATAGCATTGTAAATTGTAACTGTATATTGTTTTACTGTGGCCAAAGTATGATTAAAAGAATATTTATATTCCTATTGCCAAAAAGATATGGCACATTTTTGGGCCTCCTCTTAATTGAAGTGGTGGAATCTCTAAAGGCAAAAGCAGAGCCATCTGCTCTCTTTGCCTCCTTTAATTATTTTGTGCTAGCTTTGACTAGGTGTAACTGAGGATTTATTGAAAGAATTTTACTTCACTGGAGCTAAAGTCTTCCTTTGTAAGCGTGGGCAAACCTGAATTCTCTGTGACTTGTGTACATGGTTTTGAAATAGCTGTGTTTCCAAAACAAAGCTCAAAATGTATAAAAGGCACAAGATGTGACAGGTACCATATACAGTGAACCTTTGCTGAAGGCAAGATTTGCTGACCAGAATTCCTTTACTTAACTCCTTATACCTTGTCTAGACAATCATGTCTTCTTGAATTTTTGTTCCACTGATGTTCAGTCTTCTGTTTCTGTGGCACACTTCTTTATAAAGCCCATGGGGGATGGTTATTTGAGGAGTGAATATTTGTATTCCCCCACTTGCTGTCTCTTTATAATAGTGAAAAACAGTGATGCTTTCTTTTCCAGGAATCTTCTGAGAATTGAGTGTGACTTTGCCAACCATGTAACCTCTATTAATTTATTCACTTACATGAAATCCCAAGAATTACTCAATATTTTATTATAATTCACAAGAAAACTCACCTCCTCGTATCCTGCCTCTCGTCTCCTATAACACATACGAGGACTGGAGTATTTACAGTGGAGCACAGGCAAGGCGAGGGGCTTCCTTGGTGGCTCAGACAGTAAAGAATCTGCCTGCAGTGCAGGAGACCCAGGTTTGATCGCTAGTTTGGGAAGATACCCTGGAGAAGGGCACAGCAACCCTTGGAGTATTCTTAACTGACGTATTCCATGGACAGAGAAGCCTGGCAGGTTACCGTGGGGTCACAGAGTCAGACACAACTGAGTAACACTTGTACTTGAGATGTTTATTTAAATATAATTTAAGTAGTTCTATTATTAGGGGGAAAGCACCTTTTTCTGTGACCTCCATTTATGAGAAATTATTTTTCTTTTATTTAAATAAAGTGATGTCAACATTTTCTGTTACTTTGCAGCCCTAAATAGCCTCATCACTCAGTCCAGTCACTCAATTATGTCTGACTCTTTGGGACTCCATGAACTGTGGCATGCTAGGCTTCCCTGTCCTTCACTATCTCCTGGAGCTTGCTCAAACTCATGTCCATTAACTCAGTGATGCCATCCAACTATCTTGTCCTCTGTCATCCCCTTCTTCATCTGCCTTCTACTTTTCCCAGCATCAAGATCTTTTCCAATGAATTGTCCCTTTGCATTAGGTGACAAAGTATTGGAGCTTCAGCTTCGGCATCCTTTCAGTGAATATACAGGGTTGCCTCATACTGTATCTCAAACACTATCTGTGGCAATGTAACATTTTCTGGATAATTATAAGCAAGTAAATTTAAGTATTCCAAAAGGCATACCTTCTGTGACCTAGTTACCAACACCTAAAGTCTATTTTATGAAAATTAAGTATGTCATATATAATATTATATATAATATATATCTATATATATATAATACATACATACTAAGTCAGTACAGAGACATTCATTGCTCTAATTGTTTGAGGTATATTCACGCAGAAGAAAGCTTTGCAAAGCTTCTAAAATTGCTATGCATTCAGTATTCTTGCCTGAAGAATTCCGGTTGTTTCCACAGTAAATACAATCCGTCTCTTCTAGTTGTAAAGAACCTGCCTGCCAGTGCATGAGACATAAGAGACATAGGCTCTATCCCTGAATCAGGAAGATCCTCTAGAAGAGAGCAAGACCGCGTACTCCAGTATGCTTACCTGGAGAGTCCCATGGACAGACAAATCTGGCAGGGTGTGGGCCAGGGGAAAACAGAGTCAGACACAACTGAAATGACTTAGCACACACACACACTGTATATGCATGCCAGGGATATTGTATATCGTATACTTGATTCAGGGATTTAAACTGTATCTCTTACATCTCCTCCATTGGCAGGTAGGTTCTTTATCACTGGCATCACCTGGGAAGCCCCCAAACATTTATTCATAATGAATGTAAAGTGTATAACTTTCAACCCATATAAAACTGAGACTAAAGCAATGTAGTGCTTTCTGCCCAAAAACACTTGAAAGACTTTGATTGATGGGAGGTACCCAAGTGGGTGTTTATGTAACCATATTAAAGATAAATTGTACCTATATTTATTTATCCGTGCTTTTGAACAAACCACAAGTGTGATTGTATAAATACCCACTTGTGCACCTCCTGTCACTCAAGATCTTTCAGTTGTCATTGGGCAGAAAGCATTTAATTTCTTTATTCTCTATTTTATATGCTGTTGAAAGTAGCACATTTAAAATGTACACTCCTATGAATAAATATATTTTTTTTATTGTGATCTACAATAAAAACTTTCCTTCAAGAAGGAGAGACCAGGCTTCCCCTTGCAGTGCAAGGGGCGCTGGTTCGAGCCCTGGCCTGGGAAGATCCCACGTGCTGCGGAGCGGCTGGGCCGATGTGCCCAGTCACCGAGCCGGAGCTCTGGAGCGCATGCGTCCAGAGCCGGCGCTCTGCAACAGACAGACGCCACCACGATGGGAGGCCCACAGGAGCCAAAGAACAAAGACGGATGAAAATAGAGAAATGAAAGACCAATAGAAGTGGCCCGCCTGCTCCCCTCCCTCCCCAACCCGACCCCCACCCAAAATAAATAAATAAATAAATCTTTAAAAAAAAAAAAGGAGAGACCATATGTGTTAAGTATATATGCTGGTTAACCTTGCATTTTTTAATTTTGTCTTTTAATTTTTAGGGTATAGTTAGTGATAAGAAACTGACACAACATCCTAGTCCTTATATATAATATATTCACTAATTAACAAAGATTAAACCATATTATAGGAAGTTAACTTCATTGTATTCTCAGCTATTTATATATGAATCTTTTGTGAGGAATATGTGTTGATGAAGGTAAATGTTTTTTAAATGAGAGGGTAAGGGCTTCATAGTTGATCACTGTATATGCATGCCAGGGATATTGTATATCGTATACTTGATTCAGGGATTTAAACTGTATCTCTTACATCTCCTCCATTGGCAGGTAGGTTCTTTATCACTGGCATCACCTGGGAAGCCCCCAAACATTTATTCATAATGAATGTAAAGTGTATAACTTTCAACCCATATAAAACTGAGACTAAAGCAATGTAGTGCTTTCTGCCCAAAAACACTTGAAAGACTTTGATTGATGGGAGGTACCCAAGTGGGTGTTTATGTAACCATATTAAAGATAAATTGTACCTATATTTATTTATCCGTGCTTTTGAACAAACCACAAGTGTGATTGTATAAATACCCACTTGTGCACCTCCTGTCACTCAAGATCTTTCAGTTGTCATTGGGCAGAAAGCATTTAATTTCTTTATTCTCTATTTTATATGCTGTTGAAAGTAGCACATTTAAAATGTACACTCCTATGAATAAATATATTTTTTTTATTGTGATCTACAATAAAAACTTTCCTTCAAGAAGGAGAGACCAGGCTTCCCCTTGCAGTGCAAGGGGCGCTGGTTCGAGCCCTGGCCTGGGAAGATCCCACGTGCTGCGGAGCGGCTGGGCCGATGTGCCCAGTCACCGAGCCGGAGCTCTGGAGCGCATGCGTCCAGAGCCGGCGCTCTGCGACAACAGACGCCACCACGATGGGAGGCCCACAGGAGCCAAAGAACAAAGACGGATGAAAATAGAGAAATGAAAGACCAATAGAAGTGGCCCGCCTGCTCCCCTCCCTCCCCAACCCGACCCCCACCCAAAATAAATAAATAAATAAATCTTTAAAAAAAAAAAAGGAGAGACCATATGTGTTAAGTATATATGCTGGTTAACCTTGCATTTTTTAATTTTGTCTTTTAATTTTTAGGGTATAGTTAGTGATAAGAAACTGACACAACATCCTAGTCCTTATATATAATATATTCACTAATTAACAAAGATTAAACCATATTATAGGAAGTTAACTTCATTGTATTCTCAGCTATTTATATATGAATCTTTTGTGAGGAATATGTGTTGATGAAGGTAAATGTTTTTTAAATGAGAGGGTAAGGGCTTCATAGTTGATCACTGATAAGCTGTAAGGTTTGTGTACTTAATTACTGATTAGAGACTATAAAATAGGAATTCATAATACCTCTTAAATTCATGAATAGATACTATCAAATGTTAGTGACAGTTTGAGCTGTTGGAATATATTGCTGTTGAGAAGATAAATTGATATTATGACTAAAAAATAATTTATGTGCTGTGGGAATGGGGGATCCTGCAGGGAGGCTGTGTGATGTCCTGGAGGGGTGGGATGGGGGAGACTGGGCAGGGGGTGGAGGAGGGACGGTCAGGGATATACATATGACTAATCTGGGATTATACATATTTGTAAATAACAAACTCTGTAAAAGCAAAAATTAAAGTGAAAATTTAAAAAATTGAGCATTGCCTGATAAAATTGCACATACTGAGGTGCACCAATTCTATTCCTAAGTACATGCCTCATATTCTCTATACTTGTATATGTGCACCAGAAGAAATTATAACAGTACTTATAAAAGAAGAGTTTGTAACTGAAAAATGATAATCCAAATAACTATCAATATTAGAAGAGGTAAATTGTGATACATTAATTCAACATTCTATTCCACATCAGAGACAACATTACTGTATCATACCTGTATTAAACATCATGGGTGAATCACAAGATGGAATTGAGTAAATGAATTAATTCATAATATCATTAAACTATATTCCAGGTGAAACAGGGTATTTTTAGGAATATAGATATAAGCAGCTAAAGAAAACTGAAGAAACAATAAAGAAATTCAATATAGTGATCACTCTGAGGATGTAAAGGAGAGAGGGAAAGGATTGACTACCCAAAGAACCTCAAGCTAGTGATAATAATCATTTAATTAAACTGAATGTTGTGCCCCTACGGGATCACCATATCTTTATTCTTACAAGATAAATGTAATCTTTTATATTTAATTTAAAAAATCATTTAATGAGAATAAGAAAAACTTATTGTGGATTTAAAATAGATATTGTTTTGATTAAGTAAAAATTAAAACCCCAAAGTTTAAAAAGGGGTGAAACAAAATAAACAAGTATTACTTTAGATTCCTGACATTAGCCACTATCATTACCTATTTGTCATCCATACTGTGATTAAAGTGAGGACTCAGGCTTTGGATCTTATTTTTGGCATATACTGTATTTAAAAAAAGAAAACTTATAAGAGCTGTATCATTTTGACTCTCATAGAAGCCAGCTTCTTAGGCAAGTTTTTAGTAAGCATTTTCTTGGAGGTAGGTGTTCAGTGTGTGTATCTGTTTGGGAGTGTGTGTGTGCACAGCAAGATAGTAAATCCAGGTCAACATTCCATGCATTTGAGACACCCTTTTCTCTTTTCGGGAGCTAGTATGTCTGATGGATTTAATAGAATCTGGCTGTAGGAGGATATATCACTATTATTCCATTGTAAATTCTCGATCACAAGTGAAATCAAGCTACAGGCTTCAAAAAAGAGTTGTGGGAATTAGGAAGGATTAAAATCAGCTCACATGGGTTTCATCTTCCTGGGTTGTACGTTAAATGCCCAAGGTCCACCTCGGTCCTTCTTCAACACCTCATGTCTCGCCACAGCTGAAGGTTTCACCAGTGCTCAGATCTTTAAACACCATAACGGTGACTCCACCTAACACAAAGTTGTGCAAAATGTTTTCACTAGCAAGTATGTTTGGGAAATACATTGCCAAAGGTAATAGGTTTCCTAATTTAAGAACATTTTATAGGATGTAAAAATCAATAAACTGCTTTTTGATTCTCCTCTAAATGGGAGACAAGGCAGACATTGTATACATAAACATCATGGGTGAATCACAAGATGGAATTGAGTAAATGAATTAATTCATAATATCATTAAACTATATTCCAGGTGAAACAGGGTATTTTAGGAATATAGATATAAGCAGCTAAAGAAAACTGAAGAAACAATAAAGAAATTCAATATAGTGATCACTCTGAGGATGTAAAGGAGAGAGGGAAAGGATTGACTACCCAAAGAACCTCAAGCTAGTGATAATAATCATTTAATTAAACTGAATGTTGTGCCCTACGGGATCACCATATCTTTATTCTTACAAGATAAATGTAATCTTTTATATTTAATTTAAAAAATCATTTAATGAGAATAAGAAAAACTTATTGTGGATTTAAAATAGATATTGTTTTGATTAAGTAAAAATTAAAACCCCAAAGTTTAAAAAGGGGTGAAACAAAATAAACAAGTATTACTTTAGATTCCTGACATTAGCCACTATCATTACCTATTTGTCATCCATACTGTGATTAAAGTGAGGACTCAGGCTTTGGATCTTATTTTTGGCATATACTGTATTTAAAAAAAGAAAACTTATAAGAGCTGTATCATTTTGACTCTCATAGAAGCCAGCTTCTTAGGCAAGTTTTTAGTAAGCATTTTCTTGGAGGTAGGTGTTCAGTGTGTGTATCTGTTTGGGAGTGTGTGTGTGCACAGCAAGATAGTAAATCCAGGTCAACATTCCATGCATTTGAGACACCCTTTTCTCTTTTCGGGAGCTAGTATGTCTGATGGATTTAATAGAATCTGGCTGTAGGAGGATATATCACTATTATTCCATTGTAAATTCTCGATCACAAGTGAAATCAAGCTACAGGCTTCAAAAAAGAGTTGTGGGAATTAGGAAGGATTAAAATCAGCTCACATGGGTTTCATCTTCCTGGGTTGTACGTTAAATGCCCAAGGTCCACCTCGGTCCTTCTTCAACACCTCATGTCTCGCCACAGCTGAAGGTTTCACCAGTGCTCAGATCTTTAAACACCATAACGGTGACTCCACCTAACACAAAGTTGTGCAAAATGTTTTCACTAGCAAGTATGTTTGGGAAATACATTGCCAAAGGTAATGGGTTTTCCCTAATTTAAGAACATTTTAGAGGATGTAAAAATCACTAAACTGCTTTTTGATTCTCCTCTAAATGGGAGACAAGGAGACATTGCTACCTTGTTCCTTAAATTCATTTGTTATGATGCTCTTATTTTTTCCTCTTGGAGAGTCATCTCATGGTATTTGTGCCATAGACTTTGAGAAATTTTGCTAAGATTTATTCTGTTCTATGCTTTACCCTTTCCAAAAAATGAATAGTATCAAGAAAATTTAGGCTTTGTAATAGAATACTAGAATATATTATAGGCTGGCAGAATGGTCAAGGAAGCAAACTCAAGTGAAATTCTGAGTGTGTATATGCACACATACACATTCATACTTCTTCTTTTTTCTGTTGTGCCTATTGTACCCATGCTGTAGACCCTAAAATATTATTCTGGCCTCTAGAGTGTTTTTGAATCTTGAATAGATTCACTTTCTCTTTAATCAGGCCAAAGAATTTTCACTTTAAATATAGAAGTATGTCTCACTGAAGTTTCTCTACAAATATCATGCGACCCACATCCTACTTGGTTGTTTTTAGATTCTTAGTCCTCCTAAAAGAATAAGACCAAAAGGTGAGAAAAGCCAGGAATGCTCTGAATGAAATGGAATTAAAAAAAATTATTTAGCACTCTATATGCAGCTATGTTTTATTTAAGTGTGAATTGGGGAAAAAATAACCTATCGTGCTATTGTTAAATCTTCATGGGTCTTCAGAATTTTCCAAGTAACTTTGAAAATAACCAATGTCTTCACAACTTTTTCAAGATTGTAAATATATAGGATTATTACTTTTGTTTTTATGTGATGATTAGTAATGTGCAAGACACAGCAAATTTAGACAGCCTGCATAGTCACAGGATATAGTGTGACTTTCATAAAGTGAAAGGATTGGATTAAATTTAACTGACTCACATGGTTTCATCTTCCTGGGTTGTACGTTAAATGCCCAAGGTCCACCTCGGTCCTTCTTCAACACCTCATGTCTCGCCACAGCTGAAGGTTTCACCAGTGCTCAGATCTTTAAACACCATAACGGTGACTCCACCTAACACAAAGTTGTGCAAAATGTTTTCACTAGCAAGTATGTTTGGGAAATACATTGCCAAAGGTAATAGGTTTCCTAATTTAAGAACATTTTAGAGGATGTAAAAATCACTAAACTGCTTTTTGATTCTCCTCTAAATGGGAGACAAGGAGACATTGCTACCTTGTTCCTTAAATTCATTTGTTATGATGCTCTTATTTTTTCCTCTTGGAGAGTCATCTCATGGTATTTGTGCCATAGACTTTGAGAAATTTTGCTAAGATTTATTCTGTTCTATGCTTTACCCTTTCCAAAAAATGAATAGTATCAAGAAAATTTAGGCTTTGTAATAGAATACTAGAATATATTATAGGCTGGCAGAATGGTCAAGGAAGCAAACTCAAGTGAAATTCTGAGTGTGTATATGCACACATACACATTCATACTTCTTCTTTTTTCTGTTGTGCCTATTGTACCCATGCTGTAGACCCTAAAATATTATTCTGGCCTCTAGAGTGTTTTTGAATCTTGAATAGATTCACTTTCTCTTTAATCAGGCCAAAGAATTTTCACTTTAAATATAGAAGTATGTCTCACTGAAGTTTCTCTACAAATATCATGCGACCCACATCCTACTTGGTTGTTTTTAGATTCTTAGTCCTCCTAAAAGAATAAGACCAAAAGGTGAGAAAAGCCAGGAATGCTCTGAATGAAATGGAATTAAAAAAAATTATTTAGCACTCTATATGCAGCTATGTTTTATTTAAGTGTGAATTGGGGAAAAAATAACCTATCGTGCTATTGTTAAATCTTCATGGGTCTTCAGAATTTTCCAAGTAACTTTGAAAATAACCAATGTCTTCACAACTTTTTCAAGATTGTAAATATATAGGATTATTACTTTTGTTTTTATGTGATGATTAGTAATGTGCAAGACACAGCAAATTTAGACAGCCTGCATAGTCACAGGATATAGTGTGACTTTCATAAAGTGAAAGGATTGGATTAAATAGACATTGATTTAACTGTTGAGTTCTATCCTGTGATGGTCTTTCTAGCCCCAAGTTTCTTCCAGTAACATCAAGTAAATGTGGCAACTGGGAATACAACCTGGATCATATCTCAGGAGTAGTCTTGATACTTTGTATTAACCACATTTACCACCTTGATCAGTTTCTACATCAGCCATTCATCTTTGATTTGAATGTGGAAGCACGTGCAGACTGACCTGGAATCCACTGCTTGTTCTCCACATGTTTGAGCATGGGATAAGGGACAGTACAGCCCTTTGATCTGCAATAGGGGATGGTGGAACCCTGCCTACTGGGATATAATACAACCTGCAGAAACTGGATAGATGAAATAAACAAGCTTGAAAATAAGGCAGATGACAGACTGATTCCGTAATTCCTGGTCTGTTGATTGGATGAGGTTTATAGTTGAATCAAACTGGAAAACTATTACTCAGCATAACCCTTCTGTGTTGTATTCAGCATCCACTTAAACTAATGCTGTGAAACCATCAAAAAATGAAGTTTGGTAGGGTAATGTCAACTGCTGGCTAAACTTCAGTTAGCATTCATACTTAATAAGGATTCTTGGAATTTCCCACGTGAGTTGTCTGTACACGTGAGTACAAGATAGGTATTGAGATCAAAGCATCGGGCAATGTGTAGAAAAATGTAAGGGAATGATACGTTTCTATTCTTTATCATGTGATGTGTACTGTTCTGCAGCCTGAGAACTGAAAATCTTTTTGGCATAGAGTGCACCTCAATATGAAGTATGTTATTTAAAAATTGTTTGGTTGTTTTAGATTCTTAGTCCTCCTAAAAGAATAAGACCAAAAGGTGAGAAAAGCCAGGAATGCTCTGAATGAAATGGAATTAAAAAATTATTTAGCACTCTATATGCAGCTATGTTTTATTTAAGTGTGAATTGGGGAAAAATAACCTATCGTGCTATTGTTAAATCTTCATGGGTCTTCAGAATTTTCCAAGTAACTTTGAAAATAACCAATGTCTTCACAACTTTTTCAAGATTGTAAATATATAGGATTATTACTTTTGTTTTTATGTGATGATTAGTAATGTGCAAGACACAGCAAATTTAGACAGCCTGCATAGTCACAGGATATAGTGTGACTTTCATAAAGTGAAAGGATTGGATTAAATAGACATTGATTTAACTGTTGAGTTCTATCCTGTGATGGTCTTTCTAGCCCCAAGTTTCTTCCAGTAACATCAAGTAAATGTGGCAACTGGGAATACAACCTGGATCATATCTCAGGAGTAGTCTTGATACTTTGTATTAACCACATTTACCACCTTGATCAGTTTCTACATCAGCCATTCATCTTTGATTTGAATGTGGAAGCACGTGCAGACTGACCTGGAATCCACTGCTTGTTCTCCACATGTTTGAGCATGGGATAAGGGACAGTACAGCCCTTTGATCTGCAATAGGGGATGGTGGAACCCTGCCTACTGGGATATAATACAACCTGCAGAAACTGGATAGATGAAATAAACAAGCTTGAAAATAAGGCAGATGACAGACTGATTCCGTAATTCCTGGTCTGTTGATTGGATGAGGTTTATAGTTGAATCAAACTGGAAAACTATTACTCAGCATAACCCTTCTGTGTTGTATTCAGCATCCACTTAAACTAATGCTGTGAAACCATCAAAAAATGAAGTTTGGTAGGGTAATGTCAACTGCTGGCTAAACTTCAGTTAGCATTCATACTTAATAAGGATTCTTGGAATTTCCCACGTGAGTTGTCTGTACACGTGAGTACAAGATAGGTATTGAGATCAAAGCATCGGGCAATGTGTAGAAAAATGTAAGGGAATGATACGTTTCTATTCTTTATCATGTGATGTGTACTGTTCTGCAGCCTGAGAACTGAAAATCTTTTTGGCATAGAGTGCACCTCTTAAAAAGATTAAGAGGAGTTTGGCACTACACAACTGTAGGATGGTAAATTCCAATAGTTTTCATATATTCAGTTGCTTCTTAAGCCTCTGAAACAGTCCTTACAGATTACTCTGGTTATTTCCATTATGTAAATCAAGAAGTTATTTCTCAGATTGAGTAAATGAATGAAGATTGAGAAACTGGAAATGACAGGTTCAGAATTCCAACTTAAATGTGTCTGACTGCAGCTCTCAGTATCTTAAGCAGTAAGGCACACTGTCCCTAAAGAAATTAGCAGCATCACTTAATGTATAAGAGGATTTTTCTGAAACTCTGAAATAATACTGTTGTGATCTCCCCTGCACATAAAGCTAATTTGAGACAATGATCATCAGAGACAAATGTATCCGTTTATAGATATAAAATACAGGATGCTAGGATTGTTTTCTGTCTTTGAGGTCTGAAGCAAGTCACACCCCCTTTCAGAACTCAGTTTTCCATTTCATGTAATAGGAAGGTTGAAGTAGATGGTTGTTAACATGATTCAACTCTGTTCAAAATTCCCTTCAGTTTTCCCTTCCTGCCAAAGAATATGATTTTAAATCTTGTCTAATACATGATTCTTTTGTATAATGGGACCACACAATAAATCTTATGTGGTAAAGAATCTGCCTGCAATGCAAGAACCCCAAGTTTGATCCCTGGGTTGGAAAGATCCCTGAGAAGGGAATGACAATCCACTCCAGTATTCTTAACTGGGGACCACACAACTAATGTTGATTGGATGAGGTTTATAGTTGAATCAAACTGGAAAACTATTACTCAGCATAACCCTTCTGTGTTGTATTCAGCATCCACTTAAACTAATGCTGTGAAACCATCAAAAAATGAAGTTTGGTAGGGTAATGTCAACTGCTGGCTAAACTTCAGTTAGCATTCATACTTAATAAGGATTCTTGGAATTTCCCACGTGAGTTGTCTGTACACGTGAGTACAAGATAGGTATTGAGATCAAAGCATCGGGCAATGTGTAGAAAAATGTAAGGGAATGATACGTTTCTATTCTTTATCATGTGATGTGTACTGTTCTGCAGCCTGAGAACTGAAAATCTTTTTGGCATAGAGTGCACCTCTTAAAAAGATTAAGAGGAGTTTGGCACTACACAACTGTAGGATGGTAAATTCCAATAGTTTTCATATATTCAGTTGCTTCTTAAGCCTCTGAAACAGTCCTTACAGATTACTCTGGTTATTTCCATTATGTAAATCAAGAAGTTATTTCTCAGATTGAGTAAATGAATGAAGATTGAGAAACTGGAAATGACAGGTTCAGAATTCCAACTTAAATGTGTCTGACTGCAGCTCTCAGTATCTTAAGCAGTAAGGCACACTGTCCCTAAAGAAATTAGCAGCATCACTTAATGAATAAGAGTATTTTCTGAAACTCTGAAATAATACTGTTGTGATCTCCCCTGCACATAAAGCTAATTTGAGACAATGATCATCAGAGACAAATGTATCCGTTTATAGATATAAAATACAGGATGCTAGGATTGTTTTCTGTCTTTGAGGTCTGAAGCAAGTCACACCCCCTTTCAGAACTCAGTTTTCCATTTCATGTAATAGGAAGGTTGAAGTAGATGGTTGTTAACATGATTCAACTCTGTTCAAAATTCCCTTCAGTTTTCCCTTCCTGCCAAAGAATATGATTTTAAATCTTGTCTAATACATGATTCTTTTGTATAATGGGACCACACAATAAATCTTATGTGGTAAAGAATCTGCCTGCAATGCAAGAACCCCAAGTTTGATCCCTGGGTTGGAAAGATACCCTGGAGAAGGGAATGACAATCCACTCCAGTATTCTTAACTGGGGAATTCCACAGACAGAGGAGCCTGATGGGCTATAGTCCATGAGTCTCAAAAAGTCAGACACAACTGAGCAATGAAGATAAGTAAATAGATAAATAACTTACACTGACATTAGCACTTTTCAACTTAATTATTATAGGTCTATTTTTTACATTTTAGAGTTTTATATTGCTTTGTAGAAGTCCATTGTGTGATACTCCACAATGTACCAAGTTTTCGTAATCATACATCTCTGGAAGAGCCTTTCTGTTATTTTCAAGGTTTTTGTTTTATTTTTAACTTGATTTCATTTTCAACATTTTACTTTATGTTTAAATTTTTATTTTATTTTGAAATATAGCCACTCAACAATGTTGAGATAGTTTCAGGTGGATAGCAAAGGAACTCAGCCATATATGCATCCATTTCCCTTTAAACTCCCCTCCCATCTAGGCTGCATTAAATCTTGAGCAGAGTTCTCTGTGCTATGCAATAGAACCTTTTTTTTTTTTTATCCATTTCAAATATAGAGTGGGTACATGTCAATCCCAAACTCCCTAAATATTCCATCCTCCCATTATTTCCCCCTGACAACCATGTTTTTTTCCCTAAGTCTGTCTCTGTTTTGTAAATAAGTTCATTTGTATCATTTATTTTTAGATTCTCCATGTAAGAAATGGCATATGTTCTTTTTTCCTCTGTCTGACTTGCTTCGCTTAGTATGACAATCTCTAAGTCCATCCATGTTGCTACAAGTGGCATTTTTTTCTTTTTTGTGGCTGGGTAATATTCCATTGTGTGTGTGTGTGTATGTACACCTATGTATATATGTGTCTATACACACACACACACACACATGCCCCACATCTTAATTATCCATTCCTATGTCGATGGACATTTTCATTGCTTCCATGTCTTGGCTTTTGTAAACAGTGCTGCAATGAACATTGGAGTGCATGTATCCTTTCAAACCATTTTCTCTGGGTATATGCCAAGGAGTGGGATTGCAGGGTCATACAGTATGTCTCTTTTTTAGATTTTTTTTTAGGAACGTCTGTGTTTTTCTCCATAGTGGCTTTGCCAATTTAGATTTGATCAACAGCATTGGAGGGATCCCTCTGTCCAGACTCTCTTCAGCATATTTACTGTTTGTGGATGTTTTGATGATAGCCATTTTCCTTGGTATGAGGAGATGATATCTCATCGTTTTGATGGGCATTTCTCTAATAATTAGTGATACTGAGCATCTTTTCATGCATTTGTTGGCCAACTGTATGTCTTTGGAGAAATGCCTATTTAAGTCTTCTGCCCATTTTTTGATTGTGTTACTTGTTTTGATTCTTTTAAACCTCATGAATTGTTTGTAGATTTTGGACACTAATCCCTTGTCAGTCACATCATTTGCAAATATTTTCTCCCAATTTGTGAGTTTTCTATTCATTTTTTTATTGTGACCTTTGGTATGCACAAGTTTTTCAGTTTTTAGCTTTGTCTTTATTTTGCTTTTGAAATTAAGGTCGTAAGAGATTTATATTTCTTTTTTTTTTTTTTTTTTCTTTCTGATGTGTGGCTTTCTTTTGGCCTCTTTCATTGGTTTTATTTATTTATTTATTTTCCTCCATCTTCATTCTTCGGCTTGTGTGGGCCTCCCATCTTAGTGGCCTTTCTCACTGCAGAGCACTGGCTCTGGGCCCGTGTGCTCCAGAGGGCCAGCTCAGTAGTTGGGACACATTGGTCCAGCCACTCTGCGGCACGTGGGATCTTCCCAGGCCAGGGATTGAGCTGGTGCCCCTTGCACTGCAAGGTGGTGTCCCTACCCACTGGACCACCAGGGAAGCCCGAGATTTATATTTCAATTGTACATATTCCTAAAATTTTCTAGGATTGGTAGCTAGGACAATAAGAGTTGAATATTTCAGCTTATTTATGGTTATTGATGATTATCCAGATATGTTTTCATAATTTGTTACCATTGATATTTGCATATTATCAGGCCACTTTGAGTTGCAACTAATAGAAAGTGTCAATTTTAGTTTATTTAAATTAAAAAATTCATAGTCTTGCGTCACTCTGATGCAGAGGGTAGAACCTTTCAAACCATTTTCTCTGGGTATATGCCAAGGAGTGGGATTGCAGGGTCATACAGTATGTCTCTTTTTAGATTTTTTAGGAACGTCTGTGTTTTTCTCCATAGTGGCTTTGCCAATTTAGATTTGATCAACAGCATTGGAGGGATCCCTCTGTCCAGACTCTCTTCAGCATATTTACTGTTTGTGGATGTTTTGATGATAGCCATTTTCCTTGGTATGAGGAGATGATATCTCATCGTTTTGATGGGCATTTCTCTAATAATTAGTGATACTGAGCATCTTTTCATGCATTTGTTGGCCAACTGTATGTCTTTGGAGAAATGCCTATTTAAGTCTTCTGCCCATTTTTGATTGTGTTACTTGTTTTGATTCTTTTAAACCTCATGAATTGTTTGTAGATTTTGGACACTAATCCCTTGTCAGTCACATCATTTGCAAATATTTTCTCCCAATTTGTGAGTTTTCTATTCATTTTTTTATTGTGACCTTTGGTATGCACAAGTTTTTCAGTTTTTAGCTTTGTCTTTATTTTGCTTTTGAAATTAAGGTCGTAAGAGATTTATATTTCTTTTTTTTTTTTTTTTTTCTTTCTGATGTGTGGCTTTCTTTTGGCCTCTTTCATTGGTTTTATTTATTTATTTATTTTCCTCCATCTTCATTCTTCGGCTTGTGTGGGCCTCCCATCTTAGTGGCCTTTCTCACTGCAGAGCACTGGCTCTGGGCCCGTGTGCTCCAGAGGGCCAGCTCAGTAGTTGGGACACATTGGTCCAGCCACTCTGCGGCACGTGGGATCTTCCCAGGCCAGGGATTGAGCTGGTGCCCCTTGCACTGCAAGGTGGTGTCCCTACCCACTGGACCACCAGGGAAGCCCGAGATTTATATTTCAATTGTACATATTCCTAAAATTTTCTAGGATTGGTAGCTAGGACAATAAGAGTTGAATATTTCAGCTTATTTATGGTTATTGATGATTATCCAGATATGTTTTCATAATTTGTTACCATTGATATTTGCATATTATCAGGCCACTTTGAGTTGCAACTAATAGAAAGTGTCAATTTTAGTTTATTTAAATTAAAAAATTCATAGTCTTGCGTAACTCTGATTCAGAGGGTGAAGATAATTATCTTCAGGTCTCTTCTCCCCTCCTGCTGTAGCTCTCCAAGGTGATTAAGAGACAGTCTCAAGTGGCACAGTGGTAACGAATCTGCCTGTCAGTGCAGGAAGGTCAAGAGACTAGGGTTGGATCTCTGGGTCGGGAAGATCCCCTGGAGAAAGAAATGGCAACCAGCTGCAGAATTCTTGCCTGAAAAATTCCATGGACAGAGGAGTCTGGCAGGCACAGTTGGACCCAACTGAGCATACAGCAACTCTTCCAGGTATCCATTCTAGACCTGACACAATCCAGAGGCACAATGGATATCTTGATAAATTGTTTAAATAGTGGGCAAATCTTCTGCAGAATTTTATCCCAGATTTCTCCTTTTACTGGCCTGAGTTGTGTCAGAAATCCATGATTAAAGCAATCACTGAAAACAAAATGACTCATCAGGATTCAACCCTGTAATTGGAATGAGGGCCAGAATATTATGCAGAGAATTGGTGTTCTGAAAAGAGTAGAGAGCTATAAAAAATCAGTTGTTTTCAGAAATAAAGCGACAATTGGTTGTGGTTAAGCAACCAACAATGTCTGCCGTGTGTGTGTGTGTACTAAGTGGCTTGAGTTGTGTCCAACATTTTGCAGCCCTAGGAACCATAGCCCACCGGGATTCTCCAGGAAAGAATACTGGAGTGGGTTGCCATCCTCTCCTTCAGGGGATCAAACTCACATCACCTAGGGAGTCCAATGTCTGCCATAGGTATTTTCTATCTTGAGGGGAAAGACTGAACCAGTTTAATGGATCTAATGGTATCACATGGTTGTCTTAACCTGATTTTCCTCCAGCTGCTATAGTAGTTGCCTTTCATCATGTATTTACTGGCTTTCTGCAGTTCCTCATTTGTTAACTGTTAAAGCTTTTGCTTTTTACTCTGTTGGGATGAAATTACTTATCAGTTATAGGAGCTCTTTGCAGAATAATATATTAGCAACTTTTGAGTCAATTTTTTTTTTTTTAAGTCATCGCCTATAGTTCTACTTTTACTGTTCAGTTCTGTCATGATTTCTTTTAAGTTCTAAGCTATAAAACTATTTTCTTGTGACTATGGAAGTAAAATCTAATGCATTTACTTACTGGCTTTGATATCTTTTGATAATACAGTATTATGATAAAGTGGGAGGAAAGTTGCCATTAGAAACTTAATTAAAAGAAATCATACATTAGAAAGCAGGTTTTTGTTAAGGACTAAATGCGACCATCCTTGAACCCTATATCAATGTAAATATATCCTCCTCCCTGTTACCAAATCTCATTCCAACTTACTTAGCTTCTCAAAGGTTCTTATTACAACTTGTGAATTCATATTTATTAGTGTGTTTTCCTGTTTAATATCTATCTCCCCAACCAACTCAAAGAAGGAATGGGCCCCTCTTGCTTTATTCACTGGTGTACCTTTAAGACAGCTAGAGCACATTGTTTGACACATTATAAGTTTTCCAAAGTGTGTATTAAGTGAAGTAGGGAGGTATCACATGAGGAAAGAGAACATGAGAACATAGAGATGTCAGTAGTTGAACAAGTGGAAGAAGGAGCTATTACCTTGGAGAGCTCATTTCTAAGATTGGATTGCTGCTGTGTTTCGTTTCAACAATTTGGCAATATTGATCAATAAAACAAGAATTATAAAACATCTGTGTCCTGTGACTGCAAACTTGATGTCTAGAAATGATTTCAGGAGATTAAATAGACAATCAAAGTTTAGCACACAAACATATTCTTACTATGTTATTTGTAATGGTGGAAAGTGAACAACAACAGATGTTTGGAAGTAACATAGATGGCCAATAAAAGAGGACTGCTAAAAAATGAAATATGAAAAGAGATGAAAGATGATCTAGTCATCACAATTAGAATTTCAAAAAATGTGATGACTAGTACAATAGCCAGCATTAAATGGGAATTTGAAGATTTTTATTCATAATCTTTTCCAAACAATTTAACTAGAATATGGATTCCTTCTACAATTAGCAAAAAGTAAATATTAAAAAAAATATAGAGGCTTCCATTTCTAAAATAATGTTAACATAGTGTTTTCTAAGACACAACACGTTCACTAATTCATGTATTTATTATAACTAAGTATGTTTTTGAAAAAAGAATAGTCCCTGTAAGTAGCTCCGTATCATATCAAACTTTGAATTTTCAAGAGCTTTTCATTTAGAGACAGAAGCCCAAAACCTGAAATAAAATAATAAATGACTAAATAGGTTCTCCCCAGGCAGCTGGAGATGAAAAGGTTAAAAAGGCCTACAGAAAGTGAGAAATGTTTGAAAGTATGAGTTTTTATGTTAGGAACATTTTGTTTTTCATTTTTCTTTGCTTGTATGAAAAGCCTTATGGTAGCCTAGTTGATGAACAAATTTTTCTCACATAGAAATAAAACATAATCACAAATTATATTTCTGTAGGCCCACATTATACAAAGTACTTTTTACAAAGTAACCACAATAAAATAGTTGCCTGTCAGTAGGGTAATTACCTGGGTAGAATTTAGATTTCAAGGAAGAAATAAAGGAAGACCATCTGAAGGGAAGAGTAGGAGACTGTCACCAAATCAATGGTTCAAACCAAATTCTATCATTATAGACTCTTAGGTGACCAGAACTGCCTAACTAGATGCCCTCCAACTCCTAGCACTATTTTCTTCTGTATCCCTAGTGTTGTAAATGATAAATGGTATTCTGCTCTAATATATTGAAAAGTTCAATATCAAGACTCAAAAAGTAAATGATCTTTTGAAGACTGGATTAAATAAATAGGAAACTATCTCATAAGCTGCAGATTGTTCAATAAAAGAACTGAAACAAAAGTACTTAGAGTGATTATCTTTGTCTTAATCTGCAAACTGAAGGGTTTTTTTTTCCCCCTTGGGGGTTGGGGTCACAGGTGGAGATGAGATCTGTATGTGTGTGCTCAGTCGCTCAGTTGTGTCTCACTCTGAGACTCCATGGACTGTAGCCCTCAAGTCTCCTCTGTCCATGGAATTCTCCTGTCAAGAATACTGTAGAGGATTGCAATTTACTCCTCCAGGAGATCTTCCTCACCAAGGGTTTGAAAATGCATCTCTTATGTCAGCCAGCGTAGTCTTTAGCCCCGGGAAGCCCATTTAGGAAATCTGTATTCCCTATCCTGGAGGCTTCCAAAATAATGTTAACATAGTGTTTTCTAAGACACAACACGTTCACTAATTCATGTATTTATTATAACTAAGTATGTTTTTGAAAAAAGAATAGTCCCTGTAAGTAGCTCCGTATCATATCAAACTTTGAATTTTCAAGAGCTTTTCATTTAGAGACAGAAGCCCAAAACCTGAAATAAAATAATAAATGACTAAATAGGTTCTCCCCAGGCAGCTGGAGATGAAAAGGTTAAAAAGGCCTACAGAAAGTGAGAAATGTTTGAAAGTATGAGTTTTTATGTTAGGAACATTTTGTTTTTCATTTTTCTTTGCTTGTATGAAAAGCCTTATGGTAGCCTAGTTGATGAACAAATTTTTCTCACATAGAAATAAAACATAATCACAAATTATATTTCTGTAGGCCCACATTATACAAAGTACTTTTTACAAAGTAACCACAATAAAATAGTTGCCTGTCAGTAGGGTAATTACCTGGGTAGAATTTAGATTTCAAGGAAGAAATAAAGGAAGACCATCTGAAGGGAAGAGTAGGAGACTGTCACCAAATCAATGGTTCAAACCAAATTCTATCATTATAGACTCTTAGGTGACCAGAACTGCCTAACTAGATGCCCTCCAACTCCTAGCACTATTTTCTTCTGTATCCCTAGTGTTGTAAATGATAAATGGTATTCTGCTCTAATATATTGAAAAGTTCAATATCAAGACTCAAAAAGTAAATGATCTTTTGAAGACTGGATTAAATAAATAGGAAACTATCTCATAAGCTGCAGATTGTTCAATAAAAGAACTGAAACAAAAGTACTTAGAGTGATTATCTTTGTCTTAATCTGCAAACTGAAGGGTTTTTTTTTCCCCCTTGGGGGTTGGGGTCACAGGTGGAGATGAGATCTGTATGTGTGTGCTCAGTCGCTCAGTTGTGTCTCACTCTGAGACTCCATGGACTGTAGCCCTCAAGTCTCCTCTGTCCATGGAATTCTCCTGTCAAGAATACTGTAGAGGATTGCAATTTACTCCTCCAGGAGATCTTCCTCACCAAGGGTTTGAAAATGCATCTCTTATGTCAGCCAGCGTAGTCTTTAGCACTGTGCCACCTGGGAAGCCCATTTAGGAAATCTGTATTCCCTATCCTGGCTTTGTTGTGAATTAAATGGATAACTTTGGATCACTCATTAAACCTCTCTAAGCCTAATTTGTCTTTTTAGTCAAAAAGAAGCTTTGGTTGGATGTTTTCTAAAGTCAGTTTTAGGTCTTATATTCAATAATTTTTCACTGAGTAATTAATTTGGGAATGATTAATGGAAATGTCTGAAGTAATAGAAATGTTAAAATTAATATCACAAACATACCATCAGTGAGCTACAGTGATTTCACAAAGGTTTAGTTACTACTTCATTGAATATCAAGCACCCACAGCCAGCCATGTCTCAGATGGTCACCATTTGTTTTGCCATCTTAAGTCACTTTTCCAGAACGTACATATACTGCCTTCTGCATGAATCTTTGTAGAGTTTCAGGACACAAATCATGATTTACTCACCTCTGTAGTTCCAGCACCTGGCACCGTGTCTGCTACCTCAATTCAGAACATTTGACAATTAAGAATATTTGTTAAATGCAGGAGTTTATAAACAAACTTGAAAGCATACTGGTTTGCCTAGGTTTCTGGATAACTTAAGTTCAAATTTTTTATGAGAAATAGAATTCAGACAAGTAGGAATAAACTACAAGTAAATAACTGCTTTGCTAATGTGAATTGAAGCGATAATGTCAAAGGAACTCTCTCTCCTGATTATTATCATAATATTGTGTAACCATGCCTATCGTCTGTCTCCAGAAGTCATTTTATCTTGTAAAACCTGAAACTCTATACCTCTTTAACCATAACTTCCCATTCCATGTCACTGCTGATGGTGGCAACCACTGGATTTCCTGTCTCTAGGATTTTCAGTACTCTTTTAAGTATCTCATAAGTGGAATCATGCAATGTTGTCTTTTGGTGACTGGCTTATTTCACTTAACATAATGTCCTCAAGGTTTATCTGTGCATATGCCTGAATTTCCTTTCTTTTTTTTTTTGATTTTGACCTCTTTATTGGTTTTTTACTTATTTTTGTCCATGTATATTCTTTGGCCTGTGTGGGCCTCCCATTGCTGGGGCCTGTCTCACTGTAGAGCACCGGCTCTGGGCGCATGCACTCCAGAGCCCTAGCTCATAATTGGGCACACCAGTCTAGCCACTCCATCGCACGTGGGATCTCCCCAGGCCAGAGATAGAACCGGTGCCCCTTTTACTGCAAGATGAACTCTTTACTCACTGGACCACCAGGGAAGCTTAAGTTTCCTTTCTTTTTTAAGGCTGAATAGTATTCTATTGTGCATATGTATTTACAACGCTTTGCATATTCATATATCTCTTGATGTACACTGGGCTCACTTCCACTTTTTAGATATTGTAAATTCACCTCTCACTTTGAGCCACAGGTTTGGATTTAGAGAAAACTACTTAAAGAGAATGACATGTATTCCTTCAAGAATTTGGAGGACATGGTTCAGAATTATAAGAATCTAAAACTAAGAGGCTATGACTAGAGCTTTCTGGTAACAGAGGAAGAGACTGGGTACACTGGAAACATTCTGAGCTTTCTGAGTCTGGCAACAAAATTGCATGTTTTCCATGAGTCATATGTAACTCCCAGGAAGGGACTTGGTTGTGCACCATCTTGAAAGATATCACATAAAGGACTTCTGTTCATTTCAAAAAGACTGGCATCTCCTAGAGATTCAGCAACTGAGGAAGATCATCACCCCTACTTATACACATTTTCTATACCAAGAAACTTTTTGGCAGTCCTTAGCGAGTATCTCTTAAGAACTGTCAAAAAAGCTTCATAAAAGAAAGTAATTGTATATCTAAGGTTCCAACACCAGATTTTAATGTACCTGTCAAGTGATCTCTCCGTTTCATTCCCTCCCCTCATTAAAAAGCAGCTATAGGGTGCCTGCTTATTTGTGTGTTTGCATGTGTGTGTGTGTGTGTGTGTGTGTGTGTGAGAGCATGTGGGATTGTTTCTGTGTTAGGGAAAAAATGAGGGAAGATGTATGAAGAAAAATCAGACTTGTCATTTAGTCTTCCCCTTCCTTTTCCCTCTTACCTTGAAGTAAGTCTTTTCAGTGCAGCAGAAATGTTTTAAACTCCAAAGTGTTTAGAGGTTTAAGTTAAATTGAATTTTACGTGTTAAGAACTGGTAAATCCCTCATCATTTGTTAGCTACAGTGACAGGAAGAGCTGTAAGCTATGCCTAGAAATTCATGTGAAAATAAGGAGGCATCCACAGGGAGGCCTGAAATGGGTTTTTGTGAGAAAACCTCTCTATGAACTTATGTCTTACATAGACAGAGGTTATTGTTCCAGAAGACTCTGAAGTGAAGAGGGTTTACAAGGAAGTTGGACATATATTTATGAAACATCATTGAGCACTGGGGAAGGGTTTATTGCATTGTGTTCTAGTGAGAATGCTGGAAAATTGAGTCACTAAACTCTAATCTCCTCAAGGGCAGGAAATGTGTTTAATGCAGCTTTGTTTAAATGACGCCTACACTGAAGCCTGTAACTACTTGGTACTAATAAACTTTGGTGAGTATTATTGAATAATAGAAAAATGAATCATAATATTTAATATGAATCAGAAATTGTATACATATATATATATTCATTTAATCCACACAGCTCTATGAGCTTAGTATTATTTGCTTATATGATGATGAGAGAAATTTAATTGTTAATTAATTGTGTCATAGGCATGATAGTAAAATTTCCAATAAAACTTAAAACATGGATTAATTTTTCCTCTGAAAGCTCTTATTTTTGACAAAGGCAATAGAAATTTTAACATAGCTCCTAGAGATTCAGCAACTGAGGAAGATCACTTAAATTTTCTATAGAAACTTTTTGGCAGTCCTTAGCGAGTATCTCTTAAGAACTGTCAAAAAAGCTTCATAAAAGAAAGTAATTGTATATCTAAGGTTCCAACACCAGATTTTAATGTACCTGTCAAGTGATCTCTCCGTTTCATTCCCTCCCCTCATTAAAAAGCAGCTATAGGGTGCCTGCTTATTTGTGTGTTTGCATGTGTGTGTGTGTGTGTGTGTGTGTGTGAGAGCATGTGGGATTGTTTCTGTGTTGGGGAAAAAAATGAGGGAAGATGTATGAAGAAAAATCAGACTTGTCATTTAGTCTTCCCCTTCCTTTTCCCTCTTACCTTGAAGTAAGTCTTTTCAGTGCAGCAGAAATGTTTTAAACTCCAAAGTGTTTAGAGGTTTAAGTTAAATTGAATTTTACGTGTTAAGAACTGGTAAATCCCTCATCATTTGTTAGCTACAGTGACAGGAAGAGCTGTAAGCTATGCCTAGAAATTCATGTGAAAATAAGGAGGCATCCACAGGGAGGCCTGAAATGGGTTTTTGTGAGAAAACCTCTCTATGAACTTATGTCTTACATAGACAGAGGTTATTGTTCCAGAAGACTCTGAAGTGAAGAGGGTTTACAAGGAAGTTGGACATATATTTATGAAACATCATTGAGCACTGGGGAAGGGTTTATTGCATTGTGTTCTAGTGAGAATGCTGGAAAATTGAGTCACTAAACTCTAATCTCCTCAAGGGCAGGAAATGTGTTTAATGCAGCTTTGTTTAAATGACGCCTACACTGAAGCCTGTAACTACTTGGTACTAATAAACTTTGGTGAGTATTATTGAATAATAGAAAAATGAATCATAATATTTAATATGAATCAGAAATTGTATACATATATATATATTCATTTAATCCACACAGCTCTATGAGCTTAGTATTATTTGCTTATATGATGATGAGAGAAATTTAATTGTTAATTAATTGTGTCATAGGCATGATAGTAAAATTTCCAATAAAACTTAAAACATGGATTAATTTTTCCTCTGAAAGCTCTTATTTTTTGACAAAGGCAATAGAAATTTTAACATAGCTTCTAAGTTTAACGAAGCCATGTTTTCATTTAAATGTTAACTTGAGGTGCTAAAATTATTTTCCTCAATGAAATACTCTGATTTTAAACTACAGTTTGGTAGGCCCATACTATGTTTGGTTAAGTTCTGCATTTTTGTTTTCCTTCTGATAAAAACTATGCTGAATAAATTTAAATAGCTACAGTAATAATTTTAATTGTATTTTATGATTAAATTTATAAAGAAACAAAATCACTCATTTAAGAACTAATTTACTTTTTTTTCTTTTTGCCACTTCTGTTGTTCTTTCATTTATCTGTTTTCATCTATCTTTGTTCTTTGGCCTATGTGGGCCTCCCATAGCAGTGGCCTCTGTCGCTGCAGAGCTCCGGCTCTGGGCGCATGCCAAGACCCGTCAGTCTAGACACATCGGTCTAGCCGCTCCGCGGCATGTGGGATCTTCCGAGGGCAGGGATCGAACCGGCGCCCCGTGCACTGCAAGGCAGTGTCCTTACCCACTGGACCACCAGGGAAGCCCAAGAACTAATTTACTTTTAATTGAACCCCTCCCCTAAAGGAAATTAATTTAAAAGAATTCTAAGAATGCCATAAATCATCACCATAATCATTTGCTGTCATTTTCATTTGTCCTTAATTTCGTCCTGCAGTTTAAAATCCTCTTTTATTGGGTACTTGAAAGGATTCTGAACCCAGTAGGGGGAAATTGATACTATGGTTCCAGGCCCGCCTCTCCCACTGGTGCCATCCACTAATAGTCACACTAAAAGACACCCTTGTGACTCAAAGTCTAAAACAAAGTCCCTGGAAGCAGCTCATTAGCACTGAGCGATATTAGCCTGGGAAAAGTCTTTTACTGAGTCATGATTGCCTGGACCATCCAAAAAGCATTAGAAGGTAATTCTTAGTGTTGATCAAGTTCTAATATCTTGTGCCGTTCTGAGTCGATGATGAAAATGTCTTCCTGATGAGTTGGCTTTTTGTCATCTTAAAGAATACCTCTTTATCTCTTGTAATATTCCATGTGTTCATGATTGTTTTCTACCCTGATTTTACTATTTGCATTGTGTTTATCCCTTTATTTCCCCCTGATTTGGTATTTTCTGCCTCATTCTGCATTTATGAGCTTTCTTAGTATTTACACTTTTTTATTTTTAAATTTTGGCCTCTTTTGTTGGTTTTCTATTTATTTATTTTGATCCATGTTTATTCTTTGGCCTGTGTGGGCCTCCCATTGCAGTGGCCCCTCTCAGAGCAGAGCATCAGCTCTGGGTGCATCCACTCCAGAGTGCTGGCTGGCAATTGGACACAATTGCTGCACATGGGACCTTCCCGGGCCAGCAATTCTGCCCGTGACCCTTGCACTGCAAGGTAGACTCTTTACCCATTCGACCACCAGGGAAGCCCAGTATTTTCATTTTTTAAATGATTTTTAGCTATGCCTTTTTGGGAGTGGGGGAGGGGTTGGGCTGGGGAGGGAGGGGGCAGGTGGGCCACTTCTGTTGGTCTTTCTTTCTCTATTTTCATCCATGTTTGCTCTTCGGCCCGTGTGGGCCTCCCATCGCAGTGGCCTCTTGTCGCAGAGCACTGGCTCCAGGCGCATGCACTCCAGATCTCCAGCTCGGTAATTGGTCACATCGGTTTAGCCGCTCGACGGCACGTGGGATCTTCCCAGGCCAGGGATCGAACCGACGCCCCTTGCACTGAAAGGTGGGGTGTCCTTACCCACTGGACCACCAGGGAAGCCCTAGTTCTAGAATTTTTGACTTGTCTTCTATTCAAGATAGTTTCCATTTGTCTTCTGAAAGCCCCTACCATATATGTAATGACCACAGAAGCATCATGTGCATGTTTTAAGTCCCTGAACTATTTAAAATAGTTGATTGAATGTCTTTAATTGCTCCTTGCATCTCAGGTTTGGTTGGTTTTATATTAGATGCTATTATGTTTTATTGTCCTGTACCTTGTATGTCTTTTTTGGGCCTCCTTGGCGGTTCACTGGTAAAGAATCTGCCTGAAATCCAGGATACTCTAGCTTGATACCTGGGTTGGGAAGATCCCCTGGAGAAGGGCATTATGCAGTCCACTCTAGTACTCTTGGCTGGAGAATTCCATGGATAGAGGAGCCTGGCAAGCTACAGTCCATAGGGTTGTGTAGAGTCAGGCACAACTGAAGCCATTAAGCAGTGGCAGCTTGTATTTCCTTTATGATTTTTAAATTTTGGCCTCTTTTGTTGGTTTTCTATTTATTTATTTTGATCCATGTTTATTCTTTGGCCTGTGTGGGCCTCCCATTGCAGTGGCCCCTCTCAGAGCAGAGCATCAGCTCTGGGTGCATCCACTCCAGAGTGCTGGCTGGCAATTGGACACAATTGCTGCACATGGGACCTTCCCGGGCCAGCAATTCTGCCCGTGACCCTTGCACTGCAAGGTAGACTCTTTACCCATTCGACCACCAGGGAAGCCCAGTATTTTCATTTTTTAAATGATTTTTAGCTATGCCTTTTTGGGAGTGGGGGAGGGTTTGAGCTGGGGAGGGAGGGGGCAGGTGGGCCACTTCTGTTGGTCTTTCTTTCTCTATTTTCATCCATGTTTGCTCTTCGGCCCGTGTGGGCCTCCCATCGCAGTGGCCTCTTGTCGCAGAGCACTGGCTCCAGGCGCATGCACTCCAGATCTCCAGCTCGGTAATTGGTCACATCGGTTTAGCCGCTCGACGGCACGTGGGATCTTCCCAGGCCAGGGATCGAACCGACGCCCCTTGCACTGAAAGGTGGGGTGTCCTTACCCACTGGACCACCAGGGAAGCCCTAGTTCTAGAATTTTTGACTTGTCTTCTATTCAAGATAGTTTCCATTTGTCTTCTGAAAGCCCCTACCATATATGTAATGACCACAGAAGCATCATGTGCATGTTTTAAGTCCCTGAACTATTTAAAATAGTTGATTGAATGTCTTTAATTGCTCCTTGCATCTCAGGTTTGGTTGGTTTTATATTAGATGCTATTATGTTTTATTGTCCTGTACCTTGTATGTCTTTTTTGGGCCTCCTTGGCGGTTCACTGGTAAAGAATCTGCCTGAAATCCAGGATACTCTAGCTTGATACCTGGGTTGGGAAGATCCCCTGGAGAAGGGCATTATGCAGTCCACTCTAGTACTCTTGGCTGGAGAATTCCATGGATAGAGGAGCCTGGCAAGCTACAGTCCATAGGGTTGTGTAGAGTCAGGCACAACTGAAGCCATTAAGCAGTGGCAGCTTGTATTTCCTTTATGATTTTTTAAATACATGTATCAGATGTTTTATATATTATCAGCATTCTAATTTTTAATGCTTCTCTGGAGAAAATTGACTTTTGTTCTACTAGGAGTTAAATTATTGAAAATCACCTAAATATTTTGCAAGATTAGTGTTTTTACTGTTTGCAGGTTAATTTCAGTTTTGTCTTTAAAGCAAATCTTTAGTCTCTGAAGAAGGGTTACAGTTCTTCCAGGATTTCAAAGGAGAGTCTGAAGTATTTATTAAGACTACCTATATGGGATTTGATGGAATTGAGAGGTCGCAGAGAGCTGAAGCCCATCATCCCATGCCAGCCACAACTTCCTGGAGTCTCTGTCCCCACAAAGCTCTCTGCCCACGAGATCACCTGACACCACCCTCCCCCTCCTTCAGCTTCCACTCCTTACCCACCCCCTCATCCAGCTGGTTAAAACACCCTTGCCATGTCACCATGTTCTGTTTGGACTCTTGATCATCTCTCTTCATGCAACTCAAGTAAACTCATCCTGCCTGTGTGAGGTCAGTGTTTTTCTCTCTTTTATCAACACTTTTCTTAGAGGATTCAGAGTGCAAACTCAGTATCTCTTAGGAGGATTGGCAGCTGAGATACTGCATCAAGTTTTTCAGTCTTTCTGTTTTTTGCTTTCTTTTAGCATTCATTGCCTTGTTGCTCTTTCCATTAAAAACAGATATCTAAACAAATTTTGCATGTAGATCTGATTCAAACCTTTTGTTACTTTGTTTCTCTGATTTCTTCCTTCATTGAGCGGCTCAAACCAGTAAGATTGTTGCTTTCTGCTGATTTTAACCATCCTATACCTCTGTAATTGAGTTTTTTCCTAGAATGAGATTTTTCAAGCTAAAGCCAAAGTTTTGGGCAAATAAGGAAAATTGTATCATTTGATAAGTGTCCTCAGAGAAACTCTAGACTTCCTCCAATTCAGTTTCCTCTTTTTTTAGTCGAATCTTTACTACTATTTGCCCATTTGGGGTAACTTTCTAGGACTTCACATATTTGTTTATTTAATGATTTCTCCACAAGTTAACAAATATTATCTGACGGTGGTTAGCCTACTTCATCATTAGCAGAGCTTGAACCTAAGTCATGTATCAGATGTTTTATATATTATCAGCATTCTAATTTTTAATGCTTCTCTGGAGAAAATTGACTTTTGTTCTACTAGGAGTTAAATTATTGAAAATCACCTAAATATTTTGCAAGATTAGTGTTTTTACTGTTTGCAGGTTAATTTCAGTTTTGTCTTTAAAGCAAATCTTTAGTCTCTGAAGAAGGGTTACAGTTCTTCCAGGATTTCAAAGGAGAGTCTGAAGTATTTATTAAGACTACCTATATGGGATTTGATGGAATTGAGAGGTCGCAGAGAGCTGAAGCCCATCATCCCATGCCAGCCACAACTTCCTGGAGTCTCTGTCCCCACAAAGCTCTCTGCCCACGAGATCACCTGACACCACCCTCCCCCTCCTTCAGCTTCCACTCCTTACCCACCCCCTCATCCAGCTGGTTAAAACACCCTTGCCATGTCACCATGTTCTGTTTGGACTCTTGATCATCTCTCTTCATGCAACTCAAGTAAACTCATCCTGCCTGTGTGAGGTCAGTGTTTTTCTCTCTTTTATCAACACTTTTCTTAGAGGATTCAGAGTGCAAACTCAGTATCTCTTAGGAGGATTGGCAGCTGAGATACTGCATCAAGTTTTTCAGTCTTTCTGTTTTTTGCTTTCTTTTAGCATTCATTGCCTTGTTGCTCTTTCCATTAAAAACAGATATCTAAACAAATTTTGCATGTAGATCTGATTCAAACCTTTTGTTACTTTGTTTCTCTGATTTCTTCCTTCATTGAGCGGCTCAAACCAGTAAGATTGTTGCTTTCTGCTGATTTTAACCATCCTATACCTCTGTAATTGAGTTTTTTCCTAGAATGAGATTTTTCAAGCTAAAGCCAAAGTTTTGGGCAAATAAGGAAAATTGTATCATTTGATAAGTGTCCTCAGAGAAACTCTAGACTTCCTCCAATTCAGTTTCCTCTTTTTTTAGTCGAATCTTTACTACTATTTGCCCATTTGGGGTAACTTTCTAGGACTTCACATATTTGTTTATTTAATGATTTCTCCACAAGTTAACAAATATTATCTGTACGGTGGTTAGCCTACTTCATCATTAGCAGAGCTTGAACCTAAGTAATTTATTTCTGCATGTGATAAGATATTTGATGTTGACAACCAAATTGATTCAACTTTAGACCTCATAATTCATTTCTGGGTATAGTACTTATAATAGTAATAATAATAACACAATATTAAAAGTAAAATAAACTTCATTCAGATAAAATTAATCCACCAAACAATTCTCCAATATATTGACAGTGACTTACTTGTTTGAATAAGATGCAGGTGTTAGCTTTTTTTTTCCTACTTTAAAATAATTTAAAAAATTGTAGTGTAAATATACAGCCATATATGTTGTTTGCAATGAAAATGTGAGCATCATATTTATCAAATAATGGTTATTTCAATATGTGTCAAATATAAACTTAAAAATGGACAAGATTAAATGGTGATTAAAGTCATAACTAAAAGATGATTACAGAAGAAATTATTAGATGGAGCCTCTTACAAATACCGGTGAATATGTTTGTGGCAAACTTTTACAAAATATATTAAAATACTTTTTTCCCCAAAGAGCAGCCAGAAAGATACTCTTCTTTCCCAAAGAGCAGATAGGAAAGATCCACCAAGGCAAACTGCAGCTTTCAAGCCAGGAATAGCAGGTAAAAGTGTACCCAAATAGTATAAATAGTAATATTTCCTCTATAGATTTCTCTTCACATGCTAACAGGTATTCCATTAGTGAAATAGCTTATAAGTTACAGGGAATACTATGATACCAGTAAGGAGTTGGAATTTGAATTAGACTTTGTGAATGTGATAGCGTTCCTTATCACTTCTTCACTATGCTTGTTACTGAACTCAAGCGAAAACGGTAACTTACATTTGAAAATTGGAAATGTTCTTTTTGGTAGGAGACAGAATTGTCACATCAGTTTTTATTAGCAACTTAATGGTGTGTGTATCTGTTGGGTTTGTCCTCTTTTGTATTTGAAAAATTAGGACATTTCACATATTTGTTTATTTAATGATTTCTCCACAAGTTAACAAATATTATCTGTACGGTGGTTAGCCTACTTCATCATTAGCAGAGCTTGAACCTAAGTAATTTATTTCTGCATGTGATAAGATATTTGATGTTGACAACCAAATTGATTCAACTTTAGACCTCATAATTCATTTCTGGGTATAGTACTTATAATAGTAATAATAATAACACAATATTAAAAGTAAAATAAACTTCATTCAGATAAAATTAATCCACCAAACAATTCTCCAATATATTGACAGTGACTTACTTGTTTGAATAAGATGCAGGTGTTAGCTTTTTTTTTTTTTCCTACTTTAAAATAATTTAAAAAATTGTAGTGTAAATATACAGCCATATATGTTGTTTGCAATGAAAATGTGAGCATCATATTTATCAAATAATGGTTATTTCAATATGTGTCAAATATAAACTTAAAAATGGACAAGATTAAATGGTGATTAAAGTCATAACTAAAAGATGATTACAGAAGAAATTATTAGATGGAGCCTCTTACAAATACCGGTGAATATGTTTGTGGCAAACTTTTACAAAATATATTAAAATACTTTTTTCCCCAAAGAGCAGCCAGAAAGATACTCTTCTTTCCCAAAGAGCAGATAGGAAAGATCCACCAAGGCAAACTGCAGCTTTCAAGCCAGGAATAGCAGGTAAAAGTGTACCCAAATAGTATAAATAGTAATATTTCCTCTATAGATTTCTCTTCACATGCTAACAGGTATTCCATTAGTGAAATAGCTTATAAGTTACAGGGAATACTATGATACCAGTAAGGAGTTGGAATTTGAATTAGACTTTGTGAATGTGATAGCGTTCCTTATCACTTCTTCACTATGCTTGTTACTGAACTCAAGCGAAAACGGTAACTTACATTTGAAAATTGGAAATGTTCTTTTTGGTAGGAGACAGAATTGTCACATCAGTTTTTATTAGCAACTTAATGGTGTGTGTATCTGTTGGGTTTGTCCTCTTTTGTATTTGAAAAATTAGGACATTTCTCATAATTGTATTCCTATTTCCTCTGGCAACTGACTGGAACAGAGCAGTGGCAACCAGTGTGCATGGTTTCCACCACTTGACTAATTAAGAACCAGCTCCTTTTTTCCCCCACTTATGTCAGGTTGCTTGGTATTTGTAGGCCTGTGAACATGTGAACCTTGGCTTACAAAAATATGGTAGAATGCCAAAAAAAGAAAAAAAAGAAGAAGTATAAGGAGGGTCAAGATTCCTCACAGTGCAGTAAGGAATAAGAAAATTGCAAAGAGAGTTTTGTTTGTTCTGCCTCTAATTTAGTCACCAAAAAAAAAAAAAAAAAAAATCAGTTGACTGCTGCATGTGAATGCTGTTGTTTTTTTAAATTGGATTTTGTTCAAATGCCATGAATAACTCCTTAAGTTCTGAAGGCAAGAAGGTTTCTAAGTGTGTCTGTTAGGGCTTTTTGCTTTAGTGTCACAGTGTGTTTCCTCATTCTAAAGGAAGCCATCAGTTCGTCTCTCTGCTTTCCTTAAGTATATTTTAGGGTTGCAGATGAAGTGTGCATCTAACTCATCCTGTGTTCTATTTTTATACCCCCTAGACTCCTTATTCAAGTTTGTTACCTGGAAGACTTTCTTGTGGGAAAGGCACTGGTTTTGAAGTGACCTCCTGCTCTGTTCCAGGAAGGGGCTAATTGGTCCTCTTCACGTGTACTTTTGCATGAACACCTTTGCTGTGGTCTCAGTTCTGCAGGAACCTTGAAACACTCCTCCACTTTCTCCTCGAGGATGAGTGAATGGGGTTTCCACTGTGGTGTGTGAACTGGGTTGGCATAGATTTCTCTTCACATGCTAACAGGTATTCCATTAGTGAAATAGCTTATAAGTTACAGGGAATACTATGATACCAGTAAGGAGTTGGAATTTGAATTAGACTTTGTGAATGTGATAGCGTTCCTTATCACTTCTTCACTATGCTTGTTACTGAACTCAAGCGAAAACGGTAACTTACATTTGAAAATTGGAAATGTTCTTTTTGGTAGGAGACAGAATTGTCACATCAGTTTTTATTAGCAACTTAATGGTGTGTGTATCTGTTGGGTTTGTCCTCTTTTGTATTTGAAAAATTAGGACATTTCTCATAATTGTATTCCTATTTCCTCTGGCAACTGACTGGAACAGAGCAGTGGCAACCAGTGTGCATGGTTTCCACCACTTGACTAATTAAGAACCAGCTCCTTTTTTCCCCCACTTATGTCAGGTTGCTTGGTATTTGTAGGCCTGTGAACATGTGAACCTTGGCTTACAAAAATATGGTAGAATGCCAAAAAAAGAAAAAAAAGAAGAAGTATAAGGAGGGTCAAGATTCCTCACAGTGCAGTAAGGAATAAGAAAATTGCAAAGAGAGTTTTGTTTGTTCTGCCTCTAATTTAGTCACCAAAAAAAAAAAAAAAAAAAAATCAGTTGACTGCTGCATGTGAATGCTGTTGTTTTTTTAAATTGGATTTTGTTCAAATGCCATGAATAACTCCTTAAGTTCTGAAGGCAAGAAGGTTTCTAAGTGTGTCTGTTAGGGCTTTTTGCTTTAGTGTCACAGTGTGTTTCCTCATTCTAAAGGAAGCCATCAGTTCGTCTCTCTGCTTTCCTTAAGTATATTTTAGGGTTGCAGATGAAGTGTGCATCTAACTCATCCTGTGTTCTATTTTTATACCCCCTAGACTCCTTATTCAAGTTTGTTACCTGGAAGACTTTCTTGTGGGAAAGGCACTGGTTTTGAAGTGACCTCCTGCTCTGTTCCAGGAAGGGGCTAATTGGTCCTCTTCACGTGTACTTTTGCATGAACACCTTTGCTGTGGTCTCAGTTCTGCAGGAACCTTGAAACACTCCTCCACTTTCTCCTCGAGGATGAGTGAATGGGGTTTCCACTGTGGTGTGTGAACTGGGTTGGCATAAAGGGATATGTCCCATGTATCGGTATCCATGGCAACATTCTAGGCAAGACAGCAGCACACTCACACCACATATCCATCCCAGAATTTTTCAGAATTATCACAAAGCAGAACAACAACAACTAAAGTCAAATTCCACTTTGGAGCAAATAGAAATCCCTTTACATTGTTAATGTCCTCTTGACCTTCCCTTTTAAAACCCCACAGTCCTCTCAAGAAGCAGCCCGCTATTCTGTGGTCTGTAGTCTTTACTTAGGCAACTGTTTTCATGTGTTTATGTTCTTCTACTGTTCAAGTAGTGTGTATCTGTACACTCTGACAGGATAGGAGGCAGAAAGGGGAGGAGTGATTCCTGAGAAGCATTGATTGTTCTTGTTTTGAAATTCTGTCAATGTTTTCTTCCTTCATTCACATGAACAATTCACTAAGTCTGTACTCTTACCGGATGTTTTACAGAGAAACAACCACTCTTCTCCCAGGACTTGCTCCCCTCTTCCCCTACGATGTAACTCTGATTTCTCGTGTTGCATGATTTTAAATAGGGACTTCTTGGCAGATATGAAGAGAAATCTTCTCTCATTGGTGATACAGTCTTTGGGCTTGCTGAAGTATCTCTTGTTCCCAAGAAAGCTTGGCTGTGTGTGTGCACTAAAGGGTTAAAAGATGCTGGAGAGACCCACGCATGTGTTAATTCCTGCTGCAGCAGCGTGCTTTGCTTCCACTTTGACCTCATAGTTAATCTGTGTGATAGTTAATCACGCAGACTCGAGTATTTTTTTTTTAAACACACACACACACACACACACTTGCTGGCCTCTAAAAGAAAAATCAAAACAAAGCAGACAAACAAACATTAAATGACCGGAGCTGGGGAGTCTGTGAGAGTGTGGGGCCATGAGTATGTGTCAGTGTGTGCCCGCATTTCCCTTTCCCTTATTTGTCTCCTGCGCCTCTCTGCGTGTACCCTCCCCCTGCCTCAATTATATTATTCCCCCAGACTTGGAAGCTGCTCCCTGAGCTGACGCTTTGATGGTATCTGCAAGCGTTTGTGCGGATCTTATTTCTGCCCCCTGAATATTAATTCCCGAAGCTGGTAGCAATACAGTTCCCCAGTGACGGACCTACTAGAGGCAGGTGGGGGGGAGCCGCCATCAGATCATAAGCATAATAATAATACAAAGGGGAGGGATTCTTCAACCTAGAGGCTAGAGGCAGGGGAGGGGGAAAAAAAACCCCGATGAGTTCGACAAATATATGGAGCACAGGAAGCTCAGTCTACTCGACTCCAGTATTTTCACAGAAAATGACGGTGTGGATTCTGCTCCTGCTATCGCTCTACCCGGGGTAAGATATGCCCTTTCCGGCGTCGTTTTGTTTCAGAGAGGTAGGGGAGGGGTTGGGGACAAAGAAACCAGAGAGACCACCCAGGTTTAAAAGACTCTCTTAGGATTTGGGGCTTTGTAATTTAGGAGAATGTGAATATGTGTGGCAAGAAAAGGAGGGAGGAAAGAGGAAGGTCACTTTTGCTTATTTATTAATTTACAGGGTTTTTAAAATTATTTCTTTAAGAATGAAAAAGCTAACGTCATAAAGACTTTGCCTTTGGAGAGTAGCATTCTGATAGTACTGCAATCTGATGTCTAGGTGGGCTGTGCTGATAAATGCTGGCATTTGAGGCCATGTTGGAGGCATTTAGGTGGGGGTCTGGAGGAGAAAACCTCAAATGGGGTCCTGGCACACACCCGGGAGATGCGTGTGGGTTGGGGGATGGGTTCTGTTCCAGAAAGTGTAGCTTGCTTCTGCACCTGAGCATTCTTAAGATCAGTGAGCCAGGTTTTCTATCCAGCCCCATTGACCCGGCAGTAGACTCCCTGGTGGGCTAACATGGTTCAGCACCAGGGACAGCAGTTCTGTCAGGGTCAAATGGAAAGAGGCTAGTTTAATCCCATAGGACTTTACATCTACACAGGACATTCTTATAGACAGAATGCTGATGAAGCCAAGGAGCACTCATGATGTCTGGGGGCCCTGCTCTGATTATCCTTCCCCCGCTCCTTGAGATAGGAGGGACATTGTTGGGCATGGGATAGAGAATGTAATTAGTGCATGGAGGGATATAGGTCTGGAAAAGAGTTGGCTTTGCTGCAGTGTTGGAAAATATGCTGAACCAGGTGAATGTGATGCCAGAATTAGGAAGCTGTGCATGAATGTCTTAGAGCCTTGTTGCAGTTAATAGAAAAGATAGGAAAAGGAGGGCCAGATTCCCCAAAATGCTGAGCAGCTGTGTGTTGTGAAAGGTTTTGCACCTAAATTTTTTTGAACTCCTTTGCACTAAAGGTATCAAAGAAATATCCCCTCACATAGAGTTCATCATTTATCCACCCACTAAAACAGCCTCCCTGCCCAACACATACCATCAGGATTTCCAACCAGATCCAAAGACAGGCTATAGGTCCATTGTACTTGTATTAGTTGTACTCTCCTATACTCATACTTGGAGATAAAGCTCTAAAAATTTCACCCCTAAATCTTCTTCAAGAAAAGAAAGGGAGAGAAACTAGCTATACAAGAAATCAAGCCATTTTCCTAAGGTTTTCCTGGGAGTTGACAGATTATATAGTAGTTGTAATAAAAGCAGATAAGAGATGAGGGTTAAAATATTATTTTATTTTACTGAAAATTTCAACTTAACTTTGCTAATCCTTGAGTAGATAACAGGAGGTAAAGATTTCAGTAAGGAGGAGACCCAAGCAAAACATGAGGGGAAAGTGTCTGGAGTTTCCAAGCAGAGGGAGGGGCCTACTTCATCTATCAGCATTTCTCTTACCTTCCTTCATGACTACAAAAATGAAAAGTCTTTTCTTCAAGAGTGCAAGATTAACTACCTTTCTCAGAAGAGGGCCTTTTACTGGACATGGTTTATGTGTACTGCATTTTGATGGAATACTGGAAAAAGTGCTTTTGATTAAAAATTACACATTTTATATTTAATGTATATAACTCTTAATTTGTTTCATAAATTAGAGAATTTATAGTTACTTGTTGATAGAGAAAATCATTCTTATGTTCCTACCATTTATAAAACCTGTGGAGTAAAATCTAATCCAGATAAAGGAAATAAACAAAGACTTATATTCATCTTAGTAAACAACTTTATAACTAAATTGATGAGGAGATGTTTATGTATTTCATCTCCAAAGATCCTATTTTAGATATGCATTTTTTTATTATTTGCAGGAGTGTCATATTTAAGATGTCTTCTTATTGCAACAGTTTCACCTTTTCTTTTCTAATATTATATAAAAAGGAAAACTTAATGGTACATCTTAATTTTCAATTCTTAGCATAGTAACTTAGGAAGCTGTGCATGAATGTCTTAGAGCCTTGTTGCAGTTAATAGAAAAGATAGGAAAAGGAGGGCCAGATTCCCCAAAATGCTGAGCAGCTGTGTGTTGTGAAAGGTTTTGCACCTAAATTTTTTTGAACTCCTTTGCACTAAAGGTATCAAAGAAATATCCCCTCACATAGAGTTCATCATTTATCCACCCACTAAAACAGCCTCCCTGCCCAACACATACCATCAGGATTTCCAACCAGATCCAAAGACAGGCTATAGGTCCATTGTACTTGTATTAGTTGTACTCTCCTATACTCATACTTGGAGATAAAGCTCTAAAAATTTCACCCCTAAATCTTCTTCAAGAAAAGAAAGGGAGAGAAACTAGCTATACAAGAAATCAAGCCATTTTCCTAAGGTTTTCCTGGGAGTTGACAGATTATATAGTAGTTGTAATAAAGGCAGATAAGAGATGAGGGTTAAAATATTATTTTATTTTACTGAAAATTTCAACTTAACTTTGCTAATCCTTGAGTAGATAACAGGAGGTAAAGATTTCAGTAAGGAGGAGACCCAAGCAAAACATGAGGGGAAAGTGTCTGGAGTTTCCAAGCAGAGGGAGGGCCTACTTCATCTATCAGCCTTTCTCTTACCTTCCTTCATGACTACAAAAATGAAAAGTCTTTTCTTCAAGAGTGCAAGATTAACTACCTTTCTCAGAAGAGGGCCTTTTACTGGACATGGTTTATGTGTACTGCATTTTGATGGAATACTGGAAAAAGTGCTTTTGATTAAAAATTACACATTTTATATTTAATGTATATAACTCTTAATTTGTTTCATAAATTAGAGAATTTATAGTTACTTGTTGATAGAGAAAATCATTCTTATGTTCCTACCATTTATAAAACCTGTGGAGTAAAATCTAATCCAGATAAAGGAAATAAACAAAGACTTATATTCATCTTAGTAAACAACTTTATAACTAAATTGATGAGGAGATGTTTATGTATTTCATCTCCAAAGATCCTATTTTAGATATGCATTTTTTTATTATTTGCAGGAGTGTCATATTTAAGATGTCTTCTTATTGCAACAGTTTCACCTTTTCTTTTCTAATATTATATAAAAAGGAAAACTTAATGGTACATCTTAATTTTCAATTCTTAGCATAGTAACTTAGACAAGCTTTTTAAATAGCTGTAAATAATGGGAGTTCTGTCATGCAAACTCTCCAATAGGAGGATTTTCACATTTTGTCAGTAATGACAGAGACTGGAGTCATTGTACTTTGGTGCAGAGAATGTGATCAGAGTTTCAGTTTGCTGCAGTCCTATTGTGTGTGTGTGTGTGTGTGTGTGTGTGTGTGTGTGTGTGTGTATATACATATATATATGCCATTTATGTCTATGTCATGTATATGCTGTTTGAATGACTGAATAGGACTGGATGAAAATAAGAGTTTTGATCTCTGAAGCTGATTCTGAGGAAGGACAGCAAGTGACTAGGAAAATGTTGGATTCTAGGAGAATTCAGAAAAGATTTTTTGGGTGAACAGTGAGAGTAGAACTAGAATGTTAAAAGGTTTTTAGAGAGAGAGAAAAAAACATTTAAATGGCTTTTCATTTACATAACTTAAAAGAACACTTTTTCCTGTGATTAAAAATGAATAGATTGTGTCTCTACATAAGTAAAACAAGGAGGAATATGAAGCATTGAAGTGAAGATATTAATAGTTAATATCTCTTATCAGGGAGGTAGTTAATTTCAGAAACTCAAAAACTACCTACACTGTCACATACACAGAATGCTATCATAGTAACCATCTGGGAAATTTGCTAAACTTGTATAATTCTTGAACCATACCTACTTGTTATTTCTTATCTTTGCAGATTCTCTAGTTGGTTTTCTTAGAAAACAAATGAAAATCAGTTCCTCAACTTATTTAATTGCTTAGTTATATACATAACATTTCAAGTAGTTTATACCCTGAGACAAGCATCTATCTGTGAAAAAAAGGAAAATAAAATGTCACTCAGTATTTCCCAGGATCCAGCTGCCCACTACTTTCTAGACCAAATATCTGGACAGTAGGCAGGAATTTAAAAATCAGTTTTTAATTCAGTTACATAAATGTCTCTTCTATCTTAGACTCAGTTTAGGATAGCTAATCTCCCCAGAATAATTGAAATATAGAATATGTGGTAGGGACATTTTAAAATTTATGATTCTTCTTATTGCACAGTTTTCACCTTTTCTTTTCTAATATTATATAAAAAGGAAAACTTAATGGTACATCTTAATTTTCAATTCTTAGCATAGTAACTTAGACAAGCTTTTTAAATAGCTGTAAATAATGGGAGTTCTGTCATGCAAACTCTCCAATAGGAGGATTTTCACATTTTGTCAGTAATGACAGAGACTGGAGTCATTGTACTTTGGTGCAGAGAATGTGATCAGAGTTTCAGTTTGCTGCAGTCCTATTGTGTGTGTGTGTGTGTGTGTGTGTGTGTGTGTGTGTGTGTATATACATATATATATGCCATTTATGTCTATGTCATGTATATGCTGTTTGAATGACTGAATAGGACTGGATGAAAATAAGAGTTTTGATCTCTGAAGCTGATTCTGAGGAAGGACAGCAAGTGACTAGGAAAATGTTGGATTCTAGGAGAATTCAGAAAAGATTTTTTGGGTGAACAGTGAGAGTAGAACTAGAATGTTAAAAGGTTTTTAGAGAGAGAGAAAAAAAAAAACATTTAAATGGCTTTTCATTTACATAACTTAAAAGAACACTTTTTCCTGTGATTAAAAATGAATAGATTGTGTCTCTACATAAGTAAAACAAGGAGGAATATGAAGCATTGAAGTGAAGATATTAATAGTTAATATCTCTTATCAGGGAGGTAGTTAATTTCAGAAACTCAAAAACTACCTACACTGTCACATACACAGAATGCTATCATAGTAACCATCTGGGAAATTTGCTAAACTTGTATAATTCTTGAACCATACCTACTTGTTATTTCTTATCTTTGCAGATTCTCTAGTTGGTTTTCTTAGAAAACAAATGAAAATCAGTTCCTCAACTTATTTAATTGCTTAGTTATATACATAACATTTCAAGTAGTTTATACCCTGAGACAAGCATCTATCTGTGAAAAAAAGGAAAATAAAATGTCACTCAGTATTTCCCAGGATCCAGCTGCCCACTACTTTCTAGACCAAATATCTGGACAGTAGGCAGGAATTTAAAAATCAGTTTTTAATTCAGTTACATAAATGTCTCTTCTATCTTAGACTCAGTTTAGGATAGCTAATCTCCCCAGAATAATTGAAATATAGAATATGTGGTGATAGAGGGCCTCTGTTCTACACATTTTAAAATTTTTATCATGTCAACAGGATTTCTTTTCAAACCAGAAGACTGTTAAGACTGAATTTAGAGACTTTGTTTTACTAGGACGGTTGGCTACTTACAGGCATAACTTCATGGTCAGTCTAAGACAAACTTTTCACAGTTTAAGTACTAGTAGGCTTTACTGGAATGATGTATACTTGTTGAATTGGAGCAGAATTTGCCAATCCAGAATATGCCTATTTGGCATAAGGTTTGTTTTAGGCTGATTATTTTTAAGAAACAGCAAATACAGGTGAAGCTCAAAACTGAGTTCAGGTTACACTTTTGTAATTTTCACATAGTGGAAATTTCCATTTTTAAAGGTTATCTCCCTTCCTGTAGCAGAAAGAAGAGTTTTGCTAAATACCTAGAAACAACAGTGATAAAGGCAGGGACTTGAATCTGCCTAACAATCATCCCTGATTGATGATGTTTTACTTAACTGCCCATAGCTTGCTCCCCCTACTCACAACATCTTCTTTTATCTTTAGCTGGAGAGTGTGTTTTAGGAGGTGGCTTAGGGCATTTGAAGGACTTAGCTTTCCTGGGTATCTCTTCTGTATATAGGCTGTATACATGTTATTACATTTCTGTGGTGTTTTTTTTGTCTTATGAATCTTATTATTACAAAGAGGTCTCAACCAAGAGCCTAGAAGAGTAGAAGGAAAATTATTTTTCCTTCCCTACATGGTTGTCTAAACTACTTCTGCTAAATTTACAGACCACAGATGATTGGGAAAAACTTGCAGTTTGGGCAGTTCAGGAATTGTTTGACCATCACAGGTGTTCAGTTTAACTGTTTAAAGATACAGGATTCAGTTGTGATGGGCGCATTACCTATTCAGGTAAATGTGAAAGAAAGAAGTCATCCTGCTACTGAGTTATAAAACATCCATGTGGGTTATAAGAGATCCCATGTGGTGCCTTCATAGTCAGAATCCAAATAGTCACAATATAATACAAGTTTCCAGTGTACTTGTGTCATGTACATAATATACATAGGATCAGATTGTATATATTGATTTAGCATATAATATAGATTTCAGTTAACATACACAAAAGTTATATGATCTATTCCAATGTCTAAAATACATTTTATGTCATTATATATATAAATACACACACATACACAAATACACACATTTAACTTGTGCTAAAATTTGTTAACTAGTTTTTGTCAACCACGTTTGACTTGGAAACCAAGATTATAGAGAGATTAGACTTGCTTAAAAGCTAGAGATAATTAGAAGTCACATAAAGTAATGGGAAGTATGGATGTGAATAAAAATAGGTATAATGATAAATGGATACATTTATAGACACTCTGCACTGTCCCGAGGTCCCTTCCTATGCCTCATGGTGGGTGTTCTCCAGGAACCAGGAAGTGGCTTTCACGCCCATCAGCAGCACTAATTCCACCCCGGCCCTCCTCTACCCAGCGCCACACTACACAGGAGTAGCAGTGAATCCATGTGCGCTCCTCCCATGACCTGCCAACAGTGTTGATGCAGCTGGAGCCCCCGGCCCCCCCCTTTCAATCTGCTAACAATCACCTGAAGATTTTACTTAACTGCCCATAGCTTGCTCCCCCTACTCACAACATCTTCTTTTATCTTTAGCTGGAGAGTGTGTTTTAGGAGGTGGCTTAGGGCATTTGAAGGACTTAGCTTTCCTGGGTATCTCTTCTGTATATAGGCTGTATACATGTTATTACATTTCTGTGGTGTTTTTTGTCTTATGAATCTTATTATTACAAAGAGGTCTCAACCAAGAGCCTAGAAGAGTAGAAGGAAAATTATTTTTCCTTCCCTACATGGTTGTCTAAACTACTTCTGCTAAATTTACAGACCACAGATGATTGGGAAAAACTTGCAGTTTGGGCAGTTCAGGAATTGTTTGACCATCACAGGTGTTCAGTTTAACTGTTTAAAGATACAGGATTCAGTTGTGATGGGCGCATTACCTATTCAGGTAAATGTGAAAGAAAGAAGTCATCCTGCTACTGAGTTATAAAACATCCATGTGGGTTATAAGAGATCCCATGTGGTGCCTTCATAGTCAGAATCCAAATAGTCACAATATAATACAAGTTTCCAGTGTACTTGTGTCATGTACATAATATACATAGGATCAGATTGTATATATTGATTTAGCATATAATATAGATTTCAGTTAACATACACAAAAGTTATATGATCTATTCCAATGTCTAAAATACATTTTATGTCATTATATATATAAATACACACACATACACAAATACACACATTTAACTTGTGCTAAAATTTGTTAACTAGTTTTTGTCAACCACGTTTGACTTGGAAACCAAGATTATAGAGAGATTAGACTTGCTTAAAAGCTAGAGATAATTAGAAGTCACATAAAGTAATGGGAAGTATGGATGTGAATAAAAATAGGTATAATGATAAATGGATACATTTATAGACACTCTGCACTGTCCCGAGGTCCCTTCCTATGCCTCATGGTGGGTGTTCTCCAGGAACCAGGAAGTGGCTTTCACGCCCATCAGCAGCACTAATTCCACCCCGGCCCTCCTCTACCCAGCGCCACACTACACAGGAGTAGCAGTGAATCCATGTGCGCTCCTCCCATGACCTGCCAACAGTGTTGATGCAGCTGGAGCATTCTCCATTCTCTGGCTCCCACCACACAGCCCTTACTTAACATCTTCTCACGTGCAGTTCATTTCAGTTCAGTTGCTCACTCGTGTCCAGCTCTCGGTGCTATCGTCACTTGACTTCTTGCTTTTTACCCAAGCAGGATCTCAAAAGGCCTGTCACCTCCTTGCCTTGTCTCTTGGGCCATAGCCACTCTCACCTTGATGTATCCTTTGCTAAATATCCCTTTTCTGTATCAATAAAAGGTGATTTGGAATTGCAGTTGTTCTCTCAAAAAATATTTTTAAATTATATATTCATACATGACGATAATAATTAGGTGATAATTAGTGTGGCTTGAGATCCACAGTCTGCATCAGTCACTCCATTTTGAATTTTATCTGACAATTTTGATTGAAAGCTCTAAACAGATATGCTTAGAAATAATCCATTATTCAGTTATTTTATGAGTTTAGTAACATTAAATGATACTACTTAATCCCTGAGAAAAATGTTTAGAAAATGTATTTTCTTAATGGTTACGTGTCCATAGTGCATGTGTGCTCAGGTGTGTCACACTCTTTGTGACCTGATTGACTGTAGCCCGCTAGGCCCCTCTGTCTCTGGAATTTTCCAGACAAGAGTACTGGAGTGGGTTGCCATTTCCTACTCCAGGAATGTGCAAATAAAGCATAGTTAATTCTGAAATTCCGTCATCACCCAGAAACTTAACCACTGCTTGTCATCCCATTTTCAGAGACTTTGTCTTCCATTGGAAAAATGTATAGGGTAACTTTATGAATGTTGTCCCACCGTTTTGCTACAAAAATTCTACATTGAAGCCACCATCCTGAATATTAAGTAGAAATAATGTTAATGCCTCAATATCTGGATCTCTGTCTTCAGTGTGTAGATATTTAAAGTTAACAGTTTTAATCACCACAGTCACACAGGCAACAGCTTGATTAACTTTAGCATATGAAAACCTAATGTGCTTTAGTCTTAATTTCTAGAAAAAAAAGTATTTACACTTTCGAGAAATTGGGGCTTTATTTTTCTGAGAATGTTGGCATGCACACTTTTATTCTTTCTATGGCTTTCTAAGTTAGATGAGGAAGATAATATTTTACCTTTCTGACAGTTGTTAAAAGTAAGATCTGGAGCAGTTCCAGAACTTGTCCAACTGTTCTTAAATTTTGGCGGTAGAGCAGGAGTTAAGATTTCTCAGTCACATTCCTAGTATAATACACCACACCATTCAACCACTGTCGCCCTTTTTCTCTATAAAAATAAGAAAATACCTGGAATGTTTTGAAATGTAAAAGACTTCTCCAGTTTGCTTTACTGGGAAGGTTATTTGCTATTCATTTCTTCTTTATTCTAGAGAATATATACCTTCCGAAAGGAAATAAGAGACCCCTTTTAAGTTACACATTAGTGATTTAGGGTAAAAATAAAATTTAATTCCAAATCACATTAATCCCTATAGTATGGTATAAGAGGGCAAAATATAGTAATAATTCTATATTATTGTAAATCATTATGTAACTCTAGAGATCAAGTGCCATGTAAATGCTAAATAAGTAGTCCTGATATTCCATTCTCTACTCATTTGTAAAGAAAACCATATGAATACCAAATAACATAACAGTGAGGAAAACAAAACTAAGCCAAGGTCATTTGTAACATTAAATGATACTACTTAATCCCTGAGAAAAATGTTTAGAAAATGTATTTTCTTAATGGTTACGTGTCCATAGTGCATGTGTGCTCAGGTGTGTCACACTCTTTGTGACCTGATTGACTGTAGCCCGCTAGGCCCTCTGTCTCTGGAATTTTCCAGTCAAGAGTACTGGAGTGGGTTGCCATTTCCTACTCCAGGAATGTGCAAATAAAGCATAGTTAATTCTGAAATTCCGTCATCACCCAGAAACTTAACCACTGCTTGTCATCCCATTTTCAGAGACTTTGTCTTCCATTGGAAAAATGTATAGGGTAACTTTATGAATGTTGTCCCACCGTTTTGCTACAAAAATTCTACATTGAAGCCACCATCCTGAATATTAAGTAGAAATAATGTTAATGCCTCAATATCTGGATCTCTGTCTTCAGTGTGTAGATATTTAAAGTTAACAGTTTTAATCACCACAGTCACACAGGCAACAGCTTGATTAACTTTAGCATATGAAAACCTAATGTGCTTTAGTCTTAATTTCTAGAAAAAAAAGTATTTACACTTTCGAGAAATTGGGGCTTTATTTTTCTGAGAATGTTGGCATGCACACTTTTATTCTTTCTATGGCTTTCTAAGTTAGATGAGGAAGATAATATTTTACCTTTCTGACAGTTGTTAAAAGTAAGATCTGGAGCAGTTCCAGAACTTGTCCAACTGTTCTTAAATTTTGGCGGTAGAGCAGGAGTTAAGATTTCTCAGTCACATTCCTAGTATAATACACCACACCATTCAACCACTGTCGCCCTTTTTCTCTATAAAAATAAGAAAATACCTGGAATGTTTTGAAATGTAAAAGACTTCTCCAGTTTGCTTTACTGGGAAGGTTATTTGCTATTCATTTCTTCTTTATTCTAGAGAATATATACCTTCCGAAAGGAAATAAGAGACCCCTTTTAAGTTACACATTAGTGATTTAGGGTAAAAATAAAATTTAATTCCAAATCACATTAATCCCTATAGTATGGTATAAGAGGGCAAAATATAGTAATAATTCTATATTATTGTAAATCATTATGTAACTCTAGAGATCAAGTGCCATGTAAATGCTAAATAAGTAGTCCTGATATTCCATTCTCTACTCATTTGTAAAGAAAACCATATGAATACCAAATAACATAACAGTGAGGAAAACAAAAGATGCTTTTTAAGCCAAGGTCTTTGGAATAATTGAAACACCCTCATAAACTCAAGTATAGTAGTAAAACCAATTATCTACGTAGTGAGACATATGAATGACAAGTTCTGTAATTTATTTAGGCACATTTAAATAAAATGGCCCAAACTAACTGAATATAACTTGTCAATATAATCTTGGTAAAAGATATAAATTATTTATGTTCTTTTGTGCAGCTTAATAGTCACTTTTAATAAACTGCTTTTGAAACCACGTTTGCAATACAGTAAGTGGAAGGGAAAGACTCTAGATAGAAAGTGTAGAAATGAGTAGTATTTCAGCCAGTTCTATGCTAGTAATTGGGTATATAGTTATGGGGCAGCAATAGCCATGACGTCTGTCACCATGGAGTTTACACTCATGGAGTGACAGGCAATGATCAAAGTTTTATTAAGTTTTAACTCAGATAAATACTATACAGTGAGGTCATATGGTGATATGAGAGAATATATCAGTTTCCTAACTGGTAAAGGACAGAGAAAAGAGAAACTAAATTAGACCCACAACTAGCTGAAACTGATCTATAATCATCTAATTTGTGAGTTTTAATATCTCAACATTCTTTTCTTTATTCTAATAGTTATTGCTGGATTTTTTGCCCTTAGTTAAAGAGGTTTTCTCTTGAAAATGAGTTAGTATCTTTTGGAAGAAGAAAAGTGGTGAAAATTTTTTAATGTTCTCAAGACTAATTTTTTTTACTATTTAAAAATTATATAGTAGATAAGAACTATAGCAAGGATGATTAAATAACATAGTATGTTATTTGTGACATTCTTTCAACACAAATTAAATTTACTAATCAATGATCAGTTGATGAGATTATGTTCCACTCACTCCCATCCAGTAAATAACTCTTCAGGTTACAGATAAATAAAAGTAGATATATTTTCCTACAGCCACCTCCCACTCAAACATCTCTTTGGAATCTCTTCTGTGAATTCATTATAATCAACTATGTCAAACGGGGAAAATCACACAAACAACCATCTTCAATATAAACACCTATTAAGCTTCAATTAATTCCAGAATTGAATACAATATGATTCAAAAATAACAAAAGTGACTTTTTCGGAGATTTTAAAATAATGTGTAAAATGCACTCTGTGTTACCTATAGAAATATGTACAGGAGGAGACTGCAAGGCTCATAGGATTTCAGTTCTCAGATTCGGAATTGAGCTTGGAGCATGGCAGTGAAACTTCGCCCAGAATGTTAGCCACTAGGGAGCTCCCTTGGTGACTTTTCAATATTGATGAACTATAATCTTTCAGTAGGGAAACATGCTAGGAATTATGTTAATAAACTATCAAATTTTAAAAATCTGTGTTACCTATTTTCTTCTAGTATTCCCTTTCATCTTATTCTGAGAATAAGTGTGTGTGTGTGTGTTTTGTTTCTTTAAAATGATCATCATTCTAAAAGCACGGTGTCATTCTTACACATAGGTGTGCATGTGTGTTAAGTCGCTTCAGTTGTGTCTGACTATTCGCAGCTGTCCATAGAATTCTCCAGGCAGGAAAACTGGAGTGGTTGCCATGCTCTCTTCCAAGAGAGCTTCCTGATTCAGGAATCAAACTTAGGACTCTGTGTCTTCTGCACTGGCAGGCGGATTCTTTACCATTAGTGCCACTTAGAAAGCCCTGTACTTATGCATCTACACAAAAAAATCTGCAACTTTGAGTAATGTCTTTTTACTCCCATAAAATATATATTATATAAAAGAGTAAAGCTAGTTATTCTGGAAGAAGAAAAGTGGTGAAAATTTTTTAATGTTCTCAAGACTAATTTTTTTTACTATTTAAAAATTATATAGTAGATAAGAACTATAGCAAGGATGATTAAATAACATAGTATGTTATTTGTGACATTCTTTCAACACAAATTAAATTTACTAATCAATGATCAGTTGATGAGATTATGTTCCACTCACTCCCATCCAGTAAATAACTCTTCAGGTTACAGATAAATAAAAGTAGATATATTTTCCTACAGCCACCTCCCACTCAAACATCTCTTTGGAATCTCTTCTGTGAATTCATTATAATCAACTATGTCAAACGGGGAAAATCACACAAACAACCATCTTCAATATAAACACCTATTAAGCTTCAATTAATTCCAGAATTGAATACAATATGATTCAAAAATAACAAAAGTGACTTTTTCGGAGATTTTAAAATAATGTGTAAAATGCACTCTGTGTTACCTATAGAAATATGTACAGGAGGAGACTGCAAGGCTCATAGGATTTCAGTTCTCAGATTCGGAATTGAGCTTGGAGCATGGCAGTGAAACTTCGCCCAGAATGTTAGCCACTAGGGAGCTCCCTTGGTGACTTTTCAATATTGATGAACTATAATCTTTCAGTAGGGAAACATGCTAGGAATTATGTTAATAAACTATCAAATTTTAAAAATCTGTGTTACCTATTTTCTTCTAGTATTCCCTTTCATCTTATTCTGAGAATAAGTGTGTGTGTGTGTGTTTTGTTTCTTTAAAATGATCATCATTCTAAAAGCACGGTGTCATTCTTACACATAGGTGTGCATGTGTGTTAAGTCGCTTCAGTTGTGTCTGACTATTCGCAGCTGTCCATAGAATTCTCCAGGCAGGAAAACTGGAGTGGTTGCCATGCTCTCTTCCAAGAGAGCTTCCTGATTCAGGAATCAAACTTAGGACTCTGTGTCTTCTGCACTGGCAGGCGGATTCTTTACCATTAGTGCCACTTAGAAAGCCCTGTACTTATGCATCTACACAAAAAAATCTGCAACTTTGAGTAATGTCTTTTTTACTCCCATAAAATATATATTATATAAGAGAAACTGAGTGCATAGATATTTTGCTTAAGTTATTCCAAATGGAAGAACAAATAAGGCATTTTAAAATTGAGGAAGTGGTGGTTGGTGATAGTAATAATTTGACATAATAATCAGATATTTCCTATTTGTAATGGAAAACTCATTTTTCCCTGGTATTTCTTAGAGGAAAATTTAAAGTGGTAATTTTTAAAGTCAATAAAAACATCTTAAATTACAGGTAAAAAGTATCATCTAATCATCACCTTTTAATTTTGTTAATAAAAACTAGAATTCTTTATTTCAAAATTTGTTCTTAATTTTCAGAAAAAAGTTCTGAATTAAAAAAGTATGCATTTGGAATTGATTGTTCATTAAATTCTTCAACAAATGATTCATTACTTAAATTGTTTTAAGTAATTACTTTACAACATTCATAAACCCATACTGTGTTTGTCACGCTGTTAGGAATTATACATGTATAGACACATTTAGCTTATTCTACATCCATTTAAAAGTTTTTTTTTTTTTTTTTGGAACTTTAACAATTTTTATGTTGTATTTGCATATCATTGGTTACCAATGTCATATTAGTTTCAGGTGTGCATCAGAGTGATTCATTTATACATATACAAGTATCTATACTTTCTCAATTCCTTTTCCCATGTAAGTTATTACAGAATATTGAGCAGAGTTCCCTCTGCTGTATAGTTCAGTTCAGTTGCACTGTTGTGTCTGACTCTTTGCAACCCATGAACTTTGCATGCCAGGCTTCCCTATTTTTCACCATCTCCCAAGAGTTTGCTCAGACTCATGTCAGTTGATTCAGTGATGCCATCCAACCATCTCATCCTCTGTCATCTCCTTCTCCTTTTGCCTTCTATTTTTCCCAACATCAGGCTCTTTTCCAGTGAGTCGTCTCTTCGCATCAGGTGGCCTAAGTATTGGAACTTCAACATCAGTCCTTCCAGTGAACATTCAGGGTTGATTTATTTTAGGATTGACTGGTTTGATCTCCCTGTGGTTCAAGAGACTCTCAAGAGTCTTCTCCAGTACCACAGTTCAAAGGCATCAATTGTTTGGCGCTCAGCCTTGTTTATGGTCCAACTCTCACATCCATATATGACTACTGGAAACCATAGCTTTGACTATATGGACCTTTTACTGCAAAGTGATGTCTTTGCTATTTAATATGCTGTCTAGGTTTGTCATAGCTTTTATTCCAAGGAAGAAACATCTTTTAATTTCACGGCTGCAGTCACCATCCCCAGTGATTTGGGAGCTCAAGAACATAAAGTCTGTCAGTGGTAATTTTAAAGTCAATAAAAACATCTTAAATTACAGGTAAAAAGTATCATCTAATCATCACCTTTTAATTTTGTTAATAAAAACTAGAATTCTTTATTTCAAAATTTGTTCTTAATTTTCAGAAAAAAGTTCTGAATTAAAAAAGTATGCATTTGGAATTGATTGTTCATTAAATTCTTCAACAAATGATTCATTACTTAAATTGTTTTAAGTAATTACTTTACAACATTCATAAACCCATACTGTGTTTGTCACGCTGTTAGGAATTATACATGTATAGACACATTTAGCTTATTCTACATCCATTTAAAAGTTTTTTTTTTTTTTTTTGGAACTTTAACAATTTTTATGTTGTATTTGCATATCATTGGTTACCAATGTCATATTAGTTTCAGGTGTGCATCAGAGTGATTCATTTATACATATACAAGTATCTATACTTTCTCAATTCCTTTTCCCATGTAAGTTATTACAGAATATTGAGCAGAGTTCCCTCTGCTGTATAGTTCAGTTCAGTTGCACTGTTGTGTCTGACTCTTTGCAACCCATGAACTTTGCATGCCAGGCTTCCCTATTTTTCACCATCTCCCAAGAGTTTGCTCAGACTCATGTCAGTTGATTCAGTGATGCCATCCAACCATCTCATCCTCTGTCATCTCCTTCTCCTTTTGCCTTCTATTTTTCCCAACATCAGGCTCTTTTCCAGTGAGTCGTCTCTTCGCATCAGGTGGCCTAAGTATTGGAACTTCAACATCAGTCCTTCCAGTGAACATTCAGGGTTGATTTATTTTAGGATTGACTGGTTTGATCTCCCTGTGGTTCAAGAGACTCTCAAGAGTCTTCTCCAGTACCACAGTTCAAAGGCATCAATTGTTTGGCGCTCAGCCTTGTTTATGGTCCAACTCTCACATCCATATATGACTACTGGAAACCATAGCTTTGACTATATGGACCTTTTACTGCAAAGTGATGTCTTTGCTATTTAATATGCTGTCTAGGTTTGTCATAGCTTTTATTCCAAGGAAGAAACATCTTTTAATTTCACGGCTGCAGTCACCATCCCCAGTGATTTGGGAGCTCAAGAACATAAAGTCTGTCACTGTTTCCATTTTTTACCCATTTCTTTGCCATGAAATGATGCCACAATCTGTTTTTTGAATGTTGCGTCTTAAGTCAGTTTTTCCACTCTCCTCTTTCATGTTCATCAAGAGGCTCTTTAGTTCCTCTTCACTTTCTGCCATAAGGGTGGTGTCATCTGCATACCTGAGGTTATTGATATTTCTTCTGGCAATCTTGATTCCAGCTTGTACTTCATCCAGACTGGCATTTCACATGATACACTCTACGTGTAAGTTAAACATGCAAGATGACAATATATAGCTTTGACCTACTCCTTTCCCAATTTGGAACCAGTCTGTTGTTCCATGTCCAGTTCTAACTGTTGCTTCTTGTCCTACATCTGAGTTTTGAAGGAGGTAGTTAAGGTGGTCTGCTATTCCTGTCTCATTCAGGATTTTTCACAGTTTATTGTGATCCAGTCAAAAGCTTTAGCATAGTTAATGAAGCAGAAATAGATGTTTTTTTGGAATTCCCTTCCTTTTTCTATGATCCAGTGAATGTTGGCAATTTCATCTCTAGATCCTCTGCCTTTTTTAAATCCAACTTGTACATCTGGAAGTGCTCCATTCACATATTGGTGAAGCCTAGCATGGAGGATTTTGAACATTACTTTGTTAGAGTGTGAAATGAGTGTAATGGTGTGATAGTTTATGACCATTTTTTGGCATTGCCCTTCTTTGGGATTGGAATGAAAACTGACCTTTTCCAGTCCTGAGGCCACAGCTGAATTTTCCAAATTTGCTGACATATTGAGTGTAGCATTTCAATAGCATCATCCTTTAGGATTTGAAATAGCTCAGCTGAAATTCCATCACCTCCACTACCTTTGTTCCTAGTGATGCTTCTTAGGGCTCACTTGACTGCGCAGTCTAAGATGTCTGTCTGCTTCTAGGTGAGTGATCATACCATCGTGGTCATCTGGCTCATTTGGATCTTTTTTGTATAGTTCTTCTGCAAAGTGATGTCTTTGCTATTTAATATGCTGTCTAGGTTTGTCATAGCTTTTATTCCAAGGAAGAAACATCTTTTAATTTCACGGCTGCAGTCACCATCCCCAGTGATTTGGGAGCTCAAGAACATAAAGTCTGTCACTGTTTCCATTTTTTACCCATTTCTTTGCCATGAAATGATGCCACAATCTGTTTTTTGAATGTTGCGTCTTAAGTCAGTTTTTCCACTCTCCTCTTTCATGTTCATCAAGAGGCTCTTTAGTTCCTCTTCACTTTCTGCCATAAGGGTGGTGTCATCTGCATACCTGAGGTTATTGATATTTCTTCTGGCAATCTTGATTCCAGCTTGTACTTCATCCAGACTGGCATTTCACATGATACACTCTACGTGTAAGTTAAACATGCAAGATGACAATATATAGCTTTGACCTACTCCTTTCCCAATTTGGAACCAGTCTGTTGTTCCATGTCCAGTTCTAACTGTTGCTTCTTGTCCTACATCTGAGTTTTGAAGGAGGTAGTTAAGGTGGTCTGCTATTCCTGTCTCATTCAGGATTTTTCACAGTTTATTGTGATCCAGTCAAAAGCTTTAGCATAGTTAATGAAGCAGAAATAGATGTTTTTTTGGAATTCCCTTCCTTTTTCTATGATCCAGTGAATGTTGGCAATTTCATCTCTAGATCCTCTGCCTTTTTTAAATCCAACTTGTACATCTGGAAGTGCTCCATTCACATATTGGTGAAGCCTAGCATGGAGGATTTTGAACATTACTTTGTTAGAGTGTGAAATGAGTGTAATGGTGTGATAGTTTATGACCATTTTTTGGCATTGCCCTTCTTTGGGATTGGAATGAAAACTGACCTTTTCCAGTCCTGAGGCCACAGCTGAATTTTCCAAATTTGCTGACATATTGAGTGTAGCATTTCAATAGCATCATCCTTTAGGATTTGAAATAGCTCAGCTGAAATTCCATCACCTCCACTACCTTTGTTCCTAGTGATGCTTCTTAGGGCTCACTTGACTGCGCAGTCTAAGATGTCTGTCTGCTTCTAGGTGAGTGATCATACCATCGTGGTCATCTGGCTCATTTGGATCTTTTTTGTATAGTTCTTCTGTGTGTTCTTTCCATCTCTTCTTAGTCTCTTCTGCTTCTGTTAGGTCCATATCATTTTTGTCCTTTATTGTACGTGTATTTGCATGAAATATTCCCTTGGTATCTTTAATTTTCTGTACAGGTCACTAGTCTTTCCCATCCTGTTGTTTTTCTCTGTGTCTTTGCATGGTTCATGTAGGAAAGCTTTCTTATCTCTCCTTGGTATTCCCTCGAACTCTGCTTTCAGAGTTATACTACCATGTTGTATAGTAGGTCCTTGTTAGTTATCTATTTTAAATATAGCAGTATGTACATGTTAATCCTAAACTCCCAGTCTCTCTCTTCCTTGACCTTTCCTGCTCTGGTAAATTCATTCTCTATCTGTGAGTTTGTTTCTGGTTTGCAAGTAAGTTCATTGGCATCAGATTCCTCATTTAAGTGGTGCCATGTATTTGTCTTTTGTTACTTCACTTAGATGGGCCTGGAGAATATTACACTGTAAATAGCATTATTTCACTCTTTTTAATATCTGAGTAATACTTAACTGTATGTATGTACTACATCTTTTTATCCACTCACTTCTCATTGGACATTTTGCTTCCATGTCTTGACTACTGTTAACAGTGTGGGAATGAACACTGAGGTGCATGTATCCTTTCAAACTAGATTTGTCTTCAGATATATGCCCAGGAGTGGGATTGCTAGGCCATAGTTTTTATTTTTCAAGGAACCTTCATGCTGTTCTCCATAGTGGCCTCACCAATTTACATTCACATTAATGGTTCCCTTTTGCCATACTCTCTCCAGCATTTATTGTTAGTAGACTTTTTGATGTTGGCCATTCTGGCTGGTGTGAAGTGGTACCTCATTGTAGTTTTGATTTGCATTTCTCTAATAATTATCAATGTTGAGCATCTTTGCACATGCATCTTGGCCATGTATGTCTTCTTTGAAAAGTATTTAGTTTTTCCGCCTATATTTTGATCTTTTTTTTGATATTGAGCTGCATGAGCTGTTTGTACATTTGGGAGATTAATCCCTTGTCAGTTCCGTCTTTGCAAATATTTTTTTCCCATTCCGTGGATTGTCTTTTTATTTTGTTTATGGTTTCTTCTGCTTTGAGTTTAATTAGGTTTCCTGTTTTTCCTTCATTACTCTAGGAGATGGATGAAAAGAAGATACTGCTGTAGTTTCTGTGTGTTCTTTCCATCTCTTCTTAGTCTCGTCTGCTGCTGTGAGGTCCATATCAGTTTTGTCCTTTATTGTACGTGTATTTGCATGAAATATTCCCTTGGTATCTTTAATTTTCTGTACAGGTCACTAGTCTTTCCCATCCTGTTGTTTTTCTCTGTGTCTTTGCATGGTTCATGTAGGAAAGCTTTCTTATCTCTCCTTGGTATTCCCTCGAACTCTGCTTTCAGAGTTATACTACCATGTTGTATAGTAGGTCCTTGTTAGTTATCTATTTTAAATATAGCAGTATGTACATGTTAATCCTAAACTCCCAGTCTCTCTCTTCCTTGACCTTTCCTGCTCTGGTAAATTCATTCTCTATCTGTGAGTTTGTTTCTGGTTTGCAAGTAAGTTCATTGGCATCAGATTCCTCATTTAAGTGGTGCCATGTATTTGTCTTTTGTTACTTCACTTAGATGGGCCTGGAGAATATTACACTGTAAATAGCATTATTTCACTCTTTTTAATATCTGAGTAATACTTAACTGTATGTATGTACTACATCTTTTTATCCACTCACTTCTCATTGGACATTTTGCTTCCATGTCTTGACTACTGTTAACAGTGTGGGAATGAACACTGAGGTGCATGTATCCTTTCAAACTAGATTTGTCTTCAGATATATGCCCAGGAGTGGGATTGCTAGGCCATAGTTTTTATTTTTCAAGGAACCTTCATGCTGTTCTCCATAGTGGCCTCACCAATTTACATTCACATTAATGGTTCCCTTTTGCCATACTCTCTCCAGCATTTATTGTTAGTAGACTTTTTGATGTTGGCCATTCTGGCTGGTGTGAAGTGGTACCTCATTGTAGTTTTGATTTGCATTTCTCTAATAATTATCAATGTTGAGCATCTTTGCACATGCATCTTGGCCATGTATGTCTTCTTTGAAAAAGTATTTAGTTTTTCCGCCTATATTTTGATCTTTTTTTTGATATTGAGCTGCATGAGCTGTTTGTACATTTGGGAGATTAATCCCTTGTCAGTTCCGTCTTTGCAAATATTTTTTTCCCATTCCGTGGATTGTCTTTTTATTTTGTTTATGGTTTCTTCTGCTTTGAGTTTAATTAGGTTTCCCCTGTTTTTTCCCTTCATTACTCTAGGAGATGGATGAAAAGAAGATACTGCTGTAGTTTCTGTGTTCTGCCTATTGTATCCTCTAAGGGTTTGATAGTGTCCAACCTTACATTTAGGTCTTTAGTCCATTTTGAGTTTATATTTGTGTATGGTATAATTTGTAAAGTAAATTATATTAGGGAAGTCCCTTAACCCTAGAGCCACCACTTGTTTTATTATTTGTAAGATATTTCATTGATATTGGTATATTTTACTATGTGATGTTCACCACTAAAAACGTGGAGAGTGAATGATGACAGAAATACAGTCATGTTCAGATGTTACCAATTTAACAGTCTTTCATTATATGCCTTCTATTATAAAATACTACTTAAAATATGATTGAATTTCCCAGTAGCTGATTTATTGAACATGCTGGACTTACGTAGTTACAGTCTAGAGTTTATGTTCCTTTTTGAAAAACAAACTCTGGAAAATTACTATTCGATTGTGAAAGTGACGGTCTTTTTCTGACTGAGATTCCTATAGGGCTCGTTCAAACAACCCTACCACCTTTAGACTTTTTCAGGAAAGAATCAAGTTACATTAGTCACCTGAACTGTGTAACTTAGAGACCACAGGCCACATTTTCAAAAGAATTCTTTGCCTATGCTGTGTTCCAACAGCATTAAGAAATAGATAAGCAAGTTTTGTGTTTTGGGTCGAGATAGCACTTACCATCTTCATCTTCCCTAAATGGTAGACATTTATGGGTGAGTTTCTTGACTTTGGGTTTTTAGTTGCCTTGAGGTAGAAAATGGGACAGGTGTCTCTGAGAACGGAATATGAAACTGCTACAGCTCTTTCTATACTTAGGCCTACAGCTTTATTCCACAAGAACTGCTCTCAGATTAAATCCTTAAACTTCCATTATATAGTCCCAAACCGGGTACAGGAAAAAGAATCCAGAGCTGGTTTTGATATTGAGCTGCATGAGCTGTTTGTACATTTGGGAGATTAATCCCTTGTCAGTTCCGTCTTTGCAAATATTTTTTTCCCATTCCGTGGATTGTCTTTTTATTTTGTTTATGGTTTCTTCTGCTTTGAGTTTAATTAGGTTTCCCCTGTTTTTTCCCTTCATTACTCTAGGAGATGGATGAAAAGAAGATACTGCTGTAGTTTCTGTGTTCTGCCTATTGTATCCTCTAAGGGTTTGATAGTGTCCAACCTTACATTTAGGTCTTTAGTCCATTTTGAGTTTATATTTGTGTATGGTATAATTTGTAAAGTAAATTATATTAGGGAAGTCCCTTAACCCTAGAGCCACCACTTGTTTTATTATTTGTAAGATATTTCATTGATATTGGTATATTTTACTATGTGATGTTCACCACTAAAAACGTGGAGAGTGAATGATGACAGAAATACAGTCATGTTCAGATGTTACCAATTTAACAGTCTTTCATTATATGCCTTCTATTATAAAATACTACTTAAAATATGATTGAATTTCCCAGTAGCTGATTTATTGAACATGCTGGACTTACGTAGTTACAGTCTAGAGTTTATGTTCCTTTTTGAAAAACAAACTCTGGAAAATTACTATTCGATTGTGAAAGTGACGGTCTTTTTCTGACTGAGATTCCTATAGGGCTCGTTCAAACAACCCTACCACCTTTAGACTTTTTCAGGAAAGAATCAAGTTACATTAGTCACCTGAACTGTGTAACTTAGAGACCACAGGCCACATTTTCAAAAGAATTCTTTGCCTATGCTGTGTTCCAACAGCATTAAGAAATAGATAAGCAAGTTTTGTGTTTTGGGTCGAGATAGCACTTACCATCTTCATCTTCCCTAAATGGTAGACATTTATGGGTGAGTTTCTTGACTTTGTTTTTCAGTTGCCTTGAGGTAGAAAATGGGACAGGTGTCTCTGAGAACGGAATATGAAACTGCTACAGCTCTTTCTATACTTAGGCCTACAGCTTTATTCCACAAGAACTGCTCTCAGATTAAATCCTTAAACTTCCATTATATAGTCCCAAACCGGGTACAGGAAAAAGAATCCAGAGCTGGTTTTTGGCTTTCTCTAGCAAGTTTTGCCTCTTCATGGCAGTCTACCACATTTGTGTTAAATAAGAATATAACATTTCTCACTTATTTTCTCAGTTCTGTTATGATAACAATGGGGAAAGTATATTTTATATTTTGTTCCCTATGCAATTCATTCCTTCCCAATATCCAGTAGCTTATTCACCTTCTTCAAATCTTTGCTCAAATATTGACTTCTCAGTGCCTACACTGATCATTCAGTGAACTACTGCGAATGACCCTCAGTCCTCTGTTCATAATCCTAGTCCTTCTCTTCTGCGTTTCACCTTTGCTTACTATTTACAGTCTTCAGTAATTAAGTAGAATGTTTTATTATGTAGCTTCCTAGTTCATTATTTCAATTTTTTAATTTTCTGCCTCAGATAGAATCCAGGATGGAAGAGAGCAGAATTACTGTTTTGGCCACTGCTATACTCCAGACCTTTAAAGAAGTGTCTTACTTCTAATAGGTGTGCAATAATTACTATTTAATTAAATAATAAAAATAGCATCTCTGTTCCCTGAAATTTATATTCTTAAAAAAATAAATAAATAAAGGGTTTCCCTAGTAGCTCAGTGGTGAAGAGTTCACCTGCCAATGCAGGAGATACAGGTTTGATCCCTGATTTAGGAAGATCACTCATGCTGCAGAGCACCTAAGCCCACGAGACACAACTGTTGAGCCAGTGCTCTAGAGCCTTGGAGCTGCAACTATTGAGCCCATGTGCAGCAACTACTAAAGCCCTTGTGCCCTAGAGCCCAATTTTCAAAAGAATTCTTTGCCTATGCTGTGTTCCAACAGCATTAAGAAATAGATAAGCAAGTTTTGTGTTTTGGGTCGAGATAGCACTTACCATCTTCATCTTCCCTAAATGGTAGACATTTATGGGTGAGTTTCTTGACTTTGTTTTTCAGTTGCCTTGAGGTAGAAAATGGGACAGGTGTCTCTGAGAACGGAATATGAAACTGCTACAGCTCTTTCTATACTTAGGCCTACAGCTTTATTCCACAAGAACTGCTCTCAGATTAAATCCTTAAACTTCCATTATATAGTCCCAAACCGGGTACAGGAAAAAGAATCCAGAGCTGGTTTTTGGCTTTCTCTAGCAAGTTTTGCCTCTTCATGGCAGTCTACCACATTTGTGTTAAATAAGAATATAACATTTCTCACTTATTTTCTCAGTTCTGTTATGATAACAATGGGGAAAGTATATTTTATATTTTGTTCCCTATGCAATTCATTCCTTCCCAATATCCAGTAGCTTATTCACCTTCTTCAAATCTTTGCTCAAATATTGACTTCTCAGTGCCTACACTGATCATTCAGTGAACTACTGCGAATGACCCTCAGTCCTCTGTTCATAATCCTAGTCCTTCTCTTCTGCGTTTCACCTTTGCTTACTATTTACAGTCTTCAGTAATTAAGTAGAATGTTTTATTATGTAGCTTCCTAGTTCATTATTTCAATTTTTTAATTTTCTGCCTCAGATAGAATCCAGGATGGAAGAGAGCAGAATTACTGTTTTGGCCACTGCTATACTCCAGACCTTTAAAGAAGTGTCTTACTTCTAATAGGTGTGCAATAATTACTATTTAATTAAATAATAAAAATAGCATCTCTGTTCCCTGAAATTTATATTCTTAAAAAAATAAATAAATAAAGGGTTTCCCTAGTAGCTCAGTGGTGAAGAGTTCACCTGCCAATGCAGGAGATACAGGTTTGATCCCTGATTTAGGAAGATCACTCATGCTGCAGAGCACCTAAGCCCACGAGACACAACTGTTGAGCCAGTGCTCTAGAGCCTTGGAGCTGCAACTATTGAGCCCATGTGCAGCAACTACTAAAGCCCTTGTGCCCTAGAGCCCAAGTTCCACGAGAGAAGTCACCACAACAAGAAGCCTGCTCACCTCACCTGGAGAGTAGCCCCCACTCCCTGCAACTAGAGAAGAGCCTGTGGCAGCAGTGAAAACATAGAATAGCCAAAAATAAATTTTAAAAATTAAAAAAAAAAATTGGGAGGAATACACACACACACACACACACGCATATATGTTAAAAAAAATAAAGAAAAATCTTTTAATCTTTTCCATAGTACCTAAATCACCAAAGTTAAACAAGTCCTTCAGTATAGTCCATTCCTTAAGCATATAAGTTCTGGAGCTACACTGACTAATACTCATATTTCTATCCTTGACATTTACAACTTGATAGTCCTCAGTTTATTTACTTTCATTCACCATTAATCTCTTCATGTAAAAAAAAGGAGATATAATTTCTCTTAAGCTTATTTTGAGTAGTAACTGACATAATACATCGTACATGACACATAGTAAGCATCTCTTATATGGTGGTGGTGTTTCTTTTCCTAAAGGGTCATTATTTTCTGTGGATATTTCTAGGGTAACAAGTAGCCTCTCACCCTCTATTAAATGCTAAACTTGGAGAAAGTACAGGAGAGGGACTTCTTAATAAAAAAATCTGTAATTCTGTCATCCCCTGCCCAAATTTGTGTAAAATGAGAAAATTGGATAAAGCTCCTTAAGTTTTTGGAATGATTATATGGTTCATTCACTTTTAGATCAATATTATAAATGATAAAATTTCTAAAAAACATGGATTAGGTCCCAATAACAATGAAATATGTGCTGACACTTACTTCTAATAGAAGTGTCTTACTTCTAATAGGTGTGCAATAATTACTATTTAATTAAATAAAAAAAATAGCATCTCTGTTCCCTGAAATTTATATTCTTAAAAAAAATAAATAAAGGGTTTCCTAGTAGCTCAGTGGTGAAGAGTTCACCTGCCAATGCAGGAGATACAGGTTTGATCCCTGATTTAGGAAGATCACTCATGCTGCAGAGCACCTAAGCCCACGAGACACAACTGTTGAGCCAGTGCTCTAGAGCCTTGGAGCTGCAACTATTGAGCCCATGTGCAGCAACTACTAAAGCCCTTGTGCCCTAGAGCCCAAGTTCCACGAGAGAAGTCACCACAACAAGAAGCCTGCTCACCTCACCTGGAGAGTAGCCCCCACTCCCTGCAACTAGAGAAGAGCCTGTGGCAGCAGTGAAAACATAGAATAGCCAAAAATAAATTTTAAAAATTAAAAAAAAAAATTGGGAGGAATACACACACACACACACACACGCATATATGTTAAAAAAAATAAAGAAAAATCTTTTAATCTTTTCCATAGTACCTAAATCACCAAAGTTAAACAAGTCCTTCAGTATAGTCCATTCCTTAAGCATATAAGTTCTGGAGCTACACTGACTAATACTCATATTTCTATCCTTGACATTTACAACTTGATAGTCCTCAGTTTATTTACTTTCATTCACCATTAATCTCTTCATGTAAAAAAAAGGAGATATAATTTCTCTTAAGCTTATTTTGAGTAGTAACTGACATAATACATCGTACATGACACATAGTAAGCATCTCTTATATGGTGGTGGTGTTTCTTTTCCTAAAGGGTCATTATTTTCTGTGGATATTTCTAGGGTAACAAGTAGCCTCTCACCCTCTATTAAATGCTAAACTTGGAGAAAGTACAGGAGAGGGACTTCTTAATAAAAAAATCTGTAATTCTGTCATCCCCTGCCCAAATTTGTGTAAAATGAGAAAATTGGATAAAGCTCCTTAAGTTTTTGGAATGATTATATGGTTCATTCACTTTTAGATCAATATTATAAATGATAAAATTTCTAAAAAACATGGATTAGGTCCCAATAACAATGAAATATGTGCTGACACAAGGGACTTGTTCCTGAAGATAGCTTCTTTAACTCTATGTAAAGAAGACAGAGCTGACATTTTTCTATTCAAGGTCTTGGCTGAGTCCTCATTTTTGTGTGTGTGTGCCTTATGGATCTGATAATAGAGTAAAATTCAACATCATCTGTTACTCAGCTTACTGCATCAGCTACCTAATGTACCTTTCTGTTGACAGTTTTGCTACCTTCTGACTCATTCGCCACGTATCAGAAAGACTTTTTTCCTAGCAAATATTTTCTTAAATTAGGATATAATTTAGACTCAATAAACTGTTAAGAATTTAAATGAGAGTTGAATTTTTCTCAAATGTATACACCAGTAAAACCATGACCCATTATGTATATACACATATATGCGTTAGTTTCCAGTGTAATGAACATAAAGCAGAAGAGTCAAGGTCTCAAGCGCTGTGCTAAATTCAGAATGAAAATAAATGCGAAGTAGACAAGTTTCCTCCTTGCCTCCTGCCTTCCTGCCATAAATAGTTATTGCATTCCTAATACATGCTTGGCACTGTACTAGGGACTGGAGATAAAAAAAGGAGGAAAACAGACATCCTCTAGTAAATAAACAAATTGTGGTAACTGTTGTATAAAAGGTGTGATGTGATGAAAAAAGAAAAGAATTTGTTAAGATACAAAACCCAGGAAGGGCCTGTCTGTGTAATGGATAAGAAGTTGAAATTATAATTATATTAAAAACATTCAGCCATAACAAGATTGAAAAAAAGGTAGGTAACAGCAGGTGCTAGGGCCCTGAATGGAGGAAAAATTTGGTGAGGTTTAAGACGTAAAAACTAACCCACGTGTCTAGAGAACAGTAATCATGGATGAAAACGTGTCAGGATGTGGGATTTGCGAGGCAGAAAGCTGCTTCCTATGGTACATATAGTCTTGTGGCCATAGAGAATATTTTGAATTCAGGGAAATACTTCATATAATACCATCAGTTTTACTCTTAGGGAAGAAGAGTGCCATTGTGGTTCTGGGAACGGTGAGGGTTGCAGTTTACTTACCACTTTTCAATTGCTTGTTTACTTTTAGCTTCCTTAGAGTTATATATAGTGTTGCTGTATATCTTGCTACAAAATCTTAGCAGGACAAAAATGATTGATTCTGCTATTATATCAATTATTTAAGACAGTCATTATCTTTGGCATCATTATGAATGCCATAAAATTATGGCATTATGAAGTGATTGTTTAACTCATGTGTTTTTGTTTAAACATATATTTTTATAAAGAAAAGTGCTTTGTATCTAAAAACTGGAAAAGATAGTTTCTTAATTCCAAATTAATGAAAATGTTTTTTTGGGAGCAGTTAATTGCCCAGTTTTTAAATTTTAAGAGATTCTCATTGGAAACATTAACAAAGGTATGTTTATTCCTATCCATAAAATATATTATTGAACTTTATCAACATAAAATAGAGCCACATAAGGTAATACTCCTTCCAAGGGCCTAGAAGAGATACAAAAATCTATATACCAAACTAACAACAACAACAAGAAAAACCTACCATTTTGTTAATAAAAGTTTATTTCTTCCCAGGAGATTTTTTAATTTTTAGACTTGATTACCTCACAGTTTAAGAAATTGCACAAAAGCCTCATATCAAAGAATAGTTTGAAAAATTCAGTTATTTTGTTTACAGCATAATAAATTTGTTTTTGTTTTATGTTAAGTAAATAAACAAATTGTGGTAACTGTTGTATAAAAGGTGTGATGTGATGAAACTAGAAAAGAATTTGTTAAGATACAAAACCCAGGAAGGGCCTGTCTGTGTAATGGATAAGAAGTTGAAATTATAATTATATTAAAAACATTCAGCCATAACAAGATTGAAAAAAAGGTAGGTAACAGCAGGTGCTAGGGCCCTGAATGGAGGAAAAATTTGGTGAGGTTTAAGACGTAAAAACTAACCCACGTGTCTAGAGAACAGTAATCATGGATGAAAACGTGTCAGGATGTGGGATTTGCGAGGCAGAAAGCTGCTTCCTATGGTACATATAGTCTTGTGGCCATAGAGAATATTTTGAATTCAGGGAAATACTTCATATAATACCATCAGTTTTACTCTTAGGGAAGAAGAGTGCCATTGTGATTCGGGGAACGGTGAGGGTTGCAGTTTACTTACCACTTTTCAATTGCTTGTTTACTTTTAGCTTCCTTAGAGTTATATATAGTGTTGCTGTATATCTTGCTACAAAATCTTAGCAGGACAAAAATGATTGATTCTGCTATTATATCAATTATTTAAGACAGTCATTATCTTTGGCATCATTATGAATGCCATAAAATTATGGCATTATGAAGTGATTGTTTAACTCATGTGTTTTTGTTTAAACATATATTTTTATAAAGAAAAGTGCTTTGTATCTAAAAACTGGAAAAGATAGTTTCTTAATTCCAAATTAATGAAAATGTTTTTTTGGGAGCAGTTAATTGCCCAGTTTTTAAATTTTAAGAGATTCTCATTGGAAACATTAACAAAGGTATGTTTATTCCTATCCATAAAATATATTATTGAACTTTATCAACATAAAATAGAGCCACATAAGGTAATACTCCTTCCAAGGGCCTAGAAGAGATACAAAAATCTATATACCAAACTAACAACAACAACAAGAAAAACCTACCATTTTGTTAATAAAAGTTTATTTCTTCCCAGGAGATTTTTTAATTTTTAGACTTGATTACCTCACAGTTTAAGAAATTGCACAAAAGCCTCATATCAAAGAATAGTTTGAAAAATTCAGTGATTTTGTTTACAGCATAATAACTTTGTTTTTGTTTTATGTTAACGTTCAGACAGCAAACTAATCTTAATCGGTGTACAGTTGTATGAATTACACACATGTAAATTCTTGTATTTCAGTATCCCAAATCAAGATACTGAACAGTTCTTTCTGCTGCCACAAAAACACCCTCCTTCTTTTCAAGAATGTCATATATGTAGATTCAAACTTCACTTAGCATAGTGCCTTTGAGATTCATCCAAATTACTTAAGTTAGGGTGGTGTTAATAAGCACTTGAAAAGTGGGTCAATATGCATATAAAAAGAAGTTCCACATTACCTTTAGGTAAGTGCAAATTAAAACCACAGTGTGGTAACACTACACACCTATCAGAATGGATAAAAGAAAAATACTGAAGAGACCTGGAGTTGGTTAAGTATGTGGAACTAGAACTCTCATATACTACTAGTGGGAATAAAAAACAGGGAACAATTTGGCAATTTTGTGAAAGATTAAGCATACATCTAATATTACTTAACAATGGGAAAATTGAAAACTTATGTCTAGAATAATAGCTTTTATAATAATTAGTTTTTTTCAGAAGTGCTTACATAAATATGATTAATACCAGACTTTCAAGATAAAATGGTGGTCTCATTTGACTTGAGAGTACACTCTTGATTGAATTGATCAGGAGTTTCATGGTCATTATATGATCTGCTTTGATACTACCTGCAACCATGTGCCTGAGGATATTGCAAAGACTGGATAGAATAATGATAGGGGAGATGCAGGGAGAGGCATGGATTCTGTGGGAGCTCCTTTTTAAAATTTGTGTAATAGGTTTGCTATCTCTTGAAAAAGATAAAAACCTAATACTGAGAGAAGACAGTATATTGTTTTTCCCTTATTTTCTTTGCAATATAAATTCATTGTCATATAATGACAATGAGAAGGCATTCAACCTATTGTGTGACAAGAATCTAAGTTTGGAAAGATGTAAATGACACAAATTGAGCTTTTTGCTGTGATGTGCTTTTAGTTTTTTTTTTTATGAAACCAGGATGATGATTTAAAACACTCTTAAGCTTTGGGAGGTTATGATGAATTCAGATTCCACTGGGAATTTTTTTTTTTACATTGTTCCATAATTCTAACAAATTAATTTTGGACTTTGTGAAACATACCCGTAGTATACTTACTTATGCTTACTGTCAGTATAGAAGTTTAAAAATATATATACATATTATCATAGGCAAAAAAGTAGTAATTCCAAGTGCTGAGAATAGTGTTTAGTTTTCGGAGACATCTGTGAATAATCACAAATGAGTGAATACATACACTAATCTTGTGATCTGGAGTATTCGTAATTCTTAATTATATAAATTTATATGATATTCAGATAAAATGGATTATACATGTAATGAAGGGACAGGTAATGCAGAGGAAGGAGAATGTTAGCAACAGACTGAAACCTGAGACTTGATTTATTTTTTCTTTTTCCCATCATGCCTCTTTTATTTATATTTATTTTCATCATTCCTTTTATTCTTTGACATGTGTGGGCCTCCCATTGCAGCCGCCTCTCCCACTGCAGAGCACTAGCTCTGGGCGCATGCCCTCCAGAGCACGCCAGCTCGCAATTGGACACATTGACCCAACTGCTTCTTGGTACATGGGATCCTCCCAGGCCAGGGATCTAACTGGTGCCCCTTGCACTGCAAGGTGGACTCTCCACCCAGGGGTCATCAGGGAAGCCCTTGATTTACTTTTTTAAGTGGTTGATAACACATTGATTTTGAGGAAATGTTTTATCCAGCAAGAGCCAAATAATGAAAACTTAAGAATAGTCTTCTAAAACTGGCCACACCATAGGAACAAATTTCAAGTTGGTATGACTAGAACTTTAAGATTATAGCAGAATTTTATAAAAGAAACAAGGAAAAACAAAAGAAAAAAAAAAGCAGAGAAATAAAAATTCCCAGAATCATTGTCACTCAGATGTATACATATTGGTAAAACTTTCCAAATGAAAATTCAGTCAGGGCTGATTCAGATTGATGTGTGGCAGTAAACAACAAAACTGTAAACAACAACAACAACAAAAATTCAGTCAGCCACCTAAATAAATTTCCATAGTTCCAAACATCCTTTTATTAACAAAATTGGAATATTTCATTTCCATGACAAAACAGACAATAGTGATATAAGTTTTCCATATATCTAAAATACACTTGAATTTGATACACTTGAGTATACATCTGAATATGTGTTGATAATAGATGCAGTATAACCAGGCTTCATTTTTACAAACTGGCTTTCAATGACTTGTATACTCAATTTGGAATATTTTGACCTCTTGTTCATGGACCATGAGAAAATGCACATTCATTCTTCTATCTACCCATTGCCCCCTTGTAAGTAATTGAACAATTTTGCATGTTTATGTATACACCTTCTACTTTGCTAGAAGAAGAACTAAAAGTATTTATCACTTTCACTAAATGTTTTATGCTCTGCAGGAAAATAGTATTCTTAGCATAGAAATAGAAATGTGGAACTGATCACAGAGGCATGTTGATAGAAATAACCTTCATATCTAGTTAGATGTGATGGCAGACAGAGATTAGTCACATTCTATCATGTGACAATGTTTTTCTTCTTGCCTTGCACTGTAATTCAAGTGTTGCATTTTTTCCTCCGTAGCTGCTCAGTATTTGTTTGTCTCCCCGAATAGCTGAGAGGTGTTTTGATACCAGTATTGTGCTTGGCACATCTTTCCATCTGCGTCTGTACCTTGCACCTAAGAGTCTCAAACTAGACTGATTAACTGAAGGATAGAAAAATCTAAATTCACAAGGCATTGTTTCCTATAGTCCACCACCTTCATGATTTTTACCACATCTATGTGATACTGGATTTTTTTTTTTTTTGGCCTATTTTTTTCCTAACACCAATGTCTTTTAAATCAAATTATTTTCTTTAATAAACTTAACATACATAATTAAATCTAGAAAATCAGCTTCATTTTTCATAACCAAAGAAAACTGCAAAGTAAATCCAATGAAGCCTGAACAATGTTATCAAGTTTTCATCATACAGGAGTGTCCACCCAAGGCGCTAGGCTTATTGTTATTCCTCTTTAGAAAGTCAGTTTGCAAATTGCAGATTGTGGATAAAGACTCATTACAGATAAACAGAGATTCTATCTTTAATATGATTGGATGAGCTGAAAGAAAACAGAAAAGAGAAACTTTCTAATTATTGATTTCAGTGTTTTTAATGCTATGCATATGTAACACATGAAATTATCCTGGATAATAGCAGCTATATCTAAAATACACTTGAATTTGATACACTTGAGTATACATCTGAATATGTGTTGATAATAGATGCAGTATAACCAGGCTTCATTTTTACAAACTGGCTTTCAATGACTTGTATACTCAATTTGGAATATTTTGACCTCTTGTTCATGGACCATGAGAAAATGCACATTCATTCTTCTATCTACCCATTGCCCCCTTGTAAGTAATTGAACAATTTTGCATGTTTATGTATACACCTTCTACTTTGCTAGAAGAAGAACTAAAAGTATTTATCACTTTCACTAAATGTTTTATGCTCTGCAGGAAAATAGTATTCTTAGCATAGAAATAGAAATTTGGAACTGATCACAGAGGCATGTTGATAGAAATAACCTTCATATCTAGTTAGATGTGATGGCAGACAGAGATTAGTCACATTCTATCATGTGACAATGTTTTTCTTCTTGCCTTGCACTGTAATTCAAGTGTTGCATTTTTTCCTCCGTAGCTGCTCAGTATTTGTTTGTCTCCCCGAATAGCTGAGAGGTGTTTTGATACCAGTATTGTGCTTGGCACATCTTTCCATCTGCGTCTGTACCTTGCACCTAAGAGTCTCAAACTAGACTGATTAACTGAAGGATAGAAAAATCTAAATTCACAAGGCATTGTTTCCTATAGTCCACCACCTTCATGATTTTTACCACATCTATGTGATACTGGATTTTTTTTTTTTGGCCTATTTTTTTCCTAACACCAATGTCTTTTAAATCAAATTATTTTCTTTAATAAACTTAACATACATAATTAAATCTAGAAAATCAGCTTCATTTTTCATAACCAAAGAAAACTGCAAAGTAAATCCAATGAAGCCTGAACAATGTTATCAAGTTTTCATCATACAGGAGTGTCCACCCAAGGCGCTAGGCTTATTGTTATTCCTCTTTAGAAAGTCAGTTTGCAAATTGCAGATTGTGGATAAAGACTCATTACAGATAAACAGAGATTCTATCTTTAATATGATTGGATGAGCTGAAAGAAAACAGAAAAGAGAAAAACTTTCTAATTATTGATTTCAGTGTTTTTTTAATGCTATGCATATGTAACACATGAAATTATCCTGGATAATAGCAGCTATATAGTACACTGATATATAAAGTGATCTTAGTAGGACATAGGATCTTGATTGCAAATGATGTTATATTGAATGTTCCAATATACACTGAAATACTATAGTGACATTTATTTGACTTGCTTTAGAGCAGTTAACCAACATGCTGTTCATTCAGAAAAGGAAGTCCAAGTAGCTTGAATGAACGTGCTGTTCATTCAGAAAAGGAAGTCCAAAGTAGTCAAAGAGAGTTACACGAGTCTCTTGCAGTATCTCTTCATCCAGGCTACATCTTGCAGTTATGTGCCAAATTCCTTCAGTCATGTCCGACTCATTGCAATCCCATGGACTGTAGCCTGCCAAGCTCCTCTGTCCATGGGATTTTCCAGGCATGAATACTGGAGTGGGTTGCCATTTCCTGCTCCAGTTAGCTGAATACCGATGTCATGGTCTCATCCTGGTCTAAGTAGGTTAGTATCTTAAGAGGTAAGCTTTCAGCATTGGTATCTTTCTTTAAAACTCTCTAAGGAGTTTTAACATGCAACCAGGGTAAAAACAAATGGTCTGTGTCCAGTATTAGACATTCAGTGTAGGCTGAACATTTTACATTCTTAGTGAATGATAGTCATCATGTAAAAAAAGAAATTCAAAGTATTTCCTTCTTGGACAATTTCTTGAGGGTAAATAATTATATTTTCTGATATTAGCTTTATGGTTTGTTATCTTCTGTGTTAAAATTGGTCTTCAATGCTAGTAGTCAGAAAATAGCAAGAAATGCAAACTTCACATGTATTTCTAGAGTGAGGGAGAGAAACCCCCAAAGTGGTGTTGGCTTCATCTGTTACCATGTTGTCACAATCAAAAATGTCACAAACCCTGCAAATTTGAAGCCTGAACAATGTTATCAAGTTTTCATCATACAGGAGTGTCCACCCAAGGCGCTAGGCTTATTGTTATTCCTCTTTAGAAAGTCAGTTTGCAAATTGCAGATTGTGGATAAAGACTCATTACAGATAAACAGAGATTCTATCTTTAATATGATTGGATGAGCTGAAAGAAAACAGAAAAGAGAAAAACTTTCTAATTATTGATTTCAGTGTTTTTAATGCTATGCATATGTAACACATGAAATTATCCTGGATAATAGCAGCTATATAGTACACTGATATATAAAGTGATCTTAGTAGGACATAGGATCTTGATTGCAAATGATGTTATATTGAATGTTCCAATATACACTGAAATACTATAGTGACATTTATTTGACTTGCTTTAGAGCAGTTAACCAACATGCTGTTCATTCAGAAAAGGAAGCCCAAAGTAGCTTGAATGAACGTGCTGTTCATTCAGAAAAGGAAGTCCAAAGTAGTCAAAGAGAGTTACACGAGTCTCTTGCAGTATCTCTTCATCCAGGCTACATCTTGCAGTTATGTGCCAAATTCCTTCAGTCATGTCCGACTCATTGCAATCCCATGGACTGTAGCCTGCCAAGCTCCTCTGTCCATGGGATTTTCCAGGCATGAATACTGGAGTGGGTTGCCATTTCCTGCTCCAGTTAGCTGAATACCGATGTCATGGTCTCATCCTGGTCTAAGTAGGTTAGTATCTTAAGAGGTAAGCTTTCAGCATTGGTATCTTTCTTTAAAACTCTCTAAGGAGTTTTAACATGCAACCAGGGTAAAAACAAATGGTCTGTGTCCAGTATTAGACATTCAGTGTAGGCTGAACATTTTACATTCTTAGTGAATGATAGTCATCATGTAAAAAAAGAAATTCAAAGTATTTCCTTCTTGGACAATTTCTTGAGGGTAAATAATTATATTTTCTGATATTAGCTTTATGGTTTGTTATCTTCTGTGTTAAAATTGGTCTTCAATGCTAGTAGTCAGAAAATAGCAAGAAATGCAAACTTCACATGTATTTCTAGAGTGAGGGAGAGAAACCCCCAAAGTGGTGTTGGCTTCATCTGTTACCATGTTGTCACAATCAAATAACAAGGTGGGAATAGTGTCTAAGTTCTGCCACCTTGTGAAATAAAAAATCTTACTGCATTATGCTTGGATCCCCACTTCAGCTAACTACCTTCCCAAAATTTTACATTGATGTATAGTATACAGGATGAGTTTTCTTAGTTTCTCCAAGTAATTCAGGTTTTGAAGACCTGGCTTCTTATCCGTGGCAAAGTACACAAGCAAGAAATTGAGAATATTATTTTCCTTCTAGTATATTTTTTGTTTCAGTTATTGTGGTCTTCATCTCTAGTTTTTCTTCATGTTTTCTCTTTGTTTAAAACATGTAACTTCCTGCTATCTTCATCCATTCCCCTCCAGAGTTCTTTGATCATCTTTAGATCATTACTCTGAGCTCCTTCTCAGACAAAATGCCTTTCTCCAGTTCACTTAGTTCTTCTGGGGTTTTATCTTGTCTCCTTCATCTGGAATATGTTCCTCTGCTGCCTCTTTTTGTCAGAGTTGCTATTTGTACTTTTATGTCTATGGTAGGATAGTTCTGTTTCTCAAACTTGGAGAAATTCTGTGGGTTCCAGCAGTGCAATCCCCTTTGGTCACCCATGCTATGTACTTTGGGGGTTTCCCCTAAGAGGGCTGCTTGGGTTCTTCTGTTGTGATGTCTGACTGTGTGGGTGGTTTCATAGGCTTAGTTGGTCTCTAGTCTGGTTGTTGCTAGGCTTTGCTTTGTTCAGATACTGCTGAGCTTTTTGGGCTTTATGCAGCCTGTCTGCTGATGGGTGGGGCCGTGTTCCTGCCCAATTGGTTGTTTGGCCTCTGGTGTCTCAACACTGACAGCCATGGGCTCTTGGATAGGGCCAGGTCATGATGCTAATGAGCCAATATGGCAGCTGTTTTTCTATTTCCCCAATCCATCTAGAAATTTATGTCCCATTCAGTAAGAAGTGTTCTTGAGGGTAAATAATTATATTTTCTGATATTAGCTTTATGGTTTGTTATCTTCTGTGTTAAAATTGGTCTTCAATGCTAGTAGTCAGAAAATAGCAAGAAATGCAAACTTCACATGTATTTCTAGAGTGAGGAGAGAAACCCCCAAAGTGGTGTTGGCTTCATCTGTTACCATGTTGTCACAATCAAATAACAAGGTGGGAATAGTGTCTAAGTTCTGCCACCTTGTGAAATAAAAAATCTTACTGCATTATGCTTGGATCCCCACTTCAGCTAACTACCTTCCCAAAATTTTACATTGATGTATAGTATACAGGATGAGTTTTCTTAGTTTCTCCAAGTAATTCAGGTTTTGAAGACCTGGCTTCTTATCCGTGGCAAAGTACACAAGCAAGAAATTGAGAATATTATTTTCCTTCTAGTATATTTTTTGTTTCAGTTATTGTGGTCTTCATCTCTAGTTTTTCTTCATGTTTTCTCTTTGTTTAAAACATGTAACTTCCTGCTATCTTCATCCATTCCCCTCCAGAGTTCTTTGATCATCTTTAGATCATTACTCTGAGCTCCTTCTCAGACAAAATGCCTTTCTCCAGTTCACTTAGTTCTTCTGGGGTTTTATCTTGTCTCCTTCATCTGGAATATGTTCCTCTGCTGCCTCTTTTTGTCAGAGTTGCTATTTGTACTTTTATGTCTATGGTAGGATAGTTCTGTTTCTCAAACTTGGAGAAATTCTGTGGGTTCCAGCAGTGCAATCCCCTTTGGTCACCCATGCTATGTACTTTGGGGGTTTCCCCTAAGAGGGCTGCTTGGGTTCTTCTGTTGTGATGTCTGACTGTGTGGGTGGTTTCATAGGCTTAGTTGGTCTCTAGTCTGGTTGTTGCTAGGCTTTGCTTTGTTCAGATACTGCTGAGCTTTTTGGGCTTTATGCAGCCTGTCTGCTGATGGGTGGGGCCGTGTTCCTGCCCAATTGGTTGTTTGGCCTCTGGTGTCTCAACACTGACAGCCATGGGCTCTTGGATAGGGCCAGGTCATGATGCTAATGAGCCAATATGGCAGCTGTTCTATTTCCCCAATCCATCTGATGCCAGTGTCTATGTTCCCAGGGTGAGCCTTAGCTCATACTAGGAAAATTTCCAAGGCCACATTAAGTTTGGCCCATACTCCTAACAAATTGCCACTTGTGCCCTGAGTCCCAGTATGCATGAGGTTTTGTGTGCATCATTAGCAGTGAAGTCTCTATTTCTTCAGTCCTGTGAGGCTACTGCAATTAAGACCTGCTGGATTTCAAAGCCACATGCTCTAAGGGCTTGTCTTCCATTTATCAGAACCCCAGACTGTGAAGCCTGATAAGGGGCTCCGAACTTTCACTCTTGTGCAAGGACATCTACAATAGAATTATTTTTCATTTTGGGGGTCGGGGAGGTCTGTATGACTTTATTATATTGTGAGTCTACCCTTCTACCCATCTCACTGTGGTTCCTTCTTTATGTCTTTAGTTGGAGAAAATGTTTTCTGGAAGGTTCCAGTCTTTTTAAATTTTTTTTTAATTATGAAATTATGATAACACATTTCCAGGAGACTTGGAAAATGTAGAACAAAGTTACATATAGTTCTACTACATATTATAATTATTTCTTAAGTAGATAAATTAAAATTGTATTGGAGTATCCGTATCAAACTCTCAAAAATTAATTGAATGAATATGTAGAACAGTAACAGGATACAGTAGAACTGAAAACACCATGATAGGTTCCAGTCTTTGCAGGAAGTTATGGTTTGGGTATGCTTGTGAGGAGAGGTGAGTCCAGGGACTCTACTTGGCCATCTTGGTCACTCTGAGAATATTATTTTTATCATTTTGTAAATTATCACATAAAAGTGCTTTGTAAATGAAGAAATATATTAAGAATGTGTCAATACCAAAAATCATTATTTACAACATAAGAAGTCCTGGATCCATGGGTATGTCTTTCTTAGCACAATTTAGCATCAGTACTTTTCTTTTTTTTTAAAGATTTATTTATTTATTTTGGTGGGGGTGGGGTAGGGAGGGAGGGGAGCAGCCAGGCCACTTCTATTGGTCTTTCATTTGTCCATTTTCATCCGTCTTTGTTCTTTGGCCTGCGTGGGCCTCCTATCGCGTTGGCCTCTGTCATCGCAGAGCACTGGCTCTGGGCACATGCGCTCCAGAGCTCCGGCTCAGTAGTTGGACGCATCAGTCCAGCCGCTCCGCGGCACGTGGCATCTTCCCAGGCCGGGGATCGAACTGGTGTCCCTTGCACTGCAAGGCGGTGTCCTTACCAACTGAACCACCAGGGAAGCACAGTACTTTTCTTTTTTCTCTCTCTCTTTTTTTTTTTTTTTAAATTTTGGCCTCTTTTATTGGTTATTTATTTATTTCTATCCATCTTTATTCTTTGGCCAGTGTGGGCCTCCCATCGCAGTGGCCTCTCATTGCAGAGTACGGGCTATGGGCACACGTGCTGCAGAGTGCTGACTCGTGACTGGGCGCACCAGTCCAGCCACTCCACAGCATGTGGGATCTTCCCGGGCCAGGGATTGAACTGGCGCCTCTTGCACTGCAAGGCAGGTTCTCTACCCACTGGACCACCATGGAAGCCCAGTATCAGTACTTTTCTTTGTTATCTGACAGCCCTAGACAATTAACATGACTTTAAACTTGCTTTCATTGGTTGACTTTGGCCTTATTTCCTTTTTAACCTCCATAAATATTTTCAATATATGTTATTTGAATTTTCACACACAAGGAATTGATAGCATTTAATGAAGAGAGTGATAGAAATCATTGGATGGCATTTTATATAAGCAACTCATTTTAATATTATCTAGAACTGTTATGTACACACATTTGTACAGAGAGTGAGTTTTACCAAGTTAATTTTCACAAATGTTAACTCTTTAAAGATAATCTTTTTCTCACTGATTGAGTCAATATTTTGGAAAAATACTCTTTGTTTTGTTAATTGCTATGTACTTACAAAGTTTTGGAGGACAACACTGTTTATATATATATATATACATATATATATATATATATATCTTGCACTTAGATCTATTATTTTGGTTTTAACATTCAAGTCTAAACCAAATTTTTAAGTACTTTTTTTGTTGTTGTTATGAAATGTATGTAAAGTATATAAAACATAACTATGGATCACTGAATCACCATTAATTGAAATAAAGCTCATGTTACAACCCACCATTTCTGGAAATATTATCAATGTCCCAGAAAATAGCCTCATCCTTCTCCCAATTTCCACTTCCTTTTTGTTCTTTCAAAGTAATGATTGTTCTGACTTTGGCCTCTGTAGTTGAATTTTGCTTTTTAGTAAATTTTATACAAAGAAAAACAAACTACATGTGTGAATATGTCTGTTGCATCTATGTGTGACATCGTTTGCTCAAAGTTTTATTTTTCAGGTTTAATATGCTGCACAGAGCAGTAGTTCAGTAATTTGTATTGTTGTATAACATTTCACTGTGTAAATATGCCATATTTTATTTGTTCACTCTATTATTGATTTAGGTTATATAGATTTCTTATGAATATTGCAACTATGAACATTCTTGTCCGTGTCTTGGAGTAGACAATGCATGCGTTTCTTTTTGGAATAAATCTAGTAATGAACTTTCTGAGTAATAGGACACACAGGTACTCATCATTAGCAGATATTGCCAAAATGTTTTCCTTCCAGCAGTGCAAGAGTCCTAGGTGCTCCACATTCTCTCACTTTTAATTTATGTTTATTTAAATAAGCAACAGTAGCAATAACAAATCACAGTGAGGAAGGGCTAACCCAAAGAAAATGGACTTCAATGATAAGAATAGAATATGACCTGATTTTTTCCCTGTGTACGCTTTCTGTTCCTATGAGTGCTGTGGTTGTCTTTTCCACATTTCTCTTCTTTTTTTTTTTGTACGCCTTTCTGTTCTTGAAGTGGTATAGAAAAAATAATACACACATTTGTACAGAGAGTGAGTTTTACCAAGTTAATTTTCACAAATGTTAACTCTTTAAAGATAATCTTTTTCTCACTGATTGAGTCAATATTTTGGAAAAATACTCTTTGTTTTGTTAATTGCTATGTACTTACAAAGTTTTGGAGGACAACACTGTTTATATATATATATATACATATATATATATATATATATCTTGCACTTAGATCTATTATTTTGGTTTTAACATTCAAGTCTAAACCAAATTTTTAAGTACTTTTTTTGTTGTTGTTATGAAATGTATGTAAAGTATATAAAACATAACTATGGATCACTGAATCACCATTAATTGAAATAAAGCTCATGTTACAACCCACCATTTCTGGAAATATTATCAATGTCCCAGAAAATAGCCTCATCCTTCTCCCAATTTCCACTTCCTTTTTGTTCTTTCAAAGTAATGATTGTTCTGACTTTGGCCTCTGTAGTTGAATTTTGCTTTTTAGTAAATTTTATACAAAGAAAAACAAACTACATGTGTGAATATGTCTGTTGCATCTATGTGTGACATCGTTTGCTCAAAGTTTTATTTTTCAGGTTTAATATGCTGCACAGAGCAGTAGTTCAGTAATTTGTATTGTTGTATAACATTTCACTGTGTAAATATGCCATATTTTATTTGTTCACTCTATTATTGATTTAGGTTATATAGATTTCTTATGAATATTGCAACTATGAACATTCTTGTCCGTGTCTTGGAGTAGACAATGCATGCGTTTCTTTTTGGAATAAATCTAGTAATGAACTTTCTGAGTAATAGGACACACAGGTACTCATCATTAGCAGATATTGCCAAAATGTTTTCCTTCCAGCAGTGCAAGAGTCCTAGGTGCTCCACATTCTCTCACTTTTAATTTATGTTTATTTAAATAAGCAACAGTAGCAATAACAAATCACAGTGAGGAAGGGCTAACCCAAAGAAAATGGACTTCAATGATAAGAATAGAATATGACCTGATTTTTTTTTCCCCTGTGTACGCTTTCTGTTCCTATGAGTGCTGTGGTTGTCTTTTCCACATTTTCTCTTCTTTTGTTAAATATTCCAATTTTCCTTTGGTATCTGAAGTCCACATGTTGTTGGGGATGCTGATTTCATCTTTGATACTAGTGGTAAGATATAGATACATAATTACACCAAAATAATGAACATAATTCCATCCTCCAGCTATAGATTTGGTTTCTTATATATGAATTCATATGTATTCAGGCTGTTGTAATTCAGCCACCAGTTGTGTCTGACTCTTTGCAACCTCATGGACTGAGGCATACCAGGCCTCCCTGTTCCTCACCATCTCTCAAAGTTTGCCCAAGAGCATGTCCATTGCATTGCTGACAATTGCATGTCCACTGCATTGCTCTTCTCCTTCTGCCCTTAATCTTCCACAGTGTCAGGGTCTTTGCAGTTAGTCAGCTGTTCAAATCAGATGACCAAACTACTGGAGCTTCAATTTCAGTATCAGTTCTTCCAACGGATTTTCAGGGTTGATTTCCCTTAAGGCTGACCAGTTTGATCTCCTTCCTGTCCAAGGGACTCTCAGGAGTCTTCTCCAGCACCACAGTTTGAAGGTATCAATTCTTTGGCCCTCTGCCTTCTTTACAGTCTAACTCTCATGACTGTATGTGGCCACTGGGAGACCGTAGCCTTGACTATATTGACTTTTGTTAGCGGAATAATATCTTTGCTTTTCAGCACTCTGTCTTGGTTTATCATAGCTTTCCTGTCAAGAAGCAGTCATCTTCTGATTTCATGTATTCAGACTAGTGATTTACAAAATGAGACCTTCTAGGGACTTTTAGAAAATGAAACATCCGGAAGAGTTATCTCTGTTTTCATGGATGGAAGGAAGCAGAGAGGGAAGGAGCTACTGTCAGCATCTTGTGACCATACAATCTGAGTAATGAACTTTCTGAGTAATAGGACACACAGGTACTCATCATTAGCAGATATTGCCAAAATGTTTTCCTTCCAGCAGTGCAAGAGTCCTAGGTGCTCCACATTCTCTCACTTTTAATTTATGTTTATTTAAATAAGCAACAGTAGCAATAACAAATCACAGTGAGGAAGGGCTAACCCAAAGAAAATGGACTTCAATGATAAGAATAGAATATGACCTGATTTTTTTTTCCCCTGTGTACGCTTTCTGTTCCTATGAGTGCTGTGGTTGTCTTTTCCACATTTTCTTCTTTTGTTAAATATTCCAATTTTCCTTTGGTATCTGAAGTCCACATGTTGTTGGGGATGCTGATTTCATCTTTGATACTAGTGGTAAGATATAGATACATAATTACACCAAAATAATGAACATAATTCCATCCTCCAGCTATAGATTTGGTTTCTTATATATGAATTCATATGTATTCAGGCTGTTGTAATTCAGCCACCAGTTGTGTCTGACTCTTTGCAACCTCATGGACTGAGGCATACCAGGCCTCCCTGTTCCTCACCATCTCTCAAAGTTTGCCCAAGAGCATGTCCATTGCATTGCTGACAATTGCATGTCCACTGCATTGCTCTTCTCCTTCTGCCCTTAATCTTCCACAGTGTCAGGGTCTTTGCAGTTAGTCAGCTGTTCAAATCAGATGACCAAACTACTGGAGCTTCAATTTCAGTATCAGTTCTTCCAACGGATTTTCAGGGTTGATTTCCCTTAAGGCTGACCAGTTTGATCTCCTTCCTGTCCAAGGGACTCTCAGGAGTCTTCTCCAGCACCACAGTTTGAAGGTATCAATTCTTTGGCCCTCTGCCTTCTTTACAGTCTAACTCTCATGACTGTATGTGGCCACTGGGAGACCGTAGCCTTGACTATATTGACTTTTGTTAGCGGAATAATATCTTTGCTTTTCAGCACTCTGTCTTGGTTTATCATAGCTTTCCTGTCAAGAAGCAGTCATCTTCTGATTTCATGTATTCAGACTAGTGATTTACAAAATGAGACCTTCTAGGGACTTTTAGAAAATGAAACATCCGGAAGAGTTATCTCTGTTTTCATGGATGGAAGGAAGCAGAGAGGGAAGGAGCTACTGTCAGCATCTTGTGACCATACAATTAAGCCATCTTTGGGTTGAAGCTGATACCACGGAGGACAGAAGGACAAGATAGAAAGAATCTAAGTTGTTAAATGCATAGCTGAGAAGTTGAAATTAAGCACCAGGAAATATATCCTACATTATGTTTCAAGTTATATTTCTCTCCCAATTTAGTTTGAATATTCTGATGCTGTTTAGTCACTAAGTCATGCACAACTCTTTGTGACCTCATGGACTGTTACCTGCAAGAATCCTTGGTCCATGAGATTTCCCAGGAAAGAATACTGAAGCCAGTTGCCATTTCATTCTTCAGGGGATGTTGCTGACCCGGAGATCAAAAATACATCTCCTGTTTGGCAGGCAAATTATTTTTACCACTCAGCCACCTTGTGTGCATGCGTACTAAGTTGCTTCAGTTGCATCTGACTCTTTGTGACCCTAGGAACTGCAGCCTGCCAGCCTCCTCTGTCCATGGGGATTCTCCAGGCAAGATACTGGAGTGGGTTGCTATGTTCCCCTCCAGGGGATCTTCCAAATCCAGGGATTGAACTTGCCTCTCTTACCTCTCTTGCATTGGCAGGCAGTTTCTTTACCACTAGCACCACCTGGGAAGCCCAAATATTCTTATATGTGCAATAAATTTCATCTTTGCTGATAATACCCCACAGATACTTACTTGCTATGTGTCACCAGTTATTGTTAATAAACAGTTTGAATTTCATACATAATAATATATAAATCTGATAATTGACTTGGTCAAATAAACACACTCACCATGAGTTGACCTAATTATAAAAAAAAAATTGTGCATGGTATGATCTAAGGGGGTCACTGTAAGTGAATTTATACTTAGATACCCCCCTGCCCTAACTCTGGCCTCTGGCATATATACACTAATATGCACACTTGTGCATATAACACCCTTCCTGAAAGGTTTTTCACGGGTTCTTAGATGTTCTTTCTAGGAGATACAAAATCCCATAGGCCTCTAAAGGCCCTGTAAGAAGGAGCAACTTATGCCCCATTTCTCCTACTCACTAAGCCACAGTATTTGTCAAGAATGCCTGGTCCTCCAGGATGTAGAGAGTAAAGTCTCCTTTTGTAGTCAGATTCCAAGCCCCCTTTGCCCCCTGTGGATATATACTTACCTAGCAGAGCTGCTCCTACACTTGATACCAAAGTCCACCTTTTGCAGTGGCTGGAGGACATCCCTTGAGATGAATTAGCTTATGCCTGCCCTTGCAGTGTGCACTGCTTTCCAAGTCATGAAAGAGTTTTAGTGAGTCAGCTGATCACATCCATTAAGTTTAAATTATGAGCTCTGCTTTTATTCCACAGTGTGGGGAGATCAAATCTTTGTTATCTTCAATGGCAAGCTTATGATATTTGAATGGTATTAACTTTGTGCTGAAGGTGCTATACTCATATTGAACCCAGCCATAAACTAATTTCTTATCCTGAGGAAAATGAGTTTGAGCAACTATTTCTTTTAGATGATCTTATTTCTTGATAAATGTAGTTGCAAATTATTTTACCACTCAGCCACCTTGTGTGCATGCGTACTAAGTTGCTTCAGTTGCATCTGACTCTTTGTGACCCTAGGAACTGCAGCCTGCCAGCCTCCTCTGTCCATGGGGATTCTCCAGGCAAGATACTGGAGTGGGTTGCTATGTTCCCCTCCAGGGGATCTTCCAAATCCAGGGATTGAACTTGCCTCTCTTACCTCTCTTGCATTGGCAGGCAGTTTCTTTACCACTAGCACCACCTGGGAAGCCCAAATATTCTTATATGTGCAATAAATTCATCTTTGCTGATAATACCCACAGACACTTACTTGCTATGTGTCACCAGTTATTGTTAATAAACAGTTTGAATTTCATACATAATAATATATAAATCTGATAATTGACTTGGTCAAATAAACACACTCACCATGAGTTGACCAAATTTAAATAAAAAAAATTGTGCGTGGTATGATCTAAGGGGGTCACTGTAAGTGAATTTATACTTAGATACCCCCCTGCCCTAACTCTGGCCTCTGGCATATATACACTAATATGCACACTTGTGCATATAACACCCTTCCTGAAAGGTTTTTCACGGGTTCTTAGATGTTCTTTCTAGGAGATACAAAATCCCATAGGCCTCTAAAGGCCCTGTAAGAAGGAGCAACTTATGCCCCATTTCTCCTACTCACTAAGCCACAGTATTTGTCAAGAATGCCTGGTCCTCCAGGATGTAGAGAGTAAAGTCTCCTTTTGTAGTCAGATTCCAAGCCCCCTTTGCCCCCTGTGGATATATACTTACCTAGCAGAGCTGCTCCTACACTTGATACCAAAGTCCACCTTTTGCAGTGGCTGGAGGACATCCCTTGAGATGAATTAGCTTATGCCTGCCCTTGCAGTGTGCACTGCTTTCCAAGTCATGAAAGAGTTTTAGTGAGTCAGCTGATCACATCCATTAAGTTTAAATTATGAGCTCTGCTTTTATTCCACAGTGTGGGGAGATCAAATCTTTGTTATCTTCAATGGCAAGCTTATGATATTTGAATGGTATTAACTTTGTGCTGAAGGTGCTATACTCATATTGAACCCAGGCATAAACTAATTTCTTATCCTGAGGGAAAATGAGTTTGAGCAACTATTTCTTTTAGATGATCTTATTTCTTGATAAATGTAAAGTTGCAGATTCTTTGGCTCCATTTCTTTTCTCAAACCCTCGCAGCTTAATGGCTAGATATTTTGGATTGGGCAAACTAAAATGATTATTGGTAAATATCATTATTTTTCTTCTATTGTGAAACAGATAATTACAGGAACTTCAGGGTTTTAAAGATAAAGTGGGAGAATGTATGTGAAGTCCTTAAAGTTAAATGTAGAGCATGGTCAATACTTAATAGCTGGGCTTCCCTGGTGGTCCAGTGGGTAAGGACACCCCTTGCAGTGCAAGGGGCACTGGTTCGATCCCTGGCCTGGGAAGATTCCACGTGCCACAGAGCGGCTGGACTGATGTGTCCAATTACCAAGCCGGAGCTCTGGAGCGCATGTGCCCAGAGCCGGTGCTCGGCAGCGAGAGGGGCCACTGTGATGGGAGGCCCACATGGGCCAAAGAACAAAGATGGATGAAAATAGATAAATGAAAGACCAATGGAAGTGGCCCGCCTGCCCCACTCTGTCCCCAACCCCCCCCCCCAATACTTAATAGCCATTATAGGAATTAGTTATCTTAGGAAAACTAGTCAGAAAAAAAAAGATTACTTTTATACATTTTAATTGCAAATTTCATGCACTCATGGAATTTATAGTTTAGTAGTGGAAACAGGCAATAAGCAAATCGGTGAATACACATCGTGACAAATACTATGAAGTGGTCAAATAACTGGAAAGAAGAAAGAGTAGGGTGGCAAAGGAAGATAAAACTAAGTTAGTGGAAACAGGATAGTCATGAAGAAAATTTTTTTTGCAGTGGCTGGAGGACATCCCTTGAGATGAATTAGCGTATGCCTGCCCTTGCAGTGTGCACTGCTTTCCAAGTCATGAAAGAGTTTTAGTGAGGCAGCTGATCACATCCATTAAGTTTAAATTATGAGCTCTGCTTTTATTCCACAGTGTGGGGAGATCAAATCTTTGTTATCTTCAATGGCAAGCTTATGATATTTGAATGGTATTAACTTTGTGCTGAAGGTGCTATACTCATATTGAACCCAGGCATAAACTAATTTCTTATCCTGAGGGAAAATGAGTTTGAGCAACTATTTCTTTTAGATGATCTTATTTCTTGATAAATGTAAAGTTGCAGATTCTTTGGCTCCATTTCTTTTCTCAAACCCTCGCAGCTTAATGGCTAGATATTTTGGATTGGGCAAACTAAAATGATTATTGGTAAATATCATTATTTTTCTTCTATTGTGAAACAGATAATTACAGGAACTTCAGGGTTTTAAAGATAAAGTGGGAGAATGTATGTGAAGTCCTTAAAGTTAAATGTAGAGCATGGTCAATACTTAATAGCTGGGCTTCCCTGGTGGTCCAGTGGGTAAGGACACCCCTTGCAGTGCAAGGGGCACTGGTTCGATCCCTGGCCTGGGAAGATTCCACGTGCCACAGAGCGGCTGGACTGATGTGTCCAATTACCAAGCCGGAGCTCTGGAGCGCATGTGCCCAGAGCCGGTGCTCGGCAGCGAGAGGGGCCACTGTGATGGGAGGCCCACATGGGCCAAAGAACAAAGATGGATGAAAATAGATAAATGAAAGACCAATGGAAGTGGCCCGCCTGCCCCACTCTGTCCCCAACCCCCCCCCCCCAATACTTAATAGCCATTATAGGAATTAGTTATCTTAGGAAAACTAGTCAGAAAAAAAAAGATTACTTTTATACATTTTAATTGCAAATTTCATGCACTCATGGAATTTATAGTTTAGTAGTGGAAACAGGCAATAAGCAAATCGGTGAATACACATCGTGACAAATACTATGAAGTGGTCAAATAACTGGAAAGAAGATAGAGAGGGTCAGGTGGATGGCAAAGGAAGATAAAACAGTAAGGACTGTACATACCACATCTAAGAGTTCAAGTGCTACAACTAAACACCCCACAGGCCACCACTAAGACCTCTGTTTTTGTTTCCTCGATCATGTCCGACTCTTTGCCCCCCTTGGACTGCAGTACACCAGGCTTCTGTGTCCTTCATATCTCTCAGAGTTTACTCAAATTCATGTCCGTTGAGTCAGGGATGCCATCCAACCATCTCATCCTCTTCTCACCCCCTTCTCCTCATGCCCTCAATCTTTCCCAGCATCAGGCTCTTTTCCAGTGAGTTGGCTCTTCATATCTGGTGGCCTGAGTATTGGAGCTTCAGCATCAGTCTAAGACCTGGCAGAGCCAAATAAAAATTTTTTTAAAAAAAAATCTTACTTGAAAAAAAAGCTTATTAGAAATATTTACTAATGCAACGAGTTATTGTGAAATGTGTATGTGTTATGCAGTAAATGGCTGGATCACTGGAGTGTATGCACACAGGCCAGCCTATCACACCTACAGAGTTGACAAAAATATCAAATTAAATGATGCACAAGTGTTTCAAAAGTCATAAGGCTTCGCATCTGAATTCTAAGGGGCTTGAGCGGGAGGGAGGCAGGGATGCCTGGCTAATAGATCCATGAGAAAGTTGCTCTGTGGACCTGTGTGACGTCTGGGAGCTTACAGTTCTGGAACAGAGCCATGGTGTCCAGCTGTTGTTAAGGACACCTGATATGTGAGTGTGCTCTGAGTAGGTTTTTACTGCACACTGAAGAAACTGGGTTTGTAATGGACCATGTATATATGTTAAATTATATATTTTAAACCCACACATGAAAAAGCCACAAGGCATTATATAAGTATGCTTTTACATTATATATTGGGCCCCCAAGTGGCTCAGTGGTCAAGAATCTACCTGCCAGTGCAGGAGATGCTGGAGACGCAGGTTCCATCCCTGGGTGAGGAAGAGCCCCTGGAGGAGGAAATGGCAACCCACTCAGTATTCTTGCCTGGAAAATTCCGTGGACAGAGAAGCCTGCTGGATTACAGACCATGGGATTGCAAAGGGTGGGACACAACAGAGCGACTGAGTACACGCATACAAGTTAAGATAGCCCCAAAAATGAAGCTAAAAGTTGTAATAGTCTTCAAAAAAAAAAAAATACAATTTCAACAAAGGATAAATGTTCATAAAGCCAAGAAAGAATTATTTTTAACAAGCATCTGTATGAAGTGTATACCTATGACAGATTTGGGTTTATGTATAGCAGTAAACAACAAAACTAAATGGAAAGTAAAAATAAATTTTAAAAAACAGTAAGGAAATATCTCTACTCATATTGGGAAGGTGATTTTTGTGTTGGAAATTGGAAGATTATACGAAATAATCATGCTCAGTATCAGCTTGGGAGGTGGAGAGAAGAAAAGATTTTAGGCAGGCAAATAAAAATATATGTTCTGTATATTTATGATGTCAAATACCAGTGTATATTGATAATATCCAAGTGAAAAAACCAATGTTTTTATGGTTTCTCATTCTAATGTGTGCTATTAAACTACCCTAGGAAAATACAATGCCTGCATCTTTACTTCTAAAAAACTGAGAGCTTTATTGAATCTGAAAATATGAAATACATTGATTGAAATTTAAAAGTGCATAAACTGCATGGTTAATCTTCACAGTGGCAAGTATCCAAAATATGTCCGGAAATACACGTATTTAAAATCTACTGACTAATCGAGAGCAACCTTGCAATGAAAATATATTCAGTATTTGTTTTAATTTTTTCTTAAATAATATTTTTTTCTCATTATAAACATGAATTCATTATATTCACATCATGCATAAAGCTGTAAAGATGAAAATTAGAACAATCTAATTTACAACGGAGAAATTCAGTCCAAAGAGCTAAAGCATGAAGCTGGGAATCTGTGCTCGCTTTTAAAGAGCCTACCTCAACATGCACACGCACACACGCACACACATACACACAAGCATACAAGGGTAAGCAGCCCTGGTTCAAACTTTGGGACTGAGATTCTTAAATTTTAATATGCATGTGAACCATTTGAAGATCATGTTAGAGATTCTGATGCAGGAGTCCAGGTTGGCTCAGGGTCCTACATTTAGCCTGCTGGATTACAGACCATGGGATTGCAAAGGGTGGGACACAACAGAGCGACTGAGTACACGCATACAAGTTAAGATAGCCCCAAAAATGAAGCTAAAAGTTGTAATAGTCTTCAAAAAAAAAAAAATACAATTTCAACAAAGGATAAATGTTCATAAAGCCAAGAAAGAATTATTTTTAACAAGCATCTGTATGAAGTGTATACCTATGACAGATTTGGGTTTATGTATAGCAGTAAACAACAAAACTAAATGGAAAGTAAAAATAAATTTTAAAAAACAGTAAGGAAATATCTCTACTCATATTGGGAAGGTGATTTTTGTGTTGGAAATTGGAAGATTATACGAAATAATCATGCTCAGTATCAGCTTGGGAGGTGGAGAGAAGAAAAGATTTTAGGCAGGCAAATAAAAATATATGTTCTGTATATTTATGATGTCAAATACCAGTGTATATTGATAATATCCAAGTGAAAAAACCAATGTTTTTATGGTTTCTCATTCTAATGTGTGCTATTAAACTACCCTAGGAAAATACAATGACTGCATTTTTCCTCCTACAAAACTGAGAGCTTTATTGAATCTGAAAATATGAAATACATTGATTGAAATTTAAAAGTGCATAAACTGCATGGTTAATCTTCACAGTGGCAAGTATCCAAAATATGTCCGGAAATACACGTATTTAAAATCTACTGACTAATCGAGAGCAACCTTGCAATGAAAATATATTCAGTATTTGTTTTAATTTTTTCTTAAATAATATTTTTTTCTCATTATAAACATGAATTCATTATATTCACATCATGCATAAAGCTGTAAAGATGAAAATTAGAACAATCTAATTTACAACGGAGAAATTCAGTCCAAAGAGCTAAAGCATGAAGCTGGGAATCTGTGCTCGCTTTTAAAGAGCCTACCTCAACATGCACACGCACACACGCACACACATACACACAAGCATACAAGGGTAAGCAGCCCTGGTTCAAACTTTGGGACTGAGATTCTTAAATTTTAATATGCATGTGAACCATTTGAAGATCATGTTAGAGATTCTGATGCAGGAGTCCAGGTTGGCTCAGGGTTCTACATTTCTGGAAATTTCCGAGGAAATTCTCATGCTGCTGGTCCAGGGCTATTGGTTGGATGGCTTACTAGCAGGTTTCTGAGAACTCACAAAGATGAAAACTTTATAGTCTTTTCTAGCACTGTGTTTCTGGAATTATCATTCAAATGATCAAAAATGTTATTTATTATTTAAGAATAATGTTAATTTCAGCCCTTTACCCTCTATAAGATTATGTTTAGTTTATAAAGGGTGCAAGAGGGAATAATCACTTCTACAGGCCATTACATTTAGATAGATGCCTTTATGTAGAAGTTTGAGTTTGCTCTCATTCTATACAACTTTTAAGTCAGTTTTCTTGCATCATTATCAGTGTATTTCTGCCCAGCCTTTCCCATGGAGTTCACAGTTCCACAGAGTGCCTTATCTAATGTGCATCTGCATTATCCCTAGAGCACCCACCTGTATGTGAGGAGGTCTTGACTGCAAAGAATTTTGGAGAAAAAGCCAATTTTGAATGAGAGAGGCTTTTTTTTTTCTTTTTCTTTTTTTTTTTTTGAATAAAACTGGAAGCAATCCCAGATTATTCATCAGCCCCATTAATTTAGACCTCAGCTGGGAACACTCTAAAGAATAAAAACTTCATTTATTTATAATGTAGGGGTTCATTATTTTTCTTCCTGGATAACATCTGTTTTTAGTTCTTCTCAGCCCGTATTAGATCAAAGTCTAGAAGCAGTGTCGATAGACTCAGGTTTTAGTTACGAGGTTGGAACTGTTGATATAAATCTATTTTCAGGGCTACGTGTCAGGTACTGCTCTTAATAAGCATTATCTTAACCTTGCACAGAAGTGTGATAGAACAATAATATTAATTCCATTTTAAAGATGAGAACTTTGTGAGGCTAGCAAGGTTGAATCATTTGCCCAAGGCCATAAAAGAGTAAGTGATAGGCAAGATATGAAGTCAAACCAGGTAGTTTCTGAGTATATGCTGTTAATTTCTCTAGTCCGTTTTATCTCTTTAAACCTAGTGTAAACTTTGGGACTGAGACTCTTAAATTTTAATATGCATGTGAACCATTTGAAGATCATGTTAGAGATTCTGATGCAGGAGTCCAGGTTGGCTCAGGGTTCTACATTTCTGGAAATTTCCGAGGAAATTCTCATGCTGCTGGTCCAGGGCTATTGGTTGGATGGCTTACTAGCAGGTTTCTGAGAACTCACAAAGATGAAAACTTTATAGTCTTTTCTAGCACTGTGTTTCTGGAATTATCATTCAAATGATCAAAAATGTTATTTATTATTTAAGAATAATGTTAATTTCAGCCCTTTACCCTCTATAAGATTATGTTTAGTTTATAAAGGGTGCAAGAGGGAATAATCACTTCTACAGGCCATTACATTTAGATAGATGCCTTTATGTAGAAGTTTGAGTTTGCTCTCATTCTATACAACTTTTAAGTCAGTTTTCTTGCATCATTATCAGTGTATTTCTGCCCAGCCTTTCCCATGGAGTTCACAGTTCCACAGAGTGCCTTATCTAATGTGCATCTGCATTATCCCTAGAGCACCCACCTGTATGTGAGGAGGTCTTGACTGCAAAGAATTTTGGAGAAAAAGCCAATTTTGAATGAGAGAGGCTTTTTTTTTTCTTTTTCTTTTTGAATAAAACTGGAAGCAATCCCAGATTATTCATCAGCCCCATTAATTTAGACCTCAGCTGGGAACACTCTAAAGAATAAAAACTTCATTTATTTATAATGTAGGGGTTCATTATTTTTCTTCCTGGATAACATCTGTTTTTAGTTCTTCTCAGCCCGTATTAGATCAAAGTCTAGAAGCAGTGTCGATAGACTCAGGTTTTAGTTACGAGGTTGGAACTGTTGATATAAATCTATTTTCAGGGCTACGTGTCAGGTACTGCTCTTAATAAGCATTATCTTAACCTTGCACAGAAGTGTGATAGAACAATAATATTAATTCCATTTTAAAGATGAGAACTTTGTGAGGCTAGCAAGGTTGAATCATTTGCCCAAGGCCATAAAAGAGTAAGTGATAGGCAAGATATGAAGTCAAACCAGGTAGTTTCTGAGTATATGCTGTTAATTTCTCTAGTCCGTTTTATCTCTTTATGACTAAGTAGGCATCCTGAAGTATGACCAAATCTGTCACTGACTCTTTTATGTGAAATAATCTATTTGATTACTGTTTTGGCATTCAGTAAATGACAACTCTAAGAGAATTACTAGGTGAAATTCCATAAAGTAGTATTCCTTTTAAGAAGTATCCCTTTTCTTTTCACTTAATCTATTTTTCCTCCTGGCTTTCCAGAAAATAATAATAATGGTAGCATGGCACTGTCATATTTGGATTATTTACTTGATAGTATGAGAAAATGGTCTGAACACGCAGAACAAACCATTTAACGTACATTTCCTTTCATTGAAAAAACTAATAGGGTGCATTTGTCAGAGAGAAAAGAGGGAGGGAGAGAGAAACTTCAAGGGCGAGGAAGCAGGAGGTTTTGATGCTTTTGAAAAGGAACTTTTGGCTGAACAAATTAAATAGTGATAAAATTTCATAATGATGACATCAAACATCCAATGGGTCAACTACATTCTTTTCTCAATGAGAGGAATTTGAAATTTGCTATATCAGATAACTTTTTTCTTCTTAAACTAGTAAGATTCAGGTCATAGGATTAGAACTCTTATTACACAGAGTTCATCAGAGCTCTGGAGAAATGATGAATTGAGGTTTAAGAGGAAATTTCTTAGCAGACAACTGCTCCCTGCCTGCACTGAAGTAGTTCTCTTTGAGTGCTGGTTGAAGCTTTGTCCAGCCCCTCACACATACCCTCCAGGGGTCCTCTATGAAATTCAAATTTTATTTAACTTTTTATGCTAACTGAAGTGCAAAATGTAAGACTGGCTATGTTAGATTTCATGAAAGCCTATGACTAGTTTTTATGTTTCCTATTGTAAAGCTTTAAAGGGATAAAAAGATTACTTATAAGTTGATCCATGCCAGTGATTACTTTTAAAACTTCATCTCTCATTCTCAAACCAAATTAATCACATAATCAGCTTTCTTCTATCATCTTTAGTCATCTGTCTATGCATATGAATATATATATATATATATGTGTGTATGTCTGTATTGACAGATGAGTATAATATGTGGTTTAGGAATATATATATATTTTTTCTTTCAAGGTAATGTGGCAGTGATTTGATTTCTGACAAGATTCAGCCTTACCATCTCTTTAAGAAAATAACCTGAAGACGAGGATCTGTATGAGAAACTATTTTGTATTATTTTTTAAAATTTTAGCTTCTTTTATTGGTCCTTCATTTATTTATTTTCATCCATCTTAATTATTTGGCCTGTGTGGGCCTCCCATCAAAGTGGCCTGTCTCATTGCAGAGCACCAGCTCTGGGTGCATACACCCCAGAGTGCTGGCTCGTAATTGGACACATGGGTCCAACCGCTCTGCGACAATGTGGGATCTTCCCAGGCCAGGGATCAAACCAGTGCCCCTTGCACTGCAAGGCGGACTCTACCTACTGGACCACCAGGGAAGCCCCTATTTTGTATTTTTTAATTTCACCATAAGCATAAAAAGTAACCAATAATTACTAAATATTGATAAAAATGAAAACTGCAAGGTTTTGCAACCCCCCTAGATCTGCAAAATATAAGCTTGTGTGTATGTGTGTACCAGTGCTGGGTGGAGGGATGGAGTTGTGGCAGGGAAGAGGCAAACTATAGGAATTCCAGTATCCTTCTAAAATCAGTCTTAACTTTAGGTTCAGTTGTGGATTTTCGGACAGCTTTTGGCATAGAAAACTGAATTACAGAATATTATGTCACTTTTTGATGATTCAAAATAGGTAATTCCACTTCTATGATTATATAGATAGCACATTAACCATTAGTATGAATTTCCAGCTTAGGCACTTTTACTGTAATAAAGAGTGTTTTAAACTCTACAGCTACATCTTTGTTCATAGTACCAGTTTCTTAACAATCAAAGATAAATGAACTTCCCTTGCTTTCAGTGCAAGTGAGGGGAAGAAAATACACATGCACACACCCTCGAGGAAGAAAAGGCAGCAAGACAGAGCTCTCCTTAGTAGTTCAGTTGAGGTGGGGAGAGACTTATCTGGCAGTTTGTGGGAGTAAATCTAATTATCAGTCTCTTACTTTCATTAATAGGTTGGAGCAAGCTAACTTCTTAAAGGAGAAAGAAGTAGACATTATGCCTGAACCCCTAGACTAGATTATGATCATTTAAGCATTGCTTTTACCAAAATTATTGTGATTGTTTTTCTTAATAAGTGCTTTGTGAAATTGGGCAGGTGTACAGAAAGAACATTAGCTATGGAAAAGGCAAAGAGAACTGGTAAAGCATCATGTATTTATACATGGGAGGACAGCATTCTGGAAAACTGAAGAATACACGTGAATAGATTTTATCTACCTATAGACTAACCCTCAGCTGAGTATTTTCACTGCAGTCCCTTGTAATACATTCCCATCGTCTTGCTATGTTGTTCATTTTCCACCAATAGTCTGACTAAAAGTCAACCTGGATGGAGTCTTATGTTTCTTGACCAATATTTTTGTTTTCTTAGCCTCACTAGCCAAAAATCTGATGATGACTATGAAGATTATGCTTCTAACAAAACATGGGTCTTGACTCCAAAAGTACCGGAGGGCGATGTCACTGTCATCTTAAACAACCTCCTGGAAGGATATGATAATAAACTTCGACCTGATATAGGAGGTATGTTAAAGCCTCTTGCGATGTGAGTTAGATGAAAACAAATACTCCTCCCTCATTAGGAGCAAACATTAGTCCATTTTAATAACTAGAAGGATGTAAATGATCCTTTTACTAAATGTTGTAAAATCCTGTATAAACCACATTCAAGTCAAGGGTGGATGGGGTATTGATAAGTTCAAATTTTAGAAAGATGATTTTCAGGTTAGCATGAGAGTTAGAAATTTTCCATTTCCTAGACATCTCAGACAAAGACTGTAGAAGAAAAGTAACAGATTCTTTATGAAGTAACATCAAAAACAGGTACATAGTACTGTATACAAGGTAGATAACTAATAAGAATCTACTGTATAGCATAACTAATGAGAGTCTACTGTATATCACAGGGAACTCTACTCAATAATCTGTAATGACCACCTGGAATAGAATCTAAGAAAGAGTGGATATATGTATATGTGTAGCTGATTCACTTTGCTTTAAAAGCAGGAACACAATATTGTAAATCAACTATACTCAAATAAAAATTAATTTGAAAGAAAAGAGAGAAAGGACATACTGTTTAATCTATAGCTGTATAACAGACAACCATGAAATCTCAGTGGTATACAGTAATAGAGCTTATTTGACACTTTAGCAGGTTGAGGCTGCTCATTTAAGAAAGCTGTACTCTCATTCCACTCCGGGACTAGCAGACTAGATAAGAGTATCCTTCTCATGATGATGGCAAAGAGCAAGAGGAAAAAATAGAACCTCATTAGACTTAATGCTTGGAATTAGAACTAGTACACTCGCTTTTGTCCATATAGTGTTAACCAGTGTGAATCAAATAGTCAGGCTGAAAGTTTAGAGGCAGAGAATATGATGTGAAGGCAAGGGTATAGAAGTGAAGAATCCAACCCTCTGTAGAGAATTAGAGCTTTGGCACCTCAAGGGAAATGGATAAAGATGAGAGAGATATACTTACTGAACTGAAGCCCAGAATGATATTATGAATCCTTGTTCATTAAATGTTAAATGAAAATGGAGAGCATTTATTAGGCCATGGATGTAATACTACATGATTTTTAATATCAGTCCTCTTTGACAAATAGGTGTATATTGGGTCTCCATATGGTTTCCTCATTTGATGAGTCACAGAATTCATTAAATCATTGAGAAAAATTGATTTTGTGTTAGCTAGAGGTGAATGAGGATAAAGTGGTCATAAAAAGAATCAACAGGGAGCAATGTTTCAAAAACAATTCATAGTACTTGTTGCTCTTTTAGGTCTACCAGTGTTTCTAATGCATATTATTTTTTAGGTCACAAAACAGTTACTTTTTTTATATGGGCCACATCAGTTACAATGCCTAAATCAATTCTAGAGTCTGAAGGAAAAATAATAAAATTCAATATCTGAAGCAGGAAGAAGAAAATCTGAGTAGTGTTTTCTTACTTATTCATATTTAGATGGTCTTAAAAAAATAATCTGTCTCAAGACTAGGCTATACTTAGTTATTGCCTCCATATACTTAAAAGGAGATACTTCTTTGAAAGCAGATAGCTAAATATAGCAAATCAATCACTAGCTCCACATTAGTTGTGAATAAATCACTTCTAATGTAGCAAGACAAATCTTTCTAGAATAACACAGACTAAAGAATTAAAACAGGGCTTCCCCTGGTGGTCCAGTGGGTAAGGACACCACCTTGCAGTGCAAGGGGCGCCGGTTCGATCCCTGGCCTGGGAAGATCCCACGTGCCGCGGAGCGGCTGGACTGATGTGTCCAATTACCGAGCCGGAGCTCTGGAGCGCATGCGCCCAGAGCCGGTGCTCTGCCACGACAGACGCCACCGCGATGGGAGGCCCACAGGAGCCAAAGAACAAAGACGGATGAAAATAGAGAAATGAAAGACCAATAGAAGTGGCCCGCCAGCTCCCCTCCCTCCCCAACCCGACCCCTGCCCAAAATAAGTTAAAAAAAAAAAAAAAAGAATTAAAACATTATGCTTCCTCATATGCATGCATTTCTGTGATTCTCTTTACAGTGAAACCAACATTAATTCACACGGACATGTATGTGAATAGCATTGGTCCAGTGAATGCTATCAATATGGTAAGTTTCTGATTGTTTATTTTATAACAAGATAAAGAGATGAATGAAGTGTGATACTATGGAAATAGCAAGGACTATACCAACAAAACATTTGAAAGGGGGGAAATCTTTCAGATTCTTTTTGCTCTCTTGTAGTATAAATATAATTATTTTTAGTGATTTGTCCTAAAAATTAAATGTGATCATAGGTATAGAATTAACTTGTGTAAAATACTATAATCTTAAAATTCAACACCCATTGTTTACTTGATAGGTACTACTTCCTAAAAATTACAGTCCTTTACCATATTTAGAATATTTGTGGTATGGAGAGGTCATAGTTTGCTTCAAATCAGAATTCTTCCTCAGAGAAGAAGCAGTGCGTTGAATCTAATGATAAATGTAGCTATATTTTTATAAGTCTTTCTTTCTAAATCTGAAATAACAAATTAGATGGGAGCCTATATAGAATAGGGTAGAGCAGAATAGCGTAGGACATACTATAACATAGCAAAAACACTGAGTAGTTTTCTTACATTATTTGATTTTAAAAATAACTGTCTCAAGACTAGGCTATACTTAGTTATTGCCTCCATATACTTAAAAGGAGATACTTCTTTGAAAGCAGATAGCTAAATATAGCAAATCAATCACTAGCTCCACATTAGTTGTGAATAAATCACTTCTAATGTAGCAAGACAAATCTTTCTAGAATAACACAGACTAAAGAATTAAAACAGGGCTTCCCCTGGTGGTCCAGTGGGTAAGGACACCACCTTGCAGTGCAAGGGGCGCCGGTTCGATCCCTGGCCTGGGAAGATCCCACGTGCCGCGGAGCGGCTGGACCGATGTGTCCAATTACCGAGCCGGAGCTCTGGAGCGCATGCGCCCAGATCCGGTGCTCTGCCACGACAGACGCCACCGCGAAGGGAGGCCCAGAGGAGCCAAAGAACAAAGACGGATGAACATAGAGAAATGAAAGACCAATAGAAGTGGCCCGCCAGCTCCCCTCCCTCCCCAACCCGACCCCTGCCCAAAATAAGTTAAAAAAAAAAAAAAAAGAATTAAAACATTATGCTTCCTCATATGCATGCATTTCTGTGATTCTCTTTACAGTGAAACCAACATTAATTCACACGGACATGTATGTGAATAGCATTGGTCCAGTGAATGCTATCAATATGGTAAGTTTCTGATTGTTTATTTTATAACAAGATAAAGAGATGAATGAAGTGTGATACTATGGAAATAGCAAGGACTATACCAACAAAACATTTGAAAGGGGGGAAATCTTTCAGATTCTTTTTGCTCTCTTGTAGTATAAATATAATTATTTTTAGTGATTTGTCCTAAAAATTAAATGTGATCATAGGTATAGAATTAACTTGTGTAAAATACTATAATCTTAAAATTCAACACCCATTGTTTACTTGATAGGTACTACTTCCTAAAAATTACAGTCCTTTACCATATTTAGAATATTTGTGGTATGGAGAGGTCATAGTTTGCTTCAAATCAGAATTCTTCCTCAGAGAAGAAGCAGTGCGTTGAATCTAATGATAAATGTAGCTATATTTTTATAAGTCTTTCTTTCTAAATCTGAAATAACAAATTAGATGGGAGCCTATATAGAATAGGGTAGAGCAGAATAGCGTAGGACATACTATAACATAGCATAACATATCATCAGTGATGCCATAACTTTAAAATACTGTTCACCACATAAGCAATAAGGACACTCTGCTAAAGGAGAGAACTGAAAAACAGTTATTGATTTCAGTTAAGGTGATTTAAAAAAGTATACCACCAGTGTACATTCCATGCAAGGAAGTTTGTTTATCTAACCCTTAAACAAATGCCAACATATTTCTTCTTTACAATTAAAATTCTCAGAATATTTAGCATTATGATAACAGATTGTGAATACCTAAGAAGAATCAGCTATGTTTGTGGTTTATTTAAACACATAACGTGTAGAATACTGGTAGTCAGAACTATAGTCCCAGGATCACAGTTTATGAAATGCTGGTTTAAAGAATTTTGAAACATGTGTGTGTGTTTGCCAAAATATAAGTTAGAAATTACTGAGTTACTCTGTCTACTGGACAGGTTCTCCTTTCATTAATTGTGGAGTACAAATATAGAATTAAATAAAAAACTAAGTCATGTGACTCACCCCAGTGGAAATATAGCCATTCGCAGTGAGATACAGGGGCAGAAGTGCAAGGATACAATCCAGAACAATGTCAGTGAGGCAAAGGAAGAAGGTTCTAGTCTGATCCTGAAGGCTATGTTTCTGGGTCAAATAAATAATCTCCCCATGTTTTTTTTTTTTTTTTTTTTCTTTTGGTGTGTGTTCTTCATCATGAATGGTGGTGGGTTGAGGGGATTAGACTAGGATATGTGGATAATTCCCATTCCCTAGCTCTCATATTCTAACAACAGTATAGGTTTTGTTCTAAGAAAAAGTTTTTTTTTTAGTCTGAAAACCTTGCCCAACGGGAATGTTTACTTGATAGGTACTACTTCCTAAAAATTACAGTCCTTTACCATATTTAGAATATTTGTGGTATGGAGAGGTCATAGTTTGCTTCAAATCAGAATTCTTCCTCAGAGAAGAAGCAGTGCGTTGAATCTAATGATAAATGTAGCTATATTTTTATAAGTCTTTCTTTCTAAATCTGAAATAACAAATTAGATGGGAGCCTATATAGAATAGGGTAGAGCAGAATAGCGTAGGACATACTATAACATAGCATAACATATCATCAGTGATGCCATAACTTTAAAATACTGTTCACCACATAAGCAATAAGGACACTCTGCTAAAGGAGAGAACTGAAAAACAGTTATTGATTTCAGTTAAGGTGATTTAAAAAAGTATACCACCAGTGTACATTCCATGCAAGGAAGTTTGTTTATCTAACCCTTAAACAAATGCCAACATATTTCTTCTTTACAATTAAAATTCTCAGAATATTTAGCATTATGATAACAGATTGTGAATACCTAAGAAGAATCAGCTATGTTTGTGGTTTATTTAAACACATAACGTGTAGAATACTGGTAGTCAGAACTATAGTCCCAGGATCACAGTTTATGAAATGCTGGTTTAAAGAATTTTGAAACATGTGTGTGTGTTTGCCAAAATATAAGTTAGAAATTACTGAGTTACTCTGTCTACTGGACAGGTTCTCCTTTCATTAATTGTGGAGTACAAATATAGAATTAAATAAAAAACTAAGTCATGTGACTCACCCCAGTGGAAATATAGCCATTCGCAGTGAGATACAGGGGCAGAAGTGCAAGGATACAATCCAGAACAATGTCAGTGAGGCAAAGGAAGAAGGTTCTAGTCTGATCCTGAAGGCTATGTTTCTGGGTCAAATAAATAATCTCCCCATGTTTTTTTTTTTTTTTTTCTTTTGGTGTGTGTTCTTCATCATGAATGGTGGTGGGTTGAGGGGATTAGACTAGGATATGTGGATAATTCCCATTCCCTAGCTCTCATATTCTAACAACAGTATAGGTTATGTTCTAAGAAAACCAAGCGTTTTTTCTTTAATTTTCTCATGTATTATACATGACTGAAACTGAGCCGTAAAACAATGCTAAATAAAATCTAAATATGACAGCCCAAAAGTACTGGGTGTTAATGACTTCAGGTCTAATTCACATCACATTTTCCTTTGATTAAAGTCAGTCATGAATCACTTGCCATCAGAGCACTTCTTGAATATATTTTGTGACAGATAGTAAAGATTATCTTTTAATTGGTGCGTTTATTCTTGTTTAGGAAAAAGAACTGTAACAGTAAAAAATAGCTACCTTACACTGGGTGTTTGCCATCTTCCAGACAGGGCATAAAGTGCTTTTTGTATACTGTGTATTACCCTTTTCTATCTTCACACTAACTACATGACACATCCTCTAGTATCCTCACTTTATTATGAGGCAGCAACCTCCTGAGCTTTGATTTAGAACTGTTTTTGAGTGTTCTGGACTTCCTTTTACTCCATAGAATAAGTTTTTGAACGTGAGTAATTGATCGCGTCAAGAGGCAATTGGTAATATCCAGAGATATTTTTAATTGTCACAACTTGGGGGTTGGTTTTATGGTTGGTGCTACTGGAACCTACTGGGTAGAGGCTTAGAATGCTAGTAAACATCCTAAAATACACAAAATTCCCTCCAAAACAAAGAATTAGCTGGCCCCAAATTACGTGAGAAACTCTGTTCCATAAATATTAAATGCAAACAACTGTATCAACTGTTCTGACAAAAGACTCATTTACACAGGTTTGTTTGTTCTTAATGTATTAACCTGTCTACCAAGGCTGGGTGAGCCTCCTTAGCCATTCGCAGTGAGATACAGGGGCAGAAGTGCAAGGATACAATCCAGAACAATGTCAGTGAGGCAAAGGAAGAAGGTTCTAGTCTGATCCTGAAGGCTATGTTTCTGGGTCAAATAAATAATCTCCCCATGTTTTTTTTTTTTTTTTTTTCTTTTGGTGTGTGTTCTTCATCATGAATGGTGGTGGGTTGAGGGGATTAGACTAGGATATGTGGATAATTCCCATTCCCTAGCTCTCATATTCTAACAACAGTATAGGTTATGTTCTAAGAAAACCAAGCGTTTTTTCTTTAATTTTCTCATGTATTATACATGACTGAAACTGAGCCGTAAAACAATGCTAAATAAAATCTAAATATGACAGCCCAAAAGTACTGGGTGTTAATGACTTCAGGTCTAATTCACATCACATTTTCCTTTGATTAAAGTCAGTCATGAATCACTTGCCATCAGAGCACTTCTTGAATATATTTTGTGACAGATAGTAAAGATTATCTTTTAATTGGTGCGTTTATTCTTGTTTAGGGAAAAAAGAACTGTAACAGTAAAAAATAGCTACCTTACACTGGGTGTTTGCCATCTTCCAGACAGGGCATAAAGTGCTTTTTGTATACTGTGTATTACCCTTTTCTATCTTCACACTAACTACATGACACATCCTCTAGTATCCTCACTTTATTATGAGGCAGCAACCTCCTGAGCTTTGATTTAGAACTGTTTTTGAGTGTTCTGGACTTCCTTTTACTCCATAGAATAAGTTTTTGAACGTGAGTAATTGATCGCGTCAAGAGGCAATTGGTAATATCCAGAGATATTTTTAATTGTCACAACTTGGGGGTTGGTTTTATGGTTGGTGCTACTGGAACCTACTGGGTAGAGGCTTAGAATGCTAGTAAACATCCTAAAATACACAAAATTCCCTCCAAAACAAAGAATTAGCTGGCCCCAAATTACGTGAGAAACTCTGTTCCATAAATATTAAATGCAAACAACTGTATCAACTGTTCTGACAAAAGACTCATTTACACAGGTTTGTTTGTTCTTAATGTATTAACCTGTCTACCAAGGATGGGTGAGCCTCCTTAGCCAAGCTTTTGCTCTTTATTTATTTTTTTTTTTGGACTATTCAAAGCCAGAATAGCTTTTGCCTTTGTATTCACAATGAGAACATAAATGATAAATACAAACAAGTGCTCTATAATACAATCCTACCATACTAAAATGTTCTGTATCATCTTTTTGTTCAAACAGGAATATACAATTGATATATTTTTTGCCCAAACATGGTATGACAGACGTCTGAAATTTAACAGCACCATTAAAGTTCTCCGATTGAATAGCAACATGGTGGGGAAAATCTGGATTCCAGACACTTTCTTCAGAAATTCCAAAAAGGCTGATGCACACTGGATAACCACCCCCAATAGGATGCTGAGAATTTGGAATGATGGTCGAGTGCTCTACACTTTAAGGTATTCTTTTGGAAAAGGAAAGGAATAATTTCTGGGAATAAAACAGATCAGTTATGTTCTCTTAGAACAGAAAGAGCTAGGGTGTCAAGCCTAAATCAGAATTGGCATGCTGGAGGAAAATAGTATATGATGCTACAAATGTTTTTTTTTTTTTTTTTTTTTCTGTTATCAGTGAACTTACTCAAAGGGCAAAGGTAAACCATTGTCTGTGACTGATATAGGAACTCTTTTCTCAGAGCGATATGAAATTTCCCTTGCCTTTGTGAGACCATCTGACCTTTACACCAATCTTGGCTTTTATGTGTATGTTTTGATAGTTTAAAATATGGACAGTGAGAAATAGTTACCTTTAGGAGTCGTTATGCTTGGGAATGTTTCTGTTTCCAAGGAAACCATTACTAAAGGAGAATTTTTGATGTGGAAATCTGTATATCCTTCTCTTTTTAGCTGCACAATGGCGAGAAACTAGAATGAATTCCATCTCCTGGCGTCCACTCCCCACTACATCAATAGACTGTTTGACTTTTTTCTTTTTTGCTATTTTAAGAATAGATATTTTGGGGGAGAAATTTTTAAAAAAGGTATCATTTGCTTTCTGAAATTAAATATTAAGCCAACATTTGGTAGGCTTTTAACTTATTTGTCATTATTTCAATACTTCATAATTGCCCACATTTAAAATATTTTTATGTTGAAATTTCTCATGGGTAAGAGTATATTATGATGTCAGCATAATAGATAAGTAAACACACTTAAGACTTAGACAGATCTGGCTTTAATTACTAGTTCTGTATCATGCTGTACTAACTTGCTTTAGTCATGTCTGACTTTGTGACACTATGGACCATAGCCTGCCAGGCATCTCTGTCCAGGGGATTCTCCAGGCAAGAATACTTGAGTGGGCTGCTGTGCCCTCCTTCAGGGGATCTTCCTGACCCAGGAAGTAAACCCATGTCTCTTATGTCTCCTGCATTGAAAGGCAGGTTCTTTAGCAGTGACGTCACCTGGAAAGCCCCTGTATCATACTATCTGTGGGTATTAGGGCAATTCTCCAGGATTTCTACATGAGGGGCAACTCTTCAGAATATGTACAGGACTTAGAGGAAGCTGTCTGTTAGCAGGGGTCTTGGAGCTAGAAGTACAGCAAAGGTTTATCTTTATGGTAAGTTTGTTTTTGCTTGGTTACATTTTTTTAGGGGAATTAGGTGAGAATTGATGGGGATTATTGGCAAAGAAAGTACCACCACTGCCATGACGTACACTCCCACCCTAGGTAGTCTAGGACTACCACTGAGCAACCACCTTTCTTTTTTTTTTTTTTTTTTTTGATTTCTATAAAATAGAGCTAACAATTCTTGCCTTAAAGAGTTGCAATAAGGACTGAATGGGGTGATATGCAAAGGCTTTAACATAGAGCCTAATAAAAAAGTAAGCACAACAGACATTTAAATTTGTATTTGTATGTATTTTCAGTAATAAATATGAATAATGTGATTCTTCTAGATGCTAGTATCCAGGAACTTGTAGATTCAAAACAATTCATGTTAAATGCCCTTCTGACATATGTAAAATTCATGATAGAAAATATAATACTTTAAACTGGTTCCGTAGCCTTTGCCATCTGTTACATCAGTTACTAGGAAAAACAGAAACAATTAAAAAAGAAATTCATTGCATATGATTTGATTTCATCATGGGTCTTATTAAATTAGATGTAATGACTGGAATTAGAATCTAGTGGAAATCAAATTTTGTCTGCTAAATAAGAGCTCAGTCTAGCTTTTGAAGAATTAAGTAAAGCCACACTATCTCAAGTCCTTTATCATCCACTTCTATTAAGTTGCAGAATCAGTATACAATATTTAATTATAGAAACCACCGCAAAAATGTCACTCAAGAGATTCATTCAAGATGTGAATGAGTTTTCTTACCTATATAAGCATGATTTTATTCTTGAATGATTAATGGTTTTATTCAAGCATGATTTTATTCTCATGGCTTATCTATAATGAGTAATGAATGTGTGTATATGCACACATATATGTGTATATATATGTATACATATATATATATATATAAAACTATCTGCAATTTATATTATCTTTAATTTGATGAATTCCAGTTTAATTTGGGGAAAGAATACTAATAAACTATTAAATGTAATTATAATTTCACTTATGAATAAAAGTTTTCTTTGGAAAAGCATGTAATTACTGAGTGACAATGATAAAACCTCTGCTTTGAGACACAGTCGTAGGCTCAGATCTCAGCTATGTCCCTAGTTTTGTGACACTGGACAAGTCCAAGTACAATAAAGTCATAGTAACTCCTATTAAATGAGAGAAAAAGTCATCTTTAATCTCCATGCTGACAATTAAAGGCTCAATGATTATTAGTTATATCTTATGATCAGTAATTGCTATAGTATACCATAGAAAAATTAATGATAAACTTTTAATAGCTTTTAAATTATCATTTAAGAAATTATGTAAATGAAAAAAGATCGGGGTGATATGCAAAGGCTTTAACATAGAGCCTAATAAAAAAGTAAGCACAACAGACATTTAAATTTGTATTTGTATGTATTTTCAGTAATAAATATGAATAATGTGATTCTTCTAGATGCTAGTATCCAGGAACTTGTAGATTCAAAACAATTCATGTTAAATGCCCTTCTGACATATGTAAAATTCATGATAGAAAATATAATACTTTAAACTGGTTCCGTAGCCTTTGCCATCTGTTACATCAGTTACTAGGAAAAACAGAAACAATTAAAAAAGAAATTCATTGCATATGATTTGATTTCATCATGGGTCTTATTAAATTAGATGTAATGACTGGAATTAGAATCTAGTGGAAATCAAATTTTGTCTGCTAAATAAGAGCTCAGTCTAGCTTTTGAAGAATTAAGTAAAGCCACACTATCTCAAGTCCTTTATCATCCACTTCTATTAAGTTGCAGAATCAGTATACAATATTTAATTATAGAAACCACCGCAAAAATGTCACTCAAGAGATTCATTCAAGATGTGAATGAGTTTTCTTACCTATATAAGCATGATTTTATTCTTGAATGATTAATGGTTTTATTCAAGCATGATTTTATTCTCATGGCTTATCTATAATGAGTAATGAATGTGTGTATATGCACACATATATGTGTATATATATGTATACATATATATATATATATATATAAAACTATCTGCAATTTATATTATCTTTAATTTGATGAATTCCAGTTTAATTTGGGGAAAGAATACTAATAAACTATTAAATGTAATTATAATTTCACTTATGAATAAAAGTTTTCTTTGGAAAAGCATGTAATTACTGAGTGACAATGATAAAACCTCTGCTTTGAGACACAGTCGTAGGCTCAGATCTCAGCTATGTCCCTAGTTTTGTGACACTGGACAAGTCCAAGTACAATAAAGTCATAGTAACTCCTATTAAATGAGAGAAAAAGTCATCTTTAATCTCCATGCTGACAATTAAAGGCTCAATGATTATTAGTTATATCTTATGATCAGTAATTGCTATAGTATACCATAGAAAAATTAATGCTAAACTTTTAATACAGAATACTTATAAAATAACTTATTCATTTAAGATTGATAACTTTAACTGTAAGAAATGTAGCTAAAAAAAGAAACATAGCTAACAAATATGAAGTCTTAAAAACTATCAACCTATCACCATTAAAATTTAATAATATATTTATACATCCTCAAAGGGGGTCAAAACATCTAGGATTCCTTTAAATCTTCTCACTCCTATTAGAGTTCCAGCCTCTATTGAGAAATCTGTATGTTTAATAAATACCTCAGAGACTAAGTGGCAGACATTTTTCTGATATATCTGTGTCTATGTATTTAACATTTCTTGTTTGCTACTAGATATTCTTCTACTCTTTAACATTCTGCATGATGGCTTTATAGTGTTGCTTCATAAGAATGCAAATACTCCATTGTGAAACATGGGTATTTTTAAACTCACATATAGTAATTTAAAGCTAACAGTTAAGTACTTAAAACAGAAGGTTCTGCTTTAATTAGTGGATAAGTTCTGAGAATTATCTGCATTAATTTACATGCAAACAGTAAATGAGCTTAAGTTCTTAAAACAGTTCGTTCTATTAAGCAAGCTAAGTGCATTCACTGAGCAATCCCATGTGTGCAGTTGACTTGCCAAAAAAAAAATTATGGGATAATAAATATTGAATAAACAGAGTTGAGGTCAGTGAAATTCTATTGTTTAGTCTGTGAAAATAAATGGGCTACATTAAGTCTTACACGATTTTCTCCTGGACTTGGTGAATCTCTTCTGTGTGGATCACCTTGTGTTATCAGTAAGAATGGGTGACATACTCTCTGCGAATAAAAATGAATGGCCATTAGAAAGCGTGCAAATATACAGTCTTAAATGTCTAAAATCTTTGCATCATGTCTTTTCTGCTTAGACTGACAATTGATGCTGAGTGCCAGTTACAGTTGCACAATTTTCCAATGGATGAACACTCCTGCCCTTTGGAATTCTCCAGTTGTAAGTAATACTCATTCTATATTCTATATCCCCTCTCACCAATAGTCTTTCTGATTACAATACCACTTAATTGGGAAACTTACAGAGAATACAAAATTGCATTATGCACTGTTGTTGAAGATTTTGATAATCCCTTTTATCATTAGAAAAAGATGTATTTTTTCAGAAATTACAAATAGATTTCATTGGAGCATAAGTTTTTAATAAATTGGCAATGGGCTCCTGAAATGCCTGTGTTCTAAAGCCTGGCCCAATCTCAATAGAAAGACATGATAGTGGATTATGTATCACTCCCTCCACAGGTCCAGAAAAGATTAGCAATACATTTGCTAGTTGGTTTCTCCCTTTATGGGCTTCCCTTGTGATTCAGATAGTAAAGAATCTGCCTGCAGTGCAGGAGACCTGGGTTCAACCCTTGGATTGGGAAAATCCCCTGGAGAAAGGATGGAAAATTTTCTTGTCTGGAAAATTCCCTGGACTGAGGAGTCTAGTGGGCTAGAGACCATGGAGTTGCAAAGAGTCAGACATGACGAGGGAATGAACAACAGTAAAAAATGAAAAATTATCTCCTCCACCTCGAATTATAGTAATACCTAAAACTAGTTGTCTGCCAATGAGAAAAAGACTGATTTTGAGGTCATGTGGGTCCAATTCAACTTCCAACTTCATCACTATAGATTTGAAAAAATTACTAAATTTCTCAATGAGCCCATAACACAAGTGCGCAATAAAGATTATAAGACCTGCCTCACCTCAACATTGTTTCGTTGATATATGTAAAATGCCTGCGTATACTACCTCCCACATAATAAGATTCAAATAAAAGTGTTTATTTTATTGTTATTTTTATTATCATCATATAATAGCCTACAGCTAGAAGATCCATGATTCTAGTAGGAACTAAGCCTTCAAAAACTTTCACAGGTATTTTCCACCTAAATCAAAAAAATCAAGTCTCAGTTTCCCCCATGTTTGAACCACTATTTGCTCTATATTTAGATTGTTTACCTTCTTATTTCTGAACTTTCAGTTGTGCATAATGGGTAAAATGAAAAACTAATGAATTTTAAAAATTTAATATATGTATAATTTCTCAGCCAGGGAATGATACAGTTACTTAAAAACCAACTGAATCATAATCAGTATGCTTTCAAAAGGAAGGTGAGAAACACAGTCACCTGTTTTGATAAACCTCATTTCCAGATGGAAATAAAAACCAACAAGCAAAAAGCAAAACTGAAGAAACAAAAATAAAAATTCATTATATATTAAATATATTGAGAAAAGTTATAAATTATAACTTTTAATTATAAATCTTATTTCATATCTTTGCTTTGTCCAAGAATAGAATATTTTTAAGTGAAAACTTCCCTAAAATTTAGAATATGAGATTTCTTTTCTTTGAGTTTTCCAACTGAGACTACTACTCTCCTGATTTAGCTAAAACCCAAGAAACAGTCATTTCTATGTCATCAGTTTGCTGATGGAACATTGTCTTCTGAACCCAAAATCAACTTAGTATTGCTTATTTGTATCAAAACAATTCAATCATCAACATATACTTCATGGGAAGTTCCTTAATATTATCATTCGAATTCTCAGTTTCCACCACATCCTGCCCCATGATCCTGCCACCCCCTCTCAGTGGTAACCTGGGTATCCTGCTTGCTTTGTTCTTAATTAGTATATATAGTGGACACAAAGTTGGACCAAAAGTGAAAAATAAAAGGAAACAAGGGATTTTATTCCAAGGAGTCAATCAGCCTTCATAATCAAAACTTACCTTCCAACAACATTATTAGAACACAAGTGCCAATAAAGATTATAAGACCTGCCTCACCTCAACATTGTTTCGTTGATATATGTAAAATGCCTGCGTATACTACCTCCCACATAATAAGATTCAAATAAAAGTGTTTATTTTATTGTTATTTTTATTATCATCATATAATAGCCTACAGCTAGAAGATCCATGATTCTAGTAGGAACTAAGCCTTCAAAAACTTTCACAGGTATTTTCCACCTAAATCAAAAAAATCAAGTCTCAGTTTCCCCCATGTTTGAACCACTATTTGCTCTATATTTAGATTGTTTACCTTCTTATTTCTGAACTTTCAGTTGTGCATAATGGGTAAAATGAAAAACTAATAAATTTTAAAAATTTAATATATGTATAATTTCTCAGTCAGGGAATGATACAGTTACTTAAAACCAACTGAATCATAATCAGTATGCTTTCAAAAGGAAGGTGAGAAACACAGTCACCTGTTTTGATAAACCTCATTTCAGATGGAAATAAAACCAACAAGCAAAAAGCAAAACTGAAGAAACAAAAATAAAAATTCATTATATATTAAATATATTGAGAAAAGTTATAAATTATAACTTTTAATTATAAATCTTATTTCATATCTTTGCTTTGTCCAAGAATAGAATATTTTTAAGTGAAAACTTCCCTAAAATTTAGAATATGAGATTTCTTTTCTTTGAGTTTTCCAACTGAGACTACTACTCTCCTGATTTAGCTAAAACCCAAGAAACAGTCATTTCTATGTCATCAGTTTGCTGATGGAACATTGTCTTCTGAACCCAAAATCAACTTAGTATTGCTTATTTGTATCAAAACAATTCAATCATCAACATATACTTCATGGGAAGTTCCTTAATATTATCATTCGAATTCTCAGTTTCCACCACATCCTGCCCCATGATCCTGCCACCCCCTCTCAGTGGTAACCTGGGTATCCTGCTTGCTTTGTTCTTAATTAGTATATATAGTGGACACAAAGTTGGACCAAAAGTGAAAAATAAAAGGAAACAAGGGATTTTATTCCAAGGAGTCAATCAGCCTTCATAATCAAAACTTACCTTCCAACAACATTATTAGAAGACATATAGCTGAAAAGATCTCTAGTTTTGTTGTCTATTTTGAGTTTATTCTACAGTTTACTTAATAGTAATGTTTATCCATTCAACAAATATATATTGATTATCAATTCCATAAAGTAAGTATGATCATCATCCCATAAGTAAACAAAGAAAAATGGAATAATTTTCTAGGTTATTATGGCAAGGAAAAGGTACTGATAATCACTACATTATCCATGGAATATTTGTTGCATGAATGCTTCCTGTTGTTTTGGCTGAACGTGACTGAACCTTAAAGAATAGGCATTCTTCTCAGGTATCCGTCCCCCTGGCATTTCTACTTACTTCTTTTAGTTGTAGTTATACGTTAAAATGGCTTACTTCATGGCTCAGGTGGTAAAGAATCTGCCTATAATGCAAGAGGGCTGGACTCTATCCCTAGGTCAGGAAGATCCCCTGGAGGAGGAAATGACAGTCCATTCTAGTATTGTTGCCTGGGCAATCTTATGGACAGAGGAATCTGATGGGGTCACAGTCAGACACAACTGAGCTTCTGACACTTTCATACATTAAAATGAAGCCTCAACAGCAAAAGCCTCTCAAAGATTAAGAATAATGTAAACAGTTGAGGTAATTTTTTTTCCAACCACCTTCCACTCTAAGGACATGCCTTGGAGAGAGACTGAGTCTGCTTTTCTCGCACCCAGAGATTGAACCTGTTGCTTCTGCCACATCTCATGCATTGCAGGCAGATTCTTTACCACTGAGCCACCAGGGATATCCTAGATGCTACTTCTTCCATTATTTTCTGCTTCTATGTTACTCAAAATCTCACCTTGTTGACTCCCTTTCATCATAAACCGTATCTTGCATATGTAGTATTTACTGTTTATGTTTTACCCCAGACAATGTAAAGTATGTGTATAGTATATACAAAACCCTGCCTAGTAGTATACTTTCTATGCAATTTACATGCTTTTCACAGGTCATTTTGACCTCATGATTTTAAAATCTAATTTCCTGTTAAGAGTATGTTACTGTATTTATTTCCTCTATTGTAGTGCTCTTTAGTCCAGGATCCTTATCTAAGTCATAACTATTTCTTTGATTAACTCCATTAGTGTATTATTCAGGAAAAGTGGTTGCTACATATGTTCATTTTTTAGTAATTTTAAATGTGTGCATTCCTGTCACATGGCAGATGGCTATCCACGTGAAGAAATTGTCTATCAGTGGAAGCGTAGTTCTGTTGAAGTGGGTGACACAAGGTCTTGGAGACTTTATCAATTTTCATTTGTTGGACTGAGAAATACCACTGAAGTAGTGAAGACGACTTCTGGTAAGATGCACTTAAAAATAATTTTGAGTGACTCTTCTAGAGTTTAAATTCTGGTATATATGATTTATAGGTTTTTAATATTTATCTTGAAATGGTATTCATAAAATTAAATGATTTAATTTATTAGAGACAACTGTAATTGGTATTCTAGTGTGATACATAAGCATAAATGGATTTTATCAGTTTAAAGCAAATTAGGTTCAAATTGGATAAGCAGATTGCTTAATTCCCTTAAGAAAAAATGAACAGCAATTATTAAAAAAGAAGAATATATTTATTAGGCATAATAGAATTTTTTAAAGAAACATGTTTCATAAAATATGGAAATAGCATTTAAAGTATCACATGGGGAAGGTTAACTTCAACAAAGCAGAAAAGTGAACCTAGTAGATATAGTATGGACTAATCCCCTGTTCTGTATTGAAATGCTGTGAGCTGTGTCCATCAGTGAATAAGTGGACCAGTCAGACAAGCCTGGTTTCAAATCTTAGCTCCATCAGTTATATTTTTTAAGAAATTACTAGATTTCTCCAGAGTCCAGTTCTCTCAGTCAGTGTGGACACAAAGATCAGCTTTATAAGTATAATGTAGGCATGAAAAAAAAAAAAGGTAAAATGCTTAGAATGATACCTGACACTTAGTGAACATTCCGTAAGCAGTAGTGCCTAATAATATTGATTTTAATTATCAAGTATGTCTGGGGTCTCTTGTGGTCAAGGCATCAGTTTTTTCAAGAGAAACTAAAATTATGTATTTTATGTCAAATATCATAATTTTAACAGTATTAACTGAACTGATTTAAAAAAGATGTTGGGCAAACCAGACATATTTCTAGACCAAATCTGTTTCCTGAGTGCGTACAGGTTCATACAAACCCTTTGCAATGCTGAGTACACGCTCCCTAAAGATTATTCTAATTACTCCTTTTTAAACTTATACGAATTTAAATATGTCCTAATTTCAGATATAAATTTTGTGTTTACAACTTACCATTTATTAGAGACAATTTGGTTTATCTTTTTTGTTGGACTGAGAAATACCACTGAAGTAGTGAAGACGACTTCTGGTAAGATGCACTTAAAATAATTTTGAGTGACTCTTCTAGAGTTTAAATTCTGGTATATATGATTTATAGGTTTTTAATATTTATCTTGAAATGGTATTCATAAAATTAAATGATTTAATTTATTAGAGACAACTGTAATTGGTATTCTAGTGTGATACATAAGCATAAATGGATTTTATCAGTTTAAAGCAAATTAGGTTCAAATTGGATAAGCAGATTGCTTAATTCCCTTAAGAAAAAATGAACAGCAATTATTAAAAAAGAAGAATATATTTATTAGGCATAATAGAATTTTTTAAAGAAACATGTTTCATAAAATATGGAAATAGCATTTAAAGTATCACATGGGGAAGGTTAACTTCAACAAAGCAGAAAAGTGAACCTAGTAGATATAGTATGGACTAATCCCCTGTTCTGTATTGAAATGCTGTGAGCTGTGTCCATCAGTGAATAAGTGGACCAGTCAGACAAGCCTGGTTTCAAATCTTAGCTCCATCAGTTATATTTTTTAAGAAATTACTAGATTTCTCCAGAGTCCAGTTCTCTCAGTCAGTGTGGACACAAAGATCAGCTTTATAAGTATAATGTAGGCATGAAAAAAAAAAAAGGTAAAATGCTTAGAATGATACCTGACACTTAGTGAACATTCCGTAAGCAGTAGTGCCTAATAATATTGATTTTAATTATCAAGTATGTCTGGGGTCTCTTGTGGTCAAGGCATCAGTTTTTTCAAGAGAAACTAAAATTATGTATTTTATGTCAAATATCATAATTTTAACAGTATTAACTGAACTGATTTAAAAAAGATGTTGGGCAAACCAGACATATTTCTAGACCAAATCTGTTTCCTGAGTGCGTACAGGTTCATACAAACCCTTTGCAATGCTGAGTACACGCTCCCTAAAGATTATTCTAATTACTCCTTTTTAAACTTATATGAATTTAAATATGTCCTAATTTCAGATATAAATATTGTGTTTACAACTTACCATCTATTAAGACACATTTTTTGTATTTCTTTCCTTGAGTTAAGCTACTTTCTGTTCATTTATTCATATATAATTAATTTTTCTTCCCATGAAATATATAGGACATATTTTTGTGCTGACTAATTTAGAAAAAGGCATTGGTCTACCATACAGAGAGAAGCAAAGACCTAGACAAAAATGGAGATTTAATATTGTACCTCATAACACCATCCTTTAAACTAAAGAGCTATCTGACCCTAATATTGTTTTGGGGATTTGCAGATTTCTTAAAAAACAAAACAAAAAAATTCTTATATTTAGCCAGTAGAATCTGAAAGAGAATCAAAGAAATGGTCTAGTCTATTTTAAAAGTGTGGCCTTATGTTCTCTTATTCACTGGAAATCCTGACCATCAAGTACAAGAACAGTCTATATTTTGGTCCCCATAACAGATGTAGGATTGTCTTAGAGCAGGTCTTCCATCTGTGAAAGAGCACATGTAAAAATAGCCTCTAAGTCTGCATGCTTCCAGAGTGAGAAAAGGGGCATTAAATTCTGTTGTATATTCATATCTCTATAGTCATTACAGCACCCCTAAAACAGAACCCACAAATTTATCACTAGCAGATCTTTTGTTTAGTCATCTGAGCCCATAATGGCATTAAAACCAAATAGGGTTGAAGGAAGTGTCGACTTTATAGCATAGGTTTTAATGTCATCCCCTCCCCAAAGTCTCATACTAAAAATGATGAGTATAATGATGTCTGATAAGAGGTGCTTCCAAAAGAAAATGAACTACTTACTTATAGCATGGCAAGAAAATTTATCAAGGTATCAAGGTAGGCTATTGATTTTGCTAGAGAAATCAAAGCAAACTTGTATTGATGTCAGATTTGATATTGAGTAGCATCATTTAATCAATTGTATGAACTCCTTGTGAATTTTGCTATGGGAGTTACCCTCCACCTTGGTCTTCTTTTCCGCTCCTGTCGCTTGTTGGTTTGTTTTTTTGTATGATATCATTTCAGTTGCCTCTGTGAAGAGAAAGGGCTGAATTGAAACTTAACACCAATTCTAAGAGGCAACCTGATTCATGTAATAGTGGGTTTTGTAATAATTGAAAGTTTCTGTTTGACCTTTTATTTCTAATGTCATTCTTATCTTCAAAGCATAGCTCCCTAACTACTAGTTGCTACCTTACAAGGAAGTTATATTAACAACTTTCTTGGGATGTTGTCAGAAGATAACATTTTGAATCTTGATCATTACAATCTGGTTTTCTCCTAGACGCACAGTAAATGTATTTTCCTTTGAGAAGCATTTGTTGACACTAGACAAGAATATTGCCCAAAACTTGGTTTAGTTTACTGCAGGGATTTCTAATCTTCTCTCACTGAAGTTCAACTTTCTTGATTTTGTTACATTCAAGTGATGATTACCCTGTGGTTTCCTTAGTATTTTTTTTCTTTAAATTGATTTCTGTTATGAGTAAGTTAGAAAAGAAGGAAGGATAGGGGAGAAAAGGGAAACGATAACTAGCACCAAAGTAAAAGACTTCCTTGATGCATACAGAAGGGGAGAAGAAGCAGGAAGGAATTTTCTTACAGATAATTTGATGCTATGTGATTATTCTGTACACACCACCTAAGTTGTCTTTATCACTTATATCTGGGTCACTCTGGAGAAGAATACTGCCTTGGTAGTGGATTGATAAAACTTGAAAAATACCCGTAATCCATGATCAATAGATGAAAACAGATTCTGGATCCATCATTTCTCTGCAAACCATCGTCTCTTCCTGACGGCTTTATATCTGGTAATAGCACTTTCAGTGTCCCAGTGAGCCAGGCGTGAACACTCAGAGTCCCATGTTTGCCTCCCACATCTAATGAATCACGAAGGCACTTGTGACTCTGAATTATCTTGCGTAACTGTCCTCTTTTCCATTGCCACTGCCACTGCCACTGTCCTAGTTCACGATTTTGCCTCTTCTCATCTGCAGTGTGTTGGGAGCCTATTAAACTACGTCCCTGCTGTCGATCTCTTTTCTACAGTCTGTCCTTTATACATTAATCATAAAAGCTAGCACTTACTGAGCACTAACTACATGTACCGTAGGAAACATTTTATATAAATGACCTACTTTAATTCTTAGAACCAGTCATATTTCCTGTCATTAACACTGAGGGTACCACTGCGGATAAGGAAATAGAGTTCTAGGGCTTAATTTATTCCAGGGATCAGATATGGCAGCTGGAACATGAATTCAAGTGGTTCGCTTTCAGACCCGTGTTAGTCACTGCACTATTTTTATTTGTACTGTGGCTCAATGAGTCTTCCTGAACCACAACTTTCCTCCTATCTCAATAATTCAGGAGATTCAATTCAGCACAAGCTATAATGAGCTTCTGTTGTGGCCCAGCAGTGAAGAATCATCCTGCCAAGGCAGGAGACATGGCTCAACCCCTGGGTTGGTTAAGTCCCCCAGAGAAGGAAATGGCACCCCACTCCGATGTTGCTGCCTGGAAAATCCCATGGACAGAGGAGCCTCGCAGGCTACTGTCCACAGGGTCACAAAGAGTTGGACATGGCAAAGTGACTAAACAACAGTTCTTCCTAATATATAAGCCCCTGATCTTAGGAGATTTCCAGCTTTTTGCTGTTTCTTAGCTAGTAAAGGAACTACTCCGTTAATGTTTTCCTGACTGTAAATAGCCAATTTTATACACACCTTAAATTTCAGTGTCTTCTCTTTTGAATGGCTTATCAACGAATCCCTACTTTCTTTATGACTTCAAAACATAAATAAACAGCTTCTCTTCAATGGGGATCTTAATGCCAAAACAACCGGAAACAGTTTTTAAGAATGTGCACTCTTGGAGCCAGGCAGCTCAGGTTTCAGCATTGTTTGGTATACATTATTGAATATATCTAAGTTTAGTATCACCAGCTTTACAGGGTTACTCTCAGGTTAAGTAGTCCATTAAAAATGCTTAAAACTGTGCCTTACACATAGAGAGGACCCATTAAATGGAGGAAACCCTCATCATCATAAAACTCAGACCATTTTTACCCACTTTATACAAACATAATTTCTGTCTTATTTTTCTGGACAGCCGTTCCCTCTTTTCTGCCCTCTAATTCTAGTTAGTCTTCCTAGTAGAAGTCTTCTTTTAATCATCTTCGTATCCATGATGCTATTAGCCTGGCAGTTGGCTTAGAGCTATTGATTTGTAGGTAATCATAAAGTGGATTGCTTGTGACAATTATATTCATAAAACCTGAACATTTCCTTCAAATAAGCAATGCAGACTTCTCTTACGTAATTTTTCCATTATTCATTGTTTACTCTGAAGTAGAAGATCTTATTCTTTCCAGTCATGTTGTCATGCCAGTTCACCAAATTATCCATGTAATATAATCATGATATCAAGCAGAACTTTGTTCCTGATGTTGTCATTGTGAAATGTGGGCTAGAAAAATGGGCAAAAGAGTCTCTTAGAGGAACCTACGTTCTTGGGATCCTATTATCATTATTATGAATCAAACATAAATATATCATGTTCTTTCCTATATTAGAAAAATGTTAAACCTTTCTTCTTCTGGTTTTATTGAGATACAATTGACATACAGAGCTGTATAAGTTTAGAGCTTCCCAGGTAGCCCAGTGGTGAAGAATCCACCTGCCAATGCAGGAGATGCAAGAGATACAGGTTCAATCCCTGGGTTTGAAAGGTTGGAAAAGAAAATGACAACCCACTCAAGTATTCTTGCCTGGAAAATTTCACTGAAAGAGGAGCCTAGAGGGCTACTATCTATGAGGTCACAAAGAGTTGGACACAGCTGAGCACACATCGTATAATTGTAAGGTATACAGCATAATGATTTTCTGTAAATAGATCATGAAATGATTACCATGATAACTTTAGTGAACATCACTCATCTCATATAGAAAATAAATAGGAAACAAATTTTTTCCTTGTGATGAGACTTAGGATTTACTCTCTTGTAAATATAACATGTTTCTGTGTGCTGTAATTAACATATAGCCATGTTAATTATATTTGTCATTTTGTACATTACATGCCTAGAACTTACTTATTTTAGAACTGAAAGTTTGTACCTTTTGGCTATATTCATCCAATTCTCCTTCCTCCCACCTCTAGTAACCACAAATGTAATCTCTTTTTTCTGTGAGTTTATTTTTGAAGTATAATTGACCTACAAAACTGCTTTAGTTCCTAGTATACAACACAGTGATTTGATATTTCTACACAGTTCAAAATTATCATCATGTTAAGTCTAGGAAATCATTAAGTCTTACGTATCATCTTTAGAAATGTAAATATCATTTTGTTTCATACTTTTGTACATTCCCATGTACATTATTTACTTTTAATCTTTAACCCACGTTTTTATCTTTGATTCCATATGAAAGTTATGTTTTTTGACTTCTATTAGAAGAAATGCATAAACGCTAAAATTTATTAAAAACTCTAGACCGCTAAACTCATCTTACTTTTCAACAGTGACATGTAGACCACGATTTTAGAAAATTAACTCTGTAGGTGAAATTTGTGTTCAATGTTTGGTTTCTAAAGTGTATATAATCCATGGTTCCTTTTATTGTCCTGAGATTTTTTGGATAGGCTATACCTACTTCAGGTCTCTATGCTCTGTTTACTTCATACTAAGCTCAGTTCAACCTTCACTGCTTATATCAGCACATGTGAAGAAAATGAAAGTTGCTCAGTCATGTCTGACTCTTTGTGACCCCATGGACTGTAGCCCACCAGGCTCCTCTGTCCATGGAATTCTCCAGGCAAGAATACGGAAGTGAGTAGCCCTTCCCTTCTTCACAGGATCTTCCTAACCCAGGGATCCAACCCAGGTCTCCACATTACAGGCAGATTCTTTATTGTCTGAGCCACAGTGTTTCCCTTAATCAAGTTTTCAACATTTTCAAAGTGAGTCAAATGCAAAAACACACTCCTTCACAGTAATAACTTAAAAGAGATGGCATTCCAACTCCATTTTAGAAACCTGTTTTGTTATTACTGATAACGACATTGTAGATATACTAGAATATTCATATACTGCATTTCAAAATCCCAACTTGGAACACAAGTTGGTCAAACTATTATGGAAAACAGTATGAAGTTTCCTTAAAAAACTAAAACTAACATTACCATATGATCCAGCAACCCCACTTTTGGGTTGGAGAAAACTCTAATTTGAAAACATACATGCACCCCAATGTAACACTACACTATCTACAATAGCCAAAATATGGAAATATCCTAAATATCCATCAGCAGATGAGTGGAAAAGCAGATGTGGTGTGTATATAATATATCTACTACAATAGTCCATTACTCATAGAAAAAGAAAAGTGTTTTGCAGCAACATGGATGGACTTAGAGATTATCATACTGAGATAAGTCAGAAAGACAAATACCATATGATACCACTTATTTGAAGAACCTGAATTATGGTAAAATGAACTTATTTTACAGAAACATTCACATACCTAGAAAGCAAACTTAGAGCTATCAAAGGTAAACTATGGGGGGGGAACAAATTAGGCATTTTGGATTAACAGGTGCAAACTATCATATATAAAACAAATAAACAACAAGGTCCTACTATATAGCATAAGGAACTAGATTCAATGGCATGTAATAACCTACAATGGAAAAGAATATGATGAAGAATCTGTATGAACATACATGTATATGTATAACAAAATAACTTTGTTATACACCAGCAATCACTCTGGTATATCCAAAACTAGCATAATATTGTAAATCAACTCTACTTCAATAAAAAAAAAAAAAAAAAAGATTTAACTCTTACAAAATCCCACATGGAGTTTTAAGTTCCAGGGTTGTTCTGACAGTGAGTACTCAGTGAGGAAATAGGGTCTTAGAGGTGGAGAGGCGCTGCATAGAGAAATCATAGGAGATCTAAGAAAATCTAAAAAAATTCAGGGTGGTTTCAGGGTGACACACTTTATTTCTTCCTACATTCCATCAGCAAGAACTAGCTGTACGTTACCCTGGCGATCAAATGGGCTGGGAAGTGTAGCTCAGTTGTGTGCTAGGAAGGGACAGAGGCTTTTACAGCTTTCTAGCATCTGTGCAACATGCAGGATAACATTTTATTTCTCACAACAAGCTTCTCAGAGAGATGATATTGTTCCATTTGACGGATGAAGCAACTTAAGTTTAGAGGGGTTAAGTAATTTGTTCAAGGCTATTCAATAGTTATTTACCCATATCCCCAACTTTTACCCCATTACCTCTTACAAACATAAAAGGTAAAGAGATGAATTAAACAAGATAAAAAGTTATTCCTAAGCGTGATAACAGCTTTTAAGAGACAATGCAATGAAGTAGTAACACTTAATATGACAACTATGAACATGTATTGATATGAATATTAATAAAATGTTTTAATTTATAGAAAAAACAGTGAGAAATAATTTAGTGACAATATCTTTTGCTTTCTCATAGTCACACTTATGCTTATAAGATACTATTATTCCCTTGCTAAGTAAATCTATGGGTCACCATGCAAATCTGGCCTTAAGTAAGAAACTATTGGATCTAGTGTATTTGTGTAAATGTTACTTGCAGAAAAATATCATCCGAAAAAGCATAATAAAAGGACCACATGACTACTATTTACAGTAATTTTGAGGACTAACATCTTGTTTTGACTGTCTGTCAAACAAGCCAGGTCAGGACAACATTAATTTTTATCCAAGTATATGGTATTTCCTAATTCAATTGAAATTCTTCTTTTGCTATGTTTAAAAGACAATTTGCTCAATATGACTGATCTAATACAGTCTTCCTGTTAACCTGCTGTCCTCAAGTAAACATAAAATACAAAATAATTTTAAGAAAATGTGAATGATGGAGATTGACTACAGACAGCATCCTCTATACACAGATTCACTGAAAGCTCCTTTACTCGATTTGATGCAATCAAATAATTCCTTCATCTTATTTTTGCATTTTCAGGAAATAATGCTGTCTGGAATTGCAGATATGAAAATCTAAACATGTGAGAGAATGGAAAGGGCATCAAAGAGCATTGAGGAAAATAATGTTTTTTTCTTTTTATATTTATTTTTCTTTCCTTCAAAAGGAGGTTATTATGAGTGTCACAGAACACTGCAGTACATAATAACCCAGAAAAGAATTTTAGGGTACATAAGCTGGGGGTGACCAGAATTTGTTTTTATCCTTACTTGACACTCCTATAATCTTTGTCTTTTGGAAAATCAAGGACACCTAGCTTTATTAATCTATTGCAGAACCAGCAGAAAGAAATCAGAAAAGCCCAAGGACTAGAGAATTGGTGCATAGGTTAAACAGGACTTAGTGTATTATTTTTTGTTTATGTTTATTGACAGTACTTAACATTTAACATATAAATCATATTATAAATGTTTACATTGATCCACTCCCAAATTAATTACTTCTTGTTACACAACATCTCTTAGAATGATAAAAAAAAATAATAAAAAACTGCACTTTTCCTAGTTCTTCTCCCATATCCATGATAAACCTAGATGTTTTGCCCATAAGCATTTCTCTATCAGCTCTGTAAGATGGTATCTTTATTTGTGAATCCTGAAATACAATAAATGACATTGATAAGATGAAAGCGCGAATGTAGGTAATTAGGGTTATTTGAATAGTTTCCAAACATGATTTCTAATCTGCCTTTATTTGTATGACTTAGAGCATTGTGCACCTTGATTTTCATCATTATATCTTTAGTTCATTGCTTAGAGGTGAAAAACTGGGTAATATAAAAGGGAATGTGTAAATCATGAGTTTTGTAATACCTGCTTGCTAAATAGATAATGTATTCACAAACACTAATTATAACTGCCTAGTGATTATATTTTCTTAGTTGATTTCTAGTGTTAGTAACAGAGAATAAGATTAGATTGATAGAAAAATAAAATTTTAGAGCTAAATATGAAAGATTAAGACCAACTGTAATTTGACTTTGGGAAATTACTCCAAAGAGGGTAAAGATAACTCTTTGTAAAGTCAGTCCAGAGCACAGATCATAAACCATCGATAGAGTTAAACTTTATTTCCCTCAACACTGAACAATTAAGAAATTTCAAATGAAAATATTAAACATCTTTACATCTTAGAAATCTGGGTTGTCATTTGCATTTGAAAATGATTGGGTAGATTTGAATTCTCATGTATTCCAATGGGTGTGACACACAATCTTCTTTAGCAAATTTCCTACCACCCCTTGTTGTATTTTGAGGACTCTGTAATTTTCTTCTTGAATTGCTATTTTTTTGTTCGTTGATTAATTTTCGTTGGAGTGTAGTTGCAAACAGAATCAGCTGTATATTTACACATGTCCCCTCTTTTTTTGGATTTCCTTCCCATTTACATCAGTCACAACAGAACATTGAGTAGAGTTTCCTTTTCTATATAGTAGGTTCTCATTAGTTATTTACTTTGTACATGGTATCAGCTATACATACATGTCAATCTTAATCTCCCAATTCATCCCACCTCCTCTTTCCCCTTTGGTATCCAAACATTTGTCCTCTAACTTGTCACGGGCATCGTGCTGGAGCTGACTCTGATTCCTATTCTTACTAGTTCTCACTGAGAGGCACTATATTAAATAGCTCACTTTTTCTGCAGGCATGGTGTAGTCCCTTCAGGGTGTGAGCCTTGGACTTCGACAATAAAGTGTCTTGGTCTTGAGTATTGTCAAACCAAGAGTGGGTTTATTAATCATCAAATAAAGGCAAGCACAGATAATCAGAAATAATCAGAACTCAATCAAATGCAAACAGATGTTCTTACCCCAGAGCTGGAAAGTCTCGATCTCACATCAGGCACAGCTAATCTCTGTGAGTGAGCCTCCCGCACAATCTTCCTTTTCTCTTTTTATATTTTTTCCAACTAGAAATCTCAAGTTAATTAATAATTGTGAAGAAGCTTTTTGTCTCTCTAGAGTTGCAAAAGAGGTCATCACCGGAGCCGTTTCTCCACCACCAACACCTTTGCTCTCGGGGAGAAACATTCTTACAATTCTTAAGTTACAAAGGCGCTCCTAGTTTTAAAGTGTTTCATTATCATTAAAAGCGGATAAGAGGAGGAACTTTTGTGCTCTGTATTGGTCTCAGAGAGGCCAGGCTTGCAGGCAGTACATATCCTTTAAAATTGTGCTACTGTTTTTTTCTTGAAAAAACTCTTTGTAAAGTCAGTCCAGAGCACAGATTAAACTTTATTTCCCTCAACACTGAACAATTAAGAAATTTCAAATGAAAATATTAAACATCTTTACATCTTAGAAATCTGGGTTGTCATTTGCATTTGAAAATGATTGGGTAGATTTGAATTCTCATGTATTCCAATGGGTGTGACACACAATCTTCTTTAGCAAATTTCCTACCACCCCTTGTTGTATTTTGAGGACTCTGTAATTTTCTTCTTGAATTGCTATTTTTTTGTTCGTTGATTAATTTTCGTTGGAGTGTAGTTGCAAACAGAATCAGCTGTATATTTACACATGTCCCCTCTTTTTTTGGATTTCCTTCCCATTTACATCAGTCACAACAGAACATTGAGTAGAGTTTCCTTTTCTATATAGTAGGTTCTCATTAGTTATTTACTTTGTACATGGTATCAGCTATACATACATGTCAATCTTAATCTCCCAATTCATCCCACCTCCTCTTTCCCCTTTGGTATCCAAACATTTGTCCTCTAACTTGTCACGGGCATCGTGCTGGAGCTGACTCTGATTCCTATTCTTACTAGTTCTCACTGAGAGGCACTATATTAAATAGCTCACTTTTTCTGCAGGCATGGTGTAGTCCCTTCAGGGTGTGAGCCTTGGACTTCGACAATAAAGTGTCTTGGTCTTGAGTATTGTCAAACCAAGAGTGGGTTTATTAATCATCAAATAAAGGCAAGCACAGATAATCAGAAATAATCAGAACTCAATCAAATGCAAACAGATGTTCTTACCCCAGAGCTGGAAAGTCTCGATCTCACATCAGGCACAGCTAATCTCTGTGAGTGAGCCTCCCGCACAATCTTCCTTTCCCCTTTTTATATTTTTTCCAACTAGAAATCTCAAGTTAATTAATAATCATGAGGAAGCTTTTTGTCTCTCTAGAGATGCAAAAGAGGTCATCACCGGAGCCCTTTCTCCCCCACCAACACATTTGCCCTTGAGGAGAAACTTTCTTACAATTCTTAAGTTACAAAGGGCGCTCCTAGTTTTAAAGTGTTTCATTATCATTAAAAAGCGGATAAGAGGAGGAACTTTTGTGCTCTGTATTGGTCTCAGAGAGGCCAGGCTTGCAGGCAGTACATATCCTTAGTGTGAGGAGACATTTGTCTGCTCAGCCTGGATATCTTTTCTTATTCTTTCCTGTGAGAAGCGAGCATGCCTTTACTTGCCCATGATAAACTCTACACCTGTGTCTCTGTTTCTGCTTTGGAAGTAAGTTTATCTATAGCGTTTTCCTACATTCCACATATATGTGCTGATATATGAGATTTGCTTTTCTGAGTTATTTCACTCTTTAAGGTCAACAAATTAGAATTAATTTTATTAGGAAATCAATGTTTAAGAGTAAAAAGGGACTTATAGAAAGAAATATCATATCTGTAGGTAGTAACTGAGTGTGCCCATGCTTAAGTAAAATTTGAACACCAAGAAATGTTTTGATTTTAAGATTTCCTATCACAACTTTTTTTTATTTTGTTTTAAAATTTACTTTAATTGTACGATAATTGCTTTACAATATTATTGTGATATTTTTGGGGAGGAGAATGTGAGATAATATTTATTATTTTTGTAAGTCTTTGAGAACAGATCTGCAGTTAAGGTGAAGTCAGTTTTGTTTTTTTTTTTAATGTAATTTTTAAAATTTTGCTTTTACAGAGTTTTGTTGCTTACAGCTCTATGTAATCCCAAATCTGTCACAGGCATATCTTTGATCCCTCCCACTCCCCGCCATCCCACCCCTCCAGGTTGTTGCCTAGCCCCCACATAAGATCCCTTACTTCCACAGTACATTCATAATGGTTATCTCTCTTAGATATGATAACGTAGTTTTCCATGTTACTCTTTCCAAACCTCTCACCCACTCTTCCCTTCCCCCAATGTCCACAGGTCTGTTCTCTATGTCTGTTTCTCCATCGCTGCTCTTTATGTGTATTTAGTGGTACCATCTTACTAGACTCCATATATATATATATATATATCTTAGTATACTGTATTTGTCCTTTTCTTTTTGACTTATTTCACTTTGTATAATAGGTTCTAGATTCATCCATCTCATTAGGACCATTCTTCTGCATTTCTTTTTACAGCTGAGAAGTACTTCATTGTTGCAATATTATGATGGTTTTTGCCATACAGCAACATTAAATGGCCATAGATGTACATGTGCCCCCGCCATCCTGAACCCCGTTCCCATCTCACTCCCCACACTATCGCTTTAGGTTGTCCTAGAGCACCGGCTTGACTTTAGGTGCCTTGCTTCATGAATCAAACTCACACTAATCATCTGTTTTACATATGGTAATGTATGTGTTTCAATGCTATTCTTTCAAATCATCCCACCCCTGTCTTCTCCCATTGAGTTCCAAGGTCTGTTCTCTATGTCCCTGTCTCCTTTGCTTCTCTGCATTACTCTGAGTATATGCCCAACAGTGGGATTCCTGGGTCATATGGCAGTTCTCTTCCCAGTTTTTTTTTTTTTTTAATATTTATTTATTTTTTTGAGGGGAGGTGGGTTGGGGAGGGAGGGGGTGGGCGGGCCACTTCTATTGGTCTTTCATTTCTCTATTTTCGTTCGTCTTTGTTCTTTGGCCCATGTGGGCCTCCCATTGCGGTGGCCTCTGTTGTCGCTGAGTGCCGGCCTGGGCGCATGCGCTCCAGAGCTCCGGCTTGGTAATTGGACACATCAGTCCAGCCGCTCCGCAGCATGTGGAATCTTCCGCCAGGGATCGAACCGGCGCCCCTTGCACTGCAAGGCGGTGTCCTTTCCCACTGGACCACCAGGGAAGCCCTCTTCCCAGTTTTTAAAGGAATCTCCACACTGTTCTCCATAGTGGCTGAAACAGTTCGCATTCCCACCAACAGTGTAAGAGGGTTCCCTTTTCTGCACAGCTTTCCCAGCATTTATTGTTTGTAGAGTTTATTTTTTAACATTAAAAAAAATATTTATTTATTTTCATCCATCTCTATTATTTTGGCATGTGTGGGCTTCCCATTGCAGTGGTCTCTCTCACTGCAGAGCACTGGCTCTGGGCACAGGCACTCCAGAGCACTGACTCGCAATTGGACACATCAGCCCAGCCACTTCTAGGCATGTGGGATCTTTTCGGGCCATGGATTGAACTGGTGCCTCCTGCAATGCAAGGTAGACTCTCTACCCACTGGACCAGCAGGGAAGCCCTATTTATAGACTTTTTGATGATAGACATTCTGATCAGTGTGAGATGACACCTATTGTGGTTTTGATTTGCACTTCTCTAGTAATGAAGGATGTTGACCATCTTTTTATGTTTTTATTAGCCACATGTATGTCTTTTTTGAATACATGTCTGTTTAGGTTTTTTGCCCACTTTTTGATTGGGTTGTTGATTTTTCTGGTATTGAGCTGCACGAGCTGCTTGTATATTTAGAGATTAATTCTTCATCAGTTGTTTCATTTGCTATCATTTACTCCCATTCTGAGGGCTGTCTTTTCCCCTTTCTTACAGTTTCCTTCATTTTGCAAAAGCTTTTAAGTTTAATTAGATCCCACTTGTTTATGTTTGGTTTTATTTCCATTACTCTGGGAGGTGGGTGAAAGAGGATCTTGCTGTGATTTATGTCGCAGAGTGTTCCTAAGTATTTTATTCTTTTTGTTGCTATGGTGAATGGGATTGTCTCCTTAGTTTTTCTTTCGGATTTTTCATTATTAGCATTTAGGAATGCAAGGCATATCTGTGTATTAATTTTAATTCTTATGAGTTTACTGTATACGTTGATTAGGCCTATAATTTTTTGTGTATTAAGCCCCAGCGGAATGTGGAATCTTCCGCCAGGGATCGAACCGGCGCCCCTTGCACTGCAAGGCGGTGTCCTTTCCCACTGGACCACCAGGGAAGCCCTCTTCCCAGTTTTTAAAGGAATCTCCACACTGTTCTCCATAGTGGCTGAAACAGTTCGCATTCCCACCAACAGTGTAAGAGGGTTCCCTTTTCTGCACAGCTTTCCCAGCATTTATTGTTTGTAGAGTTTATTTTTTAACATTAAAAAAAATATTTATTTATTTTCATCCATCTCTATTATTTTGGCATGTGTGGGCTTCCCATTGCAGTGGTCTCTCTCACTGCAGAGCACTGGCTCTGGGCACAGGCACTCCAGAGCACTGACTCGCAATTGGACACATCAGCCCAGCCACTTCTAGGCATGTGGGATCTTTTCGGGCCATGGATTGAACTGGTGCCTCCTGCAATGCAAGGTAGACTCTCTACCCACTGGACCAGCAGGGAAGCCCTATTTATAGACTTTTTGATGATAGACATTCTGATCAGTGTGAGATGACACCTATTGTGGTTTTGATTTGCACTTCTCTAGTAATGAAGGATGTTGACCATCTTTTTATGTTTTTATTAGCCACATGTATGTCTTTTTTGAATACATGTCTGTTTAGGTTTTTTGCCCACTTTTTGATTGGGTTGTTGATTTTTCTGGTATTGAGCTGCACGAGCTGCTTGTATATTTAGAGATTAATTCTTCATCAGTTGTTTCATTTGCTATCATTTACTCCCATTCTGAGGGCTGTCTTTTCCCCTTTCTTACAGTTTCCTTCATTTTGCAAAAGCTTTTAAGTTTAATTAGATCCCACTTGTTTATGTTTGGTTTTATTTCCATTACTCTGGGAGGTGGGTGAAAGAGGATCTTGCTGTGATTTATGTCGCAGAGTGTTCCTAAGTATTTTATTCTTTTTGTTGCTATGGTGAATGGGATTGTCTCCTTAGTTTTTCTTTCGGATTTTTCATTATTAGCATTTAGGAATGCAAGGCATATCTGTGTATTAATTTTAATTCTTATGAGTTTACTGTATACGTTGATTAGGCCTAGTAATTTTCTGGTGACATGTTTAGGGTTTTATATGTAGAGGATCATGCCGTCTGCAAATAGTGAGAGTTTTATTTATTCTAGATTCCTTTTATTTCTTCTTTGAAAGCTGTGACTAGGACTTCCAAAACTATGTTGAATTGTAATGGTGAGAGGGGACACCTTTGTATTGTTCCTAGCCATCTTGGAGGAAATGCTTTTAGTTTTTCACTATGAAGAATGATGTTTGTCATATATGGCCTTTATTATGTTGACGTAGGTTCCCTCTGGATCCACGTTCTGGAGAGTTATTATTATAAATGGATGTTGAATTTAATCAAAAGCGTTTACTGTGTTTACTAAGATGATCATGTAGTTTTTATTCTTCAGTTTGTTAATGTGGTGAATCATATTGATTTATACCATGTATTGAAGCATCCTTATATCCCTGGAATAAATCTCATTAGACCATGGTGTATGATCCTTCAGTGATTCAGTTTCCTAGTATCTATTAAGGATTTTTGCATCCAGGTTCATCATTGATATTGGCCTGTGATTTTCTTATTTTTTATAAAATCTTTGTCTAGTTTTGGTGTCAGGGTGGTATTGTAGAATGAGTTTGGGAGTGTTTCTCTACCTGCAGTTTTTTGGAAGAGTTTGAGAGGGATAGGCATTAGCTTTTCTCTAAATGTTTGATAAAATTCACTTGTGAAGTCATCTGGTCCTGGACTTTGTTGGAAGAATTTTAATCAAATTGGGGGCTGGTATTGAGCTGCACGAGCTGCTTGTATATTTAGAGATTAATTCTTCATCAGTTGTTTCATTTGCTATCATTTACTCCCATTCTGAGGGCTGTCTTTTCCCCTTTCTTACAGTTTCCTTCATTTTGCAAAAGCTTTTAAGTTTAATTAGATCCCACTTGTTTATGTTTGGTTTTATTTCCATTACTCTGGGAGGTGGGTGAAAGAGGATCTTGCTGTGATTTATGTCGCAGAGTGTTCCTAAGTATTTTATTCTTTTTGTTGCTATGGTGAATGGGATTGTCTCCTTAGTTTTTCTTTCGGATTTTTCATTATTAGCATTTAGGAATGCAAGGCATATCTGTGTATTAATTTTAATTCTTATGAGTTTACTGTATACGTTGATTAGGCCTAGTAATTTTCTGGTGACATGTTTAGGGTTTTATATGTAGAGGATCATGCCGTCTGCAAATAGTGAGAGTTTTATTTATTCTAGATTCCTTTTATTTCTTCTTTGAAAGCTGTGACTAGGACTTCCAAAACTATGTTGAATTGTAATGGTGAGAGGGGACACCTTTGTATTGTTCCTAGCCATCTTGGAGGAAATGCTTTTAGTTTTTCACTATGAAGAATGATGTTTGTCATATATGGCCTTTATTATGTTGACGTAGGTTCCCTCTGGATCCACGTTCTGGAGAGTTATTATTATAAATGGATGTTGAATTTAATCAAAAGCGTTTACTGTGTTTACTAAGATGATCATGTAGTTTTTATTCTTCAGTTTGTTAATGTGGTGAATCATATTGATTTATACCATGTATTGAAGCATCCTTATATCCCTGGAATAAATCTCATTAGACCATGGTGTATGATCCTTCAGTGATTCAGTTTCCTAGTATCTATTAAGGATTTTTGCATCCAGGTTCATCATTGATATTGGCCTGTGATTTTCTTATTTTTTATAAAATCTTTGTCTAGTTTTGGTGTCAGGGTGGTATTGTAGAATGAGTTTGGGAGTGTTTCTCTACCTGCAGTTTTTTGGAAGAGTTTGAGAGGGATAGGCATTAGCTTTTCTCTAAATGTTTGATAAAATTCACTTGTGAAGTCATCTGGTCCTGGACTTTGTTGGAAGAATTTTAATCAAAATTTTAATTTCATTGCTTGAAATTGGTCTGTTCATATTTTCTGCTTGTTATGGTTCAGTCTTAGAATGTTGTACTTTTCTAAGGATTTATTAATTTTTTTCCAGGTTATCCATTGCATTGGCACATAGTTGCTTGTAGTAGTCTCTTATGATTCTCTGTATTGCTGTGGTATCACTTGTAACTTCTTTTTTACTTCTAATTTTATTGATTTGAGTCTTGGCCCTTTGTTTTTTTGATGAATCTGGCTAAAGATTTATCAATTTTGTTTTTCTGAAAGAACTATCTTTTTAGTTTCATTGATCTTTGTTAATTTTTTCTTCATTTCTATTTCATTTATTTTGCTTTGATCTTTATGATTTTTTTCCCTCAACTCACTTTGGGTTTTGTTTGTTATTTTTTCTCTTGTTGCTTTAGGTTTAAGTTTAGGTTGTTTATTTGAGATTTTTCTTGTTTCTTGAGGTAGGATTGTATTGCTATAAACTTCTTAGAACTGCTTTTTCTGCACCCATGGGTTTTGGATCATCATGCATACCTTAGCTTGGAAAACTATATGCATTTATATCTCATACAATATAGAGGGAAATGAAAGATAATCGATTCTCAAATGAGAGTACATAGACATCTACAGAAATGAAGAGTATTCATTCACTTTCAATAGGAGAGAATTTTTAACCACAAAACAATAGAAAACAATAGTAATTCATGGCGAAGACTGTTAATCAACAGAAGCTCTCTGAGGGTAGTGAGTTGCAGAGCAATGTCAATGTAGTAGCAATAGTAGAACAATAGTTTAAGGATTTGAATTGCATCCAGGTTCATTAGACCATGGTGATGATTCAGTGTTCCTAGTATCTATTAAGGTTTTTTGCATCCAGGTTCATCATTGATATTGGCCTGTGATTTTCTTATTTTTTATAAAATCTTTGTCTAGTTTTGGTGTCAGGGTGGTATTGTAGAATGAGTTTGGGAGTGTTTCTCTACCTGCAGTTTTTTGGAAGAGTTTGAGAGGGATAGGCATTAGCTTTTCTCTAAATGTTTGATAAAATTCACTTGTGAAGTCATCTGGTCCTGGACTTTGTTGGAAGAATTTTAATCAAAATTTTAATTTCATTGCTTGAAATTGGTCTGTTCATATTTTCTGCTTGTTATGGTTCAGTCTTAGAATGTTGTACTTTTCTAAGGATTTATTAATTTTTTTCCAGGTTATCCATTGCATTGGCACATAGTTGCTTGTAGTAGTCTCTTATGATTCTCTGTATTGCTGTGGTATCACTTGTAACTTCTTTTTTACTTCTAATTTTATTGATTTGAGTCTTGGCCCTTTGTTTTTTTGATGAATCTGGCTAAAGATTTATCAATTTTGTTTTTCTGAAAGAACTATCTTTTTAGTTTCATTGATCTTTGTTAATTTTTTCTTCATTTCTATTTCATTTATTTTGCTTTGATCTTTATGATTTTTTTCCCTCAACTCACTTTGGGTTTTGTTTGTTATTTTTTCTCTTGTTGCTTTAGGTTTAAGTTTAGGTTGTTTATTTGAGATTTTTCTTGTTTCTTGAGGTAGGATTGTATTGCTATAAACTTCTTAGAACTGCTTTTTCTGCACCCATGGGTTTTGGATCATCATGCATACCTTAGCTTGGAAAACTATATGCATTTATATCTCATACAATATAGAGGGAAATGAAAGATAATCGATTCTCAAATGAGAGTACATAGACATCTACAGAAATGAAGAGTATTCATTCACTTTCAATAGGAGAGAATTTTTAACCACAAAACAATAGAAAACAATAGTAATTCATGGCGAAGACTGTTAATCAACAGAAGCTCTCTGAGGGTAGTGAGTTGCAGAGCAATGTCAGAATGTAGCTAGCTAACTTAGGTCTCACTTGCTTTTCAAATTCTGCAAATGGGTTTGTTTATCATAAATACCTAGTATATGCAGTGCTGATCAATTTTAAGATAATTCAGTTTATCACTATGATGTGCTTTCATGGAAAACGGGTTTAAAATAAACAGTTGTAAAGTTCAATATATGGACATCTGTGCATCTGGTTTGCTCAGTTTTTCCTCTTTTTTTTCCTTTCAACTTATATCTAAGTAGCTAAAAGCTTTGTTGCAATTTGCCTGCACATTACTCATTAGCAGTCTTGCATAACCAATTAGCACTCTTTCTTTCATCTGTGATGAAATGAGACAGCTGGATATAGCACACACATTAAAAAAAAATTATGATTCCTTTTAAGAGATGCCTTTGTGGTTGTGCTTCCATATAGTTGAATGACCTTGAGCAAGTTACTTTCACTTTTGACCCTCAGTATCTGTGTCTCAAAATAAATAATTTAACTAGATTAAATGTGAAAGTGTGCTGAAATTTGCCCTTCTGTATTTCCTGATATTTAGCAACTCGGTCACAAAGCAAACATCTGGTGGGTATTTAGGTTTTCCTTGTTCCCATGAGTTCCTAACAGAAATTTCTTCATGTTTTCTTTTTTCTATAAAACTCAGAAATTAATAGGTTTATTTGATCTATCAAGTAAAGAGAACTCTGGCAGCAAATGTAGAGCAAGAGGCCCACAGGGTTGCCAAGAGATGGTTGGTAAATTAGTTAAGGTGTGAATAAATGAACTTGGTCTGGGAAGAATAGGCCCACCGTGGGGGTAAGGAGTAAGGGTGGAATTACATTGAATACATGATGAATGAGAAATTGAACAGGCTGAAGACAGGCCTGTGGATGTGACATGACTTTCAGAAGGGAGAAAAAGGAAACACTGGGTATCCTCCTACAGAAAGAACATTTGCAATCGAGAGTGCGTAGTATAAAATTAATTTATCATTTTGTGTTTAATTATATAAATTGGACTGCTGTGAGTTGAGAGTCCATGGAAATAGTCTGATACTACCAACACTGTAATAATGAGAATATAATGTACTAGAATTTGTAAGCCTTTTCTATATATGTCATCTCATTCACTTTTCACAGTAATTCTGTAAGGTGATGCTCATTTTTCAGGTGGCATTATGATGTACAACCGGTCTTGTAGAAGTTATCCAGGTAGTGTAGAGACTTCTGAGATCAAAGCATCAGTTATTAAACAGCCACCCATGTTTCCTGAGAGGCCAGTTTTCCAGTCTAGTGATGACTGAGCTGTTTCTGAATTCGAATTTGTAGAAACACATGTCCTTGGCTATGTTTTGTTTTTTTTGTTTTTTTTTTTTTTTTATCTAATGTGTAACTTGTTTTCTCATTATTGTTATGGCATCTGTCTAAAGTTGACTGCATACAAGTAAGGTAGGCTCAGAGTGTATTTGTCAGGTTATGCTAGAATATGCTATAAAAGGGAACAACTTTGAAATTTCAGTGGTTTAAAATTTACACATAAAATTATGTATGTATTCTTTTTTTTAATTTTATCCTTTTTTTATTAAAATTAAAAAAAATTATTCTTTATTTTAAAGATTTTACAGAGTTTTCTTGTTCACCAACATGTATGTTCTCAGATCAGTCATATGCATATCCCGGGACCCTCCCCCCATCCAGTTCCCCCCTCCCATCCCTCCAGACCTTCGCGCCAAGTGATTGTAGGTACTCCTATTCCCTTAGCACTATGACAATAGCTGTCTTTTCCACACATGACAGTATAGGTTTCATGTCACTGTCTCCATGCCTCCCCCTCCCTATTTCTTCCCCACAATGTCCATATGTCTCTGCTCTGTCTGTTTTTCCATGAGTTCACGTGTGATCAAGACCATCCTACTAGATTCCATTTATGTGTGTTAGTATGCTGTATTTGTCTTTCTCTTTCTGACTTACTTCACTTTTTATGATAGGTTCTAGAGACAGCCACCTCATTAGGACTGAGTCTTCTGCATTTCTTTTAACAGCTGAGTAGTATTCCATTGTATATATGTACCAGAGCTTCTGTATACATTCATTTGTCGATGGACATCTAGGTTGCTTCCATGTTCTGACTATTGTATAGAGAGCTGCAATGAACATTGGGGTAACAGGTGCCTCTTTCATTTTTGATTTCATCAGGATATAGGCCTAATAGTGGGATTGCTGGGTCATATGGTGCTTCTAATTTTAGTTTTTTAAGGAATCTCCATACTGTCTTCCATAGAGGCTGTATCAATTTACATTCCCACCAGCAATGCAAGAGCGTTCCCTTTTCTCCGCACCCTCTCCAGCATTTATTGTCTGCAGATTTTTTGAAGATGGCCATTCTGACGGGTGTGAGGTGGTATCTCATTGTGGTTTTAATTTGCATTTCTCTAATGATAAGTGAGGTTGAGCATCGTTTCATGTGCTTTTGGGCCATTTGTATGTCCTCTTTGGAGAGGCGTCTCTTTAGATCTTTTTCCCATTTTTTGATTGGGTTATTCGTTTTCCCTGTGATGAGTTGTCTGAGTTGCTTGTAGATTTTGGAGATTAATTCTTTGTCTGTTGTTTCATTTGCTATGATTTTCTCCCACTCTGTGGGGTGTCTGTTGAGCTTTTTTGTGATTTCTTTTGCTGTACAAAAGCTTTTAAGTTTCATGAGGTCCCACATGTTCGTTTGTCTTTTGAGTTCCGCTATTTTAGTAGGTGGGTCAGAGAAGATCTTGCTTTGATTGATGTCCTTGAGGGTTTTGCCTATATTCTCCTCTATGGGTTTGATGGTTTCTGGTCTTCCATTTAGGTCTTTAATCCATTTTGAGTTGATCTTAGTGTATGGTGTCAGGGAATGTTCCAACTTCATTTTTTTGCAAGTAGCTGTCCAATTCTCCCAGCACCACTTGTTGAAGAGGCTGTCTTTGTCCCATTTTATAGTTTCTCCTCCTTTGTCAAAAATAAGGTACCCATAGGTGTGTGGGTTTATCTCTGGGTTCTCGATCTTGTTCCATTGGTCTATAGTTCTGTTTTTGTGCCAGTACCATACTGTCTTGATGACTGTTTCTTTGTAGTGGAGTCTGAAGTTAGGGAGGCTGATTCCTCCAGCTCCGTTTTTCTTTCTCAGAATTGCTTTGGCTATTCGAGGTCTTTTGTGCTTCCATGTTCTGGCTATTGTATAGAGAGCTGCAATGAACATTGGGGTAACAGGTGCCTCTTTCATTTTTGATTTCATCAGGATATAGGCCTAATAGTGGGATTGCTGGGTCATATGGTGCTTCTAATTTTAGTTTTTTAAGGAATCTCCATACTGTCTTCCATAGAGGCTGTATCAATTTACATTCCCACCAGCAATGCAAGAGCGTTCCCTTTTCTCCGCACCCTCTCCAGCATTTATTGTCTGCAGATTTTTTGAAGATGGCCATTCTGACGGGTGTGAGGTGGTATCTCATTGTGGTTTTAATTTGCATTTCTCTAATGATAAGTGAGGTTGAGCATCGTTTCATGTGCTTTTGGGCCATTTGTATGTCCTCTTTGGAGAGGCGTCTCTTTAGATCTTTTTCCCATTTTTTGATTGGGTTATTCGTTTTCCCTGTGATGAGTTGTCTGAGTTGCTTGTAGATTTTGGAGATTAATTCTTTGTCTGTTGTTTCATTTGCTATGATTTTCTCCCACTCTGTGGGGTGTCTGTTGAGCTTTTTTGTGATTTCTTTTGCTGTACAAAAGCTTTTAAGTTTCATGAGGTCCCACATGTTCGTTTGTCTTTTGAGTTCCGCTATTTTAGTAGGTGGGTCAGAGAAGATCTTGCTTTGATTGATGTCCTTGAGGGTTTTGCCTATATTCTCCTCTATGGGTTTGATGGTTTCTGGTCTTCCATTTAGGTCTTTAATCCATTTTGAGTTGATCTTAGTGTATGGTGTCAGGGAATGTTCCAACTTCATTTTTTTGCAAGTAGCTGTCCAATTCTCCCAGCACCACTTGTTGAAGAGGCTGTCTTTGTCCCATTTTATAGTTTCACCTCCTTTGTCAAAAATAAGGTACCCATAGGTGTGTGGGTTTATCTCTGGGTTCTCGATCTTGTTCCATTGGTCTATAGTTCTGTTTTTGTGCCAGTACCATACTGTCTTGATGACTGTTTCTTTGTAGTGGAGTCTGAAGTTAGGGAGGCTGATTCCTCCAGCTCCGTTTTTCTTTCTCAGAATTGCTTTGGCTATTCGAGGTCTTTTGTGTTTCCATATGAACTGTGTTATTCTTTGGTCTAGTTCTGTGAAAAATGCCAATGGTAATTGGATAGGTATTGCATTGAATCTGTAGATGATAGTTGGTAGTATGGTCATTTTCACAATATTGATTCTTCTGACCCAGGAACATGGAATATCTCTCCATCTGTTTAAGTCTTTTTTAATTTGTTTCTTGAGTGTCTTGTAATTTTCTGTGTACAGCTCTTTTGTTTCTTTGGGTAAGTTTATTCCTGGGTATTTGATTCTTTTGGTTGCAATGGTGAAGGGGATTGCCTCTTTGATTTCATTTTCTGATTTTTCATTGTTTGTGTATAGGAATGCCAGTGATTTCTGTATGTTGACTTTGTATCCTGTGACTTTGCTGAATTCGTTAATTAGCTCTAGTAGCTTTGTAACCGTGTCTTTGGGATTTTCTATGGATAATATGTCGTCTGCAAAAAGAGAGAGCTTGGCTTCTTCCTTTCCAATCTGGATTCCTTTGATTTCTTTCTCTTCTCTTATTGCTGTTGCTAGGACTTCCAGGACTATGTTGAATAAGAGTGGTAAAAGTGGGCACCCCTGTCTTGTTCCTGATCTTAGAGGGAATGCTTTCAGTTTTTCACCATTAAGGATAATGTTCGCTGTAGGCTTCTCATAGATGGCTTTTATTATGTTGAGATAGGTTCCTTCTATGTCTATTTTCTGAAGAGTTTTTATCGTAAATGGATGTTGTACTTTGTTGAAGGCTTTTTCTGCATCTATTTAGATGATCATGTGATTTTTGTGTCTCAATTTGTTGATACGGTGTATCACATGGATTGATTTGCAGATGTTGAAGAATACTTGCATGCCTGGGATGGACCCGAATTGATCATGATGTATGAGTTTTTTGATGTGTCGTTGAATTCTGTTTGCTAGGATTTTGTTGAGGATCTTGGCATCTAAGTTCATCAGAGAAATTGGTCTGTAATTTTCCTTTTTTGTGTTGCCTGGTTTGGGTATCAGGGTGATGGTGGCCTCGTAGAATGTGTTTGGAAGTGTTCCTTCCTGTGCAATTTTTTGGAAGAGTTTTAGAAGGACAGGCATTAGCCCATCTTTAAATGTTTGGTAGAATTCGGCTGTGAAGCCATCTGGCCCTGGGCTTTTATTTTTGGGTAGATTTTTAATCACAAATTCGATTACTGAGCTTGTGATTGGGTTGTTCAAAGTTTCTGTTTCTTCCTGGCTCAGTCTTGGGAGATGAATCTTCCCCAAGAAACCGTCCATTTCTTCCAGGTTGTCCAGTTTGTTGCCATAGAGTTGCTCATAATAGTCTCTTAGAATCCTTTGGATTTCTGCATTATCTGTTGTAATCTCTCCTTTTTCATTTTTGATTTTGTTGAACTGGTTCTTCTCTCTCTTTTTCTTGATGAGTCTGGCCAGTGGCTTGTCAATTTTGTTTACCTTTTCAAAGAACCAGCTTTTTGTTTTATTTATCTTTATTATAGTTTCTTTCATTTCTTTCTCATTTATTTCTGCTCTAGTCTTTATAATTTCTTGTCTTCTGCTGGCTTTGGGGTGTTTTTGTTCTTCTTTCTCCAATTATTTTAAGCAGAGGATTAGGTCATCTGTTTCATATTTTCCTAGTTTCTTGAGGTAGGATTGTATTGCTATAAATTTCCCTCTTAGAACTGCTTTTGTGGTATCCCATAGGTTTTGCACAGTTGTGTGTTTGTTGTCATTTTCTTCTAGGAATTTAAAAATTTCTCCTTTGATTTCCTTAGTGATCAGTTGGTTTTTTAGGTATATGTTGTTTAATCTTCATGTGTTTGTGTTTTTAGCGTTTTTTTTTTCCCCTGTAGTTGATCTCTAGTCTCATCGCATTGTGGTCTGAGAAGTTGCTTGATATTATTTCAGTTTTCTTGAATTGACTGAGGTTTGATTTATGGCCCAAGATGTGGTCTATCTTGGAGAATGTTCCGTGAGCACTTGAGAAGAAAGTGTATTCTTCTGCTTTTGGATGCAACGTCCTGAAGATTTCGATGATGTCCATCATTTCTAGTGTGGCATTTAAGGCTTGTGTTTCTTTATTAATGTTCTGTTTGGATGATCTATCCATTGGTGTGAGAGGAGTGTTAAAGTCTCCTACTATTATTGTGTTATTATTGATTTCTTCTTTTAAGTCTGAAAGTATCTGTCTTATGTATTGAGATGCCCCTGTGTTGGGTGCGTAGATATTCATGACTGTTATGTCTTCCTCTTGGGTAGATCCCTTGATCATGATGTAGTGACCTGCCTTGTCTCTTAGAATCTTCTTTACTTTAAAGTCTATTTTGTCTGATATGAGGATTGCTACTCCGGCTTTCTTTTGATTTCCATTTGCATGGAATATCTTTTTCCAGCCTCTCACTTTCAGTCTATGAGTGTCTCTAGGTCTGCAGTGAGTCTCTTGTAAACAGCATATATTTGGGTCTTGCTTCTGGATCCATTCAGTTACCCTGTGTCATTTGGTTGGAGCATTTAATCCATTTACGTTCAAAGTAATTATTGATATGAATGTTCCTGTTGTCATCTTCTTAGAAATTTGGGGTTTGATTTGTAAGGCTTCTCCTACTATATTTATTGGCTATATCAGGCCCTTTAACACTTGTTGTAGGGCTGGTTTTGTGGCACAGAATTCTTTTAGTTTTTGCTTGTCTGTGAAGCTTTTGACTTCACCATCAATTCTGAATGAGATTCTTGCTGGGTAGAGAAATCTTGGTTGTAGGTTATTCTCTTTTAGATGTTTAAATGTGTCTTGCCATTTTCTTCTGACCTGCAGGGTTTCTGTTGAAAGACCCGCAGTTAAACATATGCGGTTTCCTTTATATGTTATTTGTTGTTTGCTCCTAGCTGCTTTTAGTAATCTGTCTTTATATTTAGTCTGCGTTAGTTTGATTAGAATGTGCTTTGGTATGTTTCTTCTGGGGTTTCTCCTGTATGGAACTCTTTGTGCTTCTTGGACTTGGTTGACTATTTTCTTTCCCATATTGGGGAAGTTTTCAACTATCACCTCTTCAAGAAATTTTTTGTAGCCTTTCTTCCCCTCTTCTTCTTCTGGAACTCCTATAATTCTAATGTAGGTGTGTTTGATATTGTCCCATAGGTCTTGAGGCTATCCTCAGTTCTTTTAATTCTTTGGGCTTTGTTCTGTTCTTCAGCACTTATTTCAACCATTCTGTCTTCCAGCTCACTTATCCGTTCTTCAATCTCTGATACTCTACTGTTGAGACCTTCTATAGTATTTTTGAGTTCAGCAATTGAGTTAGTTGTCTCCATTTGCTTATTTTTCATTTCTTGCATGTCTCTTCTCAGTGCACTAATTTCCTCTAATATTCTCTTTTCAGTGTTTTGCATCCTCTTTAGTATAGCTTTTCTGAATTCTCTTTCAGATAGTTTGTCTATCTCCTTCTCTGTCATTTGAAGCGGTGTTTCTCTAGCTTGGTCCTTCATTTGTGCAGTGTTTCTCTGTCGTTTCATCATTAGGTTAATTTTTGTTTCTTTGTGTTTGTCTGTGTGTGTGGAGTTCTTTTCCCCCCACCAGGCTTCTTGGTTGAATTCTCCCTTCCTTTGGGTTTCTGTCCTTCTAGAAGGGTTCAGTGGTTTGTGACTTGGATGGTGTTAGGTCTTGTTTACAGATGAATAATCTCTAGTGCTGTATGTTCTTTGATAGTGTGGGGTCTTGGAATCAGGGCTTCTGCTCCGAGGATCCTTGGTTTGATGATTGGTCAGGGGGTGTAGGCTCTATGTCTGGTTTGCTATGGTGTTCTGTGATATTAGTTCACATACTAGCATCTGAGGAACAAGAGGTGCATTCCTGATGGGTGACAGTCATAAAAGCATGCAGATGTTTTCTAACATAGTCATAAGATATACATACATACACAGCAATCCCCACAACTGACCAGTTTTACAGAGATAAGGCACAGGAAATCTTTCTGGCAAATCACGCAATCATAGATGATAGTTACGCATTAAGCTTTGAATTAATTAAAATAGTGCCTGAATAAATAGATCAAGTGCAAGGTCCTGGCTTGCATAATTACATTGAGAGCAATTTTTAACTAGGACATGTGTTGGGGGTGACGAGGAGATTGTATAGGTAATGAGAAGGAATAGATTCGTCTTGGAAGGATTTTATAGGGTTAGGTAGCAAAGATTAGCGTATGTATTAGTTAGTGTATTTGGAAGAGAATAGTGGAGACAGGAAGATAGGAAATAATTTATCTAGAGGGTATTGGTAGATAGGAAAATGTTTTACATTTAGAACATAGAGGGAGAAAGCAGTGGGAAAGAGGAAAGAGAATTAGAGGTTTCCAAGAATTAAAATTAAAAAAAAAAATACAATAAAATAAAAGTCAGAAAAAGAAATGAAAATTTCTTGCATGTCTCTTCTCAGTGCACTAATTTCCTCTAATATTCTCTTTTCAGTGTTTTGCATCCTCTTTAGTATAGCTTTTCTGAATTCTCTTTCAGATAGTTTGTCTATCTCCTTCTCTGTCATTTGAAGCGGTGTTTCTCTAGCTTGGTCCTTCATTTGTGCAGTGTTTCTCTGTCGTTTCATCATTAGGTTAATTTTTGTTTCTTTGTGTTTGTCTGTGTGTGTGGAGTTCTTTTCCCCCCACCAGGCTTCTTGGTTGAATTCTCCCTTCCTTTGGGTTTCTGTCCTTCTAGAAGGGTTCAGTGGTTTGTGACTTGGATGGTGTTAGGTCTTGTTTACAGATGAATAATCTCTAGTGCTGTATGTTCTTTGATAGTGTGGGGTCTTGGAATCAGGGCTTCTGCTCCGAGGATCCTTGGTTTGATGATTGGTCAGGGGGTGTAGGCTCTATGTCTGGTTTGCTATGGTGTTCTGTGATATTAGTTCACATACTAGCATCTGAGGAACAAGAGGTGCATTCCTGATGGGTGACAGTCATAAAAGCATGCAGATGTTTTCTAACATAGTCATAAGATATACATACATACACAGCAATCCCCACAACTGACCAGTTTTACAGAGATAAGGCACAGGAAATCTTTCTGGCAAATCACGCAATCATAGATGATAGTTACGCATTAAGCTTTGAATTAATTAAAATAGTGCCTGAATAAATAGATCAAGTGCAAGGTCCTGGCTTGCATAATTACATTGAGAGCAATTTTTAACTAGGACATGTGTTGGGGGTGACGAGGAGATTGTATAGGTAATGAGAAGGAATAGATTCGTCTTGGAAGGATTTTATAGGGTTAGGTAGCAAAGATTAGCGTATGTATTAGTTAGTGTATTTGGAAGAGAATAGTGGAGACAGGAAGATAGGAAATAATTTATCTAGAGGGTATTGGTAGATAGGAAAATGTTTTACATTTAGAACATAGAGGGAGAAAGCAGTGGGAAAGAGGAAAGAGAATTAGAGGTTTCCAAGAATTAAAATTAAAAAAAAAAATACAATAAAATAAAAGTCAGAAAAAGAAATGAAAATTTATAAAGTGCCGAAAAAATTAATGAGGCCAAAAAACAAACAAAAAACACAAAAAAGCAAACAAACGAAAACCGAAAAAAACGAACAAAAAATAACAGAATAAACAAACAAACTAATAAACGCCAAACTAATCAATTGAATAAGCAAAATAGTCCACCACAAACAAACAAGCAACAACAACAAAAAGTTAAATACTGTCCCTGGTTTTTATCTTCTCATCTGCCTGTTGGAAACCAATCTGCTCTTGATGGTGGTGTCTTTATGGCGTAGTTTTTCCCTTATAGCGCCGGTTGCTATGGTTTCTGTTTTTGTGTTCAGCAAAATGAGGGCTTTGCTGCCATACTGGGTGCTGGCTGGGACAGTGGGCTGAACCCAGTCCGTCGGGCAGGGGTCGCGGTGCGCGCAGTCCCGTGTTGGAGGGGGGGTGCCCCGTCTCTACCGCGCACCCGCCAGCAGTCTCCAATCCCTGCTCTTTCCCCGGCTTCCTCCTCTGCTGCAGCAGCTCTAGGGGTGCGCGGGCTCCTCCGCCACTGGCACACGCGCACTGCTGGTTACATGTCTATGTCCCAAAGGCGGGCTTGAGCTTTCCCGTCCAGCTTGTGCCCGGTCCCTGGTCAGCAACCCGTGGGCGACTTCCCCTCTCCGTTCAGCAAGCCCTCCAGTTGGAGTGGTTGAACTTACCTACGATGTGGCGCTTCTCCGCGGCCTCTCGCTCCAGGTTCTGGTGGCCTCTCGCTCCGGGTTCCTGCGGCTTCTCGCTCCGGGTTCCGGTTGCTTCCTGTATGTATTCTTATATTGATCTTACCCCTGTGTTTTTTGATTCTGTGGCATGCCGTTATCACGGCCAAAGTTGAAATGACAAGAGAATAAAGTGATTCCTAAAGTTTCTACTTGATTGCTTAAGTCATTTGTTCTGTTTGCCAAAGCAAGTCACATGAGCAAGCCTGATGTATATAAGGTGGGATACATGGTTCTGTCACACAAAGAGCCACCACCCAGTGAAGGCCTCTGTAGGGATGGATTTGGGAGAAAAATATAGCAAATATTTAAAATGACAAAGCTGTAACCAAAATTGACCGTTAGTATGATCTTCATGCTGGTAAGTAGGTACAGCTAAAAGTTACACGTCAGGATGAGTCATCCCCCAGCAAGGGAAAGGAATGACTTCTCTCAAAGAAAGTAAAGCCCAGACTTAAAAATGTCTCTTACTCTGAGAATTTTCATCCTGAAAAGGGACTCTTTTTGTCAAGCCTGCTTCGCTTTACCAGTGACCTAGAGTCAGGATGTCCTATTTATGTGAAATTGGCTTCAGAAGGAGCAGGTAAGAGGACACAATGCTAATGTGAAAATTATTGTAGGGTGATGATAACTGTCAAGTTTTATAAATCTAGGCAAGATATCTCCTGCTATACTGGTGATGCAGCTTTATTAATGATAATAGAAAACAAGTCTATAAATATTGGTCCCACGCTAAATTCAATTTTACAGATATTAGGTAGGGGCAACTTCTAAAAAAACAATAACCTAGAATCACTTCCTTGTCAAGAGGAGTAAATAATTGAACATGATTTAATAATGAATGGCTACAAAATAATGAAAAGCTCAAGCTTTCTTTGTTACTGTTAGCTTTTACATGGAAAAATAGCCTTAATATTTCTAATAGTCCTGTGTAAGAAAAGAGTATAATAAACAGAGTGGTTTCAATGAGCTATAATTTAACTACTTCCTCTAAAACATTCTTAAAATTAATTGTGCCTCTGTTTTATAGATCAAGTACTATATAATACAGTGCTACCAATAGTTTAAAACATTTCCATAAGGCTAGTTGTTAGTAGAACTAACACTAATCAATGGGCATCTGTGTATCCAAGCTACTGTATTCTGGACACTACCTAAGACTAACCTAATATAAATAGAAAATTTTGTTTCATTTGCTGATATTGAATTAGTGAGTAGAAGGAGATATTTTGGTTCTAGAAATAAGCCACTATTAAGCTGCACAGAACTAAGTAGTTGATAATGATGTGTACATTAAAATTAGCTTTCATTGACCATTTCACATATGCAGGCACTTATATTAAGTACTTTATAAGATGATGTAAACCTGCAATAGATTTACAAGGTACATCTTATTGTTATTTCCCTAATCACATAGCTGATAAGTGGCAAAGCCAAAATTTGAACCTGTGCTCTGAGAGAGGGCCATAGCAGTTTTGTTGGGTCTCATTTGTAGGAAGTAGTGACTTCATTTTCATTAAGGGAGAAGGTTATTCACATGAATAGGTGTGTGTGTGTATAACATAATAACATATTTTCAAGGTACTTTATGTAATTTGCATGTTGTTAACAACCTGGCGTGCTTTGTTATTCAAGTTGATACCAATATTCAAAGTGTTGATAATTGACTCTATCCTGATAGGTCCAGCTTTCTTCTTATAAAGATAGGGATGAAGAATTAATAGAAGTATCTTGAACAAGACTAGGAAAAATGCTTCCTAGTACCAGAAATACTATCTATGACAGAAAGAAACTGGATAAAATTATGTCAGTTACTGTATTAGTAAAACATCATTCTTAGTAAAACCTGGTTAAGGGTAATGGGATCTGGCCTTGAGTCCTAGGAGGCCTGTTCATCCATCTGAACAAATCATCTGACTCCTGAACCTTACTCTGCTTATCAGCAAAAATGGGAAAATATGATTGCCCCGTCAGAATTGTTATAAGACTTAACTGAGGTAAGCATCTGAAAATGCATAGGAAATTGTGAATAGTTTTGGAAATAGATGACAATGTGATCATAATATAATTGTATTTCCTCCTCTTTCTCATTCCTTTCTCTAACTCTTGAAATTCAAAAGTTTCTGCGTATCTATATCAAGTACTGTATATCGTGCTACCAATAGTTTAAAACATTTCCATAAGGCTAGTTGTTAGTAGAACTAACACTAATCAATGGGCATCTGTGTATCCAAGCTACTGTATTCTGGACACTACCTAAGACTAACCTAATATAAATAGAAAATTTTGTTTCATTTGCTGATATTGAATTAGTGAGTAGAAGGAGATATTTTGGTTCTAGAAATAAGCCACTATTAAGCTGCACAGAACTAAGTAGTTGATAATGATGTGTACATTAAAATTAGCTTTCATTGACCATTTCACATATGCAGGCACTTATATTAAGTACTTTATAAGATGATGTAAACCTGCAATAGATTTACAAGGTACATCTTATTGTTATTTCCCTAATCACATAGCTGATAAGTGGCAAAGCCAAAATTTGAACCTGTGCTCTGAGAGAGGGCCATAGCAGTTTTGTTGGGTCTCATTTGTAGGAAGTAGTGACTTCATTTTCATTAAGGGAGAAGGTTATTCACATGAATAGGTGTGTGTGTGTATAACATAATAACATATTTTCAAGGTACTTTATGTAATTTGCATGTTGTTAACAACCTGGCGTGCTTTGTTATTCAAGTTGATACCAATATTCAAAGTGTTGATAATTGACTCTATCCTGATAGGTCCAGCTTTCTTCTTATAAAGATAGGGATGAAGAATTAATAGAAGTATCTTGAACAAGACTAGGAAAAATGCTTCCTAGTACCAGAAATACTATCTATGACAGAAAGAAACTGGATAAAATTATGTCAGTTACTGTATTAGTAAAACATCATTCTTAGTAAAACCTGGTTAAGGGTAATGGGATCTGGCCTTGAGTCCTAGGAGGCCTGTTCATCCATCTGAACAAATCATCTGACTCCTGAACCTTACTCTGCTTATCAGCAAAAATGGGAAAATATGATTGCCCCGTCAGAATTGTTATAAGACTTAACTGAGGTAAGCATCTGAAAATGCATAGGAAATTGTGAATAGTTTTGGAAATAGATGACAATGTGATCATAATATAATTGTATTTCCTCCTCTTTCTCATTCCTTTCTCTAACTCTTGAAATTCAAAAGTTTCTGCATGAAAATTCCAGGCATATTTAGTGACTCTGAGAAAAGAAAAGTAATTTATAAAGTATTGAAAATCTGTATAAGGTAGGGATTGATGCAGTGATCTACTTCTACTTGTCTTGTAACCCTCCACTAATAACAGAGAAAAGGAAGCTGAATTGTATCCATAAAAGGGCGGAATGTGAGTGGGAGTGCTCTTTTAATACCTGTCCCAGAGAGTGGCCTTGAAAGAAGAGTGCTTGAGGATGTGGGAAAGTACTATTAACTTGACCTGGACTAATCTGAAGTGTCTAACACACACACACACAGACACACACAGACACACACACACACACACGTTTGCCACATGCATCAGAGGAGTCCATCATACTCTGTGCCATAGTTATATAATAATGACAAAACCACGCATGTCACAGACACCTGGTTGTCTTTCCCAGTTGTTACCTTATTCCCTGGATTAAAAAAAAATGAAGTCCAGAGAAAAGAAATGGCTTGCCTCAGGTCTCCCAGTTAGTTTCATAGGAAATGAAGCATCTCATAATTGTTTCCAGATCTCATCCAAGCCTCGCTGTTATGTTCTGTAACTCAAAAGTTGACTTTGGCAGCTCCTCTCTTGTATCAAATACTGAAGTAAAATAGAAGAAAAAAAAAATCAAGAGAGAAGGAATGACTGAGTTAAAATGTGACCTATTTCTACTTCCTGTGTTGGCTGGAAGATGTCGGCAGTCATTGCTTTCTGAGAAGTAAGGTACCTGTGGCTTAGCATTTTGATGGTGTTTGTAGTTATGCAGTATTAGCTGAAGTATCATGGAGTGATGAAAGAAAGCTAGAGTATAAAAACCTAGATTCTACTTCCAGGTTTGTTTCTAACATGCTCTGTTACATCCTTGATCAAAACCCTTTGTCTATCAGTTTCTTATCTGTCAGATATACATGCCATTAACTAGAGTCCTTTTTCAGAAAAGTATATAGAGAATCAAATGAGGATGGATAAAAGTTAAGCAGGCATGGGATCTGGCCTTGAGTCCTGGGAGGCCTGTTCATCCATCTGAACAAATCATCTGACTCCTGAACCTTACTCTGCTTATCAGCAAAAATGGGAAAATATGATTGCCCCGTCAGAATTGTTATAAGACTTAACTGAGGTAAGCATCTGAAAATGCATAGGAAATTGTGAATAGTTTTGGAAATAGATGACAATGTGATCATAATATAATTGTATTTCCTCCTCTTTCTCATTCCTTTCTCTAACTCTTGAAATTCAAAAGTTTCTGCATGAAAATTCCAGGCATATTTAGTGACTCTGAGAAAAGAAAAGTAATTTATAAAGTATTGAAAATCTGTATAAGGTAGGGATTGATGCAGTGATCTACTTCTACTTGTCTTGTAACCCTCCACTAATAACAGAGAAAAGGAAGCTGAATTGTATCCATAAAAGGGCGGAATGTGAGTGGGAGTGCTCTTTTAATACCTGTCCCAGAGAGTGGCCTTGAAAGAAGAGTGCTTGAGGATGTGGGAAAGTACTATTAACTTGACCTGGACTAATCTGAAGTGTCTAACACACACACACACAGACACACACAGACACACACACACCCCACGTTTGCCACATGCATCAGAGGAGTCCATCATACTCTGTGCCATAGTTATATAATAATGACAAAACCACGCATGTCACAGACACCTGGTTGTCTTTCCCAGTTGTTACCTTATTCCCTGGATTAAAAAAAAATGAAGTCCAGAGAAAAGAAATGGCTTGCCTCAGGTCTCCCAGTTAGTTTCATAGGAAATGAAGCATCTCATAATTGTTTCCAGATCTCATCCAAGCCTCGCTGTTATGTTCTGTAACTCAAAAGTTGACTTTGGCAGCTCCTCTCTTGTATCAAATACTGAAGTAAAATAGAAGAAAAAAAAAATCAAGAGAGAAGGAATGACTGAGTTAAAATGTGACCTATTTCTACTTCCTGTGTTGGCTGGAAGATGTCGGCAGTCATTGCTTTCTGAGAAGTAAGGTACCTGTGGCTTAGCATTTTGATGGTGTTTGTAGTTATGCAGTATTAGCTGAAGTATCATGGAGTGATGAAAGAAAGCTAGAGTATAAAAACCTAGATTCTACTTCCAGGTTTGTTTCTAACATGCTCTGTTACATCCTTGATCAAAACCCTTTGTCTATCAGTTTCTTATCTGTCAGATATACATGCCATTAACTAGAGTCCTTTTTCAGAAAAGTATATAGAGAATCAAATGAGGGGATGGATGTGAAAGTACAAGTTAAGCAGGCAGCACATGCAAAGCATCATCAGCATAGCTTTAGTAATTATCCATAAGGAACCCTTGGATCTGAAGTTCTACACCCACCCACCCACCCCTTTGTACCAGTAAAGAAGCTGAGACATGAGATTCCCAGCTCCAGAACGAGCAAGACTAGGAATGTGACTCAGTTTCTTCTCATTCCTGGGTTCCTGTGAATGTCAAGCTGATAACAATCAGGGATATTATTAAAGCAGCATAAAAGTTAATTTATTTTTTTCTTTTGCTACTCTTGGTGTGGAACTGCTCTTAAAAGATCAGGGCTGAAAGTGGAAATTAAAGGTTGAAGGGAGTTACCCCTGGAGGAAGAGAGAGAAGGAATTTGGATGACCCCTGGGATTCACCCTGCGAATTTGGGTAACCCCCCCTTTTCACTTGAAGCCAAGACGTGCCCTGTAGCTTAACAGGTTTGAAGTCCATGGGGGTTTGTGAGAGAGCAAAGCAAGCAACATTCAGTCCTCTAACTGTCCTGGGACTCGAAAGTTAAGCTTTGAGATGAGGAACATAGACTGGAAAACATTTTGAAATGAGAATTCATGTGGATATCTCGAAACAGATTTTAAGTGGATTTTCCTTTCATTTCAAAACATTCAGTTCAGTGTCTTGCCTCTATGTGGGGATACAAAGAAATGACAACACTGTGCATCAGTGCTAGTTTCTGTTCTCTTTGGGACTGAGAGAAACAAATGTTCATCTCTTGAGAACTGATGGCCTCCTTGAATACTTCTATCAAGGTAATTGCTATATTTTGTGTTTTATGCCACCACAGTTATTCAGTGTGTAATAATTAATCATGTGATTTATTTATTGAAATCACACTGTGTGTAATAAAGTGCCTGTGAAGATTTCTATAAAGTATCTCTTTCATGTATCCCCACAAGTACTCAAAGCAGATGAGTCCCTTACTTTCAGAGATGAGAAAAAGCTGTTTTTTTCTGTTACTCAAGGAAATTAGTCCAAGTCTTCACAGCCAGTGAGATAAGTAGGGATCTGTAAGATCAAACAGGCCACAAATCCCGACGATTATCAAATGAGGGATGGATGTGAAAGTACAAGTTAAGCAGGCAGCACATGCAAAGCATCATCAGCATAGCTTTAGTAATTATCCATAAGGAACCCTTGGATCTGAAGTTCTACACCCACCCACCCACCCCTTTGTACCAGTAAAGAAGCTGAGACATGAGATTCCCAGCTCCAGAACGAGCAAGACTAGGAATGTGACTCAGTTTCTTCTCATTCCTGGGTTCCTGTGAATGTCAAGCTGATAACAATCAGGGATATTATTAAAGCAGCATAAAAGTTAATTTATTTTTTTCTTTTGCTACTCTTGGTGTGGAACTGCTCTTAAAAGATCAGGGCTGAAAGTGGAAATTAAAGGTTGAAGGGAGTTACCCCTGGAGGAAGAGAGAGAAGGAATTTGGATGACCCCTGGGATTCACCCTGCGAATTTGGGTAACCCCTCCTTTTCACTTGAAGCCAAGACGTGCCCTGTAGCTTAACAGGTTTGAAGTCCATGGGGGTTTGTGAGAGAGCAAAGCAAGCAACATTCAGTCCTCTAACTGTCCTGGGACTCGAAAGTTAAGCTTTGAGATGAGGAACATAGACTGGAAAACATTTTGAAATGAGAATTCATGTGGATATCTCGAAACAGATTTTAAGTGGATTTTCCTTTCATTTCAAAACATTCAGTTCAGTGTCTTGCCTCTATGTGGGGATACAAAGAAATGACAACACTGTGCATCAGTGCTAGTTTCTGTTCTCTTTGGGACTGAGAGAAACAAATGTTCATCTCTTGAGAACTGATGGCCTCCTTGAATACTTCTATCAAGGTAATTGCTATATTTTGTGTTTTATGCCACCACAGTTATTCAGTGTGTAATAATTAATCATGTGATTTATTTATTGAAATCACACTGTGTGTAATAAAGTGCCTGTGAAGATTTCTATAAAGTATCTCTTTCATGTATCCCCACAAGTACTCAAAGCAGATGAGTCCCTTACTTTCAGAGATGAGAAAAAGCTGTTTTTTTCTGTTACTCAAGGAAATTAGTCCAAGTCTTCACAGCCAGTGAGATAAGTAGGGGATCTGTAAGATCAAACAGGCCACAAATCCCAGGTTCTTAAACATTGTGCTCTGCAAGATTCCTCCCAAGGATACCTTTGGTGAGGGATGAAGGCAAAGGGGAGAAATAATTTTGCACTTAAAATTTCTTTAGAGACCACTGTAAGTTGGGACCAGCATGCCTAGGAGACACTTGTCAAAATACTACTATGCTGTGTGAAAGTCAGGTTCAATGGTGGTGTTCTCTCACCATGTGTTAACTTTTTCATTTATTTTTTTAAAAGTTAATTTTGTACTTTCTGGCATATATTAGTATGATAAATAAAGCCTGTACCAAAGGGTGCTCATGATTCAGAGTTACATGAGGTATGAGTCTCACTTTCAAGTAGCCTAATGCCTAGTTATTTTACCTATTTATTAAATAATTATAATGCTGTAGAAGTTGTCTTTACTCTCCTTATATAATTCATTCAAAGTAGTTTACACAGCTACCTTTCCATTCCCGTTGTTGAGAGTATTGACTGATGTCCTTAGCAGTTTGAACACTTGAGGCTTGTGATTTACTTTACTACATGTCCATATGATTCTGTTAAATTTAATATATACCCAGAATCAGTTGGGTTTCTGCCCAAATCTGTTTATGAATATTGAACTACTACCATTTTAATGATATATTAAATACTATGTGAAGTCACAGATTTAGGTGTAAGGATGATTACAAAAATGGCAAATATTAGCCTTTCTCACTCCCCGGCCATCTTGGTGGCTGCTCTTGGTTGGGGGCGTCCCGCACCTAAGGCAGGAAGATGGTGGCCACAAAGAAAATGAAAAAGTCACTGGAGTCGATCAACTCTAGGCTCCAGCTGGTTATGAAAAGTGGAAAGTACGTGCTGGGGTACAAGCAGACTCTGAAGATGATCAGACAAGGATGAAACTGGTCATCCTCACCAACAGCTGCCCAGCCTTGAGGAAATCTGAAATAGAGTACTATGCCATGTTGGCCAAAACTGGTGTCCATCACTACAGTGGCAATAATATTGAATTGGGCACAGCATGTGGAAAATACTACAGAGCATGCACACTGGCTATCATTAATCCAGGTGATTCTGATATCATCAGAAGCATGCCAGAACAGACTGGTGAAAAGTAAATCATGTACAATTTTTCTTTAATTAAAACTGGAAAGAGCTTATTTTAAAAATAAAACAAAAAAAATGACAAATATTAAAACAATTTTTACATATGACAGATCTTGCCTGAAAGAAGTAAAATGTGTGGTCTACAAATTTAGGGTCTATATATGAGTGAAAGATGATGTTTTGATAACCAACTGGCAATTCAAAGAAAAGAGCCTCAGGTCATTTTTTTAATGGTGGATACAAAGTCAGACATGACTTAGTGACTGAACAATAATAAGTAACTGTGAAATTCATAGATTTTTCTGTTAAAGTGCATTTTTTGTTTATTTACTTATTTATTTTTGGCTGCTCTGGGTTTTATTTTTTATCTTATTTTTTTTACAGTGATTTTTTGTTTACTGCTGCACATTGACCTGAATCCTCCATAGGTATACACAAATCTCCCATCTTTTCTCCCCATCTCACCCCTCCAGGTCACCTTAGAGCCCCTGTTTGAGATCCTCTAGGCCCACAGCATATTTCCCTCCCTCACCCCAATGCCCATAAGACTGTTCTCCATGTCTGCCTCTCCATTGCTGCTCTGCATATTCATTTATCAGCACCATCTTTCTAGATTCCGTATATATATGTGTCAGTATACAATGTTTATCTTTCTCTCTCTGACATACTTCATTGTATAATAATAGGTTCTCGATTCATCCACTTCATTAGAACTGACTCAAATGCATTTCTTTTTATGGCTGAGTAATATCCCATTGTATGTACCATAACTTCTTTACCCATTTATCTGTTGATGGATGTCTAGGTTGCTCCCATGTTCTAGCTATTGTAAATAGTGCGGCAATGAACAGTGGGGTACATGTGTCTCTTTCAATTTTGATTTCTTCAGAGTGTATGCCTAGCAGTGGGATGGCTGGGTCATCTGGTGGCTCTATTCCTAGTTTTTTGAGGAATCTTGACTGTATCAGTTTACATTCCCACCAACATGCATGCACTGGGTTTTAGTTGCTGCACTCAGGCTTTCTCTAGTTGTGACGGGAAGTGGGGGGCTGCTTTCTAGTTAGAGTGCTCGGACTTTTTGCTATGGTGACTTCTGTGGTACAACAGAGACTTTAGGGCATACATGCTCAGTAGTTGTGGCACGCTGGGTTAGCTGCTTCATATGGAATCTTCCTGGAGAAGGAATCAAATCCTGTAGGTAGATTCTTAACTACTGGACCACCAGGGAAGTCTGATTAAAATGTGGTTTATAACATGGTAAAATCATAATGTGTTAAAACAGGATAAATATCATTTGTGATTAACTGATCAAACATATGCCCTTTCTACTTGATGAGAAAGTATCTCCCTTATAAGATTGAGCACAGATAAGCTGCCATAAAGTGCCATGCATTATCCTTGGCAGCGGTCATTTTTTAATGGTGGATACAAAGTCAGACATGACTTAGTGACTGAACAATAATAAGTAACTGTGAAATTCATAGATTTTTCTGTTAAAGTGCATTTTTTGTTTATTTACTTATTTATTTTTGGCTGCTCTGGGTTTTATTTTTTATCTTATTTTTTTTACAGTGATTTTTTGTTTACTGCTGCACATTGACCTGAATCCTCCATAGGTATACACAAATCTCCCATCTTTTCTCCCCATCTCACCCCTCCAGGTCACCTTAGAGCCCCTGTTTGAGATCCTCTAGGCCCACAGCATATTTCCCTCCCTCACCCCAATGCCCATAAGACTGTTCTCCATGTCTGCCTCTCCATTGCTGCTCTGCATATTCATTTATCAGCACCATCTTTCTAGATTCCGTATATATATGTGTCAGTATACAATGTTTATCTTTCTCTCTCTGACATACTTCATTGTATAATAATAGGTTCTCGATTCATCCACTTCATTAGAACTGACTCAAATGCATTTCTTTTTATGGCTGAGTAATATCCCATTGTATGTACCATAACTTCTTTACCCATTTATCTGTTGATGGATGTCTAGGTTGCTCCCATGTTCTAGCTATTGTAAATAGTGCGGCAATGAACAGTGGGGTACATGTGTCTCTTTCAATTTTGATTTCTTCAGAGTGTATGCCTAGCAGTGGGATGGCTGGGTCATCTGGTGGCTCTATTCCTAGTTTTTTGAGGAATCTTGACTGTATCAGTTTACATTCCCACCAACATGCATGCACTGGGTTTTAGTTGCTGCACTCAGGCTTTCTCTAGTTGTGACGGGAAGTGGGGGGCTGCTTTCTAGTTAGAGTGCTCGGACTTTTTGCTATGGTGACTTCTGTGGTACAACAGAGACTTTAGGGCATACATGCTCAGTAGTTGTGGCACGCTGGGTTAGCTGCTTCATATGGAATCTTCCTGGAGAAGGAATCAAATCCTGTAGGTAGATTCTTAACTACTGGACCACCAGGGAAGTCTGATTAAAATGTGGTTTATAACATGGTAAAATCATAATGTGTTAAAACAGGATAAATATCATTTGTGATTAACTGATCAAACATATGCCCTTTCTACTTGATGAGAAAGTATCTCCCTTATAAGATTGAGCACAGATAAGCTGCCATAAAGTGCCATGCATTATCCTTGGCAGCTAGTAAAGGGCCTGACAAATACTAGATGCTCCATAATTTCTTTTGTAGAATTGAAGGAGGATAGCTAGCAAAAGGAATTACAGAGACAGAAACATTTAAACATTTAAACTGATCCTTGAAAATAGGACAAATCTTCTATAGAGATATATAAAGAACAGTTGTTGTTGTTCAGTCACTAACTCGGATCTCACTATGTGACCCCATGGACTGGGCTTCTCTGTCCTTCACCATCTTCCAGAGTTTGCTCAAAGTCATGACCATTGAGTCAGTGATGCCATCAAACCATCTCATTCTCTGTTATCCCTTTTTCTTCTTGCCTTTTCTGGATCTTTCGCAGCATCAGAGTCTTTTCCAATGAGTAGGATCTTTGAACCAGGTTCCCAAAGTACTGGAGCTTTATCTGTGGCATCAGCCCTTCTAAAGAATATTCAGGGTTGGTTTTCTTTGGGATTGATTGGTTTGATCTCCTTATTATCCAGGAGTTTCTCAAGAGTCTTTTCCAGCACCACAGTTTGAAAACATCATTTCTTCTGTGCTCAGCCTTATTTATGACCCAACTCTTACATTCATACATGACTACTGGAAAAACCACAGTTTTGACTATATGCACCTTAGTCGGCAAAGTAATGTTTCTCCTTTTTAAAACTCTGTCTGAGTTTGTCACAGCATTTCTTCCAATAAGTAAGTCACTGTCTGCAGTGATTTTGGAGCCCAAGAAAATAGTCTGTCACCCTTTCTATTTTTTCCTTCTATTTGTCATGAAGTGATGGAACCAGATGCATGCACTGGGTTTTAGTTGCTGCACTCAGGCTTTCTCTAGTTGTGACGGGAAGTGGGGCTGCTTTCTAGTTAGAGTGCTCGGACTTTTGCTATGGTGACTTCTGTGGTACAACAGAGACTTTAGGCATACATGCTCAGTAGTTGTGGCACGCTGGGTTAGCTGCTTCATATGGAATCTTCCTGGAGAAGGAATCAAATCCTGTAGGTAGATTCTTAACTACTGGACCACCAGGGAAGTCTGATTAAAATGTGGTTTATAACATGGTAAAATCATAATGTGTTAAAACAGGATAAATATCATTTGTGATTAACTGATCAAACATATGCCCTTTCTACTTGATGAGAAAGTATCTCCCTTATAAGATTGAGCACAGATAAGCTGCCATAAAGTGCCATGCATTATCCTTGGCAGCTAGTAAAGGGCCTGACAAATACTAGATGCTCCATAATTTCTTTTGTAGAATTGAAGGAGGATAGCTAGCAAAAGGAATTACAGAGACAGAAACATTTAAACATTTAAACTGATCCTTGAAAATAGGACAAATCTTCTATAGAGATATATAAAGAACAGTTGTTGTTGTTCAGTCACTAACTCGGATCTCACTATGTGACCCCATGGACTGGGCTTCTCTGTCCTTCACCATCTTCCAGAGTTTGCTCAAAGTCATGACCATTGAGTCAGTGATGCCATCAAACCATCTCATTCTCTGTTATCCCTTTTTCTTCTTGCCTTTTCTGGATCTTTCGCAGCATCAGAGTCTTTTCCAATGAGTAGGATCTTTGAACCAGGTTCCCAAAGTACTGGAGCTTTATCTGTGGCATCAGCCCTTCTAAAGAATATTCAGGGTTGGTTTTCTTTGGGATTGATTGGTTTGATCTCCTTATTATCCAGGAGTTTCTCAAGAGTCTTTTCCAGCACCACAGTTTGAAAACATCATTTCTTCTGTGCTCAGCCTTATTTATGACCCAACTCTTACATTCATACATGACTACTGGAAAAACCACAGTTTTGACTATATGCACCTTAGTCGGCAAAGTAATGTTTCTCCTTTTTAAAACTCTGTCTGAGTTTGTCACAGCATTTCTTCCAATAAGTAAGTCACTGTCTGCAGTGATTTTGGAGCCCAAGAAAATAGTCTGTCACCCTTTCTATTTTTTCCCTTCTATTTGTCATGAAGTGATGGAACCAGATGCCATGATTTTAGTTTTTTGAGGGTTGAGTGTAAAGCCAACTTTTTCATTCTCCTCTTTCACCTTCATCAGAAGCTCTTAAGTTCCTCTTTGCTTTCTGCCATTAGGGTGGTATGATCTGCATACCTGAGGTTATTGATATTTCTCCTGGAAGTCTTGATTCCAGGCTGTGCTTCATCCAGCCCAGTATTCCTCATGGTGTACTCTGCATATAAGTTAAATAAGCCAGGTGACAGTATAGAATCTTGACATATTCCTTTCCCAGTTTTGAAGCAGTCCTTGTTCCATGTTAGATTCTATGTCTTCTTGACATGCATACAGGTTTCACAGGAAGAAAATAAGGTGGTCTAGTATTCCTATCTTTTTAAGAATTTTCCAGAGTTTGTGGTGATCCACACAGTCAAAGGCTTTTAGTGCAGTCAGTGAAGCAGAGGTATATGTTTTTCTGGAGTTCCCTTGCTTTTTCTATGATCCAACAGATACTGGCACTTTGATCTCTGGTTCCTCTTGTCTTTTGGAAATTCTCAGTTCACGTACTGTTGAAGTCTAACTTGGGAGGATTTTCAGCATGACCTTGCTAGCACATGAAATGAGTGCAATAGTTTGCTAGGTTGAATATTTTTTGGCATTCTTCTTCTTTGGGATTGAAATGAAAACTGACCTTTTCCAGTCCTGAGGCCACTGCTGTGTTTTCCACATTTGTGTGCAGCACTCTTAACAGCATTATCTTTTAGAATTTGAAATAGCTCATCTGGAATTCCATCACCCCCACTAACTTTGTTCATAGTAATTTTTCCTAAGGCCCACTTGGCTTCACATTCCAGGATGTCTGGCTCTTGGCTTGTGACTAGACCATCATGGTTATCTGAGTCATGAAGATCTTTTTTGTACAGTTGTTTTGTGTACTCTTGACACCTCTTCTTAATCTCTTCTGCTTCTGTTAGGTGAGAGCAGAGGAACATCAGTGTGTCCTCTTGAGAGTAAGGGATGATGGTTGAATGTGATTTAAGATGTGTAGACGTATCTTAGACAAATGATTTGCTTGTACTTCTCACAATTGTTGGTATTCAACAAAGAACTGAGAATATGACATGAGGAAAATTAATTCCTGTTTCTGCTAAAAAGATCTTAGTTTGGCACTTGAATGTCCATTGTCTGTGAAATGGGTTTTCCTGGTGGCTCAAACAGTAAAGAATCTGTCTACAAGGTGGGAGAACTGAGTTCTATCCCTGGGTTGGGAACATCCCATGGAGACAGAAATGACAACCTACTCCAGTATTCTTGCCAGTAAAATGTAGAAGGGCTAGATATCAAAGGGTCACACAGAAGCTAACATGCATGATGCATGCATGGATAAATTAACACTCTCACTGACAATGCAGTGTCTTTGTTATTGAAGGCAAAATCAGATTTAAAAAATTATTAAAGTTATATAAAGAAACACTATATAATTCGTACACTGAGAGAATGAATTGAACTGATACAATTTGTGGGACCAAATGAGATGAGTTTAATATATATCTTTGCTTATTTCACTAGTCTAGAACTTGAAATATTTTGCTGACTGTATAACATACATACAAAGAAAGCACTCCACATGCATACATACATACATAGAGGCACTCCAGTACATATGCTGCTTTTATAATCTGACAAATAGGTACTTACGTATAATAGAAATTATTTTGAAGTGCTCAGAGTTAAAAGGAAAGTCATATTGGTTAAAGTTAAGGAGAAAGTTAAATATTTAAGTGCCATTCATAGGTCGTGTATCCTAGTAACTAGGAGAGTTAGACCTGTTGCAAGGTTATGCCTGTAAGAACCAAATCAAACCAAACCAAAACTAAACTGGCCAGTTATTGTATAAAATGGAGTTAATGTTGTCTGTATCACAGAAATAGCCTGAGTTGCCCAGGAACACAATATAGGAAAGGGCCTTACCCCTGACCAACATCGTAAATGATGGAGGGATGTCCATTTCTCCTCTAGCATCCCACCACTATTCTATTCCCCCTTCTTTAAACAGTCTTTTTCTCTATGGAGAAATCACATACAACCTACAAACCCAGGTGGAGTAATAGTATGACCAGTCTGTGGCCAAGAATTTATCATTATTTAATTACCATTATTTACAAACTGGCTAAAATAATTCCTTAAAAACATGTGTGTGTGCGTGTGTGTGGGGGGTATTTCTGCCTTCCTTCATATCCAACATGTAGCAGACCATATAGACTGCTGTATAGTTCAACTTTTTTTTTTTTTTTTTTTTTGCTTGATACATCTTAGAAATTACTTGATAGCAACTCGGAGTTTATCCTAAATTCTTTATCACTGTATAGTACTCTACTCTGTAGCTAGTTTATTTAACCAGTCTTATTAACATATGTGCACTGTTTTCAAGCACTAGTTATTATAAATACACTAATAAACATGTACATATATATCATTTAATGTTGTAGATGTATATCTTCAGTGTTCACTTCAGATCAGTCATTCAGTCATGTCTGACTCTTTGCAACCCCATGGACTGCAACATGCCAGGCTTCCATGATCATCACCATCTCCCACAGCCTGCTCATGTCCATTTACTCAGTGATGCCATTCAGCCACATTATTCTCTGTCATCCCCTTCTCCTTTTTCCTTCTGCTTTCCCCAACATCAGGCTCTTTTCCAGTGAGTTGTCTCTTTGCATCAGGTGGCCAAAGTATTGGAGCTTCAGGTTCAACATCAGTCCTTCCAAGGAATATTCCTGGTTGCTATCCTTTAGGATTGACTGGTTTGATCTACTTGCAGTCCAAGGGACTCTCAAGAGTCTTCTTTCATACCGCAGTTTAAAGGCATTGATTCTTTGTTGCTCAGCCTTGTTTATGGTCCAACTCTCACATCCATATATGACTACTGGGAAAACCATAGCTTTGACTCTATGGACCTTTTACTGCAAAGTATTGTCTGTGCTATTTAATACACTCTCTACCTATATCATAGCTTTTTTTTTTTTTTTAAGATTTATTTATTTATTTACTTTGGGCGAGGGTCAGGTTGGGGAGGGAGGGGAGTGGGCGGGCCACTTCTATTGGTCTTTCATTTCTCTATTTTCATTTGTCTTCGTTCTTTGGCTCCTGTGGGCCTCCCATCGCGGTGGCGTCTGTCCTTGCAGAGCACCGGCTCTGGGCGCATGCACTCCAGAGCTCTGGCTCGGTGATTGGACACATTAGTCCAGCCACTCCGCGGCACGTGGGATCTTCCCAGGCCAGGGCTTGAACCGGCGCCCCTTGCAGTGCAAGGCGGTGTCCTTACCCACTGGACCACCAGGGGAAGCCCTATATCATAGCTTTTATTCCAAGGAAGAAGCATCTTTTAATTTCATGACTACAGTCACCATGCCCAGGGATTTTGGAGCCCAAGAAAATAAAATTTGCCACTGTTTCCATTGTTTGCCCATCTATTTGCCATGAAATGTTGGGACTGGATACCATGATCTTAGGTTTTGGGGGGGATTTTTGGCCACTTTTATTGGTCTTTCATTTATTTATTTTTCTTTGTTCTTTGGCCTGTGTGGGCCTCCCATTGCAGTGACCTCTCCTGTAGCAGAGCACCCGCTCTGGGTGCATGTGCTCCAGAGCACTGGCTCGGTGATTGGACACATTAGTCCAGCCACTCCGCGGCACGTGGGATCTTCCCAGGCCAGGGCTTGAACCGGCGCCCCTTGCAGTGCAAGGCGGTGTCCTTACCCACTGGACCACCAGGGGAAGCCCTATATCATAGCTTTTATTCCAAGGAAGAAGCATCTTTTAATTTCATGACTACAGTCACCATGCCCAGGGATTTTGGAGCCCAAGAAAATAAAATTTGCCACTGTTTCCATTGTTTGCCCATCTATTTGCCATGAAATGTTGGGACTGGATACCATGATCTTAGGTTTTGGGGGGGATTTTTGGCCACTTTTATTGGTCTTTCATTTATTTATTTTTCTTTGTTCTTTGGCCTGTGTGGGCCTCCCATTGCAGTGACCTCTCCTGTAGCAGAGCACCCGCTCTGGGTGCATGTGCTCCAGAGCACTGGCTCATAATTGGACACACCGGTCCAGCTGCTTCGTGGCATGTGGAATCTTCCCATGCCAGGGATCGAACCAGCACCCCTTGCAGTGTAAGGTGGACTCTTTACCCACTGGACCACCAGGGAAGCCCGATCTTAGGGTTTTGAATGTTAAGTTTTAAACCAGCTTTTTTACTCTCCTCTTTCACCTCCATCAAAAAGCTCTTTAGTTCCTCTTCGTTTTTGCCAAAGTGTGTTCTCATCCGCATACCTGAGGTTATTGATATTTCTCCCAGCAATCTTGATTCTAGCTTGTGCTTCATCCATTATGGCATTTCACATGATGTACTAACTGCATAGAGGTTCAATAAGGAGGGTGATAATGTACAGCCTTGACATACTCCTTTCTCAATTTGGAAAGAGTCCATTGTGCCATTTCCAGTTCTAACTGTTGCTTCTTGTCCTGCATACAGGTTTCTTAGGAGGTGGGTAAGGTGGTATGGTATTCCCGTTCCTTTCAGAATTTTCCACAGTTTGTCGTGATCCACACAGTCAAAGGCTTTAGTATATTCAATGGAGCAGAAAGAGATGTTTTTCTGGAATTTGCTTGGTTTTTTTCTATAATCCAACGGATGTTGGCAATTTCATCTCTAGTTCCTCTACCTTTTCTAAATCCACCTTGTACGTCTTGACATTTTCAGTTCATGTACTGTTGAAGCCTAGCTTGGAGGATTTTGAGCAATATTTTGCTAGCATGTGAAATGCGTGCAATCTTGTGGTAGTTTTAACATTGACATTTTTGGCATTGCTATTCTTTGGAATTGGAGTAAAAACTGATTTTTCCAGTCCTGAGGCCCCTGCTGAGTTTTCCAAATTTGCTGGGGTATTGAGTGCAGTACTTTAACACCATCATCTTTTAATATCTGAAATAGCTCAGCTGGAATTCCATCACTTCCACTAGTTTTGTTTGTAGAAATGCTTTCTAAGGCCCATTTGATTTCACACTTGAGGATGTCTGACTCTAGGTCAATGTTCAGTCCATCAAAGTCATCTAAGTCTTTTTTTTTCTTTCTTTCTTTTTTGCTTTACTCTTTTTATTTTTTACAGACCTTTGTTTACTTGCCACACATTGACCCAAATCCTCCATAGGTATACAAACCCCCCCGAACTCCCCCCCCATCTCCCTTCCCGTCCCACCCCTCCAGGTTTCCACAGAGCCTCTGTTTGAGATCCCCTAGCACCATAGCACATTCCCCTCCCTCACCCCAGTGTCCATAAGAGTATTCTTCATATCCACCTCTCCATTGCTGCTCTGTATATTCATTTATCAGCACCATATTTCTAGATTCTATATACGTGTATCAGTATACAATTTTCTCCAGCAATCTTGATTCTAGCTTGTGCTTCATCCATTATGGCATTTCACATGATGTACTAACTGCATAGAGGTTCAATAAGGAGGGTGATAATGTACAGCCTTGACATACTCCTTTCTCAATTTGGAAAGAGTCCATTGTGCCATTTCCAGTTCTAACTGTTGCTTCTTGTCCTGCATACAGGTTTCTTAGGAGGTGGGTAAGGTGGTATGGTATTCCCGTTCCTTTCAGAATTTTCCACAGTTTGTCGTGATCCACACAGTCAAAGGCTTTAGTATATTCAATGGAGCAGAAAGAGATGTTTTTCTGGAATTTGCTTGGTTTTTTTCTATAATCCAACGGATGTTGGCAATTTCATCTCTAGTTCCTCTACCTTTTCTAAATCCACCTTGTACGTCTTGACATTTTCAGTTCATGTACTGTTGAAGCCTAGCTTGGAGGATTTTGAGCAATATTTTGCTAGCATGTGAAATGCGTGCAATCTTGTGGTAGTTTTAACATTGACATTTTTGGCATTGCTATTCTTTGGAATTGGAGTAAAAACTGATTTTTCCAGTCCTGAGGCCCCTGCTGAGTTTTCCAAATTTGCTGGGGTATTGAGTGCAGTACTTTAACACCATCATCTTTTAATATCTGAAATAGCTCAGCTGGAATTCCATCACTTCCACTAGTTTTGTTTGTAGAAATGCTTTCTAAGGCCCATTTGATTTCACACTTGAGGATGTCTGACTCTAGGTCAATGTTCAGTCCATCAAAGTCATCTAAGTCTTTTTTTTTCTTTCTTTCTTTTTTGCTTTACTCTTTTTATTTTTACAGACCTTTGTTTACTTGCCACACATTGACCCAAATCCTCCATAGGTATACAAACCCCCCCGAACTCCCCCCCCATCTCCCTTCCCGTCCCACCCCTCCAGGTTTCCACAGAGCCTCTGTTTGAGATCCCCTAGCACCATAGCACATTCCCCTCCCTCACCCCAGTGTCCATAAGAGTATTCTTCATATCCACCTCTCCATTGCTGCTCTGTATATTCATTTATCAGCACCATATTTCTAGATTCTATATACGTGTATCAGTATACAATATTTATCTTTCTTTCTCTGACATACTTCACTGTGCATAATAGGATCTCGATTCATCCATCTCATTAGAACTGACTCAAATGCATTCCTTTTTATGGCTGAGTTGTATTCCATTGTATGTAAAAACCACAGCCTCTTTATCCATTCATCAGTTGATGGACATCTAGGTTGCTTCCATGTTCTAGCTATTGTAAATAGTACTGCAATACAAGACAGGAGTGTCCACTTTCACCACTAATATTCAACATAGTCCTGGAAGTTCTAGCAATGGCAATAAGAGAACAGAAAGAAATCAAAGGAATCCAGATTGGAAAGGAAGAAGTCAAGCTCTCTCTTTTTGCAGATGACATGATATTATACATAGAAAATCCCAAAGACTCTATTACAAAGCTACTAGAGCTAATCAACGAATTCAGCAAAGTCGCAGGATACAAAGTCAACACAGAAATCACTGGCATTCTTATACACAAACAATGAAAAATCAGAAAATGAAATCAAAGAGGCAGTCCCCTTCACCACTGCAAACAAAAGAATCAAATACCTAGGAATAAACCTACCCAAAGAAACAAAAGAACTGTACACAGAAAATCACAAGACACTCATGAAAGACATTAAAGAAGACTTAAACAGATGGAGAGATATTCCATGTTCCTGGGTCGGAAGAATCAATATTGTGAAAATGACCATACTACCAAATATCATCTACAGATTCAATGCAGATTCAATCTGCAGATTCAATTTTTCACAGAACTAGACCAAAGAATCACACAGTTCATATGGAAACACAAAAGACCTCGAATAGCCAAAGCAATTCTGAGAAAGAAAAACGGAGCTGGAGGGATCAGCCTCCCTAACTTCAGACTCTACTACAAAGCAACAGTCATCAAGACAGTATAGTACTGGCACAAAAACAGAACTATAGACCAATGGAACAAGATCGAGAACCCAGAGATAAACCCACGCACCTATGGGTACCTTATTTTGCACAAAAAAAAACAGAACTATAGACCAATGGAACAAGATCGAGAACCCAGAGATAAATTGCTGCTCTGTATATTCATTTATCAGCACCATATTTCTAGATTCTATATACGTGTATCAGTATACAATATTTATCTTTCTTTCTCTGACATACTTCACTGTGCATAATAGGATCTCGATTCATCCATCTCATTAGAACTGACTCAAATGCATTCCTTTTTATGGCTGAGTTGTATTCCATTGTATGTAAAAACCACAGCCTCTTTATCCATTCATCAGTTGATGGACATCTAGGTTGCTTCCATGTTCTAGCTATTGTAAATAGTACTGCAATACAAGACAGGAGTGTCCACTTTCACCACTAATATTCAACATAGTCCTGGAAGTTCTAGCAATGGCAATAAGAGAACAGAAAGAAATCAAAGGAATCCAGATTGGAAAGGAAGAAGTCAAGCTCTCTCTTTTTGCAGATGACATGATATTATACATAGAAAATCCCAAAGACTCTATTACAAAGCTACTAGAGCTAATCAACGAATTCAGCAAAGTCGCAGGATACAAAGTCAACACAGAAATCACTGGCATTCTTATACACAAACAATGAAAAATCAGAAAATGAAATCAAAGAGGCAGTCCCCTTCACCACTGCAAACAAAAGAATCAAATACCTAGGAATAAACCTACCCAAAGAAACAAAAGAACTGTACACAGAAAATCACAAGACACTCATGAAAGACATTAAAGAAGACTTAAACAGATGGAGAGATATTCCATGTTCCTGGGTCGGAAGAATCAATATTGTGAAAATGACCATACTACCAAATATCATCTACAGATTCAATGCAGATTCAATCTGCAGATTCAATTTTTCACAGAACTAGACCAAAGAATCACACAGTTCATATGGAAACACAAAAGACCTCGAATAGCCAAAGCAATTCTGAGAAAGAAAAACGGAGCTGGAGGGATCAGCCTCCCTAACTTCAGACTCTACTACAAAGCAACAGTCATCAAGACAGTATAGTACTGGCACAAAAACAGAACTATAGACCAATGGAACAAGATCGAGAACCCAGAGATAAACCCACGCACCTATGGGTACCTTATTTTTGACAAAGGAGGAGAAACTATAAAATGGGACAAAGACAGCCTCTTCAACAAGTGGTGCTGAGAAAATTGGACAGCTACATGCAAAAAAATGAAGTTGGAACATTCCCTGACACCATACACTAAGATCAACTCAAAATGGATTAAAGACCTAAATGTAAGACCAGAAACCATCAAACTCTTAGAGGAGAATATAGGCAAAACCCTCAAGGACATCAATCAAAGCAAGATCTTCTCTGACCCACCAACTAAAATAGCAGAACTGAAAAGAAAAATGAACATGTGGGACCTAATGAAACTTAAAAGCTTTTGTACAGCTAAAGAAATTACAAAAAAGCTCAACAGACACCCCACAGAGTGGGAGAAAATCATAGCAAATGAAACAACAGACAAAGAATTAATCTCCAAAATCTACAAGCAACTCAGACAACTCATCACAGGGAAAACGAATAACCCAATCAAAAAATGGGAAAAAGATCTAAAGAGACGCCTCTCCAAAGAGGACATACAAATGGCTCAAAAGCACATGAAACGATGCTCAACCTCGCTTATCATTAGAGAAATGCAAATTAAAACCACAATGAGATATCACCTCACACCCGTCAGAATGACCATTTTCAAAAAATCTGCAGACAATAAATGCTGGAGAGGGTGCGGAGAAAAGGGAACGCTCTTGCATTGCTGGTGGGAATGTAAACTGATACAGCCTCTATGGAAGACAGTATGGAGATTCCTTAAAAAAGTAAAAATAGAAGCACCTTATGACCCAGTAATCCCACTATTAGGCATATATCCTGATGAAATCAAAACTGAAAGAAGCACCTGTACCCCAGTGTTCATTCCAGCTCTCTATACAATAGCCAAAACATGGAAGACCCAGTAATCCACTATATAAGGAATACTACTCAGCTGTTAAAAGAAATGCAGAAGACTCGCCAAAGCAATTCTGAGAAAGAAAACGGAGCTGGAGGATCAGCCTCCTAACTTCAGACTCTACTACAAAGCAACAGTCATCAAGACAGTATAGTACTGGCACAAAAACAGAACTATAGACCAATGGAACAAGATCGAGAACCCAGAGATAAACCCACGCACCTATGGGTACCTTATTTTTGACAAAGGAGGAGAAACTATAAAATGGGACAAAGACAGCCTCTTCAACAAGTGGTGCTGAGAAAATTGGACAGCTACATGCAAAAAAATGAAGTTGGAACATTCCCTGACACCATACACTAAGATCAACTCAAAATGGATTAAAGACCTAAATGTAAGACCAGAAACCATCAAACTCTTAGAGGAGAATATAGGCAAAACCCTCAAGGACATCAATCAAAGCAAGATCTTCTCTGACCCACCAACTAAAATAGCGGAACTGAAAAGAAAAATGAACATGTGGGACCTAATGAAACTTAAAAGCTTTTGTACAGCTAAAGAAATTACAAAAAAGCTCAACAGACACCCCACAGAGTGGGAGAAAATCATAGCAAATGAAACAACAGACAAAGAATTAATCTCCAAAATCTACAAGCAACTCAGACAACTCATCACAGGGAAAACGAATAACCCAATCAAAAAATGGGAAAAAGATCTAAAGAGACGCCTCACCAAAGAGGACATACAAATGGCTCAAAAGCACATGAAACGATGCTCAACCTCGCTTATCATTAGAGAAATGCAAATTAAAACCACAATGAGATATCACCTCACACCCGTCAGAATGACCATTTTCAAAAAATCTGCAGACAATAAATGCTGGAGAGGGTGCGGAGAAAAGGGAACGCTCTTGCATTGCTGGTGGGAATGTAAACTGATACAGCCTCTATGGAAGACAGTATGGAGATTCCTTAAAAAAGTAAAAATAGAAGCACCTTATGACCCAGTAATCCCACTATTAGGCATATATCCTGATGAAATCAAAACTGAAAGAAGCACCTGTACCCCAGTGTTCATTCCAGCTCTCTATACAATAGCCAAAACATGGAAGCAACCTAGATGTCCATCGACAAATGAATGGATCCAGAAGCTCTGGTACATATATACAATGGAATACTACTCAGCTGTTAAAAGAAATGCAGAAGACTCAGTCCTAATGAAGTGGCTGTCTCTAGAACCTATCATAAAAAGTGAAAGAAGTCAAAAAGAGAAAGACAACTACAGTATACTAACACACATATATGGAATCTAGTAGGACGGTCTTGATAACACACGCAGGGAACTCATGGAAAAACAGACAGAGCATAGACATAGGGACATCGTGGGGAAGAAATAGGGAGGGGGAAGCATGGAGGAAGTAACAAGGAAACCTATAGTGTTATGTGTGGAAAAGATAGCTAGTGTCATAGTGCTAAGGGAATAGGAGTGCTTACAATGGCTTGGGGCGAAGGTCTGGAGGGGTGGGATGGGGGGATCTGGGCGGGTGGGGACCATGGATATACATATGACTGATCTGGGAACATACATGTCTGTGAACAACAAAACTCTGTAAAACCTTTAAAATAAAGAATAATAAAAAAATAGTACTGCAATGAACAATGGGATACAGGTATCTCTTTCAATTTTGATTTCCTCAGGGAATATGCCTAGTAATGAGATTGCTGGGCCATCTGGTGGTTCTGTTCCTAGTTTTTTGAGGAATCTCTGTGCTGTCTTCCATAGTGGTTGTATCAGTTCACATTCCCACCAGCAGTGTAAGAGAGTTCCCTTTTCTTCACACCCTCTCCAGCATTTATTGTTTGTAGAATTTTTGATGATGACCATTCTGACTGGCGTGAGGTGATATCTCATTGAAGTTTTAATTTGCATGTCTCTTATGTATCGTGGTCATCCAGGTCTTTAAGATCTTTCTTTGTGCAGATCTCTATGTATTCTTCCCACCTCTTAATATCTTCTGCTTCAGTTATGTGCATGCAACTTCTGTTCTTTACTGTGCCCATCTTTGCATGAAATATTTCCTGGTATCTCTCATTTTCTTGAAATAAATCTCTGGTATTTCCCATTCTGTTGTTTTCCTCTATTTGTTTGCATTGTTCACTTAAGAAGGCTTTCTTATCTCCCCTTGTTATTCTCTGAAACCCTGCATTGAGGGTGCATCTTTCCTTTTCTCCTTTGTCTTTCACTCTCAGCTATCTGTACGGCCTCCTCAGACAGCCATTTTGCCTTTTTGTCTTTCTTTTTTCTTGGGGAATATTTTGATTACTGCCTCATTTACAGTGTTATGAAGCTCTATCCATAGTTCTTCAGGCACTCTGTCTATCAGATCTAATCCCTTGAATCTATTTGTCACTTTCACTGTATAATCGTCCGGGATCTGATTTAGATCATACCTAAATGGCTGAATGGTTTTTCCTACTTTCTTCAATTTAAGTCTGAATTTTGCAATAAGGAGTTTATGATCTGAGCTACAGTCTGTTCCCAGTCTCATTTTTGCTGACTACATAGAGCTTCTTCATCTTCGGCTGCAAAGAATATAATCAGTCTGATTTCAGTATTGACCATCTGGTGATGTCCATGTGTAGAGTCATCTCTTGTATTGTTGGAAGAAGGTGTTAACTCTGACCAGTGCATTCTCTTGGTAAAATTCTGTTAGCCTTTGCATTGCTTGATTTTGTGCTCCAAGGCCAAACTTGCATACTACTCCAGGTATCTCTTGATTTGCTCCTTTTGTATTTCAGGTCCCAATAGTGTAAAACACATCTTTTTTTGGTGTTAGTTCCAGAAGATCTTGTAGGTTTTCATAAAACCATTCAACTTCAGCTCCCTCAGCATTCGTGGTTGGGACATCAGCTTGAATTATTGAGATACTGAATGGTTTACCTTGGAAATGAACCAAGATGTTTCTGTCATTTTTGAGATTGTACCCAGGTACTGCATATTGGACTCTTTTGTTGACTGTGAGGGCTACTCCATTGGTTCTAAGTTATTCTTGTCCACGGTAGTAGATATAATGGTTATCTGAATTAAATTCACCCATTCCTGTCCATTTTGGTTCACTGATTCCTAAAATGTCAGTGTTCATTCTTGCCACCTCCTGTTTGACCGACCACTTCCAATTTACCTTGATTCATGATTCTAATATTGCAGGTCCTATGCAATATTGTTCTTTACTGCATTATACTTTATTTTCACCACCAGATGTATCCACAACTGAGCATTATTTCTGCTTTGTCTCAAATTTTCCCTTCCTTCTGGAGCTATTTCTCCAGTCTTTTCTGGTAGCATCTTGGGTACCTACCAGTTGGGGGAATTCATTTCAGTATCATATCTTTCTGTCTTTTCATGCTATTCATGGGTTTCTCAAGGCAAGAATACTGAAGTGATTTGCCATTCCCTTCTCCAGTGGACCACATTTTGTCATAACTCTTCACCATGACACGTCTGTCTTGGGTGGCCCTACACAACATAGCTTCATTGAATTAGACAATGTTGTGATCTGTGTGATCAGTTTGGTAGTTTTCTGTGGTTGTTGTTTTCATTCTGTCTGCCCTTTGATGTGATGGATGAGGTTGAGAGTCTTGGAAGCTTCCTGGTGGGAAGGGCTGGTTTGGGGAAAGCTGGGCCTTGTTCTGTTGGGCAAGGCCATGTTGAGTAAATCTGTAATCCAATTATCTACTGACGGGTGGAACTGAATTCCCTCCCTGATGTTCGGCCTAGCCAAACTGTAGTCAGGGTAATGGTGATCTTCTCCAAAAGAACTTAGGCCAGCATGCTGCACCAGGACTGCTGTTTTCAGTGTCTGTGACCCAGCGGCAGGCTGAGATTCTCAGACACTTAGAGGCAAGGTCTGGCTCAGTCTCTTGTGGAGGTGACTGTTCCTTTCCCTGAGTTTTTTGGTATGTAAAGGTCTTGTTTGTACCTTCCCAGTGTCATGTAATATTAACTGAATGGTTTACCTTGGAAATGAACCAAGATGTTTCTGTCATTTTGAGATTGTACCCAGGTACTGCATATTGGACTCTTTTGTTGACTGTGAGGGCTACTCCATTGGTTCTAAGTTATTCTTGCCACGGTAGTAGATATAATGGTTATCTGAATTAAATTCACCCATTCCTGTCCATTTTGGTTCACTGATTCCTAAAATGTCAGTGTTCATTCTTGCCACCTCCTGTTTGACCGACCACTTCCAATTTACCTTGATTCATGATTCTAATATTGCAGGTCCTATGCAATATTGTTCTTTACTGCATTATACTTTATTTTCACCACCAGATGTATCCACAACTGAGCATTATTTCTGCTTTGTCTCAAATTTTCCCTTCCTTCTGGAGCTATTTCTCCAGTCTTTTCTGGTAGCATCTTGGGTACCTACCAGTTGGGGGAATTCATTTCAGTATCATATCTTTCTGTCTTTTCATGCTATTCATGGGTTTCTCAAGGCAAGAATACTGAAGTGATTTGCCATTCCCTTCTCCAGTGGACCACATTTTGTCATAACTCTTCACCATGACACGTCTGTCTTGGGTGGCCCTACACAACATAGCTTCATTGAATTAGACAATGTTGTGATCTGTGTGATCAGTTTGGTAGTTTTCTGTGGTTGTTGTTTTCATTCTGTCTGCCCTTTGATGTGATGGATGAGGTTGAGAGTCTTGCGGAAGCTTCCTGGTGGGAAGGGCTGGTTTGGGGAAAGCTGGGCCTTGTTCTGTTGGGCAAGGCCATGTTGAGTAAATCTGTAATCCAATTATCTACTGACGGGTGGAACTGAATTCCCTCCCTGATGTTCGGCCTAGCCAAACTGTAGTCAGGGTAATGGTGATCTTCTCCAAAAGAACTTAGGCCAGCATGCTGCACCAGGACTGCTGTTTTCAGTGTCTGTGACCCAGCGGCAGGCTGAGATTCTCAGACACTTAGAGGCAAGGTCTGGCTCAGTCTCTTGTGGAGGTGACTGTTCCTTTCCCTGAGTTTTTTTTGGTATGTAAAGGTCTTGTTTGTACCTTCCCAGTGTCTCTAGTGGGCATGAGGGTTAATTTTAAAATGCAGTTGTATCCCTCCTGCTGTCTTGTTGCAGATTCTCCTTTGCCCTTGGATGTAGGGTATTAGTAAAAGAGTATGTACTTATTTCATTTCATGAGATATTGCCAAATTGCCCACAAAAAGGCTTGTGTCATTTTGTACTTCCCACGGTCAATGATGACAGCATATATTCCTTGAACAGGGTGTTTTGTTAAGCATTTCACTTTTGCCAGTTTAATAAACATAAAATACTTTTGAAGAAAAAATAAGTCCCTGGTGGAGTCTGCATCACAGGATTATCATGAGATGTTCAAGAACAATTATAAACTATAGTAGCACTGGATCATGACTGTAGCAATACTTTCAAACTATATTGCAAACAGATTTACTTAAGAAAATGTTTCTTGCCTCTCCAAATGGACTGTAAATACACTGAAAGCACACGTGTTAAAGAACCTTCTTGTGGCACAATTGTGAGTGGCTCTGTGGTAGAAACTTAGGGCATTCTTCAGGAAGTATCTAAAGCTGAGTTGGTCATTGGTTCTTTTGAAGGAAACACAGTCAACATCTTTCAAGTTATGGAAACATCCTTCTATTCCTTTTGTCTCAATGTAGTCTAATAAAAAGTTATTTTTAGAATCAAAATACGTGTCAGACAAGATTATTTAAGTCACGAATATTAGATTCAGCAGCTCAAAAAATGTCTGTTAAAGGTCTGGGCTTTCTCCATGTCTTCCATCTTTTATTCATGCTGTTGGTTTCACCCTCAGACTCTATACAGAACCACTGTGGAGATCCACATTTTCACTTTGTTGCACTAAAATGGCTGCACTAAGACCAGACCTCATATATTCCCACACACTGTCAAAGACAGATGCTGTCCTTTGAGTTCCTGGTATTTCTTTTCTGTTGGCTTTAAGTTTGGTCAGGTTCACATCCTTAAACCAACTCTCTGGGTGTGGGAATAGGATCCTTACATTAATCTTCATCCTAGGATCTGGAGCGGGGGTGTGTACCACCCAAATTCAATAGATGAGAAAGGAGAGAGAAAGTTCCCCCAAGGAAATTAGAAAGATGGATCAAAGAAGAGGGGAGGGTGAGGCTAGCGAGTAAATGGCCCGTAAAGATCCATAACATGGGTGATCTGCTTAAGCCTAGAGAATGTTAGAATGAAAACTCAGTTGGAAAATGAAAAATGAGAATCATCGATTTAAAAATATCTTAACATCATTTGACCATTTCTTATTTAATAGTAAGCTTAGAATTTAAGAGCTATCTATGGTTGCAGACGTTAAGCAGAATATATTTTCTTGTATTCCTTTGACAGTGTTTTGTTGGTAGAAATGGCTCAGGGTAGGAATCAGTGGTTTTATCAATAGCAAAATTATTTTGCAATATTATTTATTAATGTTTACATTGCTCACTTTATAGATTAGCAATGGAAACTAAAGTCAATAATATAGAAGCAAAGCAAGAAAACTGGGTAACTGCAGGTTTTGAGTGCTTTGGGATGATGCTATCATAGCAGTCACGGGCCATGTCTAACTCCACAGGGATGAATGAGTGGTTTCTCCTGTCATCCAGGTGAAAGGAGAATGGCACAAAGAACTGTACAAAGCCATAATATACATTTAATAAAATGGTTAACAGTTAATGAAAAGAGATTTTAAGGTTGTATTTAAATTCAGTGGTATTTATATTACCAACTGAAGTGCACTTTTCTTTCAATTTTAGCTGGGACAAGATTATTTAAGTCACGAATATTAGATTCAGCAGCTCAAAAAATGTCTGTTAAAGGTCTGGGCTTTCTCCATGTCTTCCATCTTTTATTCATGCTGTTGGTTTCACCCTCAGACTCTATACAGAACCACTGTGGAGATCCACATTTTCACTTTGTTGCACTAAAATGGCTGCACTAAGACCAGACCTCATATATTCCCACACACTGTCAAAGACAGATGCTGTCCTTTGAGTTCCTGGTATTTCTTTTCTGTTGGCTTTAAGTTTGGTCAGGTTCACATCCTTAAACCAACTCTCTGGGTGTGGGAATAGGATCCTTACATTAATCTTCATCCTAGGATCTGGAGCGGGGGTGTGTACCACCCAAATTCAATAGATGAGAAAGGAGAGAGAAAGTTCCCCCAAGGAAATTAGAAAGATGGATCAAAGAAGAGGGGAGGGTGAGGCTAGCGAGTAAATGGCCCGTAAAGATCCATAACATGGGTGATCTGCTTAAGCCTAGAGAATGTTAGAATGAAAACTCAGTTGGAAAATGAAAAATGAGAATCATCGATTTAAAAATATCTTAACATCATTTGACCATTTCTTATTTAATAGTAAGCTTAGAATTTAAGAGCTATCTATGGTTGCAGACGTTAAGCAGAATATATTTTCTTGTATTCCTTTGACAGTGTTTTGTTGGTAGAAATGGCTCAGGGTAGGAATCAGTGGTTTTATCAATAGCAAAATTATTTTGCAATATTATTTATTAATGTTTACATTGCTCACTTTATAGATTAGCAATGGAAACTAAAGTCAATAATATAGAAGCAAAGCAAGAAAACTGGGTAACTGCAGGTTTTGAGTGCTTTGGGATGATGCTATCATAGCAGTCACGGGCCATGTCTAACTCCACAGGGATGAATGAGTGGTTTCTCCTGTCATCCAGGTGAAAGGAGAATGGCACAAAGAACTGTACAAAGCCATAATATACATTTAATAAAATGGTTAACAGTTAATGAAAAGAGATTTTAAGGTTGTATTTAAATTCAGTGGTATTTATATTACCAACTGAAGTGCACTTTTCTTTCTTAATTGAGTTGTGAAGGAAGGACTTTGGAGCAAAGCAATACTGCAAGGCAGTAACAACCAGAATATTATTGTGAAAGTCAGATTCACTATGTCTTCTTTCTGCCTCTGCCACCCACTATCCTGTCCTTGAGCAAATCACTTTCACCCTCTGGGCTTCAGTTTCCTCATGTTAAAAATAAGACCAGTAAGACATTTTTCATAGAAATATTGTGAAAACAAAAGTAATAAGCAATCATTTGGAAAACACAACATACAGTGCCAGGCAAATATTAAGTATTCAATAAACCATACTCTTTAAAGTGCATAATATCTCATCCACAGTATTTCATCTCAAGTTACAGTGTTAACTGGAAAATTAAACTTTCTCCCCCATTATCATGAAAATAACATGACTTGATCTGAACTCATTTGATAGAAAAAAACTGTCCTAAAATGACAGGAAGCTTGTCCTAGACTTCAGAGCACCCATATATTTTCCTGGAGACACATAAATATGTTTGATTATGACTGCTGCTCCAGACCCTCCTGAATTGTTCCATAATGGTGTCATGTGCATAGTTATTTTTATAAAATGTTACTAGAAAATTTATTTAAAATACATCTGTCCCCAAAGAGGCATGGGATAAAGAATTAAGTCTTTACCTGAATGTCTGCAATTGATCCAAACGATTGTGTTAACTGTCGTGTTGGTTATTGAAATGATTTAGAAATGACTGCTTCTTTTCCCCGTTATGGCAATGAAACGGTTTTGAAATAAAAGAGAGGTAGAATTGTAAACTGGGCATGGAAGCAAGCTGAATGTTCATTGACAGATTAATGGATGAAGAAGATGGGGTAAATATATATGATGGAATATTACTTAGCCATAAAAGGAATGAAATTGGGTCCTTTGTAGTGATGTGAGTGAACCTAGAGCCTGTTAAACACAGAGAAGTCATAAAGAGAAAAATATCATATGTTAATGCATATATATATATATATATATATATATATGTATATATGTATGTATGTATATATAAAATCTAGAAAAATGGTACTGATGAGCGTATTTGTAGGGTAATGATGCAGGCATAGACAATGGATGTGTGGACACAAGAACTACAGAATGGGACAGATTGAGAGAGTAGTATTGATGTATATGCTCTACCATGTATACAATAGCTAGTGGGAACCTCTATAGTGCAGGGAACTCAGCTCAGTGCTCTGTGATGACATAGAGGAGTGGGATTAGAGAGTGAGGGAGGCTTCAGAGGAAAGGGCCATATATATACATATGGCTGATTCATGTTGTTGTACAGCAGAAACTAACAGCATTGCTAAGCAATTACACTCCAATTTTTTATTTTTAGAAAAAGAGATAAGATTGAAACCACTCAGTGGTTGTGTTATTCCAAATCTTTGTTGATGAGGCCTTTACCTCTTTGACTTTTTAAGAGTATGAACTCTCACAATATATTAGGGGTGTTCAAGAATCACTCCTGCTACTTTGTATAGTTATAGATTTCTGGACCACCCTCACCCAACCCCATATACCTATATCTGGAAAATCAGAATCTCCAGAGGAATGGCCTTAGAATCAGCATTTTGATCAAGGTCCCAAAGTGATTCTTAGGGGGAATAAAGATTGAGAAGTGCTGCCTCAGATCCTATGCGTAAACTGGCCTTATTTCCTCTTGCATAAGTGATTCTGTCTCACCCCGACAAATTTCTTCCCATAGTACATTGTGTAATGCAGTCCACATCGCTGCTTCCAGGGGTATCATTTGAAGTCCCTTCTAATGTACTTGATATCTTTTTTAGTCCCCTGGCACATTTTGCTGTACCTTTCTTATTGCCAGTGGTTGCCACCTGGGCTTTCTAAGTGAAGATTCTGGAACAGCTCCTGGAAAAGGGGAGTACATTAACCTTCTTCAGAAAATTGATACAGAGAGAACACAGAACACTAAGGAACTCCTGTTCTCCTTTTAGAAATGCCAGCAGTGTAACAAAAGGAACTGTTTGTTTCTTACTACAACATCTGGTCAAATATATTAAGAATTGTTTGGTAATATAGGCATCTCTGTGACCAGACAGTATGGTAGAGATTCACCTATTTCAAAAGGAAGCACTTAAATAGACATTGATTTGTGCCTTAGAACCATTAACTTCCAACTGGCTGCAGCTCTAAACAAGCATGGGAGAAGTATGGGCTCAGAAATTGGAAAAATTGAGCTTTAAACTACACATCCCCAATTGACCCATTTATGAGTCATTTGTTTTAAATGGATGTTTCTTCATCTATAAAATGAAGAAAATGTGCACCTTAGAGATTACTTGGAATAAATGAATAATAGAGAGGGCAGAACAGAGTGTGTGGGCATTCAGTGCTTCATGTAACCAAAGATTTATCTTCAACACATTCTAGAATTATTCTCTTAGCACAATAGCTTCAGAGAGACAGGAAAACCAAGATACTCTTGCGAGCATCCTTTTATACAGCACACGTGTAAGTTACCAGCCCCAAGGAAATGAAGCTGTAGCTGAACAGTTTTTGAGTAACCTCTGTGGGTGTTAGTGACAACATGAATGGTAAAGCAAAAATAAATATAGGCTAAGAGGTATAAAAACCATTAAGCCAGCTTCCTATTTGTAAACTCCACTGAGATCAACAAGAATCAGCATTTTGATCAAGGTCCCAAAGTGATTCTTAGGGAATAAAGATTGAGAAGTGCTGCCTCAGATCCTATGCGTAAACTGGCCTTATTTCCTCTTGCATAAGTGATTCTGTCTCACCCCGACAAATTTCTTCCCATAGTACATTGTGTAATGCAGTCCACATCGCTGCTTCCAGGGGTATCATTTGAAGTCCCTTCTAATGTACTTGATATCTTTTTTAGTCCCCTGGCACATTTTGCTGTACCTTTCTTATTGCCAGTGGTTGCCACCTGGGCTTTCTAAGTGAAGATTCTGGAACAGCTCCTGGAAAAGGGGAGTACATTAACCTTCTTCAGAAAATTGATACAGAGAGAACACAGAACACTAAGGAACTCCTGTTCTCCTTTTAGAAATGCCAGCAGTGTAACAAAAGGAACTGTTTGTTTCTTACTACAACATCTGGTCAAATATATTAAGAATTGTTTGGTAATATAGGCATCTCTGTGACCAGACAGTATGGTAGAGATTCACCTATTTCAAAAGGAAGCACTTAAATAGACATTGATTTGTGCCTTAGAACCATTAACTTCCAACTGGCTGCAGCTCTAAACAAGCATGGGAGAAGTATGGGCTCAGAAATTGGAAAAATTGAGCTTTAAACTACACATCCCCAATTGACCCATTTATGAGTCATTTGTTTTAAATGGATGTTTCTTCATCTATAAAATGAAGAAAATGTGCACCTTAGAGATTACTTGGAATAAATGAATAATAGAGAGGGCAGAACAGAGTGTGTGGGCATTCAGTGCTTCATGTAACCAAAGATTTATCTTCAACACATTCTAGAATTATTCTCTTAGCACAATAGCTTCAGAGAGACAGGAAAACCAAGATACTCTTGCGAGCATCCTTTTATACAGCACACGTGTAAGTTACCAGCCCCAAGGAAATGAAGCTGTAGCTGAACAGTTTTTGAGTAACCTCTGTGGGTGTTAGTGACAACATGAATGGTAAAGCAAAAATAAATATAGGCTAAGAGGTATAAAAACCATTAAGCCAGCTTCCTATTTGTAAACTCCACTGAGATCAACAAGATGGACTGCAAAATATAGAGGGGAATGAGCTAAGAAGTATAAAATAGGAATCTTTTAAAAGAAATTCCAAAGATAATTCTTAAAGTTGCTCATTTGTGTCTTTGTCTTAACATTCTTCCTTAAACATGTTGCAGTATATATTTTGAATTTTTCAACCGGAAGCCCAATCCGTTCAGTAGAGATGGGCATATTGAGGCTTAAGAAAGCCAGGCAACACTTCCAAATCCCTGGGTTTAATAGGCCAGAAATAAGATGAAAAATAACAGACCTTGAAGGCTGAGATATCAACTCTGCCACTCACTATAGGGATTGTATCATTGGTGAAACTTTCATCATAAATGTAGAGACTTTTAAAATATTTTATGAATCTGTTCTTGGCTTCTCCATCCACAACTCATCATTCATTGCTGTTGTTCAGTTGCTAAGTTGTGTCTGACTCTTTTCAACCCCATGGACTATAGCATGCCAGGTTCTTGTGTCCTCCACTGTCTCCTGTACTTTGCTCAAATTCATGTCTATTGAGTTAGTGATGCCATCCAGCCATCTCATCCTCTGCTTCCCCCCTCTCCTCTTGCCTCCATCTTTCCCAGCATCAGGGTCTTTTCCAGTGACTCCACTTTTTGCATCAGATGGCCAAAGTATTTGAGCTTCAGTTTCAGTCCTTCCAATGAATATTCCTGGTTGATTTCCTTTAGGATTAACTAGTTTGATCTTCTTGCTGTCCAAGGGACTCTCAAGTCATTTCTAGCACAACAGTTCAAAAGAATCAATTCTTCAACACTCAGCCTTCTTTATGGTCCAACACTCACATCCACACATGACTAGTGGAAAAACCATAACTTTGTTTATATGGACCTTTTCAGTAAAGTGATATCTCTGCTTTTTAATATGCTTTCTAGGTTTGTCATAGTTTCCTTCAGAGGAGCAAATGTCTTTTCATGGCTGCAGTCACTGTCTTCAGTGATTTTAGAGCCCAAGAAAATAAAAAAAACCTGTCTATGTTTTCCATTGTCTTTCCCATCTATTTGCCCTGAAATGGTGGGACTGGATGCCATGATCTTAATTTTGGGAATTCTGAGTTTCCAGCCAGCTTTCTCAGTCTACTCTTTCACCCTCATCAAGAGGCTCTTTAGTTCCTCTTCTCTCTCTACCCTTAGAATATTATCATATACATATCTGAGGCTGTTGATATTTCTTCAGGCAGTCTTGATGCCAGCTTGAGCTTTCTCCAGCTTGGAAGCCCAATCCGTTCAGTAGAGATGGGCATATTGAGGCTTAAGAAAGCCAGGCAACACTTCCAAATCCCTGGGTTTAATAGGCCAGAAATAAGATGAAAAATAACAGACCTTGAAGGCTGAGATATCAACTCTGCCACTCACTATAGGGATTGTATCATTGGTGAAACTTTCATCATAAATGTAGAGACTTTTAAAATATTTTATGAATCTGTTCTTGGCTTCTCCATCCACAACTCATCATTCATTGCTGTTGTTCAGTTGCTAAGTTGTGTCTGACTCTTTTCAACCCCATGGACTATAGCATGCCAGGTTCTTGTGTCCTCCACTGTCTCCTGTACTTTGCTCAAATTCATGTCTATTGAGTTAGTGATGCCATCCAGCCATCTCATCCTCTGCTTCCCCCCTCTCCTCTTGCCTCCATCTTTCCCAGCATCAGGGTCTTTTCCAGTGACTCCACTTTTTGCATCAGATGGCCAAAGTATTTGAGCTTCAGTTTCAGTCCTTCCAATGAATATTCCTGGTTGATTTCCTTTAGGATTAACTAGTTTGATCTTCTTGCTGTCCAAGGGACTCTCAAGTCATTTCTAGCACAACAGTTCAAAAGAATCAATTCTTCAACACTCAGCCTTCTTTATGGTCCAACACTCACATCCACACATGACTAGTGGAAAAACCATAACTTTGTTTATATGGACCTTTTCAGTAAAGTGATATCTCTGCTTTTTAATATGCTTTCTAGGTTTGTCATAGTTTCCTTCAGAGGAGCAAATGTCTTTTCATGGCTGCAGTCACTGTCTTCAGTGATTTTAGAGCCCAAGAAAATAAAAAAAACCTGTCTATGTTTTCCATTGTCTTTCCCATCTATTTGCCCTGAAATGGTGGGACTGGATGCCATGATCTTAATTTTGGGAATTCTGAGTTTCCAGCCAGCTTTCTCAGTCTACTCTTTCACCCTCATCAAGAGGCTCTTTAGTTCCTCTTCTCTCTCTACCCTTAGAATATTATCATATACATATCTGAGGCTGTTGATATTTCTTCAGGCAGTCTTGATGCCAGCTTGAGCTTTCTCCAGCTTGGCATTTTGCATGATGTATTCTGCATATGCATTAAATAAGTAGGCTGACAATATGCAGCCTTGTCTTATTCCTTTACCAATTTTGAACTAGCCAGTTGTCCCATGTCTGCTTCTAACTGTGGCTACTTCACCTACATATAGGTTTCTCAAGAGCCAGGTAAGTGATCTGGTATTCCCACAAGAGTATTCCACAGTTTGCCGTGATTCATATAGTCAAAGGCTTTAGCATAACTGATGAAGCAGAAGTATATATTTTTCTGGGACTCTTTTGCTTTCTCCATGATCCAATAAATGTTGCCAATTTGATCTTTGGCTCTTTTGTATACTTTGTCTTGTTTACATTAGTGGCATTTAGAAGCTCCACCAATGAATCTAAGAAACAAGTACTGACAATTTATTGTAGGGTCTATGAGATTCCATGAAATGAATGTAGTTAATGATGTATCATTTTATGACTTCTTGATCATTAATCACAAGAGCCAAATAATTAACTAGCACTAGATACCATTTACAGGCTAAAACTTTGCTTAGTGTGGCTTTTATAGCTGCAGCTGTATTTTGCTTTAATGAACATTTAAAAAAAAAAAAAAAAAACCCTGATAGGCTGTTTTATTGCATTAATCAAAATCATCAGTGATATGATTGTACATGGTCAGCACATGCATGCCTGTCTATGGATTATGTATTTGTTTCTTAAAGACAAGCACATTTAGAAAATAAGGCAATTTTCCAGAAATGGGACCATCATATCAATCACCATTTTGGGAACATCTTTATTTGAGAATAATATAGAAAAAAAGTGCAAAAAGAATGTTTTCACCTCAATGAATTTTTTTCAGCTTCATGAGATCACCTAAATTGTTTTCCATTATAGTTTATTACAAGTTACTGAATATAGCTCCCTGTTTTATACAGTAGGACATTCTTCATTTATATATGTATGTATGTATATATATATAGAGAGAGAGTAGTTTCTCTCTGCTAATCCTAAATTCCTAATTAACCCTCCTCTCCTTTTCCCTTTGGTAACCATAAGTCTGTTTCTATGTCTATGAATCTATTTCTTTTTTGTACATAAATTTATTTATATCCTATTTTAGATTCCCTAACACTTTAGATTCTACACATAAGTGACATCATATAATATTTGTCTTTCTTGGTCTGACTTACTTCACTTAGTATAACACTCTCTAGGTTCATCCATGTTTCTGCAAATGACATTGTTTCATTCTTTTTATGACTGAGTAATATTCCAGTATATACTGGATATGTGATATATACACATACATTCATACATATCAGCAGATGCAGAAGACATGAGTTCAGTGCTTGAGGTGAAGACAATCCCTTGCTGAGGGGCATGGCAACTCACTCCAGTATTTTTGTGGGGGAGGGGGCAGGGGGCAGGTTGGGGAAGCGAGGGGAGTGGGAGGGCCACTTCTATTGGTCTTTCATTTCTCTATTTTCATCCGTCTTTGTTCTTTGGCTCCTGCGGGCCTCCCATCGCAGTGGCGTCTGTTGTTGCAGAGCGCCGGCTCTGGGCGCATGTGCTCCAGAGCTCTGGCTCGGTGATTGGACACATCAGTCCAGCCGCTCCACGGCACGTGGGATCTTCCCAGGCCAGGGCTCGAACCGGCGCCCCTTGCACTGCAAGGCGGTGTCCTTACCCACTGGACCACCAGGGGAAGCCCCACTCCAGTATTTTTGCCTGGAGAATCCCATAGACAGAGGAGCTTGGTGGGCTACAGTCCATAGCGTTGCAGAGTTGAACGTGACTGAAGTGAGTGTGCAACATACATACATATGTACATGCATGTGTGTGTGTGTATATGTGTGTGTGTGCATATATATGTATGTTGATGTGTTCTTTAGTCACTCATTTGTTGATGGACATTCAGGTTCCTTCTATGTCTTAGCTATTGTAAACAGTGCCACTATGAACCCCGGGGTGCATATGTCTTGCTGAGTTAGTTGTCTCCAGATAGATATGATAGATCATATGACAATTCTATTGTTAGTTTTTTAGGGACCCTCCATAACCTAACGTACAGTCCCACCAACAGTGTACAAGGATTCCCTTTTCTCTGCAGTATTTCCAGAATTTATTATTTGCAGACATTTTAATGATGGTCATTCTGATCCATGTAAGGGATAGCTCATAGTTTAATTTGCATTTCTCTAATAATTAGTGATGTTGAACATCTTTTCATGTATTTATTGGCTATTTGTATGCTTTGTTTGAAGAAATGTCTGTTTAGGTCTTTTGCCCATTTTTCAATTGGGTTTTTTTCTTGTTTTGTTGTTACTGAGTTGATGAGCTGGTTGTATATTTTGGAAACAAAGCCCTTGTTGGTAACTCATTTGCAAATGTTTTCCCCTAGTCTCTAAGTTGTCTTTTCATTTTTGTTTATGGTTTTCTTTACTGTGCAAAAGCTTATAAGCAGATTAGATCCCATTTACTTATTTTTACTTTTATTTCTATTACTTTGGGAGACTGACATAAAATAACATTACTCTGATTTATGCCAGAGGATGTTTAGCCTGTGTTCTTTACTAGGAGTTTTATGGTGTCCTGGTTTATATTTAAGTCTTTGAGCCATTTGGCTCATTTTTGTGTGTAGGGTTCTACATTACATGTGGATGTACAGCTTCCTGTGCACCATTTGTTGAAGGGACTGTCATTTCTCCATTGTATATTCTTGCCTCTTTTGTCAAAGATTAATTGACTAGAGTGTGAGTTTATTTCTGGGCTCTTATTCTGTTCCATTGAATCCATATTTCTGTTTTTGGGCCAGTATTACGCTGTTTTGATTACTGTATCAGCTCAAAGAATTTTTAACAAAGGGAATGCACTCATGTTGTCACTAACCAGATTAAAAATACAAACTTTAAATTAACACCAAAGAAGCTTCCTAATAGATCTTCAATACCCACTTAGCCAGCCATTTAATTTTAATACTAAATTTCACTCATTTGTTGATGGACATTCAGGTTCCTTCTATGTCTTAGCTATTGTAAACAGTGCCACTATGAACCCCGGGGTGCATATGTCTTGCTGAGTTAGTTGTCTCCAGATAGATATGATAGATCATATGACAATTCTATTGTTAGTTTTTTAGGGACCCTCCATAACCTAACGTACAGTCCCACCAACAGTGTACAAGGATTCCCTTTTCTCTGCAGTATTTCCAGAATTTATTATTTGCAGACATTTTAATGATGGTCATTCTGATCCATGTAAGGGATAGCTCATAGTTTAATTTGCATTTCTCTAATAATTAGTGATGTTGAACATCTTTTCATGTATTTATTGGCTATTTGTATGCTTTGTTTGAAGAAATGTCTGTTTAGGTCTTTTGCCCATTTTTCAATTGGGTTTTTTTCTTGTTTTGTTGTTACTGAGTTGATGAGCTGGTTGTATATTTTGGAAACAAAGCCCTTGTTGGTAACTCATTTGCAAATGTTTTCCCCTAGTCTCTAAGTTGTCTTTTTGTTTTGTTTATGGTTTTCTTTACTGTGCAAAAGCTTATAAGCAGATTAGATCCCATTTACTTATTTTTACTTTTATTTCTATTACTTTGGGAGACTGACATAAAATAACATTACTCTGATTTATGCCAGAGGATGTTTAGCCTGTGTTCTTTACTAGGAGTTTTATGGTGTCCTGGTTTATATTTAAGTCTTTGAGCCATTTGGCTCATTTTTGTGTGTAGGGTTCTACATTACATGTGGATGTACAGCTTCCTGTGCACCATTTGTTGAAGGGACTGTCATTTCTCCATTGTATATTCTTGCCTCTTTTGTCAAAGATTAATTGACTAGAGTGTGAGTTTATTTCTGGGCTCTTATTCTGTTCCATTGAATCCATATTTCTGTTTTTGGGCCAGTATTACGCTGTTTTGATTACTGTATCAGCTCAAAGAATTTTTAACAAAGGGAATGCACTCATGTTGTCACTAACCAGATTAAAAATACAAACTTTTTAAATTAACACCAAAGAAGCTTCCCTAATAGATCTTCAATACCCACTTAGCACTATGCCATCACTCTTCTGATTTTTATTTTCTTAGCAGTTTTATTAGTCTTAAAATTTACACAGATAGGCTTATATAGTATCTTATATAGTATTTTATACCTTTCCATCTGGTATCTTAGATTTAGTGCATCCATCTACATTTTGAACAGCAATAGTTCATTTTTTCACTGATTTACAGTATATAATTTCATGAACATACCACAGTTTATTCTATTCATGATGAATCTGCTTGGTTTTTAGTGCTATAAATAATGTTGCTATAAACATTCATGCACATGTCTTTTGGTACATTTATATAGTTTTATGGACACACAGGCACACATATATGTATATGTGTACACACACACACATATACAAAATACATACATACTCTGGAGAAGGAAATGGCATTCCACTCCAGTATTCTTGTTCTGGAAATCCCATGGACAGAGGAGCCTGGAGGGCTACAGTCCATGGGGTCATAAAGAATGGGCCACGACTGAGCAACTAACACTCACATATATACGCACTAATGAAATTTCTGTATTATCATGTATGCAGATACTCCAATTTTGTAGAAGCTGCCAGCTTCTCAAGGAGCCTATATCAATTTACACTCTCACTACAAGTGTCAGATAACTCTACTAGGCAGTACAAGGATTTGCAGTGTCTTTTTAAAATTTTAATTAAAAATTTTATCCATTCTAATGTATACATAGGTGCATTACATTGTAGTTTTAACTGACATGTCCCTGCTGAGCAGTTTTTCATGTGCATATTCATCATTTGCCTGTTCTTCCTTGTGAAGTGCTTGCTCAAGGCTTTGTCCATCTTTTTTCGGGGGCTGGGGGTGAGGAGATGTGCTGTGTCTTAGTTGCAACATGTAAGATCTTCGAGCCATATGTGTGACATTTAGGGCTTCTCAGGTAGCTCAGTGGTAAAGAATCCACTGCAGGAGGCTAGGGAGATGTGGATTTGATCCCTGGGTCTGAATAGGAAGTGGCCTCCCATGGCACTAACCAGATTAAAAATACAAACTTTTTAAATTAACACCAAAGAAGCTTCCCTAATAGATCTTCAATACCCACTTAGCACTATGCCATCACTCTTCTGATTTTTATTTTCTTAGCAGTTTTATTAGTCTTAAAATTTACACAGATAGGCTTATATAGTATCTTATATAGTATTTTATACCTTTCCATCTGGTATCTTAGATTTAGTGCATCCATCTACATTTTGAACAGCAATAGTTCATTTTTTCACTGATTTACAGTATATAATTTCATGAACATACCACAGTTTATTCTATTCATGATGAATCTGCTTGGTTTTTAGTGCTATAAATAATGTTGCTATAAACATTCATGCACATGTCTTTTGGTACATTTATATAGTTTTTATGGACACACAGGCACACATATATGTATATGTGTACACACACACACATATACACATACATACATACATACTCTGGAGAAGGAAATGGCATTCCACTCCAGTATTCTTGTCTGGAGAATCCCATGGACAGAGGAGCCTGGAGGGCTACAGTCCATGGGGTCATAAAGAATGGGCCACGACTGAGCAACTAACACTCACATATATACGCACTAATGAAATTTCTGTATTATCATGTATGCAGATACTCCAATTTTGTAGAAGCTGCCAGCTTCTCAAGGAGCCTATATCAATTTACACTCTCACTACAAGTGTCAGATAACTCTACTAGGCAGTACAAGGATTTGCAGTGTCTTTTTAAAATTTTAATTAAAAATTTTATCCATTCTAATGTATACATAGGTGCATTACATTGTAGTTTTAACTGACATGTCCCTGCTGAGCAGTTTTTCATGTGCATATTCATCATTTGCCTGTTCTTCCTTGTGAAGTGCTTGCTCAAGGCTTTGTCCATCTTTTTTCGGGGGCTGGGGGTGAGGAGATGTGCTGTGTCTTAGTTGCAACATGTAAGATCTTCGAGCCATATGTGTGACATTTAGGGCTTCTCAGGTAGCTCAGTGGTAAAGAATCCACTGCAGGAGGCTAGGGAGATGTGGATTTGATCCCTGGGTCTGAAAGATCCCTGGAGTAGGAAGTGGCCTCCCATGGCAGTATTCTTGCTTGGAGAATGCCATGAACAGAGTAGCCTAGTGGGCTACAATCATGGGGTCCCAAAGGGTCAGATGTGGCTGAGCATGCATGCACATAGGATCTTTAGTTACAGCATGTGAACTCTTAATTATGGTATGTAGCATTCTGTTCCCTGACCAGGGATTGAACCTGGGCCCTCAGGAATGCAGCATCTTAGCCACTGGACTAAGTCCCCATCCATCATTTTTATCTTCTTTTTCTTACTGGTTTTTAGGATTTCTTTACATATTATGGATATATGTATCTTAAAAAATAAATGTATATCTTCTATTTTCTGACTCCCATTCTCATGTATAATGTCTTTTAATGAACAAAATGTCTTAATTTTAAAGCAGTAATTTTTTGCAGCTTGTTTAAGAAATATCATTGATGTCACGAAGAACTTTTCCTATTGATAGATGAAGGTAGATAGCTTACTGTGAATGGTGTCAGGTTCTTGATCTCCAAAGGAGATTTCACATTGGAATAAAAAAGACTTGGCTTTGGTCACTCAGAGTATTGTGCAGGAAAAGTTTTATTGAAGAAAAAAGGGATGGAGGAAGCATCCAGCTAAAGGAACTGGAAGGGGGATAGAAGAGTACCCCCCAAAGCTAGTTTAGGTGAGGCATTTAGTACTTTTCTAGTTGGTTATTAACAGTAGATCAAAAGAATTTTTTAAGGTGATGAAGGTCTTACCAGACCCACAGTGGCGATAATATACGTCTTTATATAACATAGGTGCAAGCAAAGAAGAAGCAACATGTCCTCCAGCAAGATACACTGTTGTTATAAACATTAGCTCTGGGCTTAAAGAATGTCTTTGGCAAAATATTACTGTCATAGGTGTGGCAATCAAGCTGAAGCCACCTTGGCTAAAAGTGTTTGTTCCCCCTCCTCCTTCTCCTCCCCCTCCTCGTTGGAAGCCACTGGCCTCCTTACCAATTCTGCCTTTTCACCCCTTTCACTATGCTATACCTTAGAATTCACATTTTACATTTAGATCTTTAATATTTGTGACCATGATCATCTATAATCATTCTTTGTGTAAGGAGTAATGTAGCAATGAAGAAATAGCTTTTACCAAATGAATATTCAGCAGATCTGTCAGTAATTATTAAGACAGTCTTTCCCACAATGCATTTCAGGGGCAACTCTGTAAACTGGTTGCATGTGTGCCTGAGATGAAATCTAGTCTGATTTTCTCTGTGCCACTGTCACATTGTCTCGATTACTCTTACTTTAGAAGTATCTTGATATTTAGTCTTATAATTCCTCAGCTTTATTCTTTTTCTTGGCTATCATTAGTTCTGATTTTTATATAAATTTCAAAGCAACCTTGTCAGTTATAAATGCAGTACCTGAAATTATGACTGATATTGCATTGAATCTATAAATTAGCTTACGGATAAGTAACATCTTTACAGTGTTGAGCCTTCCATGAACAAGGTGTGTATATACATATGTGTGTGTGTGTGTGTGTATCTCCCTTTAATTAAAACTTCTTTAGTGTTATCTCAGTCATACATTCTAGTTTCTGTCTGCATTTACATGTATGTATACTTGCACTCATTTATGATAGGTCCTGCACATTTTTCATTAGATATCACAATAGACAAAAGCATTATAAGGCAAGAGAAAGAAGGTGAGAAGGCAGAGGAGGAGGAGAAAAAGGTAGTAGAGAAAGTGGAGGGAAGGAGGAGGAGGGACAAGAAGAACAACAACAACTAAAAGTAAGAGTAACAACAATAGAAGAAGAACAGGAGTGAGAAGAGGAACAAGAAATAAGAAAATGCAGCTGGTCTTGCTCATGAACTAAAACTGTAATCAGTGTTGACAAATCTACTCCAATGTTTATCTAAAAAGGATAGTATTTCATGACCAAGTAGCTTTCTTCCAGGGATGCAGGACTCTTATTATATAAATGTATAAATTCAAACAGTATTTGTCAAAGTTATCATCCTCAGCAAATAAAAGGGAAAAGCATGCAATCATCTCTGGATGCAGAAAATTCATTTGGAAAACTTACTTCCCATTAATGATAAAAGACTGTTAGTAAAATGGGAATAGAAATGCTATCTAAAATGCAAACCTATAACAAACACTATACATTGTAAAATATTGGGAGATTTTCCACTGGAATAAAAATTTAACAAGGTCACTAAATCAAATGTCAATAGAAAATTACTTCTGTATGCTACAAAAAATAATTAGAAAATCAACTGAAAGCATAGGTTATTATTGTAGGTTATTTTCCACAACCCTTCTTCTTGGTCTGTCCTGGAACTCGGATTTTTACTACCATAGCATGACAAAACTACTGACTCAAAAAGTACGAGTTACTGCAATTTTCTTCTCTAACATTTTGAGAGAGATTCTGGAAGCCTCCTTTGTTCCCTTATGTCTTCAAACAATATGCTTTCATTTCCTTTTAAAAGAAGTTCTATCCAGCTTTTATACTTTATCTTATCAGGAGGTTTGCTGCAATATAAGCTTCTCCTTTATAATTGAAGTAGAAGTCAGTTGATTATTTTTCTTAACTCTGATTATTATTATCAACCATTAAAAATTTGTTTTTAAACTTTAATTGCAATTAAGCAAAAAGTAGCTATCAATAAAAGAATTTGTATAAAAATTATTGTTTTTAAGCCCTAACATTTTTTTCATACATTGCCCATATAATTTTCCTGGCATTCAGGGAAACTGCCTTTTTAGTCACAGTTTTACACCCTGAAATAGAATTTGAAACATTTTCTCAATAAATATTACTGAGAAAAATCATTTTATGTCATTGATTCTAAGGTGTATATTTATTTTATATTTTTAATCTATATAAAGTCAAGACTTTTTTTTCATTGGGGTATATTTGTTTTACAATGTTGCATTACCTTCAGGTGTACAGTGAAGCTATTGTTATATGTTTTTACAGAGTTTCCTTGTTTACATTCTTTCTTGTTACATCGTCCCTAAACAGTCATAGGTACATCCCTGACCTTCTCCCCTGAGCCCTCCCTCCCTTTTCCCCCTTCATATCCTCCCTCCCAGCTTGATGCTTAGTCCCCATGTAGGTTCCCTTAGTCTTATAGCTTAATCACTGTGGTTATCTCTATTACATATGACACTGTTGGTTTCCTTGTCACTGTTTCCATACCTCTCATCCAGTCTTCCTTCTCCACAATGACCCTATGTCTGTTCTCTAAGTCTGTTTCTCCATTGCCGTTCTGTATGTGCATTTATCAGAACCATCTTACAATGCCATATATATGTGTTAGTATACTGTATTTGTCCTTTTCTTTTTGAAAGTCAAGATATTTTAAAATCAATATTATCTCCCAGTACCTGTCAGGCCAGTAGATTCTTTTACAGTGAAGACAGTTCCAGTATTAAAATACCGTACAAAATATTGAACATGATAATCATTATATATTTGAAAATAAAGTGTATTTAGTTCAAAGATGAATAATTAAATGTTTGGATAGTCTACAAAGCCGTAACAACCATCTTTGGGAAAAGATAAGGGCATAGGTACAAAGTCTGAATATCTCCTTGCTAATATTACTTCCTTTCTAAATTTCTGCCTCTTGCTTTATAATTGAAGTAGAAGTCAGTTGATTATTTTTCTTAACTCTGATTATTATTATCAACCATTAAAAATTTGTTTTTAAACTTTAATTGCAATTAAGCAAAAAGTAGCTATCAATAAAAGAATTTGTATAAAAATTATTGTTTTTAAGCCCTAACATTTTTTTCATACATTGCCCATATAATTTTCCTGGCATTCAGGGAAACTGCCTTTTTAGTCACAGTTTTACACCCTGAAATAGAATTTGAAACATTTTCTCAATAAATATTACTGAGAAAAATCATTTTATGTCATTGATTCTAAGGTGTATATTTATTTTATATTTTTAATCTATATAAAGTCAAGACTTTTTTTTCATTGGGGTATATTTGTTTTACAATGTTGCATTACCTTCAGGTGTACAGTGAAGCTATTGTTATATGTTTTTACAGAGTTTCCTTGTTTACATTCTTTCTTGTTACATCGTCCCTAAACAGTCATAGGTACATCCCTGACCTTCTCCCCTGAGCCCTCCCTCCTTTTCCCCCTTCATATCCTCCCTCCCAGCTTGATGCTTAGTCCCCATGTAGGTTCCCTTAGTCTTATAGCTTAATCACTGTGGTTATCTCTATTACATATGACACTGTTGGTTTCCTTGTCACTGTTTCCATACCTCTCATCCAGTCTTCCTTCTCCACAATGACCCTATGTCTGTTCTCTAAGTCTGTTTCTCCATTGCCGTTCTGTATGTGCATTTATCAGAACCATCTTACAATGCCATATATATGTGTTAGTATACTGTATTTGTCCTTTTCTTTTTGAAAGTCAAGATATTTTAAAATCAATATTATCTCCCAGTACCTGTCAGGCCAGTAGATTCTTTTACAGTGAAGACAGTTCCAGTATTAAAATACCGTACAAAATATTGAACATGATAATCATTATATATTTGAAAATAAAGTGTATTTAGTTCAAAGATGAATAATTAAATGTTTGGATAGTCTACAAAGCCGTAACAACCATCTTTGGGAAAAGATAAGGGCATAGGTACAAAGTCTGAATATCTCCTTGCTAATATTACTTCCTTTCTAAATTCTGCTGCCTCTTGCTTTAAAAACATATTGGATGTCAAGGGTATATTTATTTGGAACTATTGATGGATGGGATATAGTCATACTTAACTGAAATCTTTGAAGATTTTCTATGTATAGATGAGACTTCCCTTTACCCATCATTTAACTATTTTGTATACTTACCAGATCTTCATAAAATACTTGTCTATACTTAACAGTGTTTTCCTATGGAATTTGGGCATTAACCAATAAAAAATAATTAGGCAGCTTCAAAACAAATACAGAAAGTCTGGTTTAGCTCAGTGCCTTGGGAATCATGTCACAAATGAAAATGAACAAATCTATGCATATGCATGTCTGTGCATATAGATATACTCATAAAGATGAATGATAGCTATCATTTATTGGGTCTGTGTGTTAGGAGTTAAGCTGGATGTTTTACAGCATTACTCATTATATAGTTACAGCATTACAGTAACTATGAAGAATTAAATTATTATTGTTCTAAAAGTAAGAAACAGACATAAGTTAAGAATCTTGACTGGGGTCAAGCCGTAACAACCATCTTTGGGAAAAGATAAGGGCATAGGTACAAAGTCTGAATATCTCCTTGCTAATATTACTTCCTTTCTAAATTCTGCTGCCTCTTGCTTTAAAAACATATTGGATGTCAAGGGTATATTTATTTGGAACTATTGATGGATGGGATATAGTCATACTTAACTGAAATCTTTGAAGATTTTCTATGTATAGATGAGACTTCCCTTTACCCATCATTTAACTATTTTGTATACTTACCAGATCTTCATAAAATACTTGTCTATACTTAACAGTGTTTTCCTATGGAATTTGGGCATTAACCAATAAAAAATAATTAGGCAGCTTCAAAACAAATACAGAAAGTCTGGTTTAGCTCAGTGCCTTGGGAATCATGTCACAAATGAAAATGAACAAATCTATGCATATGCATGTCTGTGCATATAGATATACTCATAAAGATGAATGATAGCTATCATTTATTGGGTCTGTGTGTTAGGAGTTAAGCTGGATGTTTTACAGCATTACTCATTATATAGTTACAGCATTACAGTAACTATGAAGAATTAAATTATTATTGTTCTAAAAGTAAGAAACAGACATAAGTTAAGAATCTTGACTGGGGTCAAGCCGTAACAACCATCTTTGGGAAAAGATAAGGGCATAGGTACAAAGTCTGAATATCTCCTTGCTAATATTACTTCCTTTCTAATGTAGCCAAGAAAATGGGCCTGTCTGACACTAAGACATATACTATGTTTTTTTTTAATTTTTGTGTGAAACATGTTAAATAATAACCATGATACAAGGAAAGTCTTTAAACAACAGTCATCATAAAATCCAGGAGAGAAGTAAATCCTCTTCTGTCCACATGAGCAAAATCATGCAGTGAGCAGCAAGTCAAGATTAAGATTAACTAGAATTAAAGCAACATCCAGTATAGACACAGAGATCCTTGATAAACCAAAGAAGGTCCCCTAGAAAATAGAGTGCTTGAGATCATTCTGAAGAGAGGTTTTGAAAGGCTGAAGATAGAGGAGAGAAGCATTTAGGTAAAGATGATAGCACAAGTAAAGGCTCAGACAGAGATGAGACCAAGATTGTTCAAGTGATTCTGAATGTTGAGTGTTTAAGAAGTCCAGTTAGCAGCACCTTGTTTTTGTCTCTCATGTTCAAAACCAATTGAAAACTTAAACATATGAGTAGGTAGAAAGCATCCTCTTTATTATCACTAACAAAGGTGATAGTGAAAAATCTCATATACACCTGTGAGAGTGAATGTTACAATATTAAACTCCAGAACTAGAATTATCCATGCAGGAGAATAAAGAGTTAGCCATGCCTCGAAAAGCAGAGTGGAACACATGTGCCCTGTAGGGCTTCACTCCCAAGGAAGAGAATGAACAGGAAGAAACTGAGTGATGAATATCTAGTTTATCCTTCTGAAGCTCCTTAGTCATCCAAGTAACTCAGTATTCCCTGGGGTGGACTGAAAGGATATGGAGAGGCTCATGGTGATCCTGGTGGAGCTCCTTTACAGGGAAGGAAACATCAGGAGTGGGTATGAAGCATCCTCCACCTTGACCAGGTAGAAAATCTGTATCTAAAGTCTCCCAGATTGTCCCTTTTTTTGGCATTGGTGGTGGGGGCTGTTCTGGGTCTTCAGTGCAGGATATGGGCTCTCTGTTGTGGCATGCTGGCTTTCTCTAGTTTTGGCACACAGGTGTCTCTTGTTGCAGTGCAAGACCTTCTCAGGGTGGTGTGTGGGCATCCCTTGTTGAAGAGCATGGGCTCAGTGGCTTCAGTATGTGGGCTCTCTTGTGTTGTGGAGGCTTAGTTCCCCTGTGGCATGTGGGTTCTTAGTTCCCTGACCAGGGATTGAACCTGTGTCCCCTGCATCGGAAGGAAGATTCATAAATACTGGACCACCAGGAAAGCCCCTTGGCTATTTTTCTTCATTTTATACCTTACACAAAGGTAGAAATCCACTCCTTCATTCCTAGCTCCTCTTAAATATTCCCAGTGGCAATTAAATAGAACTGAAATACTACTTTGCAAAAAAGCTTAAGCACTCTCCTAAGTAACCTAAAACGAGCATTTCCTAAACATAAGAACAGTTGTGAAGGAAATATGGTCCCTTTGTTCCTTTTGGAATAGAGAGACATTTGTATATATTTTCACCTAAGCATATGAAAAATTGCTTGAAGACAAGGTTTCTCATCTTGGATCCTGCTATCTTTTCAGCTGTCCCTCATCTGTGTTCAGTAGTTCAAATAATTGAATTTGAAGAGATAAGATTTAAGGATAAGCGTACTGTACTGTGAGATGGCAGAGACTTTCACTTTCTGGTAAAGGAACAACTAAAGGAATCTATTGTCTGTGTGTGTGTGTGTGTGTGTGTGTTTTTTTCTTAATTCCTATTATTTATTATAAGCTGAATGGGGTCCTTTTTAATTCTTTAAATAGTCACTGTTATCTTGTTGTCTTTTTTTGTATCCTTTTTTGTTAAGTGATTTTACAGCTCATTTCATTATGAGGTTATAATCAATAATGGCTAAATTTAAGTGACTAAGCCATTTCCCACCCACAATTAGGGGGTGACACAGACACCCTCCAGGCCTCAGCACAAATGTACATAGCAGCTATACTTTAAGGCCTGCTAGTGAGGTTTGTTGGGATCCTGTACACATTTTGGGAGTGTTATGATTCCAAGATTTCTAGACATTAGGTGGTATTTACTGTAATATCCCTAGTGTAAAAGGATGCCTACAGGGCTTCCCTGGTGGTCCAGTGGGTAAGGACACCACCTTGCAGTGCAAGGGGTACTGGTTCGAGCCCTGGCCTGGGAAGATCCCACATGCCGCGGAGCAGCTGGACTGATGTGTAGCCAGTCGGAGTGCATGCGCCCGAGCTCTAGTTCTTGTGTTGTGGAGGCTTAGTTCCCCTGTGGCATGTGGGGACCAGGGATTGAACCTGTGTCCCCTGCATCGGAAGGAAGATTCATAAATACTGGACCACCAGGAAAGCCCCTTGGCTATTTTTCTTCATTTTATACCTTACACAAAGGTAGAAATCCACTCCTTCATTCCTAGCTCCTCTTAAATATTCCCAGTGGCAATTAAATAGAACTGAAATACTACTTTGCAAAAAAGCTTAAGCACTCTCCTAAGTAACCTAAAACGAGCATTTCCTAAACATAAGAACAGTTGTGAAGGAAATATGGTCCCTTTGTTCCTTTTGGAATAGAGAGACATTTGTATATATTTTCACCTAAGCATATGAAAAATTGCTTGAAGACAAGGTTTCTCATCTTGGATCCTGCTATCTTTTCAGCTGTCCCTCATCTGTGTTCAGTAGTTCAAATAATTGAATTTGAAGAGATAAGATTTAAGGATAAGCGTACTGTACTGTGAGATGGCAGAGACTTTCACTTTCTGGTAAAGGAACAACTAAAGGAATCTATTGTCTGTGTGTGTGTGTGTGTGTGTGTGTGTGTGTTTTTTCTTAATTCCTATTATTTATTATAAGCTGAATGGGGTCCTTTTTAATTCTTTAAATAGTCACTGTTATCTTGTTGTCTTTTTTTGTATCCTTTTTTGTTAAGTGATTTTACAGCTCATTTCATTATGAGGTTATAATCAATAATGGCTAAATTTAAGTGACTAAGCCATTTCCCACCCACAATTAGGGGGTGACACAGACACCCTCCAGGCCTCAGCACAAATGTACATAGCAGCTATACTTTAAGGCCTGCTAGTGAGGTTTGTTGGGATCCTGTACACATTTTGGGAGTGTTATGATTCCAAGATTTCTAGACATTAGGTGGTATTTACTGTAATATCCCTAGTGTAAAAGGATGCCTACAGGGCTTCCCTGGTGGTCCAGTGGGTAAGGACACCACCTTGCAGTGCAAGGGGTACTGGTTCGAGCCCTGGCCTGGGAAGATCCCACATGCCGCGGAGCAGCTGGACTGATGTGTCCAATTACCGAGCCGGAGCTCTGGAGTGCATGCGCCCAGAGTTGGTGCTCTGCGACAACAGAGGCCACTGCGATGGGAGACCCGCATGGGCCAAAGACCAAAGATGGATGAAACTAGAGAAATGAAAGACCAATAGAAGTGGCCTGCCCACCCTCCTCCCTCCCCAACTCGCCCCACCTGCCAAAAAAAAAAAAAGGATGCCTACATTGTCTAAGGAACAGCAAGAAGGTCATTTTGGCTGGGACTGTGCATCAAGCACAAGGAAATAATGGTCTAGCCAAGGTGGTGGCTTTTTTTTCAGATGAATCTGGTATGTGGCCGTAGAGATGAAAGAGTCTAGAAGAGTGGCTGTAATGGTCAAAGAACTGCTACATCGTAAGGAGAGGAAGGCCACTGTTGGGGTGAGGCAGAGGAAAAATGTTACAGGAACAGTGGACTAAGGGTTCTTGTTAGGTCAAAAGATGGTGGAGACCTGTCTGGCAGAGGGAGTTAACTGGAAACAAATGAGATGTTAGTCACATAGCAAGGTTCATAAAATGGAGATGATGGGCAAGTTGTAGGGATTGCTTTTTAAAAAGTGGTGTTGAGCATGCCACACATGTGAGCGAAGTAGTGCTGAGGTTAACATCGATGCATTGTCAGACTAGAGGAATCCAGGCAACTCACAGGACAGAGTTTTGTGGAGGTCATACTGTGACTAAAAACTGAGAATTCATATCAGGGGCATCAGAGAGTGTGGCAGTGAGCTAGGATTAAAAATCTTCAAGTAGTTAGGGAAAAAAAATATATGGGCTTATTAAGATTAGACATGGTTGATTCAGGGTAGCTAGTGTTGATGTGGCTGGGGAGGAGTTGTTTGCTTCTCAGTCTTTCCACATAAAATGAGGAAAGGTTTTCTGGAGAAACAAGCATTTCCCCAGTGTGCCAGTTAACCCCTACCTGAGGTGACCCCCGATGACAGAGAAGGCCCAAACAGTCATGGTCTTAGACTAGTGCCCGGATTCACTCTTGATCTCTGCCTGGGAGGATTGAATTATACCAAGTCTGAGCCGGGGGGTTTCCTGGCCTGGGAGGATCCCACGTGCCGCGGAGCGGCTGGACTGATGTGTCCAATTACCGGAGCTCTGGAGTTGGATGGCTCTCGACAACAGAGGCCACTGCAATGGGAGGCCCGCATGGGCCAAAGACCAAAGATGGATGAAACTAGAGAAATGAAAGACCAATAGAAGTGGCCTGCCCACCCTCCTCCCTCCCCAACTCGCCCCACCTGCCAAAAAAAAAAAAAAGGATGCCTACATTGTCTAAGGAACAGCAAGAAGGTCATTTTGGCTGGGACTGTGCATCAAGCACAAGGAAATAATGGTCTAGCCAAGGTGGTGGCTTTTTTTTCAGATGAATCTGGTATGTGGCCGTAGAGATGAAAGAGTCTAGAAGAGTGGCTGTAATGGTCAAAGAACTGCTACATCGTAAGGAGAGGAAGGCCACTGTTGGGGTGAGGCAGAGGAAAAATGTTACAGGAACAGTGGACTAAGGGTTCTTGTTAGGTCAAAAGATGGTGGAGACCTGTCTGGCAGAGGGAGTTAACTGGAAACAAATGAGATGTTAGTCACATAGCAAGGTTCATAAAATGGAGATGATGGGCAAGTTGTAGGGATTGCTTTTTAAAAAGTGGTGTTGAGCATGCCACACATGTGAGCGAAGTAGTGCTGAGGTTAACATCGATGCATTGTCAGACTAGAGGAATCCAGGCAACTCACAGGACAGAGTTTTGTGGAGGTCATACTGTGACTAAAAACTGAGAATTCATATCAGGGGCATCAGAGAGTGTGGCAGTGAGCTAGGATTAAAAATCTTCAAGTAGTTAGGGAAAAAAAATATATGGGCTTATTAAGATTAGACATGGTTGATTCAGGGTAGCTAGTGTTGATGTGGCTGGGGAGGAGTTGTTTGCTTCTCAGTCTTTCCACATAAAATGAGGAAAGGTTTTCTGGAGAAACAAGCATTTCCCCAGTGTGCCAGTTAACCCCTACCTGAGGTGACCCCCGATGACAGAGAAGGCCCAAACAGTCATGGTCTTAGACTAGTGCCCGGATTCACTCTTGATCTCTGCCTGGGAGGATTGAATTATACCAAGTGTGAGACTCCCCTTGAGACCTTTAAATAAAGTTGGAATTTTGGGGGAAGCTTCCTGAACTTAGTATGAAGTTTCCTCAGCCTGATAAATGCTGGTAGGAGGCCTAGATCATAATTTACATTGCTGTCAGTGTGCAAAGTGGACTAATTCCAACATCCTTAGTAGACATCTGTGAAACTGAGTCACTACTTCTCCAGCCTTTCCTTCTCTACGTACTCCTTCACTCAATCCTAATACTCCATATCACAGTCACAATAACTGTTTGTAGTTTCCTAAATAAGTCAGGCTCTCACGGGCTTTAGGGAATTTTCAAGTGCTGCTTCCTTCCTCTATAGAATATTTTCCTTGGTTTTTTTTTTTTTTTTTTTGGCTGTGCTGGGTCTTCGTTACTGCATGAGGACTTTCTGTAGTTGTGAGCAGTGGTTACTTTTTGCAGTGATGTGCGGATTTCTCATTTCAGTGGCTTCTCTTGCTGTGGAGCATGGGCTCTACAGAGAGGGCTCAGTAGTTGTGGCACACTGGCTTAGCTGCCTCGTGGCATATGGGATATTCCTGGACCAGGGATTGAACTCATGTCCCCTGCATTGGCAGGCAGATTCTTAACCACTGAACAACCCAGAATGTCTACTTCTTGTTTTTTTGTTTGTTTGTTTGTTTGTTTGTTGCTTGACAACTGCTTTTTGTCCTTCATTATAGAGCTGAGATGAAGCAATCTCTGAGAACATTTGCAGCTCTCTTCCTTCATCCTCCTTTTTCATGGCATTTAAAACACCTCTACAAATTGCCTGTTTATCTGAAGTACATGAGTGGCACTCTTTGATCTGGGATGTTCTTGTTTACTCTTGCATCTTCTGTTCTTAGCCCTGGGAGAGGCTTATAGCAGGTGATCAATAAACAGTGGTTGCCCTAGATCTATTCCCAGTTTATCTTCCTGAACTTTTTTATATTCAGTATTCAAAAGTTCCAGATTAATTCCCAGATATTATTAACCCTGCAAGTATGCCTCATTAGAATTCAGTAGTGGCACTTCTAAAGGATAACAAGAAAAAAAAAAAAATTAAGTACCTACACATAAGTAATTGAGATGAAGGGACCAAGATTGCTGGGAGCTTCTGGATTCATGTTAAGAATTGCTTTTGGCAAAGTGATCAAATCACACACAGACAAACCTTTTGAATATGAATGCCATTTCTTTTCTTTTTTCTTTTGCTTTTACAAAGGTTTGTTGTTTACGGATCTATATAATCCCAAATCCGTCATACGCATATCTTTGGTCCTTCCCACTCCCACCCATCCCACTCCTCCAGGCTGTTGACTAGCCCCCATGTAAGATTCCTTAGTTCCACAGTGCACTAACAATGGTTATCTCTTTTACATATGATAATGTCGGTGTCCATGTTACTTTTTCCAAACTTATCACTCATTCTTCCCTCCCCCCAGTGTCCATAGGTCTGTTCTCTATGTCTGTTTCTCCATCACTATTGTGCATGTGTATTTAGTGGTACGGTCTTACTAGATTCCATATATATGTTAGTATACTGTATTTGTCCTTTTCTTTTTGACTTACTTCACTTTGTGTAATAGGTTCTAGATTCATCCACCTCATTAGGACTGATTCTTCTACATTTTTTTTTTTTTATGGCTGAGAAATACTCCATTGTATATATGTACTATAGCTTCTTTATCCATTCATTCGTTGATGGGCATCTAGGTTGCTTCCATGTTCTCGCTATTGTGTAGAGTGCTGCAGTGAACATTGGGGTGCAGGTGTCTCAATTTTAATTTCATCAGGATATAAGCCTAAAAGTGGGATTGCTGGGTCATATGGTGTTTCTGTTGAATATGAATGCCATTTCTTTTGGCATGAAAGTTGTCTCTTCATTATTGTGTATACTTGAGATATTTGGGGTAAATGGACTATGTTAAAAAAAAATGCTATGTTAAAAAATTGATTATTCTAGGTTCATACTATGATGTTTCAATCTGTCCCCTTTATCTAATCAAGTATGATTTGCTTTAGAGTATATGAATAAAACTAAGCGTTTTGTAAGATTTTAGAATTAGGAATATTCTTATTCGTCATGTAATCCAACCACTGGAAGCTCATATCTCCAGACATAAAGAATATTGAGGTCTGGCCTTAATGGTGGATTAGAGAGTCTTTTCAGTGTGTGATTTTGGTGGTTCTGGATAATTCTAGACAGATAATGCCATGATGTCAGAAATCTCACTATTAACACTCTTGTTCACCGAGTTAAAACATTGTGTCTACAGGTATTGTCTATAAAATATAATGCTGCCAGGAAAGACAATCACTAGACATGTGGTTGATTATGTTTTCTTTCAACCTGCCAAAGAAAGACAAAAAATCACTGATTTTCAAACACCCACTCCTCCAGGCTGTTGACTAGCCCCCATGTAAGATTCCTTAGTTCCACAGTGCACTAACAATGGTTATCTCTTTTACATATGATAATGTCGGTGTCCATGTTACTTTTTCCAAACTTATCACTCATTCTTCCCTCCCCCCAGTGTCCATAGGTCTGTTCTCTATGTCTGTTTCTCCATCACTATTGTGCATGTGTATTTAGTGGTACGGTCTTACTAGATTCCATATATATGTTAGTATACTGTATTTGTCCTTTTCTTTTTGACTTACTTCACTTTGTGTAATAGGTTCTAGATTCATCCACCTCATTAGGACTGATTCTTCTACATTTTTTTTTTTTTTATGGCTGAGAAATACTCCATTGTATATATGTACTATAGCTTCTTTATCCATTCATTCGTTGATGGGCATCTAGGTTGCTTCCATGTTCTCGCTATTGTGTAGAGTGCTGCAGTGAACATTGGGGTGCAGGTGTCTCAATTTTAATTTCATCAGGATATAAGCCTAAAAGTGGGATTGCTGGGTCATATGGTGTTTCTGTTGAATATGAATGCCATTTCTTTTGGCATGAAAGTTGTCTCTTCATTATTGTGTATACTTGAGATATTTGGGGTAAATGGACTATGTTAAAAAAAAATGCTATGTTAAAAAATTGATTATTCTAGGTTCATACTATGATGTTTCAATCTGTCCCCTTTATCTAATCAAGTATGATTTGCTTTAGAGTATATGAATAAAACTAAGCGTTTTGTAAGATTTTAGAATTAGGAATATTCTTATTCGTCATGTAATCCAACCACTGGAAGCTCATATCTCCAGACATAAAGAATATTGAGGTCTGGCCTTAATGGTGGATTAGAGAGTCTTTTCAGTGTGTGATTTTGGTGGTTCTGGATAATTCTAGACAGATAATGCCATGATGTCAGAAATCTCACTATTAACACTCTTGTTCACCGAGTTAAAACATTGTGTCTACAGGTATTGTCTATAAAATATAATGCTGCCAGGAAAGACAATCACTAGACATGTGGTTGATTATGTTTTCTTTCAACCTGATCAACCAGAAGGAAGGGAATGTGACACAGAAAAGTTAAGTGTAAATGTTAGGAAACATGCTTAAGAACTAGCAGGGTATGGATCCAGATTTGATCTCAAAGCCCATGCTGTTTTCACTGCATAGATGTGATTAGTGACCAGTGCTGTTCAGGGAAAGCAAGTCACAAAGCCCTGTGTGAAGCTGGGCAGTGGGTGAAAAGATCATCTTCCATCACACAGGATAGAGAGCATCAAGACGAAAGACTTTGAGAAATGAAAATCATGTGATATATTGTACTGGCTGAAACATTCATTTGGGTTTTTCCATAAGATGGCACAGAAAAATCTGAACGAACTTTTTTGGCCAACCCAATAATTTCAGCCTTCATCATGCTTTTGTTTAGAGCTTCCTAATTAAGCAGGAGAGAAAAAAAAAATAAAAGGAAAACTGCTTTCTTACAACTGCTGGTCCAACTTCCTGAATGCCCTTCCATTTATGGGGATTAGCGAATGTGGCTGCATGCCAAGCTGTCTTTCTTCCGCTGAGTTCTCCTGAATTTTCTTCTTGCGCTGAGAAACAGTGAAGAGCTGTATTGATTACAGCTCAGATTTTCATCTGGGTCATTCAGCCTACATTCAGCAAGTGGCTTTCTTTTACTCATGGAGGCAGAGAGACACTGTCATCTCTCCCTGGAGGACAGTTGACTAAGTGTGTTGAGACTGTTTGTTGTCATCCCTTCCCTTGTATGGATTTGTTTTACATAACAGCATGCCACAGCTCTTCAAGGAACAAGGTTAGAAACTTCCCTGGCTTCCCTTCTCATGAAACAAAGGAAGGAAGCATCAGCACTTGCAAAACACTCTCCTCCAAGCCCAAGTCTCAGTTGACAGATAATCTATTTCTCTCAAGGCCAGCCTGCTCTCTCTCCTCGCTTTTCCTCTTCTGCCATCTTACAGGTAGTAACCTATGACAGAGAAGGACCTCAGAGCTTCCAGTTCTCCAGGAGGATGGGTGGGGAGTATGTGTTTCTTTCAACCTTTTGGAAATTGTCTATAAAATATAATGCTGCCAGGAAAGACAATCACTAGACATGTGGTTGATTATGTTTTCTTTCAACCTGATCAACCAGAAGGAAGGGAATGTGACACAGAAAAGTTAAGTGTAAATGTTAGGAAACATGCTTAAGAACTAGCAGGGTATGGATCCAGATTTGATCTCAAAGCCCATGCTGTTTTCACTGCATAGATGTGATTAGTGACCAGTGCTGTTCAGGGAAAGCAAGTCACAAAGCCCTGTGTGAAGCTGGGCAGTGGGTGAAAAGATCATCTTCCATCACACAGGATAGAGAGCATCAAGACGAAAGACTTTGAGAAATGAAAATCATGTGATATATTGTACTGGCTGAAACATTCATTTGGGTTTTTCCATAAGATGGCACAGAAAAATCTGAACGAACTTTTTTGGCCAACCCAATAATTTCAGCCTTCATCATGCTTTTGTTTAGAGCTTCCTAATTAAGCAGGAGAGAAAAAAAAAATAAAAGGAAAACTGCTTTCTTACAACTGCTGGTCCAACTTCCTGAATGCCCTTCCATTTATGGGGATTAGCGAATGTGGCTGCATGCCAAGCTGTCTTTCTTCCGCTGAGTTCTCCTGAATTTTCTTCTTGCGCTGAGAAACAGTGAAGAGCTGTATTGATTACAGCTCAGATTTTCATCTGGGTCATTCAGCCTACATTCAGCAAGTGGCTTTCTTTTACTCATGGAGGCAGAGAGACACTGTCATCTCTCCCTGGAGGACAGTTGACTAAGTGTGTTGAGACTGTTTGTTGTCATCCCTTCCCTTGTATGGATTTGTTTTACATAACAGCATGCCACAGCTCTTCAAGGAACAAGGTTAGAAACTTCCCTGGCTTCCCTTCTCATGAAACAAAGGAAGGAAGCATCAGCACTTGCAAAACACTCTCCTCCAAGCCCAAGTCTCAGTTGACAGATAATCTATTTCTCTCAAGGCCAGCCTGCTCTCTCTCCTCGCTTTTTCCTCTTCTGCCATCTTACAGGTAGTAACCTATGACAGAGAAGGACCTCAGAGCTTCCAGTTCTCCAGGAGGATGGGTGGGGAGTAAAGGGTCTGTCTTACTTTCCTTATTTCTAAGATGAAAGAAATGAACAAGTTGAGGTCTAAAATTTCACGTTTCTATGGGTTTAGTTATTGTGTTATTACTTTAGCATCATGCACCCCCAAATCACTGCAGTGCTTTTAATGAAATGTTTTATGAGAAAATTCCTAATTAAGAATCAAGCTATGGAAATCTTATATTTTAGATCTGACATTTTGTGTGCTTGAGTGTATAATTTGGGGTCTTTGTATTTCAGCTGTGGCTAAAGGAGATAATACTTGAGATTCCTCTCAATTCTAAATTATCTAAATTATATGCCACCTCTTTTCCTTTTAACACATGTTTTACTTATTTTAAACCAATACTGTTTTAAAGGAATGATTTTAGAGCTAGGAATGAAGGCAGTCTATTTATGTTCTATTCTTTATTTATTAGTGGCCAGACTATATAGGAGAGCTATGAGGAAATATGGGAAATGTTTATGTTATCACAATTTTGATTACATTAACATAACATTAACAAATGTTTATGGTATCAACAAAAGATGAACTACACGTAAGCTTGGAGACTTTGACGTTGGGGTAGATTAAAAATTGTCCACTAAAGCTGACACACAGCAAAGAAGAAAAGAGAGGAGGGATCTTCATTTTTTTATAGAATACACATCCTAAAATATCACCATAAGTATCTTCCCTAACTTTAAAAAGGTTAAAGATGCTAATGTTTATTTCTTTTTAATTCTGTAATGTTCTATAGCTGTAAACCAGTTTACAAATGTTTCCCACTACTCTTTCCAGGTCCCACAGACACACACACACACAGACCCAACACATTGTTACAGAACTTATTGTGTCAAATGAATTAAGCATGCTTCAATCGCTTCAGTCATTCCTGACTCTTTGAAACTCTATGGACAGTTGCCTGGTAGGCTACACTGTCCATGGGATTTTCCAGGCTAGAATACTGGAGTGGATTGCCATGCCCTTCTCCAGGGGATCTTCTTGACCCCTCAACTCTCCTACATTGGCAGTCAAGTTTTTTACCACTAGCACCACCTGAGAAGCCCAAATAAGTTACACATTAATGTTAACAAGCTCTACAAAGTACACATCCTATGGAAACTGCTTGAAAAAAATGAGTGAGAAATTTCCTTCCTGCAAGAAAGGCTGTTGCGGGAAAGAAAGGGACTTCCATCTTCTCACTACTTAAATACCATAGTCCAAGTGGACTATAATTTCACTAATGTCCACCAAGTCCTCCTCAGGAAATCTCTCCTGGTCAGCTGCCTAGGAGCTGTTACCTCAAGGTTGAGAGAACAATAGTGCTTGGCAAAGAATGTGACTTTCAAAAATTAAGGATCGTTATTCTTGTGCTTCTTATTCTTTGCAAATGATAAAAGCAGTTACTTCCGGGCAAGGATTGGTTGACTCTGAAGTTTACTCAGAAACTCAAGCACAGGAAAGAGGAGAGAAAAATCTAATTAAATCTTTAATGAATAAAACTATAGTTCAGCTTTTTAAAAACTTTTATTTTACTTTTAAATTTTACAGAGTTGTTGTTTTTTTTTTTTTTTTTAAGATTTATTTATTTATTTTGGTGGGGGTGGGGTGGAGCGGGAGGGGAGCAGGCAGGCCACTTCCATTGGTCTTTCACTTGTCTGTTTTCATCCGTCTTTATTCTTTTGGCTCTTGTGGGCCTCCTATCGCGGCAGCCTCTGTCGTCGCAGAGCACTGGCTCTGGGCGCATGCGCTCCGGAGCTCCGGCTCGGCAGCTGGACACATCGGTCCAGCCGCTCCGCTGCACGTGGGATCTTCCCAGGCCAGGGATCGAACCGGCGGCCCTTGCACTGAAAGGTGGTGTCCTTACCCACTGGACCACCTGGGAAGCCCTTTTACAGAGTTTTGTTGTTTACAGATATGTATGTTCCCAGATTAGTCATATGCACATGCCCCCTATCCACCCCTCCAAACGGTCACACAGCACCCCTACAGGATCCCCTTTTCTCACTGAACAATAACTATAGCTATTTCCTTCACATATGACAGTACAGGCCTTCATACTACTACTTCCTTTACGCCTCCCACCCACTGTTCGTTCCCCACAATGTCCATATGTCCACTGTCCATGTCTGTCTCTCCATTGCTTCACTGTATGTGCCATCATCACCATCTACTCGATTCCATATATATGTGTTAGTATATTGTACTTGTCCTTCTCTTTCTGACTGACTTCACTTTTTATGATAGGTTCTAGATCCAGCCACCTCATTAGGGCTGATTCTTCTGCATTTCTTTTTATAGCCGTGTAGCATTCCATTGTATATATGTACCAGAGCTTTTGGATCCATTTGTTCATCGATAGGCATCTAAGGTTGCTTCCATGTTCTAGCTATTGTATAGAGAGCTGCAGTGAACATTGGAGTGCAGGTGTTTCTTTCAGATTTGACTTCATCAGGATATAAGCCTAATAGTGGGATGGCTGGGCCATATGGTGCTTCAATTTTTAGTTTTTTAAGAAATCTCCATACTGTCTTCCATAGCAGCTGTATCAATATACATTCCCACCAGCAATGCAGGAGTGTTCCCTTTTCTCCTCACCCTTTCCAGCATTTATTGTCTATCAATTTGTGGATGACGGCCATTCTGACGGGTGTGAGGTGATATCTCATTGTAGTTTTGATTTGCATTTCTCTAATTGTAAGTGAGGTTGAGCATCATTTCATGTGTTTTTGGGCCATCTGTATGTCCTCTTTGGAGAGGTGTCTGTTTAGGTCCTTTTCCCATTTTTTGATTGGGTTGTTCATTTTTCTGGTGCTGAGTTGTCTGAGTTGCTTGTAGATTTTGGAGATTAATTCTTTGTTATTTCATTTGCTATGATTTTCTCCCATTCTGTGGGTTGTCTGTCCAGCTTTTTCGTAGTTTCCTTTGCTGTGCAAAAGCTTTTTCATGAGGCCCCACACGTTCATTTTTCTTTTCAGTTCCGCTATTCTAGTAGGTGGGTCAGTGAAGATCTTGCTTTGATTTATAGTTCAGTTTTAAAGTGTATTCTTTAGTTATTTAAATGAAAGTATTGATGAAAATGAAGACGTGCTGGGAGGCAAATTGAGAGACTTGGCTTTTCATGCCATTTCCGCACTGAGGACCTTAATGTTCAGAAAGTCCCCGGACTCCTCAGAGCCCCGCTTTTCTTCTGAAAATGAAGAAATTTGTCTGTTCTCTAAACTGTTTTAACTCTGACATGGTGGGATCAAATCACAATTCTAGTTCAGCAGTGAAAGCACTGACAATTCCCTATGTGATGAAGCCAAAGATAGTTTCAGTGAGCATGTATCAAACACTTACTGTGTCTTAGTCTCTATTGCTACTGTTCTATAGAAATCATATTACTCGATCCTCATCACAACTCTGTGATTTAAGGGTGACTATCATCTGTTTTTCCCTGTGGGAAAACTGAGACCAGAAACATTAAATAACATGCTTAAGGTTATGGAGTAGATCAATGCCCAACTAAGAAAGAGCTAGTTTTTTTGTTTTGTATTTTCAATTTTTTTTTTTTTTTTGGCCAAATGTCTCATTCTTAAATTTTTTAAAATAAATTTTAAAAATCCCTTTGGTGAAATTTGGACATATATTTCAAATATGCAGATTTAGATATCACTAATAATAAATTTTAAATAGAAACATAATATTTAACATTTGGTATAAGATTTCCACAGGATCTATTATCTAAATGAATCCATCATATTTGGTAAAGAAGACAGAAGAGGAGAAGGTGAATTACTCAAGATCACACAACTAGATCATAGCCAGACAGGAATTTGTACCCAGGTTACTGACTTTGAATCTAGTGCTTTTCCACCCCAAATATAACGTTTCCTCATTCTTTTTGTGCTTATTTTATTTTTGATTGGGTTGTTCATTTTCTGGTGCTGAGTTGTCTGAGTTGCTTGTAGATTTTGGAGATTAATTCTTTGTTATTTCATTTGCTATGATTTTCTCCCATTCTGTGGGTTGTCTGTCCAGCTTTTTCGTAGTTTCCTTTGCTGTGCAAAAGCTTTTTCATGAGGCCCCACACGTTCATTTTTCTTTTCAGTTCCGCTATTCTAGTAGGTGGGTCAGTGAAGATCTTGCTTTGATTTATAGTTCAGTTTTAAAGTGTATTCTTTAGTTATTTAAATGAAAGTATTGATGAAAATGAAGACGTGCTGGGAGGCAAATTGAGAGACTTGGCTTTTCATGCCATTTCCGCACTGAGGACCTTAATGTTCAGAAAGTCCCCGGACTCCTCAGAGCCCCGCTTTTTCTTCTGAAAAATGAAGAAATTTGTCTGTTCTCTAAACTGTTTTAACTCTGACATGGTGGGATCAAATCACAATTCTAGTTCAGCAGTGAAAGCACTGACAATTCCCTATGTGATGAAGCCAAAGATAGTTTCAGTGAGCATGTATCAAACACTTACTGTGTCTTAGTCTCTATTGCTACTGTTCTATAGAAATCATATTACTCGATCCTCATCACAACTCTGTGATTTAAGGGTGACTATCATCTGTTTTTCCCTGTGGGAAAACTGAGACCAGAAACATTAAATAACATGCTTAAGGTTATGGAGTAGATCAATGCCCAACTAAGAAAGAGCTAGTTTTTTTGTTTTGTATTTTCAATTTTTTTGTTTTTGGCCAAATGTCTCATTCTTAAATTTTTTAAAATAAATTTTAAAAATCCCTTTGGTGAAATTTGGACATATATTTCAAATATGCAGATTTAGATATCACTAATAATAAATTTTAAATAGAAACATAATATTTAACATTTGGTATAAGATTTCCACAGGATCTATTATCTAAATGAATCCATCATATTTGGTAAAGAAGACAGAAGAGGAGAAGGTGAATTACTCAAGATCACACAACTAGATCATAGCCAGACAGGAATTTGTACCCAGGTTACTGACTTTGAATCTAGTGCTTTTCCACCCCAAATATAACGTTTCCTCATTCAGAGATATTGAGCTTATTTTTGGAACCAACTCCATGTAATATAATTTATAGTATAGATGATTTTTATGTTAGTAATGACTCTTGATAGACATGTTAAAAAAACTACCTTGAAAATCATAAAATGCAAAGCTTTCTGGATAAGAGAATTGCAGTACGGAGGGGGAAAAAAAAAGAAAACAATCTTTAAAATGCAGTGCTTGGGCATAGAGCAAAGAGTAAGTGAGGTCAAGTTCTTAAGCCTACAATTGTACAGAGTATCCTCAGGAGTGATTTGACATCTTGGGGAACATTTTGTGATCTGACCTTTTGCAATCACTGCCTGCAGTTGTCTGAATTTCTATGTTCTTTTTCCAGCTGCTTTCAAAGTCATTTTAGAAAGTTTGGTATTCTGGTAACATTATGTTTCTCAACCTCTGTGGAGTCTTTTCTTTAAGCAAATGTCAAGGCTTGGGTTAGACTAATCAGGTATGGCTTCGAAGGCAAAGTTATGCCAGTTCCATTGAAAGAAGGAAAAAATGAGAAAATAAAGTATTTTTGCTGATATGTTTATTTCTCCAAAACAGTTTTCTGGGTTTTGAAGCATAATTATTAATAACATTTCTCTTAGTCTCCTGACTTTGAAACCATTTGTGAGATACACTCATAAATTCAACAGATAGAGTTCAAATACATCTTCATTGCTGGTAGTATTGGATTAGGGGGTGAATTTGTAGTCACAGATGGGATTCTCACTATATCTCATTAAAATTTAATCTTTGGTATTAATTTACTCAAAGGACAGTTGGGTGTGTGTGCAAGACTAACATATTTGCTTAACTGGCTGAGTCCAACTGAGTCCCTATAGTAGGGACTGAGATACAGTTCTAGATTAACCTCTAAAAATCAGTGTATGGCTTAATTTAGGAGAGCGAAGCAAATGGAGAGCAGACAGAAGTAATTGTTAGAAGGAAACACAGATAAGGAAATCAACTAACTGTCCTTGTTTCATCAGAATACATAGGATGAATAAATTGGTAAGAAGTCAGAGGGGAATATTTGCTTTACAGTACTTCTGAAAGGATGAAAATTCCAATTTAATAGGTCAGGACAACCTAAGAGAAGATGGAAACTGTGGCTGCTTGTGGGTAAAGACATCATTTTGCAGGGAATGAATTCTGAACCATGCTTTTTCCTACTAGGAAGTCATGTTTCTTTTCAAAGATCACAAATAGGATTTATACTCATTTCTTGAGAAATACTGTACATAATTTCTATGCCAGAATGTAAAAATGGAACATATTGGCCCCTTTTCTGTGGCTCTGAGCTTAGAACAATTCAAGTTGATGTTGTTCAGTTGCTAAGTTGTGTCCAACTCTTTGTGACCCCGGGGACTGCAGTGTACCAGGCTTCCTTGTCTTTCACTATCTTCCAGAGTTTGCTCAAACTCATATCCTTTGAGTCAGTGATGCCATCCAACCGTAGCATCCTATTTCGTCCGTTCTTCTCATGCACTCAACCTTTTCCAGCATTGGGGTCTTCTCCAGTGAGTTGACTCTTCATATCAGATGGCCAAAGTATTGGAGATTCAGCTTCAACATCAGTGCTTCCAGTGAATATTCAGGATTTCTTCTAGAACCGACAAGCAAATGTCAAGGCTTGGGTTAGACTAATCAGGTATGGCTTCGAAGGCAAAGTTATGCCAGTTCCATTGAAAGAAGGAAAAAATGAGAAAATAAAGTATTTTTGCTGATATGTTTATTTCTCCAAAACAGTTTTCTGGGTTTTGAAGCATAATTATTAATAACATTTCTCTTAGTCTCCTGACTTTGAAACCATTTGTGAGATACACTCATAAATTCAACAGATAGAGTTCAAATACATCTTCATTGCTGGTAGTATTGGATTAGGGGGTGAATTTGTAGTCACAGATGGGATTCTCACTATATCTCATTAAAATTTAATCTTTGGTATTAATTTACTCAAAGGACAGTTGGGTGTGTGTGCAAGACTAACATATTTGCTTAACTGGCTGAGTCCAACTGAGTCCCTATAGTAGGGACTGAGATACAGTTCTAGATTAACCTCTAAAAATCAGTGTATGGCTTAATTTAGGAGAGCGAAGCAAATGGAGAGCAGACAGAAGTAATTGTTAGAAGGAAACACAGATAAGGAAATCAACTAACTGTCCTTGTTTCATCAGAATACATAGGATGAATAAATTGGTAAGAAGTCAGAGGGGAATATTTGCTTTACAGTACTTCTGAAAGGATGAAAATTCCAATTTAATAGGTCAGGACAACCTAAGAGAAGATGGAAACTGTGGCTGCTTGTGGGTAAAGACATCATTTTGCAGGGAATGAATTCTGAACCATGCTTTTTCCTACTAGGAAGTCATGTTTCTTTTCAAAGATCACAAATAGGATTTATACTCATTTCTTGAGAAATACTGTACATAATTTCTATGCCAGAATGTAAAAATGGAACATATTGGCCCCTTTTCTGTGGCTCTGAGCTTAGAACAATTCAAGTTGATGTTGTTCAGTTGCTAAGTTGTGTCCAACTCTTTGTGACCCCGGGGACTGCAGTGTACCAGGCTTCCTTGTCTTTCACTATCTTCCAGAGTTTGCTCAAACTCATATCCTTTGAGTCAGTGATGCCATCCAACCGTAGCATCCTATTTCGTCCGTTCTTCTCATGCACTCAACCTTTTCCAGCATTGGGGTCTTCTCCAGTGAGTTGACTCTTCATATCAGATGGCCAAAGTATTGGAGATTCAGCTTCAACATCAGTGCTTCCAGTGAATATTCAGGATTTCTTCTAGAACCGACTGGTTACAAGGAGCATACACTCCTTCATCAGCTAGAAATGTACCTACAGTTGACTGGTAGTAAATGACTGCATCTTTCTCAGTATTTCTCAGATTTTCACTGATACCTCCATTAAATCAGTCTCATTTTCTTATTAAAGTTGACAGACAGACATGAGTCTAATATGTTGTGTGTTCTGTACTGGTATCTCTCTTCTAAGCTATTAAAAGTATTTCCAACCAGCAACATCAAGCCAGGAGAACTGAGTGGAATATGAATTCACATTTAAAATTTTTCCTGAAATGAGACTTCTCCAAAAGATACATTGTGAGATCAGTGGTGTCACAGTAATACTCCACGTAAGAATAACCACACATAACAGGGTGTTTTGTTGCCTTTCTCTCCCAAGCCGTGTTGCTATGTAATTTGTCTGTACTTCAAGATCCAAGTTGAACAAAAAAAAGAATATATAATTTTGGGACACAAATCTGTGAACTATATTAAAATGATGGTATTAATGGTTTTTGTGGATATATTGAAGTTCACCTAAACGAGAACAAAGCTGACTGATTTATGATCATTCCTAACAGTTATATGTAGCCTTTCAGTTCATTTGCTCAGTTGTGTCCGGCTCTTTGTGACCTTATGGACTGTAGCACACCAGGCTTCCTTGTCCTTCACCATCTCCTGGAGCTTGCTCAAACTTATGTGCATTGACTCAGTGATGCCATCCAACCATCTGGTCTTCTCTTGTCCCCTTCTCTTTCTGTTTTCTATTTTTCCAACATCAGGGTCTTTTCCAATGAGCATCTGTTTGCTTCAGGTGACCAAAGTATTGGAGCTTCAGCTCCAGCATCAGTCCTTCCAATGAATGTTCAGAGTTGATTTCCTTAAGGATTGACTACTTTGATCTTGTTGCAGTCCAAGGAACTCTCAAGAGCCTGCTCCAACACCACAGTTCAAAGGGATCAATTCTTCAGCCTTCTCTATAGTCCATCTCTCATATTCATTCATGAAAACTGGAAAAACAATAGCTTTGACTATATGGACCTATCTTGGCAAAGTGATGTCTCTGGTTTTTAATATGCTATCTAGGTTTGCAATGGCTTTTCTTCCAAGGAGCAAGTGTCTTTTAATTTCATGGCTGCAGTAACCATCCCCAGGGATTTTTGAGCCCAAGAAAAGTCACTGTTTCCCGTCTATTTGCCATGAAATGATGGGACTGGATTCCATGGTCTTAGTTTTTTGAATGTTGAACTTTAAGTCAGCTTTTTCACTCTCCTCTTTCACATTAATCAAGAGGTTCTTGAGTTTCTTTTCACTTTCTGCTACAAAGGTGGTATCATCTGCATATCTGAGGTTATTGATATTTCTCCCAGAAATCTTGATTCCAGCTTGTGCTTAATCCATCCCAGTATTCTGCATGATATACTCTGCATATAAGTTAAAATAAGAGGGTGACAATATACAGCTTTGAAATACTCCTTCCAAAAAATTTTTTGGTTCTAACAATTGCTTCTTGACCTGATGACATTAAATTTTGAATGTTCCCAAACGCTGGTGTCACAAAAACCCCGAGAATAACCACACATAACAGGGTGTTTTGTTGCCTTTCTCTCCCAAGCCGTGTTGCTATGTAATTTGTCTGTACTTCAAGATCCAAGTTGAACAAAAAGAATATATAATTTTGGGACACAAATCTGTGAACTATATTAAAATGATGGTATTAATGGTTTTTGTGGATATATTGAAGTTCACCTAAACGAGAACAAAGCTGACTGATTTATGATCATTCCTAACAGTTATATGTAGCCTTTCAGTTCATTTGCTCAGTTGTGTCCGGCTCTTTGTGACCTTATGGACTGTAGCACACCAGGCTTCCTTGTCCTTCACCATCTCCTGGAGCTTGCTCAAACTTATGTGCATTGACTCAGTGATGCCATCCAACCATCTGGTCTTCTCTTGTCCCCTTCTCTTTCTGTTTTCTATTTTTCCAACATCAGGGTCTTTTCCAATGAGCATCTGTTTGCTTCAGGTGACCAAAGTATTGGAGCTTCAGCTCCAGCATCAGTCCTTCCAATGAATGTTCAGAGTTGATTTCCTTAAGGATTGACTACTTTGATCTTGTTGCAGTCCAAGGAACTCTCAAGAGCCTGCTCCAACACCACAGTTCAAAGGGATCAATTCTTCAGCCTTCTCTATAGTCCATCTCTCATATTCATTCATGAAAACTGGAAAAACAATAGCTTTGACTATATGGACCTATCTTGGCAAAGTGATGTCTCTGGTTTTTAATATGCTATCTAGGTTTGCAATGGCTTTTCTTCCAAGGAGCAAGTGTCTTTTAATTTCATGGCTGCAGTAACCATCCCCAGGGATTTTTGAGCCCAAGAAAAGTCACTGTTTCCCGTCTATTTGCCATGAAATGATGGGACTGGATTCCATGGTCTTAGTTTTTTGAATGTTGAACTTTAAGTCAGCTTTTTCACTCTCCTCTTTCACATTAATCAAGAGGTTCTTGAGTTTCTTTTCACTTTCTGCTACAAAGGTGGTATCATCTGCATATCTGAGGTTATTGATATTTCTCCCAGAAATCTTGATTCCAGCTTGTGCTTAATCCATCCCAGTATTCTGCATGATATACTCTGCATATAAGTTAAAATAAGAGGGTGACAATATACAGCTTTGAAATACTCCTTCCCCAATTTTGAACTAGCCCAATGTTCCTTGTCTGGTTCTAACAATTGCTTCTTGACCTGCATACAGGTTTAGCAGGAGTCAAGTAAGGTGGTCTGGAATTACCATCACTTTAAGAATATTCCACAGTTGTGATCCATATGGTCAAAAGATTTAGCGTAGTCAATGAAGCAGAAGTAGATGTTTTTCTGGAATTTCCTTGCTTTTTCTATGATCCAACAAATGTTGCCAATTTGATCTCTGGTTCTTCTGCCTTTTCTAAATCCATCTTATACCTCTGGAAGTGTTTGGTTCACATACTGTTGAAGCTTAGAGGATTTTGAGCATGACCCGGCTAGCATGTGAAATAAGTGCAGTAGTATGCAGTAGTGTGAACATTCTTTGGTATTGCCCTTCTTTGGGATGGGAAAGAAAACTGACCTTTTTCCAGTCATGAGGTCATTGCTGAGTTTTGCAAATTTGCTGGGATATTGAGTGCAGCATTTTAACAGCATCATCTTTTGGGATTTGGAATAGTTCAGCTGGAATTTCATTACCTCTACTAGCTTTGTTTGTAGTAATGCTTTCTAGAGCCTACTTGACTTGGCACTGCAAGATGTCTGACTTTAGGTGAACGATCACACCATCGTGGTCATGTGGGTCTTTAAGATCTTTTTTATATAGTTATTCTGTGTATTCTTTCTATCTGTTCCTAATATCTTCTGCTTCTGTTAGGTGCATACAATTTTTGTCCTTTATTGTGCCTATCTTTGAATGAACTTTTTGCTTTGTATCTCTGATTTTCTTGAAGAGATTTCTAGTGTTTCCCATTCTGTTGTTTTCCTCTATTTCTTTGTATTGTTCATTTAGGAAGTCTTTCTTAGTTCTCCTTGCTTTTCTCTGGAACTCTGCGTTCAGATGGGTATATATTTCCTTTTCTCCTTTGCCTTTCACTTCTCTTCTTTTCTCAGCTTTTTTTTTTATTCTACTTTTAATTTTTACAGAGTTTTGTTGTTTACAGATATGTATGCTCCCAGATTAGTCATATGTTCTCAGCTATTTTTAAAGTCTCCTCAGACAGCCATTTTGCCTTTCTGCATTTCTTTTTCTTGGGGATGCTTTTGATCACTGCCTCCTCTACAGTGTTATGAACCTCCATCCATAGTTCTTTAAGTACTCTATCAGATCTAATCCCTTGAATCTGTTTATCACTTCATACTTGAATGGCCTAGATTTTACCTACTTTCTTCAATTTAAGTCTGAATTTTGTGATAAGGAGTTCATGATATGAGCCAGTCAGCTCCCAGTGTTTTTTTTTTTTTTTTTTCTTGCTGACTCTATAGAGTTTCTTCATCTTTGGCTGCAAAGAATATAATCAATCTGATTTTGGTATTGACCGTCTGGTGATGTCCATGTGTAGAGTCATCTTTTGTGTTGTTGAAAGAGGATGTTTGCTATGACCAGGGAATTCTCTTGGCAGAACTCTGTCAGCTTTTGCCCTGCTTCATTTTGTACTGCAAGGCCAAATATGCCTTTTACTACTAAAAAAAAAAAAAAAAAAAAAAAAAAAAGAAAGAAAATCACTGAACAGGAGACTTGTCTACCAATGTCATAGAAGCTATTTGGTAAGACAACCATCCAAAGGAAGCTTCATGTCTATCTTATTTATACATTTTCTCCAAAAGTTTACAAGACATTTTCCCTACCCTCAGAAAATATGATTTTTCACTGCAGCCTTAGTGATAGATGTGGTTATTCCTATTTTACTGGGAGTATTTGAACAATTTACTCAAATCCCTACAGCTTGTAATGACAGCTCTAGTACTTGAATTCTGGGACTGGATCCTGTATATTTCCTGCTACTATGAAGGACTCTGCCCATATGTGAAACATGTTTTAGTATCTAGTCAGATGTTTGTATGAATTAAGATTTAATTACACTGGGACACTGCATTTCCTTCAGATGGATCAAAGTAGCAAGTGCATTCATTTGTACCTTCAGGTTTAGATTTCTGAGACAGACCTGTTTTATTTATATAAATCCCAAGGTGGATTCGTTTGCTAACATTGGTGAATTTGATGATGGGTTCTACTTTTTTCCATAGTATGCTCCCAGATTAGTCATATGTTCTCAGCTATTTTTAAAGTCTCCTCAGACAGCCATTTTGCCTTTCTGCATTTCTTTTTCTTGGGGATGCTTTTGATCACTGCCTCCTCTACAGTGTTATGAACCTCCATCCATAGTTCTTTAAGTACTCTATCAGATCTAATCCCTTGAATCTGTTTATCACTTCATACTTGAATGGCCTAGATTTTACCTACTTTCTTCAATTTAAGTCTGAATTTTGTGATAAGGAGTTCATGATATGAGCCAGTCAGCTCCCAGTGTTTTTTTTTTTTTTTTTCTTGCTGACTCTATAGAGTTTCTTCATCTTTGGCTGCAAAGAATATAATCAATCTGATTTTGGTATTGACCGTCTGGTGATGTCCATGTGTAGAGTCATCTTTTGTGTTGTTGAAAGAGGATGTTTGCTATGACCAGGGAATTCTCTTGGCAGAACTCTGTCAGCTTTTGCCCTGCTTCATTTTGTACTGCAAGGCCAAATATGCCTTTTACTACTAAAAAAAAAAAAAAAAAAAAGAAAGAAAGAAAGAAAATCACTGAACAGGAGACTTGTCTACCAATGTCATAGAAGCTATTTGGTAAGACAACCATCCAAAGGAAGCTTCATGTCTATCTTATTTATACATTTTCTCCAAAAGTTTACAAGACATTTTCCCTACCCTCAGAAAATATGATTTTTCACTGCAGCCTTAGTGATAGATGTGGTTATTCCTATTTTACTGGGAGTATTTGAACAATTTACTCAAATCCCTACAGCTTGTAATGACAGCTCTAGTACTTGAATTCTGGGACTGGATCCTGTATATTTCCTGCTACTATGAAGGACTCTGCCCATATGTGAAACATGTTTTAGTATCTAGTCAGATGTTTGTATGAATTAAGATTTAATTACACTGGGACACTGCATTTCCTTCAGATGGATCAAAGTAGCAAGTGCATTCATTTGTACCTTCAGGTTTAGATTTCTGAGACAGACCTGTTTTATTTATATAAATCCCAAGGTGGATTCGTTTGCTAACATTGGTGAATTTGATGATGGGTTCAGAATTACAAAAGCCACAATGAGCTAAGAATCAGTGCTGGCTTTTTCAGAGGGTGAGAAAGAAAAGCTTTTACAGTAAGTCACCAACATACACACCTTCAAGTCGTGAACTTTCAAAGATGTGAACGTCCGTCTAGTTCCAGCAAAGAGCCAGAACCTAGCTGGACTTATGAACAAACTGGACTTATGAATGTGCTTTCAGAATAGAACTTGTTCATATGCAGAGGACTTACTGTACACTACTAAAAAGAGTGTTCTACTAAAAGAGTGCAGAGGACTGAGATCTTAGTTAATAGCTAGGTCTTGTGTGAATCTACCTGGAGGCTCTGCAAATATTGAGCTTCCTTTCATCTAGAGCTATTATCCAGGAAGTTCAAATGGATGTTGAATTAGTCTGAGATTGTAGACAAATGAGTGTCCATCTTGTTGAAAGTAACAGTTCTATTATATAATTTTTAAGAGCAAATGAAAGGAATCTTGCTCATTTTGGTTGGGGTCCCCAGTTTCCATACAGGCTTAGTATATCAACCCTATTCAATAATTGCTTGACTTTCTGCTTTTTCTCCTTTATCACCGTGATCCTTGCCACTGGCTCAAAATGGGTAGGCTGTTTACTACAGAAAGAGTACTGGTTTGGGGAGGCAGGTGTCATGGGTCTGCCACTCTGGGCCCTTGGATAAAACACCTATTTTTTTTTTTTTTCAGTGGATCTCAGTTGTTTAAGAGGATAGCACTTATTCATATCAATCAATTCTAATATCCTTTTGAACTTTCTCTTTTAAAGGGTTAGTAGCATTTCTTCTATGCTTGTATGTGCCAGAATTGTGTTAATTATATTCCATAGATTATACTACTTTGTAATCATAAGTGACATTAATGGGCCTTTTACTATGTGCCTGATATTTACCAAGCACGTTATTATGTTCATGATAGCCCTATGGTGTGCATTCTCTTATTGCCTTTACAGTTAAGGAAGTTGAGACTCAGAGGTAAAGCACTTGCCTAAAATCACACAACCAGTGAGTGATAGGACTAGAGCTTCCATAGCCAGCCTGACACCACAGTCCTTGTAGTGGACACTTTTGACGTCCCCTCCTTCGTATCACCTTTTCTGGGCTGGTGCACCCACCTCCAGGTGCTGTAAAAGTTGGATACTAACAATGTATCACTGTCCCCTTCTCTGGAGAACTGCCTTTGAGCAACATAGGGCCAACTGACTAGGAGACCCCCCACCTCAGCCTGTGGAGTACGGATGACTGCTGTTGTGGCTTCAAGTGGGAGTAATTCTGCTCATGCACTTTGTCCTGGAACATCCCTTCTGGAAGTTCTCCTTGGGCTGAAGCAAATCCATGTTTAGTTTTTTTCCCACTGCTCTCATCTGCTTCCTTCATTCTCCATTTTCCAACAGCTAAATCCCATCAGGTTGCCCATCCAGGAATTCTGGACTCCTCCCTAGCTCCTAACTTGAAGCATCTTCTGTTCTTCACAAGTCTGTGCTTCCTGTCATCTGTGGAGAAGTCAGAGGGAGTTTTGAAAAGATGGATTTAGCTCAGAAAATAATTATAAATTATACTTTGTATTTTTCATTGTTTTCCCCAACTGCCATGTTGTTCTTTTTCATCGCCATAGAAGCTTGACCAAACAACAGATTAAATAATAGTAAAGTTTTGAAACAAAATATGCCTATTAGACTTAATGTGGAAGACTGTCCTCTTCCCTCCCTAACTGCATCTAGTTGAAAAGCTCAAATCACTAATCAATTCTTTAATAAGCAATATGCAGCCACTCTGATATGACTGATTTTCGTTTTTTTCCCTTGGCAAGCAGTTAAGGCTGCTAACAGCTCTCTGTGGCCTTGACATGTACATATTTTGAGATTAAGTTCAGGAAAATACCCAATAAGAAATATTTTCAGAAGATATAATTTCTTAAGTTTAATATTTTAGAAGTCCAGTTGATTTCTTGCCCTAGTCTTAAACACTTCAGACATAGTTCACTCAGGACTTTTTTCATGGCTGTATGAGCTAAAACATTTATTAATCTAGCATATAACTGTTGGATTCCTTCTGTGTATACCAGCATTGTACTAGATGCTAAGGGTAAAATAGTGAACTAAAGAGCTACAGCTACTTCTCTCATGGAGCTCATTGGATTAATTATAATCTAGAGTGTAATTCAATATTGACACCATTCATATACTTCCAATTAGGATCACCTCTGTGAAAGTCATGGAAGTCATATGGAGATCATACTGAGAACATCTGATCTAATAAGGGTTTCTCTGATGATGAAATTCATTAATTGATATCTGAGGAAAGAATGGAGTTGAACAGAGATGGAGATATTAGTCTCTGAACTGAGGGAATCAGCATGTGAGAAGACTAGGGTGAGAGGTGTGTGTGTGCTTATTCGCTAAATGGTGTCCGACTCTTTGTGACCCCATGGACTGTAGCCCACCAGGCTCCTCTGTCCGTGGGATTTCCCAGGCAAGAATAGTGGAGGCCGTTACCATTTCTTTCTCCAGGGGGATCTTCCTGACCCAGGGATCGAACCCAGGTATCTTGTGTTTGTGTCTCCTGCGTTGGCAGGCAGATTTGTTACAATTGTGCCACCTGGTGAGTAGTTGCAGGGAGTGTTTAAGGAAATGTAAGAGCCCCAGCTGGAGTGTAAAGAAACACTATTTAAGAAAAACTCTTACAGCACGTTACAAACTTTTATTGTGTCCTGATATCAATGGGCAGCAAAGGAAGGATTTGGAGAGATATGATTGGAGATGTGGAGTGTTTCAGAAATTGGAGACATCAAAGGCAAATGAGGACAAGAGTGAATAGTACCTCTTGGAAGAGCAGAAAGTAAATCAGATTGGGGGGGGCCTAAAATGGAGAGCTTATAAATGGGGAGAGAGCGAACTGGTATGATTCATTGTACAAAGTGGACTAGAATCATGTGTTGAACAGTATGGATTTTATTCTGAAAAACTTGAAGGGAATGGAATGAGCATAAAGGCATTCTAGAATGATTAGCTTAGACCAGCACTGTCCAACTGAACTTTCTATCACTTAGTAACTGTTATAATCTGCTATTATAATATAGTACTCACTAGCTCTAGATAGATATTAAAACACTTGAAATGTGGCTTGATCAACTGGGGAATGGATTTTTATTTTACGTTACATAAGATGGCTACCACTTAGCACAGGTCTAGCCACAGTATGGGGTATGTGAGTGGAGTGTGTGGTGGTGGTGGGAGCAGTTGGAAGGTTGGAACGAGGAGAAGGATTAAAGAGATAAGCTAGGAATCTGGGCGAGATACGATGCCAGGAAGAATAAAGACAGAAAAATCATAGAAGCGTGAAACGAAACTATTTAATTCACTTTGTCTAGGGCCTTGAGAAGATGAAGGGGATAATGAAAGAGAGAAACCTAGATTAAATTCAAATTACAGATAGCCTTGAAGGCCACAGTTAAGAAGTTTGGACTCGGAGAGAAGTGTGTGCTTATTCGCTAAATGGTGTCCGACTCTTTGTGACCCCATGGACTGTAGCCCACCAGGCTCCTCTGTCCGTGGGATTTCCCAGGCAAGAATAGTGGAGGCCGTTACCATTTCTTTCTCCAGGGGGATCTTCCTGACCCAGGGATCGAACCCAGGTATCTTGTGTTTGTGTCTCCTGCGTTGGCAGGCAGATTTGTTACAATTGTGCCACCTGGTGAGTAGTTGCAGGGAGTGTTTAAGGAAATGTAAGAGCCCCAGCTGGAGTGTAAAGAAACACTATTTAAGAAAAACTCTTACAGCACGTTACAAACTTTTATTGTGTCCTGATATCAATGGGCAGCAAAGGAAGGATTTGGAGAGATATGATTGGAGATGTGGAGTGTTTCAGAAATTGGAGACATCAAAGGCAAATGAGGACAAGAGTGAATAGTACCTCTTGGAAGAGCAGAAAGTAAATCAGATTGGGGAGGGCCTAAAATGGAGAGCTTATAAATGGGGAGAGAGCGAACTGGTATGATTCATTGTACAAAGTGGACTAGAATCATGTGTTGAACAGTATGGATTTTATTCTGAAAAACTTGAAGGGAATGGAATGAGCATAAAGGCATTCTAGAATGATTAGCTTAGACCAGCACTGTCCAACTGAACTTTCTATCACTTAGTAACTGTTATAATCTGCTATTATAATATAGTACTCACTAGCTCTAGATAGATATTAAAACACTTGAAATGTGGCTTGATCAACTGAGGGAATGGATTTTTATTTTACGTTACATAAGATGGCTACCACTTAGCACAGGTCTAGCCACAGTATGGGGTATGTGAGTGGAGTGTGTGGTGGTGGTGGGAGCAGTTGGAAGGTTGGAACGAGGAGAAGGATTAAAGAGATAAGCTAGGAATCTGGGCGAGATACGATGCCAGGAAGAATAAAGACAGAAAAATCATAGAAGCGTGAAACGAAACTATTTAATTCACTTTGTCTAGGGCCTTGAGAAGATGAAGGGGATAATGAAAGAGAGAGAAACCTAGATTAAATTCAAATTACAGATAGCCTTGAAGGCCACAGTTAAGAAGTTTGGACTCGGAGGAGAATGGATCTCTTTAAGATTTATGAAGCTTCACATTCTTTAACCAGGACTCTTAGAAATGTCCTTGCCAGAAACTTCTGAAAGATAAATTAGCAGATGTATTTTATTAAGAGTCCTTTTGCCAGGAAATGGGGCTTCCTAGGTGGTGCAGTAGTAAAGAAGCCACCTGCCAATGCAGGAGATGCCACGACTGAGCGACAAAGGATGCACACACGCCATGAGGTAGTGATGCTACTATTGTGTGTCTTTCTTAGTCAGAAGACTTCTTGATGGCAAGGATTACAGTTGAGCTGTTGTGCTCTCTCTCAATCTCCAAGCACCTAGTTGCTGGAAAAATGCTGAATGTAATTCCAGAAGAGATGCAAGTCTAAGCCATGACTGGGAATGGGGGCTGCATGATGGATACAGACACAGCCAGGTGGCATGCATCGAAGTTAGCAGCTGATTAAATGTGACAGTCTTTTCTCTTCCACTCTGCTCTAGGAGCATAAGCTCAGGGACTGGGATTCTGCCCAAGGACTGTGTATTCTATTCATACTTTTGAGCACAGAGCAAGCCTTGGGAGAAAAAAAAAAACTTGGTGCCAACTGAAAGGCAATATTTAAAAACGTTTTTTTTCCTGTAGTGTTTATTCCAAATACCTAGAAGTAAAGTATGTGTTATATGCCTCCAGATTACATTTCGGTTTACCTCAGTGTACACCCCTACCAAGAGTGGATAGCTCTGTTTTTCATCTACATTGTGCTGGTACTAGAAAATATCAGTTTGTTTATTCCATTATAGGCTAAAAATGAAATACTATGACTTTACTTTGCATTTCACTGATCACTAGTGCAGTTGAGAATCTTTTTTTATATTTACTCTATGAATTGTCCATTCAGTTTTACAGCCCAGTTAAAAATGTGGGTCTCTTTCTCAATGAGAATTATGTATAAGAGATAGTAGCTTTTGATTTTTTATTTGAGAAATATTTTATTCAAGGGCAATATTTTGCCTTTTGAAATTATTTAAAGGAAAATTATCTGTAATACAGTTCTAAGTTTTATGCGATAAACCTGTTAATTCTTTTCTCCTTTATGCCTTCTGTGTTTCATGTTGTGATTGACAAAGCCTCTTCCACATTAAGATTACGAAAGTGTTCTCTTACCTTTTTCCCTTGGGTAATATTTTTATTTATGCTTACATTTGTATTTTCAATACATCTCAAATTTATTGTTGTGTGTTAGGTGAGGTATATATCTGATTTCAAAAAACCCTTTTCTTGCAATGAATGTGAAGCCAGGAAAGTAAGTCTCCTGCCTTCCATAGGTCAAAACCAACCACGTGAAACCATGCCTTAGACTCAAGTGTTTAACGAGGAGTGATAAAGGAAGATCTACTGCATTGTCTCAACACATCTCTCTCTCTCTGAGTTGTAGTAAGAGACAAAATAATCTTGTTCTCATTTAATCCATTTAATTTAGAAGCAGTCTGTGAGATTTTGTAGGTCTTAGTTTCCACATTATATAAATATAGTACTCTTTGCGTAAAAGTGATTAAAAAATATTTATTGACAAAGAGACTAGAGAAAGGAAAGAGCCTATTAACAGTAATTATGCCTTCAAAATTAACCCAGTAGAGTAATACATACAGTTTACAACTATATTTAAGTGGAGTTAGAATCTTGGGAGAGGAACAGGGTGAAGTCTTAGTTTTTCCATCATCTTGACAAAATGTTTAGGAGGTTTAAGGATAATATATGCAAACCATTCAGCTCAGTGGCTGCACATAGTAGGCCCTCATTACTTGCAACTAGGAAATAGTTACTGTTATTTGTTTGGGCATTCTGGATGGAAGGATGTCTTATCATGGAATCAAGTTTTTAAGAGAAGATAGTTTCATGTATGAAATAACAGCCTAAACACTCCAATAAATCTGAATTGTAAAGTTTTCAAATGGTTAACATGACAACTAAAAAAAATTATCAAAGCTCATTATTCACTGATGGTGGGCTCTTCCTAAAACTAGACACAAGAATCTTACAAAAAATAGTGGACATTAACGGGTGTTACTCAAATTTTGTGTCTTCTCAACCACAGCCTGTGTGTATTACATTCTAAATTAGGACAAAAACAGGGCAGCAAACTAGTTTCTTTAACGATGCTATGACTTTAAATATCACATTAGACTAAATCAATAGAGAGAATAAGTTTGCCATGACTGAAATAACCACCTTTGACTTGCTTGGCATTTAAATTTCGGGCTTCGGGAATCACTGACATAGCACTTTCAGGGGATTTGATTTTATAGGCTTCACAGCCCAAGAGTTTTTAAAAATACACAAAGTGATGTGGCCTTCGCGATAAGACAGACATCAGGCTGTCACTGGGAAGCTGCTTAGCCCTTAAATGGCCTGTTCCCAAGTTTGAATCTATAATCTAGTGATAGAAAAGCTTCGGATTTGTTGGCCAGGATGAAAGATGCTCAGAAGCTATTACCTTAAAATAGAAACTGATAGATAAATAGGCTAAGGAAGTCGAGATTCTGACCTAAAGGGAAAGAATCTACTGCATTGAATAGTAGACTAGTTTTTTTGAAGCAGTCTGTGAGATTTTGTAGGTCTTAGTTTCCACATTATATAAATATAGTACTCTTTGCGTAAAAGTGATTAAAAAATATTTATTGACAAAGAGACTAGAGAAAGGAAAGAGCCTATTAACAGTAATTATGCCTTCAAAATTAACCCAGTAGAGTAATACATACAGTTTACAACTATATTTAAGTGGAGTTAGAATCTTGGGAGAGGAACAGGGTGAAGTCTTAGTTTTTCCATCATCTTGACAAAATGTTTAGGAGGTTTAAGGATAATATATGCAAACCATTCAGCTCAGTGGCTGCACATAGTAGGCCCTCATTACTTGCAACTAGGAAATAGTTACTGTTATTTGTTTGGGCATTCTGGATGGAAGGATGTCTTATCATGGAATCAAGTTTTTAAGAGAAGATAGTTTCATGTATGAAATAACAGCCTAAACACTCCAATAAATCTGAATTGTAAAGTTTTCAAATGGTTAACATGACAACTAAAAAAAATTATCAAAGCTCATTATTCACTGATGGTGGGCTCTTCCTAAAACTAGACACAAGAATCTTACAAAAAATAGTGGACATTAACGGGTGTTACTCAAATTTTGTGTCTTCTCAACCACAGCCTGTGTGTATTACATTCTAAATTAGGACAAAAACAGGGCAGCAAACTAGTTTCTTTAACGATGCTATGACTTTAAATATCACATTAGACTAAATCAATAGAGAGAATAAGTTTGCCATGACTGAAATAACCACCTTTGACTTGCTTGGCATTTAAATTTCGGGCTTCGGGAATCACTGACATAGCACTTTCAGGGGATTTGATTTTATAGGCTTCACAGCCCAAGAGTTTTTAAAAATACACAAAGTGATGTGGCCTTCGCGATAAGACAGACATCAGGCTGTCACTGGGAAGCTGCTTAGCCCTTAAATGGCCTGTTCCCAAGTTTGAATCTATAATCTAGTGATAGAAAAGCTTCGGATTTGTTGGCCAGGATGAAAGATGCTCAGAAGCTATTACCTTAAAATAGAAACTGATAGATAAATAGGCTAAGGAAGTCGAGATTCTGACCTAAAGGGAAGTGGAGAATTGATTTGAGATAATTATCTGTTAACGTGAGGCAAAATTAAAGTTCACCTTTAAAAGAGTTGGATCATTAATGCCAAAGTGTAGATCCTCATTCACTTGCATAAGGAGTAAAAAGAAGTTACTCAGATTGTCTGGATTTATTTACAATATTATTAATCGTATACAGAGAATTCTCATGGACTTGAAAAATTAGGGAGAAAAAGTGCCCTTGAATATTACTATTTAAAAAGAGCCTCTTTTTGTGTTTCCCTAGTAGAGTAAGACACTTGCATTTGCCTCTCATGGTCAAAGAAACAGAGAAGAAAGAGACATGAATAGGGATCCTCTCCAATTAAATACCTTCATTTCTCAATCATAGCCTGCATCTATTTCTTATATTCTAGATTAGGACAAAAGCTCAGACCAAATGTATGAAATGCTAGGACTTTAAATAGCCTGTGTCAAAATAGACCATCACAGAGAAGCATCATCTATTTAGGGTCAATAAGAAAATTCCTTCCTTTAACTTTTCAGATATAAGTGCTAAATATTGGCTAATTACTGCTCTCAGGGAACTGTATGTTCTAAGGGGAGCTTCATTCCCTAATTAGTGTCTGGGTCACTATCACTGCTTTAACCAGGCCTGACTCAGACTAAGTGATAGTCCATCAAAGGGCAGTGTTAGACGAGGTATTCATAGCCCCACCTAGGAAACACTGCAGGGTTAGTAGAGAGTCTTTATTTCCTGCAAGACCCAGTGAAGGGTCTTCTGTTTTAAGCAGCTTAGCAGGGTGTGGAGTGAAGCTTGAGAGAGGAAGTAATGGACTAAGCAGTAATAACTCACCTTGCTAAGTCAGCCTTCTTTGCTTGAAGCTTCTGAAGTGTACCTTATTTTGAAATCAGATTTAAATCATCTGGGTAAGGAGAGCCATATGGACACAAAGCCAAATAATTCAGCTAAAACACATGATTTGGATTACACTGTCTATGTATTTTAGGGACAAATAAATTTAGTAAAGAAGAAAGAAACAACATTTGAAAAGTGGCCTCATGTTTCCCCTCACATTAAGAGAGCAGATAGAGTCTTTAAAGTGATATTCTCCAACACTGGTTTGTGCTATGAAGTATAATATGCTATACTAATATAGTACATCAGTATGTATAGTAAAGAAACATAAATGTATGGTAACTGGGATGTTCTGTAGCATATTTTCTAACTTCAAAGCATCATTTCATAATTTCACTTGGAATCCTATCAAATGAAGGACATGGCTTTTTGAAAACAGTGCACTATACATCATGATCTTAAATTGGAGACTAGGGACTGTGTTACATTATATTGTTCTCATGCATAGCTGTACGGTTTTAATCTGAGATTCCTTGATGATTCTTCTCTCTGGAATATTTACATATTTACATATCTATGACCAAAATGTTCCAGCATATAACTTCCTGATTTTTTTATTTCTCAGTAGTTAAATACATTTATGTGTTCATTTGACCCTTTACTTAACACATGTTCCTGAATGCCTGTTTGGATTCCAGCGAGATGCTAGGTGCTGGCAGGCCAGTGATGGTCTAGGGTAGGCACATGCTGTGGACTTGCACTTAGAGTCTAACAGGTGAGACAGACGAACAATCACAGGGGTGAACGAGTAATGACAACGGAAGCAACTGCTATGAAGGAAAACCACATGAGTCAAAGGAGATATGAGAACATGAGCATAGGAACTTCATCATAAAGCAAGTAAAATAGTCATCTCTTAGTATCAAGCACCAGGATTTTACTCTGGTTTGTATGGAGAATCATCATAAGAACAAGAGGAAATTATAACAAACCTTAGGATTCTCTGCAGGCAAGAGAGGCGCAGGGTAGGAACAATATTTGCCTCCCTCTGCACCAAAACACTTACATTGTGTATATTAAGTAGGAAGAGAAGGCAAAGTCAAAAATCACCCAAAAGGGGCTTCCCTGGTGGTCCAGTGGGTAAAGACTCTGCCTTGCAGTGCAAGGGGAACCGGTTCGATCCCTGGCCTAGGAAGATCCCACGTGCCTGGACAGGTGTGTCCAATTACAAACCAGTGCTCTGGAGCACATGCACCCAGAGCCAGTTCTCTGCAGCGAGAGAGGCCACTGCAGTTGGAGGCCCAGACAGGCCAAAGAATACATATGAATGAAAACAAATAAATAGAAAATAAGTAAAAAGAGGCCAAGATTAAAAAAAAGAGTCTTAAAGCATACTAATATAGTACATCAGTATGTATAGTAAAGAAACATAAATGTATGGTAACTGGGATGTTCTGTAGCATATTTTCTAACTTCAAAGCATCATTTCATAATTTCACTTGGAATCCTATCAAATGAAGGACATGGCTTTTTGAAAACAGTGCACTATACATCATGATCTTAAATTGGAGACTAGGGACTGTGTTACATTATATTGTTCTCATGCATAGCTGTACGGTTTTAATCTGAGATTCCTTGATGATTCTTCTCTCTGGAATATTTACATATTTACATATCTATGACCAAAATGTTCCAGCATATAACTTCCTGATTTTTTTATTTCTCAGTAGTTAAATACATTTATGTGTTCATTTGACCCTTTACTTAACACATGTTCCTGAATGCCTGTTTGGATTCCAGCGAGATGCTAGGTGCTGGCAGGCCAGTGATGGTCTAGGGTAGGCACATGCTGTGGACTTGCACTTAGAGTCTAACAGGTGAGACAGACGAACAATCACAGGGGTGAACGAGTAATGACAACGGAAGCAACTGCTATGAAGGAAAACCACATGAGTCAAAGGAGATATGAGAACATGAGCATAGGAACTTCATCATAAAGCAAGTAAAATAGTCATCTCTTAGTATCAAGCACCAGGATTTTACTCTGGTTTGTATGGAGAATCATCATAAGAACAAGAGGAAATTATAACAAACCTTAGGATTCTCTGCAGGCAAGAGAGGCGCAGGGTAGGAACAATATTTGCCTCCCTCTGCACCAAAACACTTACATTGTGTATATTAAGTAGGAAGAGAAGGCAAAGTCAAAAATCACCCAAAAGGGGCTTCCCTGGTGGTCCAGTGGGTAAAGACTCTGCCTTGCAGTGCAAGGGGAACCGGTTCGATCCCTGGCCTAGGAAGATCCCACGTGCCTGGACAGGTGTGTCCAATTACAAACCAGTGCTCTGGAGCACATGCACCCAGAGCCAGTTCTCTGCAGCGAGAGAGGCCACTGCAGTTGGAGGCCCAGACAGGCCAAAGAATACATATGAATGAAAACAAATAAATAGAAAATAAGTAAAAAGAGGCCAAGATTAAAAAAAAAAGAGAGACAATTCAGTACAGGCTGGCCTTTTTAAAAAAATGGTTTCTTTTGTATCAGGGTACAACCATTTAACAATGTTATAATAGTATCAGTTGAAATGGGAAGGCACTTAGTCATACATATACACGTATCCAGTCTTCCCCAAACACCCATCCCATCCAGGCTGCTAGATAACACTGAATTGAGTTCCATGTGCTATACAGTGGGTCCTTGTTCATTATTGATTTTAAATACAACCATGAGTACAGGTTGGGTTTGCTTTTTGTTGTTCTTAATGATCTTTTCTTTGTTCTTAATGCAGGTGGATTAAAACTTTCAAGTGCACATGAGAATTACAAACACGCTTACCATGGTCCATCTTTGTTCTGTTCCAGGGGATTATGTGGTCATGACCGTGTATTTTGACCTGAGCAGACGAATGGGTTATTTCACCATCCAGACCTATATCCCCTGCACACTCATCGTTGTCCTATCCTGGGTGTCCTTCTGGATCAATAAGGATGCTGTTCCAGCCAGGACTTCTTTAGGTAAGAGAGAGTTTCTTGTTTTGGCATATCTCAGGGTAAGTACCGAACATCACGAATCTTTATCCCTCCTTCTAAGTCGCTTTGCTTTTAATTCAGTTAGCAATAACATAGAAATGCCATTTATTTAAAACTAGCATATTAAACAAAACAAGTGTTTAAATTTTACAAAAATCTTCACTTATGGTAGATGTTTCTGTGCAGTTGAAACCCCATGAGAGCTGGTTATGTTCATCCTTTCCGAATGTTGTGTTCAGTGATGCTGCTTTGATAGCTTGAAATCAACCCAGGTGCAAATATTAACGCTGTGAAAATAGGCAAATACAGAAAATCAGGAGCAGTGTTTTCCTAGGGACTCAACTGTTACACGTGTACAAGCACACAACTGTTTATTCAATATGCATAATTACAGTGATGACACTTGAAGCCACACATACACATAACTGGCTCTCTACAGAAGTGCTGTTGAAAAGATCTGGAGAAAACACAATTACCTGTGAAGTTATGGGGACCTCTCCCTCACTTTTAGGATTATTGGCAGTTGACTCTCTTGTCTTTGGTGGTATCTGTCTTGGAGTTCTGCATCATTTTCCTCACATAAGGAAGTGGACTCACACAGATTATGACGAAGTCACAGACTCACAGGGACACTGGAGGCTAGGTACATGAATAAAATTCTTATACTAGTTAACATTTCCTAAAGACCCATCTGTCATAAAAAATGAATTATAAAGCTGCTATCCTCTTTCCATCATCTGTGTGACAGCTAGAACCACATTTCTTGCCCACTCATTGGGTAGAGGCAGTATCATGTAATAGTTAAGAGCTTGGATTTTGATGTCCAACAGAATGGATTTCAACCCACAGATAAGGTATGGCCTTAGATGTGTCCTTTAGTCTCTACAAACCACATTTGACTCACATGTGAAATATGTATCATCTCCTGTACCTTAACTGTGGGACTTTATTAGGTTGAATAAGGTATTCCATGCAAAAAGCACAAAACATAGTAGGGCCTCAGAAGTAGTAGCAATTATAGTCATTTTCTGACAAAGTGATCTGTACCAGGTTATTAAAACCAAGGGCAGAAATGATTATGGGGGGAGAAAAAGACAACATTTGCATATTTGTTCTTCTCCAAACCTAATTTAGTCTCCCATCTGTTTCAAAATAAGGTCGATTTTCTTCTGTTATATGTAGTACTGTATAGTACAGGCTGTATTTAACAATTATAATATCTTGTCTAATGCTACATGCTAAGACAACCCAAAATATGTTGAGTCTATATTTTACGATTATTACTTGTCATCATGAGTAGAATGTACTGCATTACATGCTTTATGAGTCTGTCACATCAGGATGTCAATGTCTTTTACACTCCCAGTATAGTGCTTGGCACATGGCTGGTGCCTCGGTGATTATTCAAGTAATGTATGCACTTATGAGTGGGATGGAACAAACATACTGAAGCATTCCAATCTACCCAAAAATATCTTAAGGAAAAGATTTCAAATCAGTCTCTTCTCTTCAAGTCTATATTCCTGCTGGTTAAAATTTCTCTTAAGGCCACTGTACTATCTTATTTCCATCATGTAGTCAATGAGTTCTCACTGACAAGAGGCCATAAGTGGGAGAAGACAGGAAGGTATGTGGGCTGAGGAACAAGGAGAAGTCCCTGAGCAAAGAGCAGGTGGGTGTTCCTCTTATTGGTAGATGATTTACTGGCATATTTAGTGTGGGCCGCAGGCTTTTTCTACTCTTCAGAACAATGGCATGTGGATGTTGTAATGAAAATACAGCCCATCATCCCATTTTTAAAGCTCAGGAAGCAGAGGTATTGCAAAGGTAAAGACCCATCTGTCAAAACATTTGCCCTAGAACCACATTTCTTGTTGGTAAGCAGTTTTGTAATGTGACTTGTTTTGTCCAACAGAATGGATTTCAACCCACAGATAAGTATGGCCTTAGATGTGTCCTTTAGTCTCTACAAACCACATTTGACTCACATGTGAAATATGTATCATCTCCTGTACCTTAACTGTGGGACTTTATTAGGTTGAATAAGGTATTCCATGCAAAAAGCACAAAACATAGTAGGGCCTCAGAAGTAGTAGCAATTATAGTCATTTTCTGACAAAGTGATCTGTACCAGGTTATTAAAACCAAGGGCAGAAATGATTATGGGGGGAGAAAAAGACAACATTTGCATATTTGTTCTTCTCCAAACCTAATTTAGTCTCCCATCTGTTTCAAAATAAGGTCGATTTTCTTCTGTTATATGTAGTACTGTATAGTACAGGCTGTATTTAACAATTATAATATCTTGTCTAATGCTACATGCTAAGACAACCCAAAATATGTTGAGTCTATATTTTACGATTATTACTTGTCATCATGAGTAGAATGTACTGCATTACATGCTTTATGAGTCTGTCACATCAGGATGTCAATGTCTTTTACACTCCCAGTATAGTGCTTGGCACATGGCTGGTGCCTCGGTGATTATTCAAGTAATGTATGCACTTATGAGTGGGATGGAACAAACATACTGAAGCATTCCAATCTACCCAAAAATATCTTAAGGAAAAGATTTCAAATCAGTCTCTTCTCTTCAAGTCTATATTCCTGCTGGTTAAAATTTCTCTTAAGGCCACTGTACTATCTTATTTCCATCATGTAGTCAATGAGTTCTCACTGACAAGAGGCCATAAGTGGGAGAAGACAGGAAGGTATGTGGGCTGAGGAACAAGGGAGAAGTCCCTGAGCAAAGAGCAGGTGGGTGTTCCTCTTATTGGTAGATGATTTACTGGCATATTTAGTGTGGGCCGCAGGCTTTTTCTACTCTTCAGAACAATGGCATGTGGATGTTGTAATGAAAATACAGCCCATCATCCCATTTTTAAAGCTCAGGAAGCAGAGGTATTGCAAAGGTAAACACTCACAAGGTTCAGCCAGCAAGAGGGCAGACAGGCGCCTTGGCTGATGAGACTTGGGTCTTGGCGCGAGGCCCTGGTGAATTGTCAGCTGTGGGAGAAGTTGAGGGCTGATCTTGAGGTGGCGTCTCTACGTGAGCTTTGTTGTCTTGTGTCTTTAGATCATGGCTTCTTAAATACAACTGCATCTTTAAATCCATAGGGGGCCATTAAAAGTACAACTGCCTTTGTCCAACCCCAGGAGATGCTATTAATTTGTTGAGACTATAGATGTTTCAGAAAGGTAGGGGCTGGTTAGGGTAAAAAAAAAAAAAAAAAATTCTCCAGTAATTCTAACATGGGATCCAGTTTAGAAATGCTGACCTAGATTGCATTGAGTGCAGTGACCTTTTACCAATGTTTATAATCAAAAGTTGAATTAGATAATAGTAAACTCCTATGAACTTCAAGTGTATTGTCACAAAATAGCCATGTTGTGGGATGACTAAGATAAATACACCCACATGGCTCAGAGTGACTTCTTTCTAACCTCAGATCACAGCATTGGGGGTCATTTTGGAGCTTATAACACTTGAGGGCAGTCTGGTACAATTATGATTTAATCTGGTTTAATCATGGTATAAGGATGAGGGATTAAAGAAGAAAAATACCACTTGGTATCCTTCATCCAAGTTATGAGGTAAGGAACATGCCTGAAGCGCTTACTGCATATGAAGACTGAAGGAACTGAAAAAGCTCTGGATATTTCTCATCTATCTCAGGTAAGAAAAGTCTGATTTCTTTGCTTAGCAAAACAGGGCTTAAAAGCCACATCAAACAAACCAAACACACTGAGCTCTCTTGGAGTGGCCGCTGCATCAGAGCTACTCCGTGTCTGCTCCTTCCCTGTTCTCTCCTCCGTGGCTCCAAGCAGACCCGACAGTATCTTGAAGGAACTTTTCAAGCTGCTTTTGTGATGAACTTCCCTGTGGCCTATTAATACCAGGCATGCCAAGTGTTCTTAAGTGAACTTATCCATGGTGTCTACTACAAATACTGACATTTTCACTTCTCATAGGTCATTTGTGCTTTGAGGCCTAAGGGAAGCGAAGACCTAAGTGCCAATGAATTTTGAAATTATCCCACAAAAATATCAGCTGTGATTAGATATAATCACATAGACAACCTAAGTGAAGCCTTTGCACTCTGAGCAGCAGATCTTTCTTTTTGAAACTAATGGTAAGAACACCTTTTATTTAGTGAGACTTTATTAGGAACTTTCACTCTCTGTGCATGATTTCATCTTCACAAGCACCTTAAGATTCCCCCATTAACTACCATCCCCAATTTGTACTTGAGAAACTAGACTGCTCCTATGTTTCCATCATGAAATGGACAACTCAGAGATCCACATCATATCCCAAATTAGGAATTTATAATAGCTCCTAAATACATGACACTTCATTCTGCATATTAGGGACCTATTTATAGAGAGGAAATACATAATGTGGTTCAAGCATTGCATTTAAAGTCAGACTTACTGGTCTTGTAGGTTATCTCTGTCTGGTTTATAGAGATAATAAATACTGGTTTATTCTTTCTGTGCTCTCTCTTTTTTTTTTTTTCACTTGCTAAAAGAAAGATAACAGTACTTACCTCATTGTGAGGATTTTCTGGGATATTATATGCATGCTTGACAGTAATTTACCTGATTCAGTGAAGAGATTCTTAAATGTTAGCTACTGATATGTGCAATTAAAATGATCCTTTCAAGTCATCAATATGGATCCCTATTCTCAAATGTAGGTTGAGTCCCTCTTTGATCTTGCATGTATACACTATTTTCAGTTGTTTCATTTACTCATGCTGGGGTTACAGTGGACATCAAGATCCATGTCTTGTCTGTCACAGTATGTAGACTGGACAGGGAGACAGATTATTCCATAATTGCTAGCAGTGGAACATGAGAGGGGTCATGGCCTTTATAACTCTAATTGCCTTGAGGAAGGACTCTAGTACAGGCTACTTCTTTCTGAGTTCTTTCTCTTCTCTAGAGTTTCTTTCACTGATCTTTCTCTTTTCTAGAGTTTCGTAACACACAATGCCCTTAGAATCTTGATACGAAGCTAATATTTAATGATTGCCAAGTGTTCTTAAGTGAACTTATCCATGGTGTCTACTACAAATACTGACATTTTCACTTCTCATAGGTCATTTGTGCTTTGAGGCCTAAGGGAAGCGAAGACCTAAGTGCCAATGAATTTTGAAATTATCCCACAAAAATATCAGCTGTGATTAGATATAATCACATAGACAACCTAAGTGAAGCCTTTGCACTCTGAGCAGCAGATCTTTCTTTTTGAAACTAATGGTAAGAACACCTTTTATTTAGTGAGACTTTATTAGGAACTTTCACTCTCTGTGCATGATTTCATCTTCACAAGCACCTTAAGATTCCCCCATTAACTACCATCCCCAATTTGTACTTGAGAAACTAGACTGCTCCTATGTTTCCATCATGAAATGGACAACTCAGAGATCCACATCATATCCCAAATTAGGAATTTATAATAGCTCCTAAATACATGACACTTCATTCTGCATATTAGGGACCTATTTATAGAGAGGAAATACATAATGTGGTTCAAGCATTGCATTTAAAGTCAGACTTACTGGTCTTGTAGGTTATCTCTGTCTGGTTTATAGAGATAATAAATACTGGTTTATTCTTTCTGTGCTCTCTCTTTTTTTTTTTTTCACTTGCTAAAAGAAAGATAACAGTACTTACCTCATTGTGAGGATTTTCTGGGATATTATATGCATGCTTGACAGTAATTTACCTGATTCAGTGAAGAGATTCTTAAATGTTAGCTACTGATATGTGCAATTAAAATGATCCTTTCAAGTCATCAATATGGATCCCTATTCTCAAATGTAGGTTGAGTCCCTCTTTGATCTTGCATGTATACACTATTTTCAGTTGTTTCATTTACTCATGCTGGGGTTACAGTGGACATCAAGATCCATGTCTTGTCTGTCACAGTATGTAGACTGGACAGGGAGACAGATTATTCCATAATTGCTAGCAGTGGAACATGAGAGGGGTCATGGCCTTTATAACTCTAATTGCCTTGAGGAAGGACTCTAGTACAGGCTACTTCTTTCTGAGTTCTTTCTCTTCTCTAGAGTTTCTTTCACTGATCTTTCTCTTTTCTAGAGTTTCGTAACACACAATGCCCTTAGAATCTTGATACGAAGCTAATATTTAATGATTCGAGAGAGCCACTTATGTTTTGAGAAACATTACCCCAACTCTTCAGAAATGGCTCTGACAAAAACCTGAGTGACTGGGAAGAGAAAGGTCAATGTCCATCTTTGCTTAACTTTCAAGAGTGGTTGGCTCCCCACGGCCATGTTTTGAGCATTCTGCATCCATGTACTAGAAAGAAGAAAAATCTTACTTCTCTTTTCCTGTATGGTCACACTGCTCTTCTTCTCTGTAGCTTCCTTCCCCTGCTTCATAAGCCTCTCATGTCTGATTCTGTTTCCCAGCACTGCTCTTTGAGGCAGGGATGTTGACCATCTCCTGGTCCTAGTAACAGAATTAATGCACCATATTAGATAACAACAGAGATGTTAAGTTCCAAAGCTATAGACGGTAAAAGCTTGGGAAGACCATTTTTGGAGTACAGAAAGTTGCATCCAATCATGATAAGAAATGCATGAGTCCTCAAAAAGATAGTCAAACAGATGCAAAAACTGAAACTTAGAATACTGATGTGACTTGAGTTACTATAACTGGAGCTAGAACCTATTCAAACACTGAATACTGAATCTGTGTTGCCTTTGTTATCAATCACACAGCTTTTATAGAAGGCAAGTCCCTGACCCTTCTCTAGTAAATACAGATAGGTTGTCCTAACTTTGTTGTTAAACAATTATTGGGAATGATGGCAAGTCCCTTGAAAACCTTTCTGATCTATTGCTATCAATTACCTGTCAGGGTCAATTACTGGTTTTCCCTATTTCCTTCAAATGTAGGTTGAGTCCCTCTTTGATCTTGCATGTATACACTATTTTCAGTTGTTTCATTTACTCATGCTGGGGTTACAGTGGACATCAAGATCCATGTCTTGTCTGTCACAGTATGTAGACTGGACAGGGAGACAGATTATTCCATAATTGCTAGCAGTGGAACATGAGAGGGGTCATGGCCTTTATAACTCTAATTGCCTTGAGGAAGGACTCTAGTACAGGCTACTTCTTTCTGAGTTCTTTCTCTTCTCTAGAGTTTCTTTCACTGATCTTTCTCTTTTCTAGAGTTTCGTAACACACAATGCCCTTAGAATCTTGATACGAAGCTAATATTTAATGATTCGAGAGAGCCACTTATGTTTTGAGAAACATTACCCCAACTCTTCAGAAATGGCTCTGACAAAAACCTGAGTGACTGGGAAGAGAAAGGTCAATGTCCATCTTTGCTTAACTTTCAAGAGTGGTTGGCTCCCCACGGCCATGTTTTGAGCATTCTGCATCCATGTACTAGAAAGAAGAAAAATCTTACTTCTCTTTTCCTGTATGGTCACACTGCTCTTCTTCTCTGTAGCTTCCTTCCCCTGCTTCATAAGCCTCTCATGTCTGATTCTGTTTCCCAGCACTGCTCTTTGAGGCAGGGATGTTGACCATCTCCTGGTCCTAGTAACAGAATTAATGCACCATATTAGATAACAACAGAGATGTTAAGTTCCAAAGCTATAGACGGTAAAAGCTTGGGAAGACCATTTTTGGAGTACAGAAAGTTGCATCCAATCATGATAAGAAATGCATGAGTCCTCAAAAAGATAGTCAAACAGATGCAAAAACTGAAACTTAGAATACTGATGTGACTTGAGTTACTATAACTGGAGCTAGAACCTATTCAAACACTGAATACTGAATCTGTGTTGCCTTTGTTATCAATCACACAGCTTTTATAGAAGGCAAGTCCCTGACCCTTCTCTAGTAAATACAGATAGGTTGTCCTAACTTTGTTGTTAAACAATTATTGGGAATGATGAGTTCACTTGGACACGGTTGCACAATGGAAAAAGAAGTACTTTGAAATCAGACATTAAACTTTGGTGTTCAAATCTTTCTGCTGCTATTCTATCTGACATGCAGCTAGTCTTTTAGTCTCCTTTTCCTCAACTATAAAATCAAAATGAAAATACCTGCTGTAAAGATTCAGAGAATGCATATAAAATGCTTATCAGAGTACCTGCCATGAGGATGTTTTCAGTAAATATCTGTCATGATATTACTTCTGAGATGCCTATCATCATCATATTATAGTCTCTAAAGAATTCATCCCTCAGAGTATGTCACACAAAATGTACCTCCTCTATTTAATACCTTTAAAGGATTTCTCCTTGCACTTTGAATAAAATGCCACCTCCTGAGAATATCTCGCATAACTTACCTTCTATTTCCCTGGCATACACTGTGACTTCCCTGCCCATCCCAGGTATTCTAAAAACTCAAAAACAGATAGGATTTCCCTGCCTCAGAACCTCCCTTTATTTCTTTACTGCTGATAGCCAAAAGGCTGATTTCTTCTAATTTTTTAAGCTTGACTTTAAGTATCACCTCCTCAAAGAGGCTTTCCATCTCTCTCTGCTTACTGGATTCATGGTGTGGCCTCTCACTAAATACAAGGGACATATGGACAGGGACCTTGTCTATTTTCTTTCTCAGCACATATGGTAGATGACACATGGGAGGCAGGCAATATATATCTGTGAACAATGTGAATGATTTCCAGTCATACCTCCTTTCTCCAAACAGAGGCTGCACCTCAGAAAACATGTCTAGTCTCCCGAGTGATTGTTATCCGTTGTGCTGACGTATCATAGGATCTGCTTTATCCTGCCTTTTCCAGGGATCACCACTGTCCTGACGATGACTACCCTCAGCACCATTGCCCGGAAGTCGCTCCCCAAGGTCTCCTACGTGACGGCGATGGATCTTTTTGTGTCTGTCTGCTTCATCTTTGTCTTCTCTGCTTTGGTGGAGTATGGTACCCTGCATTATTTTGTCAGCAACCGGAAACCAAGCAAGGACAAGGACAAAAAGAAGAAAAACCCTGTATGTATCACTTCTCATTGGGCTCTTTTGACATTTTTACACAGAAAGATCACCTGGTTTTGTCTAGGTTTAGTCTTGCTCAGCCTGTTTTCAGGCTGTCCACACTTTGGGCCCAGAGGTAAAGACAGAATGTCGGAATTGGGCCAGGCTGCCAGGATTCATTATGGTCATCAGTGACTCAGGAGAGACTCTAGCTCTCTTCTTTTGATCAGGAGAATAACTGTGGCTGGAAACAGGATTCATCAGCTGTTCTTTTAGGTTTCATTGATTTTCAGCTTTCTGCCTCTTCAACTGTCATATTTTTTAAATTACTGATGTTTAAATTCTTCATCCACAGCTTTCCAATAGGAAGCCATAAAGGTTCTTAACTTTCAGGGATCACCACACGTTTGCAAATGATTTAGTGTGTGTGTGCCTGCATTGCCAGTGGGCTTCTGTTGGTTTTACATTCAAAATGTGTTTTCATTTTCTCATATATAAAATGAGTATTATTAAAATACATATATATATATACACATACACATACGTATCTTATGAGGCTTCTCTAGGAAGTAAATGTGGTAATGGATATAAAAGACATTCTACAGAACCTTAAATTTATAATTGATAATGATGGCTGATGTTGATGATTTATGTAGTTACCAACCTGGATTGATTTCAGTGATGTGCAAACGGGTAACATGACTTCACCTTGCCACCAAACTTTAGACTTTGAGAAAGCTGCTTCCTCAGTACTAAAGTAACTGTTTTCTTTTATGGATGCTGAAAAGAACATGTAGCTACCCCTTTGCCCACTTGCATCCAATGTTTGGTTCAGAGGAGGCCCCATGAAAATTAGTCTATTTCCTTTCAATACTGGAGCAAAGGAACTCACCCTACCCTCCTGCATGCATAGCCTTTCCTCATCTTCTGCCCTAAGGGCTGTGAGGGCCATGACTGTGGTGAGCTTTCTGACCTAAGAACTTTGGGCAGCGGAATGATAACCTCTGATTCTAGACTGCATCCTGATGCATCTCCAGAAACCCAGGTGAAATCTGACAAATGGCACCTGTTTATTTGAATGTAAACATTATAACAGGTAAAGAAAGATGCAGTTTTCACTGATGCTTAATGCAAAAGAAATGCTTATCTTTAATTTCCCAAATATTCACTACACTTTATGCAGCCCTATCTCTCTCTGTTGGGCCTCTCTTTTCCTTTATATCTTCTCTATCCTCAGTTTTATTTTCCTTGTTGTGTTGGTTTTTTGTTTGTTTGTTTTCTCCCCTTTGTTCATGTGCCATTTTATTTTCCCTAAAACGATGGCTCTGCTGCCGTTTAGCATCATTACCTGCCAGGATTAACAAAGGTGGGAGGACTGACAGTGGACAAAGTCTTCAGGCCCTTTCTGTTGCAGAGATAGATGCACTTGGATTCCTTAAGCCAGGGTCCTGAGGATGGGAGAAAGGGAATCAAGGAAAATGCAATTACCCAAGAACTTTATGCATTTTATCCCCTTTAAAACTAGTTAGATGATGCATCAGAACTAGCTCGAGCCCAGGCTGTCACTGAGAAGCTGAAACTTCAGTGTCCCCTTTAGTATGTTCTTGGGTTCACTGTGTCAAGAACCTCCTAGTCAAGGCCTCCTTGATGATAATTAGAAAATAAATCCAGCATTTCTGTACAGGGAAACAGGGGCAACAAAAAGCTTCCTTACAAGTGGACAGCACCGGCTTTTACAGTTAGATAATCATGGATTAATTTATCAAAGATTTCACTAGCAGTCACCAAAATTTCATTTTCTAACTTTAGGTATATACTTTATTCCAGGCTCTGAACTATCTTTTTGTGTTTATAATTTCAGTTCATTTCACTTGCTATGTTTTCAAAATGTATTTTTAATTTATCTTATTTTGTCTTTTTCTTTTTCTTTTTTCCTTCTTTTAATTAAAAAATGTGATTCTCTTTTCTGTCTACAAATCCAAAGCTTCTCCGGATGTTTTCCTTCAAGGTATAATATTTTTGGAATGGAAATTCACTGCATGCAACTGCTGGTTTTAACTATTAATGCTTACACGGTGTTTTATTTATTTTTCATGAATAGATATTTATGCATTCTACTAAAGATAACACATTTAAGATGGAGAGAGAAAGTTCTTTAGAGTCCTAGAGTTGAATCAGCAACTCTCCATTAATTCAGAGACATCAACCTAACATGAGGCTAAAAAAATCCCTAAGCTCTATGAGATGTCACTAGTGAAGTGGGCCTCATTAACATCAAAGGCAAGGGCTTCCCTGGTGGTCCAGTGGATAAAGATACCACCTTGCAGTGCAAGGGGCACCGGTTCAATCCCTGGCCTGGGAAGAGCCCATGTGCCGTGGAGCGGCTGGACCAATTACTGAGCCAGCGTTCTGGAGTGCATGTGCCCAGAGCCGGTGCTCTGCCGCGAGAGAGGCCACTGCAATGGGAGACCCACACAGGCCAAAGAACAAAGATGGAAATAAATGAAAGACCAATAGAAGAGGCCAAAAAAAAAAAAAAAAAAAGAAAGCTAAGACTTACCGTCTCTTTGCAGATAAAAATGGAATCCAGTTTCTCTGGTTGTGCCTGTCATATTCCATTTATGCCCCCAAATTTAACTCTGTGATCCTAATTCAAAAAAGGATTGTTTCTCAATAAGTACATGTAATAATCTCCACTGGCTTGAACGCTACCTGTCAGTTTATAAAAATGATACTGTCTTTGAAATGCTTTAAGTTAAAACACCCATCCCTTCCTTCCAGGGGCCTTCTGGCTCTATCATGCAATATTCAATGAGATTTCTAGTCTCAGCTGAACTTTCTGATAGCTTATTCAGAGACAATAGGGTTTGTATAAAGCTAACTTATCCAAATAACATTAAATAAATGAGTTTTCCAGCAATTTTAAAATTAGTGCAGCCGCAAAGATTAGATTAACATTTAGTTAATTGGTACTAGTTTCTTCTCAAATCTTCCAGAGAGTTGGACAGCTAGTAACATTTAAAAAATTCACTTACCTGTAGGTTAATAGTGCTAACATCCTGAAACTTCTCAAGGGTGAATATTAGACAAAGTACTATATTCCTTTAATAAGTATAAGTCCTGCCATTGTGGTATAAACTCAGGAAAGAAACTTCTGCATTTATATATAACTTAACATTTTCTATTAAAAGCATTTAACACATTTGCTCAGTGTAATAGGGTTTACTCTTTGCCTATTAGATAAGCATGTATACAAAATCTGATTTCACAATTCACGCATTTTTATTTCTCTGTTCTACTCACATGCAACACCATTCAATGCCTTCATGTAACCAACCTCACATCTAATATTTACTAGAATAAGATTCCTTTATAGTTGTTTGAAAATTAAATCTTTAAACTTTGGTGGTCCAGTGGATAAAGATACCACCTTGCAGTGCAAGGGGCACCGGTTCAATCCCTGGCCTGGGAAGAGCCCATGTGCCGTGGAGCGGCTGGACCAATTACTGAGCCAGAGCTCTGGAGTGCATGTGCCCAGAGCAGGTGCTCTGCAAGGAGAGAGGCCACTGCAATGGGAGGCCCACAAGGGCCAAAGAACAAAGATGGAAATAAATGAAAGACCAATAGAAGAGGCCAAAAAAAAAAAAAAAAAAAGAAAGCTAAGACTTACCGTCTCTTTGCAGATAAAAATGGAATCCAGTTTCTCTGGTTGTGCCTGTCATATTCCATTTATGCCCCCAAATTTAACTCTGTGATCCTAATTCAAAAAAGGATTGTTTCTCAATAAGTACATGTAATAATCTCCACTGGCTTGAACGCTACCTGTCAGTTTATAAAAATGATACTGTCTTTGAAATGCTTTAAGTTAAAACACCCATCCCTTCCTTCCAGGGGCCTTCTGGCTCTATCATGCAATATTCAATGAGATTTCTAGTCTCAGCTGAACTTTCTGATAGCTTATTCAGAGACAATAGGGTTTGTATAAAGCTAACTTATCCAAATAACATTAAATAAATGAGTTTTCCAGCAATTTTAAAATTAGTGCAGCCGCAAAGATTAGATTAACATTTAGTTAATTGGTACTAGTTTCTTCTCAAATCTTCCAGAGAGTTGGACAGCTAGTAACATTTAAAAAATTCACTTACCTGTAGGTTAATAGTGCTAACATCCTGAAACTTCTCAAGGGTGAATATTAGACAAAGTACTATATTCCTTTAATAAGTATAAGTCCTGCCATTGTGGTATAAACTCAGGAAAGAAACTTCTGCATTTATATATAACTTAACATTTTCTATTAAAAGCATTTAACACATTTGCTCAGTGTAATAGGGTTTACTCTTTGCCTATTAGATAAGCATGTATACAAAATCTGATTTCACAATTCACGCATTTTTATTTCTCTGTTCTACTCACATGCAACACCATTCAATGCCTTCATGTAACCAACCTCACATCTAATATTTACTAGAATAAGATTCCTTTATAGTTGTTTGATTTAAATCTTTAAACTTTGAGTTCTTTTGGTGTTCAATCTTCTTGCTATAGCTATTAGCTTGGTGGTATTATTTTCAGCTGCACTGCTTAAGCTCAAAATTTGAAATCTGCAACTGTGCTATCCTAAGTTCAATTTCACCATTGTAGATCATAATGTCATAGCAATTCCCTGAGTACTCATATTCAGATTCATCATTCACACACTGGGGACATTGTGGAGACATGGGCTGGGATTCCTCAGGTGTCACTAACTCTGATCCCTTTCCTTCCCTACCCCTCTCTCAGGCCCCCACCATTGACATCCGCCCACGATCAGCAACCATTCAAATGAACAATGCCACACACCTTCAAGAGAGAGATGAAGAATATGGGTATGAGTGTCTGGATGGTAAAGACTGTGCCAGTTTTTTCTGCTGTTTCGAAGATTGCCGAACAGGAGCTTGGAGACACGGCAGGATACATATTCGTATTGCCAAGATGGACTCCTACGCGCGGATCTTCTTCCCTACTGCCTTCTGCTTGTTCAATCTGGTTTATTGGGTCTCCTACCTTTACCTGTGAAGAGGTATGGGTGTTACTGATGTGGATCTTACTAAATCTCATGGAGAGAAGATGTCTTTTCTAAGTCTACTTAAATAACCCTCTGTGTGATTTACAGTACTCTGAATTTGTTTCTATGTTCCAACCTGGTAAATTATATTCATGTCATGTTGTTTGCCCAGCTCTCTTAAAATGTAATTTCAACTATACTGTTTCCTGAAACTTCTCAAGGGTGAATATTAGACAAAGTACTATATTCCTTTAATAAGTATAAGTCCTGCCATTGTGGTATAAACTCAGGAAAGAAACTTCTGCATTTATATATAACTTAACATTTTCTATTAAAAGCATTTAACACATTTGCTCAGTGTAATAGGGTTTACTCTTTGCCTATTAGATAAGCATGTATACAAAATCTGATTTCACAATTCACGCATTTTTATTTCTCTGTTCTACTCACATGCAACACCATTCAATGCCTTCATGTAACCAACCTCACATCTAATATTTACTAGAATAAGATTCCTTTATAGTTGTTTGATTTAAATCTTTAAACTTTGAGTTCTTTTGGTGTTCAATCTTCTTGCTATAGCTATTAGCTTGGTGGTATTATTTTCAGCTGCACTGCTTAAGCTCAAAATTTGAAATCTGCAACTGTGCTATCCTAAGTTCAATTTCACCATTGTAGATCATAATGTCATAGCAATTCCCTGAGTACTCATATTCAGATTCATCATTCACACACTGGGGACATTGTGGAGACATGGGCTGGGATTCCTCAGGTGTCACTAACTCTGATCCCTTTCCTTCCCTACCCCTCTCTCAGGCCCCCACCATTGACATCCGCCCACGATCAGCAACCATTCAAATGAACAATGCCACACACCTTCAAGAGAGAGATGAAGAATATGGGTATGAGTGTCTGGATGGTAAAGACTGTGCCAGTTTTTTCTGCTGTTTCGAAGATTGCCGAACAGGAGCTTGGAGACACGGCAGGATACATATTCGTATTGCCAAGATGGACTCCTACGCGCGGATCTTCTTCCCTACTGCCTTCTGCTTGTTCAATCTGGTTTATTGGGTCTCCTACCTTTACCTGTGAAGAGGTATGGGTGTTACTGATGTGGATCTTACTAAATCTCATGGAGAGAAGATGTCTTTTCTAAGTCTACTTAAATAACCCTCTGTGTGATTTACAGTACTCTGAATTTGTTTCTATGTTCCAACCTGGTAAATTATATTCATGTCATGTTGTTTGCGCCCAGCTCTCCTATGGTAAGTGTAATTTCAACTATACTGTTTCCTGTGTCTCAAACCTGCAAGGCAAAGTGAAATTAGAGCAAGAACACTGAAACCAAACAGTTTTTTTTTTTTTTTTTCCAGCTACAATAATTGCAATCGGGAAAGCCATGACTATTTACAGTGGTGGTATCCTTACATAATGCAAAATACAGTTAGATGCAGAAGACCCAAAAGTGTACCCTCTGTTCATCTGGGATCAAGTTATGGTAAATTTGTTCCCAAAAGGATATCTTCTTATTTGAGAAAAATCACAACCTGCTTTAAATACAGGAGGCTAGACTAGAAACCTATTGAATCTCTATCCCAAGATAAGAAGAATATTTCCTTCACATAACATGTACAATGATGTAAATATTTCAATAACATAGGATGCTTCAAGTGTAATGCATGCACCTCTCTAGAGCCAAAACAAATGGATTGAAGTTAACATCATAAAGTATTGTCTTTAATTCTCTGTCTTTGGGCTATAAATGAATCATGAATGTAATTATATGGGTTTGGGTTCGGAACTGGAGGGAGGAATCTTCTCCCTCTTGCATGAAGATTCAAACATTTTATGTTTTTTTTTTCCTTGTATTACATATTAAAACACTACGTAAAATATAGACTAGATAATTGACATTTGCCACCTCGAAATATGCCCAATTTCATAGAGTATAAAGTAAATGTACATGCTTGCTATTTTTTTCTTCCTTTTAGGATAATAGGTCATCACAGACGTACACTCAAGACCTGCTTCTAGTGATTGTGAGTGCCTTGTGGGCAAAATCCTTGTCATCTCCTCTTTGGGTCCTCAGCACCTTGTGGAGTACTTGGCAAAAGTTGTACTCAGTGAATATGATTTGAAGTGAACTAGCTTTAAATGCCTCTGGTGAATCTCTCTGAACTGGTCTGGAACCAGTGATTCATGTTTTCACATCGGCATTATCCAGTACTCTTTGATCTTGTAGAAGTAAACAGAAGGATTCAAAGAATTTTGGCTATTTTTGTTCAGTATCAGACATTTAACTTTAGGCAAAGACCATCATCCTTTGAGAACAATATTTACATCCTATATTTCTATAGACAAAGGAGTCTACTAGGGCATAATTAGAATCCATGTAGGATGGTTCTAGGTCTGGAGGTGAGCCACTTATGACCCTTCCACCCTTCCCTGAGGACACAAGACAAGCATAAACAGGAGTCATACCTGACTGGGTATTCAAATGTAGTAGTCTTTGCTAAAGAAAAAATGACAGACTTACATGGCAGTTGAGCCTATGACTGTGTCCGCATTCAACAATACTGTACTCACAGGAAGTGGCTAACCCTGACTTCAGACACGATGAGGTGAGCTCCGTTTTCATGTACTCATCCTGAATCCCTGTGTTTATTTATTTATTTATGTTCCTAAATGAACATCCTTCAGCAGTTCTGCCTTTTGGCAATCATTCTTTAAGTCAGAGTTCAGTCATACCTATAGATAACTGACAGAGTGTAGAAAAGAAGAGAAAGAGGCACTGTTGATAGAAAACCATGTAAAGTCATCATCAAGTCATCTGGATGAATCTTGAAGTACATTTAGCTCCCAATTCTACAAACCTTTACTGTATCAGTGCTCTAGTGTATAACCTCCAACAGGTGTAAATAGAATTAACTTTTTTCTTGTTTTGAATTGTTAACATATTAAATGTAGACTGGGAGAGTTGTTGGCAAATTTTCAGTGACGAGAAACATGTTATTATTGTCAATTTGAAATGTATTCTGTTGCTGGGGTGGGGGGAAAGCTAGCTTTCCAATGTGTGCATAGTATGGGCAACATAAATATATATTATATATGCTCTAATTCTTAATTATCAGCTGCTCCTGACCTATGTATTTGAATACCTTTTCACAAAGGGAACTGCCTAAGATGTGGACTTTTACAATAAAAATGCTGCATTCTAAGCCATGGTGTCAGGTCAGTGGTTGGTTGGACTTGTTTGTCTTAAAGAGTGTGACCTCTTCTCTGCCCCCCCTTCCTTTTTTTAGCCATGGTGTCAGTCAGGGTTTGTCTTGATGGTCTGGTCCCTGGAGGTGAGTTCTTTCATTTTTGTTCAGTATCAGACATTTAACTTTAGGCAAAGACCATCATCCTTTGAGAACAATATTTACATCCTATATTTCTATAGACAAAGGAGTCTACTAGGGCATAATTAGAATCCATGTAGGATGGTTCTAGGTCTGGAGGTGAGCCACTTATGACCCTTCCACCCTTCCCTGAGGACACAAGACAAGCATAAACAGGAGTCATACCTGACTGGGTATTCAAATGTAGTAGTCTTTGCTAAAGAAAAAATGACAGACTTACATGGCAGTTGAGCCTATGACTGTGTCCGCATTCAACAATACTGTACTCACAGGAAGTGGCTAACCCTGACTTCAGACACGATGAGGTGAGCTCCGTTTTCATGTACTCATCCTGAATCCCTGTGTTTATTTATTTATTTATGTTCCTAAATGAACATCCTTCAGCAGTTCTGCCTTTTGGCAATCATTCTTTAAGTCAGAGTTCAGTCATACCTATAGATAACTGACAGAGTGTAGAAAAGAAGAGAAAGAGGCACTGTTGATAGAAAACCATGTAAAGTCATCATCAAGTCATCTGGATGAATCTTGAAGTACATTTAGCTCCCAATTCTACAAACCTTTACTGTATCAGTGCTCTAGTGTATAACCTCCAACAGGTGTAAATAGAATTAACTTTTTTCTTGTTTTGAATTGTTAACATATTAAATGTAGACTGGGAGAGTTGTTGGCAAATTTTCAGTGACGAGAAACATGTTATTATTGTCAATTTGAAATGTATTCTGTTGCTGGGGTGGGGGGAAAGCTAGCTTTCCAATGTGTGCATAGTATGGGCAACATAAATATATATTATATATGCTCTAATTCTTAATTATCAGCTGCTCCTGACCTATGTATTTGAATACCTTTTCACAAAGGGAACTGCCTAAGATGTGGACTTTTACAATAAAAATGCTGCATTCTAAGCCATGGTGTCAGGTCAGTGGTTGGTTGGACTTGTTTGTCTTAAAGAGTGTGACCTCTTCTCTGCTTCACTCCCCAACACTGCTGTCCCTTTATGTGAATTTAATTTGTGAGCAGTGTGATCATACTTTGCATGATAATGCTCCTCACAAGATATGTCATTTGGAGTGAGATACTCAAGAAAAAATGGCATAAAGGTGAAACTCAGAAATTCTGAGCCAAAACTTTTGGTGTGGTTAAGAATATGGACGCTGCTATCAGCCATCACTGGGATCCCAGCTCTCTCAGAGACCAGCTATTTCACAACTGTCAGACCAGCCTTTATAAACCTCCGTTTTTTACCAGCTATAGATTAGGTGTACTAAGGCGACCCCATGTGGTGACACCAGTACTTTGCTGCTGACTCCTCCCACTCCCATCAGATCTGCTGTCTATTTTGCTCCAGCAGTATTCGTATAAGTGTTAATCGTGGCTAGCGCGATGTTTGTTTCATTGCTAAAGAGTAACTGAATTGCAAACCTTTCTTTAAACCACAGGTTGACAATCAAAGTCTTTATTGAAAAATCTCACCTATTAGATTGTTTCCATGTCAAAGAACCCGTCTATGTACCCACCCCCTCAAATTAAAAATACAGGGAGCCATGCTCCAGGAAGCTTATCATGCCTTCTGGAAATCCTCTGAAATCCTCAGGAGAACTGTTACCATAATCCTTTACAAACACTGCTGCCCTAACCTTCTTCTAACTGCGACTCTTTGGACCCCTCCTATCTTCCTGCATCCAATTTACTATAACATCTATTTCTCACCTTCCAGACACATAAAAATATTAGTTTTCACTACGGTTTTGTTTTTCATCTCACTCGATGCCCTTATTTTTAGCCACCACCCCTTTTTAAAAGTCTCAATACTATTCTGACTTGTAGCAATGATTTTTGTCTCTAATGAAGGTCAAATTAAGTTTAACCAAGTGATGTGGTCATTGGGGATTATGTCAAAAATTGCTATCTCCATGCCTTGTCATTATGGATTTTTGTTAAACGTGTAGAAGAAAGGGAGAATGACCTAGACAGATAGATCTGCTATGTATTTTTAAAGCTCGTTAAGTTGCCAACAGTCACAAAGCCAGTTAATGGCACACATGGGACAGCCGCTCTTCCTACTGCCCCTCACAGTGTTTTAGGATTTGGAAGTCACATCCTGGGTTACCTTATCTTCCTGGGCATGCTTTAAGATCTGCCAAACATGAAGATGCCTTGTTTCTTTAGTCTTGACTTCCCTTTGATCAATTGCAATGAGACAACTTTTAAAATATGCAGCAAGAGAGAAAAGTTGATGGATTTTACATTTATCTTCTTCTCTATCTCATCACTTTTCAGTGTTACTCACTGCTTTCAGAATTCTGTTTGAAAGAACGGATCTCCAGGAATCTGGAAAGTTTTCTAGACCCACTTGTCCCAAAATAAAAAAAAAAGTCACTGGACCAAGAGTAGAGACTAAGTCACCAGTACTTTGCTGCTGACTCCTCCCACCCCTAGTTTACTCCAGCAGTATTCGTATAAGTGTTAATCGTGGCTAGCGCGATGTTTGTTTCATTGCTAAAGAGTAACTGAATTGCAAACCTTTCTTTAAACCACAGGTTGACAATCAAAGTCTTTATTGAAAAATCTCACCTATTAGATTGTTTCCATGTCAAAGAACCCGTCTATGTACCCACCCCCTCAAATTAAAAATACAGGGAGCCATGCTCCAGGAAGCTTATCATGCCTTCTGGAAATCCTCTGAAATCCTCAGGAGAACTGTTACCATAATCCTTTACAAACACTGCTGCCCTAACCTTCTTCTAACTGCGACTCTTTGGACCCCTCCTATCTTCCTGCATCCAATTTACTATAACATCTATTTCTCACCTTCCAGACACATAAAAATATTAGTTTTCACTACGGTTTTGTTTTTCATCTCACTCGATGCCCTTATTTTTAGCCACCACCCCTTTTTAAAAGTCTCAATACTATTCTGACTTGTAGCAATGATTTTTGTCTCTAATGAAGGTCAAATTAAGTTTAACCAAGTGATGTGGTCATTGGGGATTATGTCAAAAATTGCTATCTCCATGCCTTGTCATTATGGATTTTTGTTAAACGTGTAGAAGAAAGGGAGAATGACCTAGACAGATAGATCTGCTATGTATTTTTAAAGCTCGTTAAGTTGCCAACAGTCACAAAGCCAGTTAATGGCACACATGGGACAGCCGCTCTTCCTACTGCCCCTCACAGTGTTTTAGGATTTGGAAGTCACATCCTGGGTTACCTTATCTTCCTGGGCATGCTTTAAGATCTGCCAAACATGAAGATGCCTTGTTTCTTTAGTCTTGACTTCCCTTTGATCAATTGCAATGAGACAACTTTTAAAATATGCAGCAAGAGAGAAAAGTTGATGGATTTTACATTTATCTTCTTCTCTATCTCATCACTTTTCAGTGTTACTCACTGCTTTCAGAATTCTGTTTGAAAGAACGGATCTCCAGGAATCTGGAAAGTTTTCTAGACCCACTTGTCCCAAAATAAAAAAAAAAGTCACTGGACCAAGAGTAGAGACTAAGTCACACATGAATATTTTCCAAATGTTCCTGTCCTGGGGGACTCAGCCTTTCACGTGAATGAAAGAGTTTAGTCCCTTCTCCTGACATGTCTTACTTCGATCACTCCTGTGCTATTAGGGTATGGTGTTACTGCTTACCACCTACCATTCAGACTCTCCTGAACTCTGCCATGTCTTCATGCTGTTATCTTGACACATCTGTCCTAGTTCATCCTTGAGTATTCCCTAAAATAGTGCTAGAATATTCCTAGAGTATTTCAATATTCCTAGAATACCTTTGTCTATTCAACATACTTAAGAGTCACTTATTAAAGATTCTGCCTGGTACATGAAGTCTTTCCAGTATGACGAAAGCACAATAAGCTATTTTTCTTTTTATTTCTTCCAGTACTTGATGTGATTTTTGAATAATCTAATCCTAATATTTATCTCAGCTAAGTACTTAAATTCATCTAATCCTCTTAGTAAACACATTTTAAATGAACAATTCTGTGACAAGAATATGATAGAAATAATTTACTATCCATTTGCATCTTAAATCAGGTTGTTTATCTGCCATCTACCTCCCTGCTATTAACAACTTGACTCATAGGTTTTTTTCTATTACTTGTAATTTTTATGGATCTGGAAATAAGTGTCTCATCAAAGAAGTTTTGATTAAACATCTATAACTGCAATGCAATATAAAGATTTCAGTAAATGCACACTGCAAGCCTCATACAGGGCACTATGAGTGTAGGACAAGATACACTTAGGACATGATTTTCTTCAAATACCCATAATGTGATAGAGGAGTCAGATAAAGATACAAGTAACTATAATGAAGCTGCACAAAATAGTTGTAGGTAGAAGAAACTATTCTAATTGTGGGTGAAACCAGAAAAATTTTCCCCTGTAATATAAAGCATCCCACTGTGTTTGAGAAGGACCAATTACTGCTTTAAAACTTTCTTCTGGCTACTAATAAAAGCCTTGTAGAAAATTTGATAATTACGAAAATGCACAAAGAAGAAAATATTATCCTTTATCCACTAGCAAGAGTTGACCACTGAAAGCATCACTTACCTTTTCCTGCGTTTTCACTATTCTGTATGTATTTAAACAGATAGGTGATGATAGATAAATACAGTAGGTACATAGAGAAAGGCATAGGTAAAAATATACTATAGATATGTTTTATAGCCTGATTTTTCATACAATTACATATCTGCGTATAACAAACATTTTCTGGCATTCTATTATACAGTTATAATTCATTCACCCAGTCCCTATTCTGTTTATTTTTGTTGTTATAAATAATTCTAAAATCAGTATCTACATATATCTCAGGTACTATATATATTTCCTGGTATTTCCATAGAACAAATACCTAAAAGTGGTTTTGCTGAATAAAAAGGCATAAACATTTAGCAAAGTCTGAGCAGAAACCAGATGGTACACTCACAGATAAAGTGAAGAAAAATGCGTGGAAGGGTTATTTGTAAGCATGTGGGCAAGGTTAAGATCCACCAATAAAAAGACGCCAAGGTACCATGGGTCTAACAACAGTAGAAATCCATTACCATCTTAATGAGTGTCCTACTGTCACTGTATCAAATTACCACAAGCTTAGGGACTTAGAACAGCACAAATTCATCCTCCTGTCTGAACGGTAGAAGTCTCACTGGCTAAAAGAGAAAGGTCTTCTAAGATGAGTTCTTGCTGGATGCTCTAAGGGCCAATATGCTGTTTGCTTTTCAAGTTTCTAGAGGCTTCCTGCACTTCTTGGCCAGTGGCCCTCTTCCATTTTGATAAATTTTGCAATCAAATAAAGATTTCAGTAAATGCACACTGCAAGCCTCATACAGGGCACTATGAGTGTAGGACAAGATACACTTAGGACATGATTTTCTTCAAATACCCATAATGTGATAGAGGAGTCAGATAAAGATACAAGTAACTATAATGAAGCTGCACAAAATAGTTGTAGGTAGAAGAAACTATTCTAATTGTGGGTGAAACCAGAAAAATTTTCCCCTGTAATATAAAGCATCCCACTGTGTTTGAGAAGGACCAATTACTGCTTTAAAACTTTCTTCTGGCTACTAATAAAAGCCTTGTAGAAAATTTGATAATTACGAAAATGCACAAAGAAGAAAATATTATCCTTTATCCACTAGCAAGAGTTGACCACTGAAAGCATCACTTACCTTTTCCTGCTTTTTCACTATTCTTTATGTATTTAAACAGATAGGTGATGATAGATAAATACAGTAGGTACATAGAGAAAGGCATAGGTAAAAATATACTATAGATATGTTTTATAGCCTGATTTTTCATACAATTACATATCTGCGTATAACAAACATTTTCTGGCATTCTATTATACAGTTATAATTCATTCACCCAGTCCCTATTCTGTTTATTTTTGTTGTTATAAATAATTCTAAAATCAGTATCTACATATATCTCAGGTACTATATATATTTCCTGGTATTTCCATAGAACAAATACCTAAAAGTGGTTTTGCTGAATAAAAAGGCATAAACATTTAGCAAAGTCTGAGCAGAAACCAGATGGTACACTCACAGATAAAGTGAAGAAAAATGCGTGGAAGGGTTATTTGTAAGCATGTGGGCAAGGTTAAGATCCACCAATAAAAAGACGCCAAGGTACCATGGGTCTAACAACAGTAGAAATCCATTACCATCTTAATGAGTGTCCTACTGTCACTGTATCAAATTACCACAAGCTTAGGGACTTAGAACAGCACAAATTCATCCTCCTGTCTGAACGGTAGAAGTCTCACTGGCTAAAAGAGAAAGGTCTTCTAAGATGAGTTCTTGCTGGATGCTCTAAGGGCCAATATGCTGTTTGCTTTTCAAGTTTCTAGAGGCTTCCTGCACTTCTTGGCCAGTGGCCCTCTTCCATCTTCAAAGCCAGCAACCACATCAGTCCAACCTGTTTCCTTCCTTGTATTTCCTATTCTGTTCTAAACTCTCACTGGCAAGAACCACTGAGATTACCCTAGGCTCACCCACATAATCCTGGATAATCTATCCACCTCCAGATCCTTAATGACATCTGCAAAATACCCTTTTTACCAAATAAGATACATTCCTAGGTCCTGAGGATTAGAACATAAGCGTCCTTGGCAGACAATTATTCTGCCTATCATACCTCTCTATTTCTAAAAAAGTACAAAAGGAAGAATCTGTAATGAGACCTGGAACATGCAGTAGAACAAAAGTCAACAAGAACAGTGGCTTTACACAGATGATCCAATTACTGACAAACAGTGGTCAGAGAGGAAGGCTGAGGATAATTACCCAGAATTCTTGCATCTTCTTCATCATGCAGGCCACTGTTTTATCCACTGGTCAAACCAAATGGATAGTGGAAGGCAAGGAAACACACCCAGAAAGTGTGGGCCAGAGAGGTCTGCCTCATGGGGCAACTGCATAGTGTGTAGGGTAGAAAATCAATCTAGAGAAATGGATGGAAATTATCCAGAAAAATCATTCCTCAAATTAGCACATGTGTTATAGCCTCTTGTTGCACCTTAGTCATCATAATTCTCTGAAGATACAGTGGAAATTTAGGTCATTTCAATGGATTCCTATTCCATGAAAAAAGTAATCTTTAAAAGGAATCACAGTGGAATTCTAGAGACCCATCTATTTTATACCATATATTCTATTCAGCACAAATAACTTTCCAACTGGCTTTACAACCTTCAAGCAAGCACCTTCGGAAAACCGCTTTCTGGGAGTTAATGTGGGTTAATACAGCCCACCCTTCAGGCAGTGCTTTTCAAGATTGAGGTTCCATGCCATTACCATCTTAATGAGTGTCCTACTGTCACTGTATCAAATTACCACAAGCTTAGGGACTTAGAACAGCACAAATTCATCCTCCTGTCTGAACGGTAGAAGTCTCACTGGCTAAAAGAGAAAGGTCTTCTAAGATGAGTTCTTGCTGGATGCTCTAAGGGCCAATATGCTGTTTGCTTTTCAAGTTTCTAGAGGCTTCCTGCACTTCTTGGCCAGTGGCCCTCTTCCATCTTCAAAGCCAGCAACCACATCAGTCCAACCTGTTTCCTTCCTTGTATTTCCTATTCTGTTCTAAACTCTCACTGGCAAGAACCACTGAGATTACCCTAGGCTCACCCACATAATCCTGGATAATCTATCCACCTCCAGATCCTTAATGACATCTGCAAAATACCCTTTTTACCAAATAAGATACATTCCTAGGTCCTGAGGATTAGAACATAAGCGTCCTTGGCAGACAATTATTCTGCCTATCATACCTCTCTATTTCTAAAAAAGTACAAAAGGAAGAATCTGTAATGAGACCTGGAACATGCAGTAGAACAAAAGTCAACAAGAACAGTGGCTTTACACAGATGATCCAATTACTGACAAACAGTGGTCAGAGAGGAAGGCTGAGGATAATTACCCAGAATTCTTGCATCTTCTTCATCATGCAGGCCACTGTTTTATCCACTGGTCAAACCAAATGGATAGTGGAAGGCAAGGAAACACACCCAGAAAGTGTGGGCCAGAGAGGTCTGCCTCATGGGGCAACTGCATAGTGTGTAGGGTAGAAAATCAATCTAGAGAAATGGATGGAAATTATCCAGAAAAATCATTCCTCAAATTAGCACATGTGTTATAGCCTCTTGTTGCACCTTAGTCATCATAATTCTCTGAAGATACAGTGGAAATTTAGGTCATTTCAATGGATTCCTATTCCATGAAAAAAGTAATCTTTAAAAGGAATCACAGTGGAATTCTAGAGACCCATCTATTTTATACCATATATTCTATTCAGCACAAATAACTTTCCAACTGGCTTTACAACCTTCAAGCAAGCACCTTCGGAAAACCGCTTTCTGGGAGTTAATGTGGGTTAATAGCCATGGCCCCCTGGTGAGCCCCATGGCAAGGATGCCACGTCAGGCAGTGATTTGCAGTCCAAAGCAGCCTAGAGCAGTTTTAGCAAAGACTGGACCTTTTGATCCAGTATTTCTCATTTGCTATTGCTCAGTTTAGAAACAGACAAGGCTTCTGAGTCAGTGGGAACCCAATGGTACAATTCTATATTGGGATCAAGGCTAAAAAAAGCAAAATCAGAGTCCTGTTTCTATAAACAAAATGACTATAGAACAATCAAAACCTAATTGCCAAAACTTAACGAAAGTGATTATAGCTGAACCGTTTGGAAAACAGATAAATTCAACAGGCACTTTGAGTCCAGTGTCTAGCCATGTACAAGACTATGATTTTCTCACTGAAGAGAGTTCCCACTCCTTTGTCGGGAGAGTCAAATTGAGAAGTAAATCTTTGTTAGGCCCAGATTTGAACCCTGCTGAACAGAAGATTGCTTCCCAGGTGATGCTAATGGTAAAGAACCCACCTGTCAGTTCAGGAGGTGAGGTTTCATCCCTCCTCTCCTGCATTGATAGGTGTAAGAGACAAGGGTTCTCTCCCTGGGTTGGGGAGACACCCTGGAGGAGGCCATGGCAATCTACTCCAGTATCCTTGCCTGGAAAAGCCCATGGACAGAAGAGGCTGGTGGGCTAAAGGCCATGGGTGGCAAAGAGCTGGACACGACTGAAGCAACTTAGCATGTGCACTTGAACAGAAGATTGGGCAATTCTACGTGGTACTTAAATGTAGTTTTCTACTTCTAAACCTTTACTATCTCCTCCCTATCACTCTTTGCTTTTTCCCAAAAGAGTTGAGATCTTTGTAAGGTAATGAAGACTCAATTCAGTAAATGAAGTGAGCACCCACCATCATATGCAAAATACTGTACTATGCTCTGGAGCTATCATGGCACAGGCCTTGTCCCTACAGAGTGTACAGTATAATGCCCCAAAGTATTAAATTTGAAATTCAGTAGGTGGTGAGACTTATTTATGCTAACTAATGATTCTGATTACAAAATTCTTAGCCCTTCACAGATCCTTTATATGAGAAGTTGCCATGGAGCACAGATTTTTTTCCCTATTCCATGAAAAAGTAATCTTTAAAAGGAATCACAGTGGAATTCTAGACCCACAAATAACTTCCCAAAAATTTTGGCTTTACAACCTTCAAGCAAGCACCTTCGGAAAACCGCTTTCTGGGAGTTAATGTGGGTTAATAGCCATGGCCCCCTGGTGAGCCCCATGGCAAGGATGCCACGTCAGGCAGTGATTTGCAGTCCAAAGCAGCCTAGAGCAGTTTTAGCAAAGACTGGACCTTTTGATCCAGTATTTCTCATTTGCTATTGCTCAGTTTAGAAACAGACAAGGCTTCTGAGTCAGTGGGAACCCAATGGTACAATTCTATATTGGGATCAAGGCTAAAAAAAGCAAAATCAGAGTCCTGTTTCTATAAACAAAATGACTATAGAACAATCAAAACCTAATTGCCAAAACTTAACGAAAGTGATTATAGCTGAACCGTTTGGAAAACAGATAAATTCAACAGGCACTTTGAGTCCAGTGTCTAGCCATGTACAAGACTATGATTTTCTCACTGAAGAGAGTTCCCACTCCTTTGTCGGGAGAGTCAAATTGAGAAGTAAATCTTTGTTAGGCCCAGATTTGAACCCTGCTGAACAGAAGATTGCTTCCCAGGTGATGCTAATGGTAAAGAACCCACCTGTCAGTTCAGGAGGTGAGGTTTCATCCCTCCTCTCCTGCATTGATAGGTGTAAGAGACAAGGGTTCTCTCCCTGGGTTGGGGAGACACCCTGGAGGAGGCCATGGCAATCTACTCCAGTATCCTTGCCTGGAAAAGCCCATGGACAGAAGAGGCTGGTGGGCTAAAGGCCATGGGTGGCAAAGAGCTGGACACGACTGAAGCAACTTAGCATGTGCACTTGAACAGAAGATTGGGCAATTCTACGTGGTACTTAAATGTAGTTTTCTACTTCTAAACCTTTACTATCTCCTCCCTATCACTCTTTGCTTTTTTCCCAAAAAGAGTTGAGATCTTTGTAAGGTAATGAAGACTCAATTCAGTAAATGAAGTGAGCACCCACCATCATATGCAAAATACTGTACTATGCTCTGGAGCTATCATGGCACAGGCCTTGTCCCTACAGAGTGTACAGTATAATGCCCCAAAGTATTAAATTTGAAATTCAGTAGGTGGTGAGACTTATTTATGCATAACTAATGATTCTGATTACAAAATTCTTAGCCCTTCACAGATCCTTTATATGAGAAGTTGCCATGGAGCACAGTAAAAGGATCTTGACAGAAAATGAAATCAGTTTTATTCCATCTCTGTTCTTCACAACTAACAAGCATTGCAACCTCAGGGGAGGAAAAATAGGCTCAAATTTTTCTAATGAGAGATATGAACTGCATAAACTCCAAAGTTTACCCCTTATGTAATATATAAGCTATGTATGAAATTTCACATAAATGTCACCAGTTACCATGTTTCCTTTGGAAAAGAATGAAGAGAATGGATATAACTTCTAAGTATCAGGAGACCTGTTATTATGTTTGTTTACATTTGTAAGAGTTCACTTTACAAGATGCAGTTCTTAGACTGGTCACAAGATTTTGCTATACAACTGAATGTAGAAAAAAATAACAATTTAGCAGTTGGAAAGTATTTCTACCAAGATTAGTTAACAGAATAACCCAATCATGAAAATATACCTATTTGTATTTCCATATCCACACAGTAGCCTTCATTTCTTAGCTTGGGATTATGGACCCTAACCACAGGAGGAAGCCCTTACTGCTATTTACCCTGTGCTATATACATTTGTCAACCAAGACTTAGGCACACAAAACTTGTCTTTGTGTCATGTGACCTGTAATACCAGTTTTCATTATTCAGGGTCACAGCACCCGTAGTCTTATTTCTCTCTACTAGAGTCATATGACCCTCGAGCTGTGCCAAGATCTTAGTCACTACGAATGTCAGCTTTCAGAGAGAGCTCTCCAAGGAAAATCAAGTCTTCTGTCACACATCCCAGAATGAACCATGAAAGTCACCTATGTTCAAAGCAAATCACGACCTGTAACTTTTCTGGGATTCTAACACTGGGTCCTTCAAAGTAAAATTTTGAGTAGGCCACCTAATATATTTTTAAATCAGAGAATCATAAAGATAACTTCCTAGCTTGTTAGCTAGCTAGCTAGATCAGTAAGACAGACTGATGGAGAGACAACAGACAAGTTATAAGAAAAAATGCTAAAGTATTTATGATGTTTAGCACATTGGAGATTACTATTTTTTTCCAAAGATCCTCCTCTGACTTTTCTAAAATCCTATTTTTTCACATGAATTAATCTTATAATCAGAAAAGGGATGTGTTTTTTTTTTTTTTTTTTTTTAATTTCCAAATTGCTATGATAAGATCTGGATTTTAAAAATACACTGTGGGCTTCCCCTGGTGGTCCAGTGGGTAAGGACACCGCCTTACAGTGCAAGGGGCGCCGGTTCGATCCCTGGCCTAGGAAGATCCCACGTGCCGCGGAGCAGATGGACCGATGTGTCCAATTACCGAGCCAGAGCTCTGGAGCGCATGCGCCCAGAGCCAGTGCTCTGCAACAACAGACGCCACCGCGATGGGAGGCCCACAGGAGCCAAAGAACAAAGACGGATGAAGACAGAGGAATGAAAGACCAATAGAAGTGGCCTGCCCACTTCCCTCCCTCCCCAACCCGACCCCCGCCCAAAATAAATAAATGAATAAAATAAATCTTAAAAAAAAAATACACTGTATGTAGTCAGCTTAGAAAAGAACTCTCTCAGAGAACACGGCATTCTACCTGGCAAAGGCAGACTGCAGGGGTATGTACACTATTCACATACACATAACCACATATACACATTCAAGAGAAGAAGTTTCTTCAAATTCTCATTGTTCTGAAAACCAGGAGTGCATTCACTGTCGGCTGTAGCTCACACACATTTCCTTGATCCTCTCTGCCGGGCGTCTCTGCCATCTATGTCAGACGGCATTTCAGGAAGCTATTTGAAGACAGCCCTCCCAAACCCCCACTTTCATTCTTTTCTTTTTGAAAAAATGCATGAAGTGCTCAAGAGCAGCACCAGGATAATAGCTCTGGAGATTAGAATTCTCCTTATATTTCCATCATTAGGGGAACCTGTGTGGCAATAGTCAGTCTGTGTCCCACCATCCCACAGTGTGGTATTAAATGTCCCTACAGTGACAGGACACCACAGCTGGGCCATGGTGGCCCTCCTCCAATTGGTCAGAGCAACTCTGCTGGGAGGCTGATGGAAGAATCTTGCAACATTCCTCTTCCCTAATGTGGACTGGTTAAGAATGATTAAATAGTGTACTTTGCTCTCCACAGGACCTACACAGAGAGAATGAAGTGATAGTGTTTAGAGTGCATGCTGGAAGGTACTTATTGATTTTTTTTTTAGTATTATAGAACCGTACACCTTACAAGGACTTTGAAGATCATCTACTTCATGCAGTGAGGCTTTCATTTAATTATTCAGTCAGTCTATTTTTTAAGCACTAACTAAGTGCAAGAGGCTCTTCATGGATCACACCCTTGTCCTGGAGAAGGGGCTTGTGTAACTCAATGAAGCTATTAGTCATGCCATGCAGGGCCACCCAAGACAGACAGGTCGTGGTGGAGAGTTCTGACAAAAAATCAGAGGGAGGAGAGGATGGCAAGCCACTTCAGTACTCTTGCTAGCAGAACTCCATGAACACAACAATATAAAAAGGCAAAAGGATATGACTCTAGAAGATGAGCTCCCTCCCCCCAGGTTGGACAGTATCCAATATGCTACTGGGGGAGAGAAGAGCACAGTTACTAATACCTTTAGAGAGAAGGAAGAAGCTGAGCCAAAGAAGAAATAGCACCCCATGTGGATTTGTGTCTGGTGGTGAATGTAAAGTCCCACGCTGTGAAGAACAGTATTGCATAGGAACCTGGAATATTAGGTCCATGAATCAAGGTAAATTGGAAGTGGTCAAGCAGCAGATAACAAGTGAACATCAAAACATATACTTCTGCTTCATTAATTACATTGAACATCAAAATTTAAGTAATCAGTGAACTAAAATGGATGGGAATGAACAAACATTATATCTCCTACAGTAGACAAGAAGCTCTTAGAAAAAAATGGAGTAGGCCTGTCAATAAAATATTTGAAAATGCAGTATATTCATTTCCAAGGCAGACCAGTCAACATTACAGTAATTCAAGGTTATGCCCCAACCATTGATGCCAAAAAAACTTAAGTTGACCAATTCTATGAAGACCTACAAGACCTTCTAGAACTAACACCAAAAAAGTTGCCCTTTTCATCATAGGGGATTGGAATGCAAAATTAGGAAGTCAAGAGACATCTGGAGTGACAAGCAAGTTTAGTCTTGAGGTACAAAATGAACCAGGGCGATGACTGACAGAGTTTTGTCAAGAGAAGGCACTGGTCATAGCACATCCTCTTCCAATAACACAAGGGATGACTCTATGTGTAGACATCACTAAGTGGTTATTATCAACATCAGATTGATTACATTCTTTGCAGCTGATGATGGAGAAACTCTACAGGGTTAGCAAAAACAAGACCTGGAACTGATTGTGACTCAGATCCTCAGCTCTTTATTGCAAAATTCAGGCTTAAATTAGAGAAAATAGGGAAAACCACTAGGTCATTCAAGTATGACCTTAATCAAATCCCTTATGATTATTCAGGAAATGTGATGAAGATTCAAGGGATTAGATCTAGTCAACAGTCGTGGTGAGAGTTCTGATGGGGAGAAATGGCAAGCCACTTCAGTACTCTTGCTAGCAGAACTCCATGAACACAACAATATAAAAAGGCAAAAGGATATGACTCTAGAAGATGAGCTCCCTCCCCCCAGGTTGGACAGTATCCAATATGCTACTGGGGGAGAGAAGAGCACAGTTACTAATACCTTTAGAGAGAAGGAAGAAGCTGAGCCAAAGAAGAAATAGCACCCCATGTGGATTTGTGTCTGGTGGTGAATGTAAAGTCCCACGCTGTGAAGAACAGTATTGCATAGGAACCTGGAATATTAGGTCCATGAATCAAGGTAAATTGGAAGTGGTCAAGCAGCAGATAACAAGTGAACATCAAAACATATACTTCTGCTTCATTAATTACATTGAACATCAAAATTTAAGTAATCAGTGAACTAAAATGGATGGGAATGAACAAACATTATATCTCCTACAGTAGACAAGAAGCTCTTAGAAAAAATGGAGTAGGCCTGTCAATAAAATATTTGAAAATGCAGTATATTCATTTCCAAGGCAGACCAGTCAACATTACAGTAATTCAAGGTTATGCCCCAACCATTGATGCCAAAAAAACTTAAGTTGACCAATTCTATGAAGACCTACAAGACCTTCTAGAACTAACACCAAAAAAGTTGCCCTTTTCATCATAGGGGATTGGAATGCAAAATTAGGAAGTCAAGAGACATCTGGAGTGACAAGCAAGTTTAGTCTTGAGGTACAAAATGAACCAGGGCGATGACTGACAGAGTTTTGTCAAGAGAAGGCACTGGTCATAGCACATCCTCTTCCAATAACACAAGGGATGACTCTATGTGTAGACATCACTAAGTGGTTATTATCAACATCAGATTGATTACATTCTTTGCAGCTGATGATGGAGAAACTCTACAGGGTTAGCAAAAACAAGACCTGGAACTGATTGTGACTCAGATCCTCAGCTCTTTATTGCAAAATTCAGGCTTAAATTAGAGAAAATAGGGAAAACCACTAGGTCATTCAAGTATGACCTTAATCAAATCCCTTATGATTATTCAGGAAATGTGATGAAGATTCAAGGGATTAGATCTAGTCAACAGAATGCTGAAAGAACTATGGACAGAGGTTCATAACATTGTACAAGAGGCAGTGACCAAGGTTATGCTCAAAATCCATCAAGCTACCCATCAGCAGTACATGAACCAAGAACTTCCAGATATACAAACTGCATTAAAAAAGACAGAGGAACCAGATATCTGTTGGATCATGGAAAAAGCAGGAGAATTCTAGAAAAATATCTACTTCTGCTTCATTAACTACATTGAAGCCGTGCGTTTGGATCACAGGAAACTGTGAATTATTCTTAAAGACAGGGAAATACCACACCACCATCTTGTCTCCTGAAAAACCTGTATACAGGACAAGAAGCAACAATGACAACCTTACATAGGACAATGGACTGGTTCAAAATTGGAGAAGGAGTATGATAATGTCATATATTGTCACCCTGCTTATTTAACTTACATGCAAATTACATCATGTGAAATGTTGGGCTGCATGAATCACAAGCTGGAATCAAGGTTGCCAGGAGAAATATCAATAACTTCAGATATGCAGGTGAAGCCACTCTAAAGGCAGAATTTGAAGAGGAACAAAGATGAGAGTTAAGGAGGAGGGTGCAAAAGCTGACTTAAAACCCAATATTCAAAAAAATAAGATCATGGCACCCAGTGCCATCACTTTATGGCAAATAGAAGGGGAAAAAGTGGAAGCAGTGACAGATTTTATCTTCTTGGGCTCCAAAATCATTGCAGATGGTGACTGCAGCCACAAAATTAAAAGATACTCTCTTTGGAAGGAGAGCTATGACAAACCTAGATGGCATATTCAAAAAACAGAGACATCGCTCTGCCAACAAAGGTGTGTATAGTTAGAGCTATGGCTTTCCCAGTAGTCATATATGGGTGTGAGAATTGGACCATAAAGTAGGCTAAGTGCCAAAAACGTGACTGATATCTTCGAACAGTGGTGCTATAGAAACCTCTTGACAGTCTCTTGAACAGCAAGGAGATCAAACCCATCAGTCATAAAGAAAATCAACTCTGAATATTCTTTGGAAGGACAGATGCTGAAACTGAAGCTCTAATACTTTGACTACCTGATGCAAAGAGCAAACTCACTGGAAAAGGCCCTGCTGCTGGGAAAGTGTGAAGGCAGGAGGAAAAGGGGACAAAAGAGGATGAGATAGTTGGATGGTGTCACAGAGTCAATGGACATGAGTTTGAGCAAGCTCTGGGAGGTGGTGAAGGCCAGGAAAGGCTGGTGTGCTGTAGTCCATGGGGCTGCAAAAAGAGGTATGAGATAGTTTGGACTTGCGTAGTTTTCCCAGAAACTGAGTACTTAGCCATTAACTACATTGAAGCGTTTGGATCACAGGAAACTGTGAATTATTCTTAAAGACAGGGAAATACCACACCACCATCTTGTCTCCTGAAAAACCTGTATACAGGACAAGAAGCAACAATGACAACCTTACATAGGACAATGGACTGGTTCAAAATTGGAGAAGGAGTATGATAATGTCATATATTGTCACCCTGCTTATTTAACTTACATGCAAATTACATCATGTGAAATGTTGGGCTGCATGAATCACAAGCTGGAATCAAGGTTGCCAGGAGAAATATCAATAACTTCAGATATGCAGGTGAAGCCACTCTAAAGGCAGAATTTGAAGAGGAACAAAGATGAGAGTTAAGGAGGAGGGTGCAAAAGCTGACTTAAAACCCAATATTCAAAAAAATAAGATCATGGCACCCAGTGCCATCACTTTATGGCAAATAGAAGGGGAAAAAGTGGAAGCAGTGACAGATTTTATCTTCTTGGGCTCCAAAATCATTGCAGATGGTGACTGCAGCCACAAAATTAAAAGATACTCTCTTTGGAAGGAGAGCTATGACAAACCTAGATGGCATATTCAAAAAACAGAGACATCGCTCTGCCAACAAAGGTGTGTATAGTTAGAGCTATGGCTTTCCCAGTAGTCATATATGGGTGTGAGAATTGGACCATAAAGTAGGCTAAGTGCCAAAAACGTGACTGATATCTTCGAACAGTGGTGCTATAGAAACCTCTTGACAGTCTCTTGAACAGCAAGGAGATCAAACCCATCAGTCATAAAGAAAATCAACTCTGAATATTCTTTGGAAGGACAGATGCTGAAACTGAAGCTCTAATACTTTGACTACCTGATGCAAAGAGCAAACTCACTGGAAAAGGCCCTGCTGCTGGGAAAGTGTGAAGGCAGGAGGAAAAGGGGACAAAAGAGGATGAGATAGTTGGATGGTGTCACAGAGTCAATGGACATGAGTTTGAGCAAGCTCTGGGAGGTGGTGAAGGCCAGGGAAGGCTGGTGTGCTGTAGTCCATGGGGCTGCAAAGAGTTGCAGGTGACTTAGCAGCTGAACCTACACAAGTGCTAGAGATGACGTTTCATGCTCAGGACAAATAATAAAGTCACAGAGACTCGTTTTTATTTTTAGTAAAAATATTATTCCCTTATTTAGTAAATATTTCTGAGTACCTGCTGTATATGAGACACTGTGAGGCATTCAGTCTAGTACAGTAAACCTATAGCAAAGAATGTAGAGATCTATATACAGTGTATATTTGTCCAAATTTCAACTGCTAGCCCCTAAAATTATTTGCCTGCAAGCATTTGGTTTGGTTATTAGTGTTACTTTTGCTGTCTACACAGTAGGTTACAAGGGTCAGGAAATTAATGTCTTCCCTTCCAATCACCTGCCTTCCCCTCAGCTGCTTTCAACTGTTAACTGATGTGAGCTGTTGATGGTATGGGCTAACTCTGAGGCACAGATTTTACATGGCTTCCCAGAATGCCTGAGCACATTAAAGTTCATTTACCCAGAGTGGTCATGCACTTGGGCTCTTCACTGACTCCCTCCCTGCCCTGTTTCACTCCCTTACGCTGTCTCCAGTTTTCAAACATCACCTGCAAATTATCTGCACTTGAGTATTCCCTCTCTCAGGCTATCCTTCCATAGAAAACAAGGCTAAAATAAAGTCAGGATGCCTATTCTTAAGGAATATAAAGTGTAGTAACACAATCCGGCCAGAAAATGGGCAATGGCGATGCAGTGTGATGAATTCTTGATCAGGAAAGTGATTATGCACTCTGCAAGAACATAGGGGGATCTTAATGAGAGAGAGAAGGCTTATAAGAGAAGGCTTATTTTTCCTTTATGATTCTGAATGGAGGAAGAAGGATAAAAATTGTGTTGCTGTTGCTGTTCAGACACTAAGTTGTATCTGACTCTGTGGCCCCAAGGACTGCAGTACACGGTGAAGGCTTCCATGTCCTTCACTGTCTCCCAGAGCTTGCTCAAACTCACGCCCATTGAGTCAGTGATGCCATCCAACCATCTCATCCTCTGCCATCCCCTTCTCCTTCTGCTTTCTATTTTTCCCAGCATCGGGGTCTTTCCCAATGATAAAATAAAATAAAAGTTATATAAAGTGAAACTTTGAGGCAGGAGAAAAATACCTTTTAAAAATCTTAGAAATGAAAGAAAACACAGCCTGCTTAGCTAGTGATCTACAAACAGGGTCCAGTGGTTGGAGCTTAGAATGAAGTGAGTAGTTGGATAGAAAAGAAGCAATCGATTTAAAGAGATGCTAGGATGACCTTGCACCTGCTGGTAAGAAGAGCAGACTTTATCCTGAGGGCAGTAGAATGGCATTGGCAGGCTTGAAGTAAGCAAGGAAGTGATATGATTGGATCTGACTTCACAAAATCACTGAGACTGCATTGTGAAAAATGGATTGGAGGGGTTATAACCTGCAGTGGGGACACCTGTTAGGAAGCTGCTACACCAACCAATTCAGAAGGGTGGAGGGTAAGACTGTTTTGAACCATGGAGATAGGTAGAATGTGCTGTATTTTTAAGGTATTAAGGAAGCAGAAGTTAGAAAACTGTGATTTATTAGACATGGTCTGTAACAACAACAGTTCTGTTTCTTGCTCGTGTACACAGATGGAGATTGGAAAATCATTGCAATAGTAAAACAAATGGAAAATTTCAGTTTAGGATCAGTTAGAGTTTTTGTGGAGAAACCTTTGCATATTTTTTTTTGCATATTTTAACATTAGAAACAATATTAAAAAGGGCTAATGGTAAGGAATTCTCAATAAAACACATCTGGAATCTATTGTATGCACTGAGTAGTTTATCAAATATCTTCAAGACTCAGTTTATTCATCTTAAAATGAGGACATTTTACAATGAGATAACTCATGAAATGGATTTAGCAGAAAGCTTGGTCTATAGCTATTTTTCAATTATTATTGAGAAATAATGACTTACATGTAACAGTAGTATTAACGTCCAAGTGGTGATTATATAGTAGATACTTGGATCTAAGATACTTAGATTCAAGCCAAGAAGAGCAAACATGAGCCAAAAGTATAGTCTAAATTACTAGAATATAAAACGGTACATGAAAATTAGGGAATGGATAAGATACCTGAGGAAACGTGTTTAGAATTAAAAAAAGAAAAAGAGTAACCATGACTTAAAATAAAAGTAAATTCTTACAAGGAGGCCCTGAAGGACACAGGAAGAAAGGTGCCATGTCTCAGCAACCTCAACCCCTCTAAAGCTCAGTGTGATACAAGGAGAGTTTCATGAACAGATCAGATTCTACACAAAGGTTAACTCGACTTAGGATTGAGAAGTTTCCACTGAATTTAGCTGCAAAGAAGTCAACAGTGATTTTATCAACAACAACTTCAGCTGAGTGGAGGTGGCAGAAGTCAGATTGGAGTTGTTTGAAGCACAAATGGAAGGTGAAGAAATAGAGACAGCAAACTGTAGACAACTTGTTTAAGATACTGGGCTGTGGAGGGAAGGAGAGAGATAAGAAAATAGCTTCAGGAAAAGAGGTAAAGGGGAAGCTTTATCTTTTGAAGATGGGAGAGAATTTCACAGGTTTAAATACTGCCAGGAAGGAGTCCAAAAAAAGGAAAGGTTGAAGATGGAGAAACTAAATTGTATCAGAAACGACCTAGACTCTTAAGAAGACTGCAGCGGGATCTGATGCATAGACGAAGGAAAACGCCATTCACTTCATGACTGAAGAAAGAACAGCCAAAAACTGGTACTGAGCTGTGTGTGTGGTTTGTCAAAAAGATATATATCTGATGCATCGTAAGATCCAGGAAGGAGAGGGAAAGCAAGAAATATTAACGGAGATGGTGAAAAGTGACAGAATGAATCTAAATTATACAGATTCACAGACAGCAATCCAGATCTATAGAATTAGAATCTCTGAATATCTGACCCAAGATTATACTTTTAACAACATTCTGAGTAGTTTATCAAATATCTTCAAGACTCAGTTTATTCATCTTAAAATGAGGACATTTTACAATGAGATAACTCATGAAATGGATTTAGCAGAAAGCTTGGTCTATAGCTATTTTTCAATTATTATTGAGAAATAATGACTTACATGTAACAGTAGTATTAACGTCCAAGTGGTGATTATATAGTAGATACTTGGATCTAAGATACTTAGATTCAAGCCAAGAAGAGCAAACATGAGCCAAAAGTATAGTCTAAATTACTAGAATATAAAACGGTACATGAAAATTAGGGAATGGATAAGATACCTGAGGAAACGTGTTTAGAATTAAAAAAAGGAAAAGAGTAACCATGACTTAAAATAAAAGTAAATTCTTACAAGGAGGCCCTGAAGGACACAGGAAGAAAGGTGCCATGTCTCAGCAACCTCAACCCCTCTAAAGCTCAGTGTGATACAAGGAGAGTTTCATGAACAGATCAGATTCTACACAAAGGTTAACTCGACTTAGGATTGAGAAGTTTCCACTGAATTTAGCTGCAAAGAAGTCAACAGTGATTTTATCAACAACAACTTCAGCTGAGTGGAGGTGGCAGAAGTCAGATTGGAGTTGTTTGAAGCACAAATGGAAGGTGAAGAAATAGAGACAGCAAACTGTAGACAACTTGTTTAAGATACTGGGCTGTGGAGGGAAGGAGAGAGATAAGAAAATAGCTTCAGGAAAAGAGGTAAAGGGGAAGCTTTATCTTTTGAAGATGGGAGAGAATTTCACAGGTTTAAATACTGCCAGGAAGGAGTCCAAAAAAAGGAAAGGTTGAAGATGGAGAAACTAAATTGTATCAGAAACGACCTAGACTCTTAAGAAGACTGCAGCGGGATCTGATGCATAGACGAAGGAAAACGCCATTCACTTCATGACTGAAGAAAGAACAGCCAAAAACTGGTACTGAGCTGTGTGTGTGGTTTGTCAAAAAGATATATATCTGATGCATCGTAAGATCCAGGAAGGAGAGGGAAAGCAAGAAATATTAACGGAGATGGTGAAAAGTGACAGAATGAATCTAAATTATACAGATTCACAGACAGCAATCCAGATCTATAGAATTAGAATCTCTGAATATCTGACCCAAGATTATACTTTTAACAACATTCTAAGTAATTTTTATGAGATATAAGTATTTTCTGATTCATGCAGAAGCATTTGGGGAGCAGTGACTTAGCTGGTATCAAAGAATAGGTTAAAGAAAGAGATGAAACAAAAGCCCATGGAGATGAGAGGAAAGAGATGCCGGCAAGAGAAAAGTCCAGGTTACTGGCATTGACTGGAGGTCAAAGGTCATGAGAATGGATAAGACCTCAAGTTATGTTGTTGGATGAGTGATCTATATAAACACTGAAGAAACTAAGTTTTTCAGGACTTAGAGCGAGAAGCAAGGCTGTAACTCAGATGCCTAATACTCCAGTAAAAGATGGGGAATGATAGGAAGATGTGTAAATGCCACCAGTGAGTAGAAGTAAACAGTGACATAACTGAAAGTCAGCCTTCTCAGATGATTTTATTATTAAACTTAATTTAAAAAAAAATTTGTTTATTTATTTATTTTGGCAGGTGGGGTGGGGAGGGGTGGGCAGGGGTGGGGTGAGGTGGGGTGGGGTGGGAGGGAGGGGGGCGGGCCACTTCTATTGGTCTTTCATGTATCTATTTTATCCATCTTTGTTCTCTGGCCCGTGTGGGCCTCCCATCGCATTGGCCTCTGTTGTCGCAGAGCACCGGCTCTGGGCGTACACAGTCCAGAGCTCCAGCTCGGTAATTGGACACATTGGTCCAGCCGCTCTGCGACACGTGGGATCTTCCCAGGCCAGGGATCGAATAGGCACCCCCTGCACTGCAAGGCGGTATCCTTACCCACTGGGCCACCAGGGAAGCCCTCTTTAACTTAATTTTTATATAGTTTACGAAGGTGTAAATGCCCGGAATGCTTTCTCAGAAGCATACACACACACACACACACACACGCACACACACACACATTCAGGATGCTGTAACAAAATACTGTAAACTAGATGGCTAATAAACAATAATAATTTATTTTTCATAGTGTTGGAGTCTGTGAAATCCAAGACCAAGGTGCTGGCAGATTTGGTGTCTGGTGAGAGCCCACTTCTTGATTCAAAGATGTCCATTGCTACACTTTGTCCTCACATGGTGGAAGGGGATAAGGGAGCTCTTGGGGCTCCTTTTAAGGGCACTAATTCCATCCATTCTTAGAACCTAGTCATCTCCCAAATATCCCCACACCCAAAGACCGTCATGCTGGAGACTGGTTTTCAAAGTATGGATTCTGGACGCACACAGACTCCAGTCTATGGTGGTCAGTCACCTGTCTCTCAGCTAGAATCCGACCATGGGTGAATTATAACAGACCAAGCTCCACTGCTGCTCTAAAAGCAGCTTTGAGGTGTCTAAACTCTTCATAGTCTCCTATAAGGGCTCTGTGAGTCATTGGATAATTATCATATAATGTTATTTTGCAAACAAGGAAATTATACTCTAGGGGTACCTGATATTGAGAGATTTTTAGGGATTCTGTAAATCCTTTAAATCTGTGTGTATTTTTTTTTTTTTTCAAACCAAAGCAAAAGAGAACATTCAGGATACAAAATTTGAGAGAAATGCTGGGTGGTCATGTTCTTTCTGTCTCTCCCTGTCCTATCTACTAACATTTCTCTCCAAAGTAACGGCACCAATTTAGACTCTCACCAGAAAGAGTATGAGAGAATAATGTTTTTCATATTTCTGCTGATACATATTACCTTCAATTTTTAACATTTTTTTCTAGTCTATTGGGTGTGAAATTGTACTGCTTTATAACTGCTTTGTAACTGCATTTCTTTTATATTCATGAATCTCAGAATCTTTCCTTATCTTTATGATCATGCAAATCCGTCTTATAGATTAGCTATTCATATCCATCACACATTTTTCTTCCTATCTCTCCTTCTTTTTGATTTTATTAATTAGTAGGCTTTGTTTTTGTGTGATTTGCACAGTTAGCCTTTGTTATAGATGGATAGACATTGTATCTTCTCTCAGTTTGCCCACTGTGTTTTTAAGCTTTATGTTGTCTGTGGCATACAGAATTAATTCATTGTAATTAAGTTCCTGTATTTTCTTTTCAGCAAGTTTTCCCTAAACAGTGGATAAAAACTATATTTGTATATTTTTGTTAACAGTTCTGTACTTTTAATTATCTTTAAATTGTTTATTCCTATTGGAATTTATTTTTAATGTGATTTAAATGATTTAATTCATATGGTGACCTACTTAATCCAATGAAATTATTCACTAACCAATTATTTCCCACATTAAAGTATGTGTTATTCTGTTTATGATGTTTAAGATGTGGAAGCAACCTAAATGTCCATTGACAGTGGAATGAATAAAGAAGATGGGTACATATATACAATGGAATATTACTCAGCCATCAAAAAGAATCAAATCATGTCATTGGAAGCAACATGGATGGACCTAGAGATGGTCAAACCAAATGAAGTAAGTAAGACAGAGAAAGAGAAATATCATATGTTATCCCTTGTATGTGGAATCTAAAAAGAAATGACACGAATGAACTAATGTACAAACCAGAGACAGATTTACAGACTTAAGAGAATGAACTTACTATTACCAGCGGGTAAGGATCATAGGAAGGGATAGTTTGGGAGCTTGAGATTGACATGTACACACTGCTGTATTTAAAATGGATAACCAACAAGGACCTACTGTATAGCACAGAAAGCTCCGCTCAATGTTGTGTGGCAGTCTGAACTGGAGAGGAGTTTAGGGTAGAAAGGATACATGGGTATATATGGCTGAGTCCATTTGTTATCCACCTGAAACTATCACAGCATTTCTAATTGACTGTATTCAAATATAAAATAAAAAGTGAAAAAACAGGTATATACGGCTTCTGCCACAAAATATAAATGCATATTTATTTTCAGAATCTGTATCTGATCCATTCACTTATAGGTCTATTACAAAAATTTATAAAGGATATGTAAATATAGAATCTGCACTTCTGCATTTATGGTAATAATATATACTTGAAGGTAGCCATTAAGAGACTATTTCAAACATCATACACCCATGTAATGTGTCACTATACAGCCACTAAAGTAAAGATGAAGATCTAAGTTGACTGACATTTTAAAAATCCTTAATATATTGCTATGTGGGAAAAGCATTCTGTAAGATTGTATCTATTTATAGAAAAAAGTCATAAAATTGCATTTTGTACTTACAGTCTGTATGTAAAGAAGGCATACACATGTGTGTCCATATATACACAGATATATTGCCTCATTTTTTTATATTTGTATATTTTTGTTAACAGTTCTGTACTTTTAATTATCTTTAAATTGTTTATTCCTATTGGAATTTATTTTTAATGTGATTTAAATGATTTAATTCATATGGTGACCTACTTAATCCAATGAAATTATTCACTAACCAATTATTTCCCACATTAAAGTATGTGTTATTCTGTTTATGATGTTTAAGATGTGGAAGCAACCTAAATGTCCATTGACAGTGGAATGAATAAAGAAGATGGGTACATATATACAATGGAATATTACTCAGCCATCAAAAAGAATCAAATCATGTCATTGGAAGCAACATGGATGGACCTAGAGATGGTCAAACCAAATGAAGTAAGTAAGACAGAGAAAGAGAAATATCATATGTTATCCCTTGTATGTGGAATCTAAAAAGAAATGACACGAATGAACTAATGTACAAACCAGAGACAGATTTACAGACTTAAGAGAATGAACTTACTATTACCAGCGGGTAAGGATCATAGGAAGGGATAGTTTGGGAGCTTGAGATTGACATGTACACACTGCTGTATTTAAAATGGATAACCAACAAGGACCTACTGTATAGCACAGAAAGCTCCGCTCAATGTTGTGTGGCAGTCTGAACTGGAGAGGAGTTTAGGGTAGAAAGGATACATGGGTATATATGGCTGAGTCCATTTGTTATCCACCTGAAACTATCACAGCATTTCTAATTGACTGTATTCAAATATAAAATAAAAAGTGAAAAAACAGGTATATACGGCTTCTGCCACAAAATATAAATGCATATTTATTTTCAGAATCTGTATCTGATCCATTCACTTATAGGTCTATTACAAAAATTTATAAAGGATATGTAAATATAGAATCTGCACTTCTGCATTTATGGTAATAATATATACTTGAAGGTAGCCATTAAGAGACTATTTCAAACATCATACACCCATGTAATGTGTCACTATACAGCCACTAAAGTAAAGATGAAGATCTAAGTTGACTGACATTTTAAAAATCCTTAATATATTGCTATGTGGGAAAAGCATTCTGTAAGATTGTATCTATTTATAGAAAAAAGTCATAAAATTGCATTTTGTACTTACAGTCTGTATGTAAAGAAGGCATACACATGTGTGTCCATATATACACAGATATATTGCCTCAAACATAAATATTTAAAAAATACGTAAGGGTTTACACTAAATTCTAAAGAATGCTGATCTCAGCATGTCATGTTTAGGGTATGAGGAGGAAAGAGAGGGAAGGGCATTCAGGAGAGAGGAAGAGGGGCTAAGTTGGGCAGGCGGTTAGATGGAAGGGAGGAGGAACAGTTGGAAGGGAAATGTTTACTCTTTTTATCTGTGTGTATGGTTTTAAATTTAGACAATATGCATGGTTTACTTGATTTTTTTTTTTGACCTCTTCTGTTGGTCTTTCATTTATTTATTTCCATCCGTCTTTGTTCTTTGGCCTGTGTGGGCCTCCCATTGCAGTGGCCTCTGTTGCTGCAGATCACTGGCTCTGGGCGCATGTGCCCCAGAGCTCCGGCTCAGTAATTGGACACATCGGTCCAGCCGCTCCGCGGCACATGGGATCTTCCCAGGCCAGGTACTGAACCGGCGCCCCTTGTACTGCAAGGTGGTGTCCTTACCCACTAGACTACCAGGAAAGCCATGGTTTACTTTTATTATCAGAAAATTGGGAACCATTTATACTGCAAGATGTGCACATATCAGTTTCCATAATCATATCCGCATCTAGAACTTCAGAGTTAATCGGGTATTATCAAGGAAAAACAAAACCATAAGTTTTTTCCTCTCAGAAGTTAATAGAACATGTAGAAATGCATTAGCTGTATTAATCTGGAGAACTGCACTGAAAGGTATGGGAGATGCTATACAAGCTGGTGTGGTTAGAAAATCCTACCTGATGAATGACATGTGTAGAAGCCTGAACCGAGCAGGGGAAGGAGCACCACCTGGTAGCCCAGGGGTCTGGCCCGTGCCCGTGTCACTTTGCAGTAAGAAGCAGAACTTTCAGACAATGCACTAAATTCTTATTTATCTTCTCAATAACTTCTCAAATGAGAGACTATTATCCCCATTTTAAAAATCCTTAATATATTGCTATGTGGGAAAAGCATTCTGTAAGATTGTATCTATTTATAGAAAAAAGTCATAAAATTGCATTTTGTACTTACAGTCTGTATGTAAAGAAGGCATACACATGTGTGTCCATATATACACAGATATATTGCCTCAAACATAAATATTTAAAAAATACGTAAGGGTTTACACTAAATTCTAAAGAATGCTGATCTCAGCATGTCATGTTTAGGGTATGAGGAGGAAAGAGAGGGAAGGGCATTCAGGAGAGAGGAAGAGGGGCTAAGTTGGGCAGGCGGTTAGATGGAAGGGAGGAGGAACAGTTGGAAGGGAAATGTTTACTCTTTTTATCTGTGTGTATGGTTTTAAATTTAGACAATATGCATGGTTTACTTGATTTTTTTTTTTGACCTCTTCTGTTGGTCTTTCATTTATTTATTTCCATCCGTCTTTGTTCTTTGGCCTGTGTGGGCCTCCCATTGCAGTGGCCTCTGTTGCTGCAGATCACTGGCTCTGGGCGCATGTGCCCCAGAGCTCCGGCTCAGTAATTGGACACATCGGTCCAGCCGCTCCGCGGCACATGGGATCTTCCCAGGCCAGGTACTGAACCGGCGCCCCTTGTACTGCAAGGTGGTGTCCTTACCCACTAGACTACCAGGAAAGCCATGGTTTACTTTTATTATCAGAAAATTGGGAACCATTTATACTGCAAGATGTGCACATATCAGTTTCCATAATCATATCCGCATCTAGAACTTCAGAGTTAATCGGGTATTATCAAGGAAAAACAAAACCATAAGTTTTTTCCTCTCAGAAGTTAATAGAACATGTAGAAATGCATTAGCTGTATTAATCTGGAGAACTGCACTGAAAGGTATGGGAGATGCTATACAAGCTGGTGTGGTTAGAAAATCCTACCTGATGAATGACATGTGTGTAGAAGCCTGAACCGAGCAGGGGAAGGAGCACCACCTGGTAGCCCAGGGGTCTGGCCCGTGCCCGTGTCACTTTGCAGTAAGAAGCAGAACTTTCAGACAATGCACTAAATTCTTATTTATCTTCTCAATAACTTCTCAAATGAGAGACTATTATCCCCATTTTAAGAAACATACCAGGTAATCTGTCTATCCCCCAGAGACAGGACGGACACCCTCCCGACCCTAAATTCAGTTGGTTGTAGAAGGTGACAACACACACACACACCAGCAGGTGCACAGTTGGTACTGCCATACATGGGAAAGCCCTCTTTAGTGTCCACATCTACTGAAGTGTGCCACTGCCTGATACTTAGTGAAAGGCTGCTAGTCAAAGTCCATTTGTATCATTTTCCCTGATCAGTCCTCTGCCCTATAACAAGGCACCCATTTGTGCCCCACCTCTCAGAAAATATTTACGGAATCTAAATAGAAAATTCAGAGATGACCATCTCCCTGAAATAACCTTGTTTAAGAATAACCTTGAACAATACACTTGTCTTCTCTGAGGCTCATTCTCTTCTGCAAGATAGAGATGATAATGCCTCAGAGTGGAAGGGGAGATGTATGAAATAATATATAAAAGCAAACAGAAAGCTTCAGCTGTAATACACATATTAGAGAAATGCTAATATTATTACTATGATAATGTTGTTCGTGCAGCACAATGAAAGCATATTATTCAGTAAGGTCCTCCTCTGACCTTCAGTCTTTTTAAGGCTAGATGTGACTAGAAGATTCATTTACACATAACTATTAATATAACATTTAAAACTGCATTTTAATGTGCTCTGTAAATACCAACAAAACTGCCAGAGTGAATATAATGTATTCCCTTGGGAAAACAGAATTCTAAGAGAAAATCTGAAAGTTCAGGATTAAGTTCTCTGTGAGAAATACATCTTTTCTACTAATTTCCATTGGCTTCCTGCCTGCCCCATCTCCGCCCTGCCCCCGACAAATAAATTGTATTTGTTTCTTCAATATGTCTTCTCTATCCACAGAGAACTGGAAAACTATGATATTTTTTAATGTAGACACGTTTTACTACTCAGAAATTGAGATAAAAGAAAAGGAGAATCTATCAGAGGTGGCAAAAGAGAAATGTTTAGTGATAAAGCATCTATCTGAGCATGTACACTGGACACACCAGATATCCTGCAACTGTCAAACCAAATTCAAGCATGATTAGAATAAAGCTGCTCTATGTCAGGCCCTTGCTTAAATAAAGCTGACAAGTTCTGACAGAATTTCTGTTTGGTGTGAATGAATGACTGAGCAAGCAGCATTGAAGTGATTTCTGAAATAGCTTTTTGTGAAGGCAACACTAAAAATCCAGAACTGTTCTGCTCTACACCGTCTGCAGACAACACTTTGGAAATGAAAAGCACTATTCGTTTCCAAAAGCCACACTTTTAACAGACTCTGTTGGTGTGGTCTCGCTCCTGTCATCTTTCACTTCTGCTGAACGTGGTCTTTGATTAGCTGTGGGTACAACACTGCCGTTTTCACAACTCCGAGGGAAAGTCAGGCTCAAAGGGCCACTGCACTCTGCTCTCCAAGGTCTGGTCATTCTCTCCACTTGCTCATTTCCCAGCGGAGCAGCTCACCTTCCCAGAGGCAGTCGTGTGCCTTCTCAGAAAAGAGAAAGTTTCACTGCAATTAGAGGAGCTCTTGATCCAGAGTCTACTGAGAACTAACAGTATGACTTGACTATGCCCTCTGCTTTCTCCTTGGGTCATTTCACTTTTTATAAAATAGCAGTAACACTTTCAACAATATTAGATCCATACACTTTAGGCACTATGATAGACATCAGAAATGTATAAGATGCACTCTGCCTCTAAATCCTTTACAGTCCAGTAACTATTTACTGAGAAATTAGAGATGATGTGAAATAATACCTAAAACATAAAGCATTATATCAATGCAAGAATTCACCAGAATATTTATTCTATACCTATTCATCTATTTATACACATGTATAATGCAGATATGAGAAGAAGAAAAAAATACACAGAGGGACAATGGTTAGAAAAATTTGTAACTATTAACCATCTTTGGTGTAATTATATGTAATATTCGATTCTGTACTTACTGTAATTTTCTATGATAAATTTTTAATGTAGACACGTTTTACTACTCAGAAATTGAGATAAAAGAAAAGGAGAATCTATCAGAGGTGGCAAAAGAGAAATGTTTAGTGATAAAGCATCTATCTGAGCATGTACACTGGACACACCAGATATCCTGCAACTGTCAAACCAAATTCAAGCATGATTAGAATAAAGCTGCTCTATGTCAGGCCCTTGCTTAAATAAAGCTGACAAGTTCTGACAGAATTTCTGTTTGGTGTGAATGAATGACTGAGCAAGCAGCATTGAAGTGATTTCTGAAATAGCTTTTTGTGAAGGCAACACTAAAAATCCAGAACTGTTCTGCTCTACACCGTCTGCAGACAACACTTTGGAAATGAAAAGCACTATTCGTTTCCAAAAGCCACACTTTTAACAGACTCTGTTGGTGTGGTCTCGCTCCTGTCATCTTTCACTTCTGCTGAACGTGGTCTTTGATTAGCTGTGGGTACAACACTGCCGTTTTCACAACTCCGAGGGAAAGTCAGGCTCAAAGGGCCACTGCACTCTGCTCTCCAAGGTCTGGTCATTCTCTCCACTTGCTCATTTCCCAGCGGAGCAGCTCACCTTCCCAGAGGCAGTCGTGTGCCTTCTCAGAAAAGAGAAAGTTTCACTGCAATTAGAGGAGCTCTTGATCCAGAGTCTACTGAGAACTAACAGTATGACTTGACTATGCCCTCTGCTTTCTCCTTGGGTCATTTCACTTTTTATAAAATAGCAGTAACACTTTCAACAATATTAGATCCATACACATTAGGCACTATGATAGACATCAGAAATGTATAAGATGCACTCTGCCTCTAAATCCTTTACAGTCCAGTAACTATTTACTGAGAAATTAGAGATGATGTGAAATAATACCTAAAACATAAAGCATTATATCAATGCAAGAATTCACCAGAATATTTATTCTATACCTATTCATCTATTTATACACATGTATAATGCAGATATGAGAAGAAGAAAAAAATACACAGAGGGACAATGGTTAGAAAAAATTTGTAACTATTAACCATCTTTGGTGTAATTATATGTAATATTCGATTCTGTACTTACTGTATTTTTCAAGAGGAATATGTGTTACTTGCTTTATAAAATAAATGCTATTTCATCTGTATTCACAAAAGAATGGACATTTACACAAGGATGCAATTTGGTAATTTCCCTCATTATCTGATGCCCATATTCCCTAACTAACACAAATATGACCTATCTCCTTTCTTGCAAAGTACTTTCCTATAAGGGGAGGGTAAAGGAAATGAGACAGGGATGTGACACAAATTTTGAAAATAGCTTTGAAAATTCTAGGAGTTCAGTGATAAGGTAAAGGAAAATCAGACCTGGTGACGAATGTTGAATGAAGGAGGATAGCTGTCAGGCTCATAAACGTTATAAGTGCTTATATCCATGCCCACCACATAACAAGTGCTCAGAACAATCTTTGCTGCAGCAAGGTAAGGATGAGCTTCTGGGCCCAAGTTCTGTCTATGACACAGTAGTCATGAGATTCTATTTTCAAAGTCTTAGTTATCAAGAAAATGGAAAGACAAGCCACAGACTGAGAAAAAATATTGGCAAAAGATGCATCGTAAAGACAAAACACACTGCTAGCCCGAATACACAAAGAACCCTTAAAGCTCAACAAGGCAGGGGCATAGAGGGAGTAACATGGAAACCTATACTATCATATGTGAAAAAAATAGCTATTGTCATTGTGTTGTGGGAGTAGGGTATCCTGCAAGGGTGCTGTGCGACAGCCTGGAGGGGTGGGGTGGGGGGAACTAGGAGGGGGGTAGAGGAGGGATGGGGGCCAGGGATATACATATGACTAATCTACAATTATACATATCTGTAAACAGCAAAACACTGTAAAAGTAAAAAGTAAAATAATAGTAATAATAATAAAAAACCTCAACAAGGCAATAAGCAACCAATCATAAAATGAGACAAAGACCTGAACAGACACCTCATCAGAGAAGATTTGCAGATGCCAAATAAGCCCCTGAAAAGATACTACACCTCAGATATCATCAGGGAAACACAAAACAACAGTGATACCACTAGGTACCTGCTAGAATGGACATAAATCTAGAACCCTGACCACATCACATGCTGGTTGAAAAGCAGAATAATGGGAAGTCTCATTCATCACAGGTGAAAATACAAAATGGTACAGCTACTTTGGAAGACAGTATGGTAGTTTCCTACAAAAATAAACATGCTGTTTCTATATGATCATGCTCTTTCAGTATTACCCAAAGGAGCTGAAAACTTAAATCCACACAAAAACCTGCTGTATATGGATGTTTATAGCAACTTTATTTGTAATGACCAAAAGTTGGAAGCAACCAAGATGTCCTTCAGTGGACTAATGGATGAATGAACTGTGGTACACACAGATAATGACATATTATTCAGTGCTAAAAAAAAAAAAAAAAAAAAAGAAATGAGCTTTCAAGCCAAGAAAAGACATGGAGGAAACTTAAATGCATATTCTCACCAGGTAAAAGAAATCACTGAAAACATTTCCTCCTGCATTATTTCAACTATAGGATACTCTGGAAAATACAAATCTTGAGTTACTGAAAGATCAGTAGGGTTAGTAAAAAGGGATTGTGGTCTATGGGAAGGATAAAGAGGCAGAGCACAGAGGATTTTTAAAGCAGCGAAACTAGTCTAGTACTGTAATAATAGTTACATATCTTCACACATTTGCCTCAACTCACAGAACGTACAAGACCAAGAGTGAACCCTAAACTCTGGACTTTGGGCGATTATTATGTGCCAATGCAGGTCCATCAGTTATAATAACTGGACCAACCTGGTGGGAGCATGGCTAACGAGCAAGGTTCTGCATATGTGGGAGGACAGAGGATATGATATGGGAACACTCTGTGCCTTCCTCTCAATTTGGCTGTAAATCTAAAACTGCGCTAAAAATTGTCTTAAAAAAAGTCTCAGTTAATAAAAAACCTAGTTTTGAAGATTCAAGTCTTTTCATAGAAATACTCTGTAGAAAAAGCCCTTGAACTGAATATGAACAAGTGTCCATCTCTGTTCCCTTCATAAAATGCCTTCCCAGTCAGTTGGGGATCAGGCAAAGGCAAAACACCTAAACAATCATTTAACTGTACCAAGATATATTGTATCAGCTATCTAATGCTGTGCCAACAATCCTCCCCACTCTCAAATTACTAGTTTAAAATAACAACATTTTAAAGTCTCATGACTCAATTGGTTGTTGGTGAGCCTGCAGTCCTCACAGGCTGTTTTTCAGGAGTTCCTTGTTATATGGGCTTTTCTATGGGCTTCCCTAGTGGCTCAGTGGGTAAAGAATCTACCTGCAATGCAGGAAACATAGAAGTGTGGGTCTGATCCCTGGGTAAGGAAGATCCCCTGGAGAATGGCATGGCAACCCACTGTGGTATTTTTGCCTGGAGAATCCTACAGGCTGAGGAGCCTGAAGAGCAGACGCGACCACGCACATACGCATACTGTATCAGCTATCTATTGCTATGTATCCAATTTTCCTCTAAAATCAGTAATTTAAAATAACAAACTGCTGAAATCTCAAGGGTTGATTGGTTGCTGGTAAGCTGCAGTCCTCCCAGGCTATTTTTCAGAGGTCTTAGTTCCTCATCATGTGGGCTTTTCTGCAGGGCTGCATAGAACATGGCATCTGGCTTCCTCCAGTGAAAGTGACCCAAGAGAAAAAGCAGAAGTCCCAGTGATTTATAGCTCATCTGAGAGCCCTATATCATTAATTTTGCTTCATTCTGGTTGTTAGAAGGAAACACTAAGTCAGACCAATTCAAGGGAGTAATATCAAAGAATTTGATGACATTTCTTGAAATCATCACAGATTGGCTCAATTCTGAGGGTGAAGGGGGAGTTAGGATGATAGTTCTGGCTCTGGGAGTAAGTAGCTGTCCCTCTCCCCTCCCCCTGCCAGGGCCAGGATCAGTGATGATTCTGACTCAGTACTGTTGAAAAATATGACCCAAATGGTAAGTAAGCCTCTGCGATGCTCTGGTGAGTACTGAGATGAATTTAAGAGTCCACAAAGACCAGTTTTCATTTTCTTGGGTGGTTTCACTAACACTCATGCAACCCCCAAAATATGGTGAGACTGTCTTTCAGTCCTTCACTTGTTCATTTTAATCCTTCCCAACTGTTGTTGTTGTTGTTTTTTTCCAAATGCCCCAGAGGAAATTAAAATTGTACCTAAGAGGAGACATCTTCCCAGATTAAACACTTGTGAAGGCTTTAGCTCCTATGCTCATTGCTAGGAGGGAATCTAGATCATCTAAAGGAGAAAACAAATGCCTTTTTTTTCTCATTCTCTTTCCTCCCTTTTCCCTTCCCTCCTTCCTTCTTTCTCTTAATATGTGAAAGCATTCACAATAGAAACTATTATTTTAATCAAGTCTCCTTGCAACATTTACACATCAAATGACCAAGCAAGATTTCTGCCTTCTTGTAGTTAAAAAAGAAAAAAAATCTAGCTAAGAATCATATTATTACTATTCCCATCTTATGATTGCAAAGCACTTCAAAGCTTAGAAATAACTTCCCATATGTGATTTTATTTCAGATGTCTGAAGAACCTGTGGGGAAGGTAAAATAAGTATTAACCCTTCCATTGCATATATAAATGGGGACACACCGATGTTGGGTATGAACTTAAGTCATGTAACTGCCGCCTTAGAGATAGTTTAGAGTTAGTTTGATAGTTTAGAGGAGATTAGTGCTGAATGGGGGGGTGGGGGGTGGGGAGGTGAACAGAGACAGAATGGAAGCTGGAAATAAGGAGCTCTCATCACCCCACACAGGCCCCAGATGGATCCAGTCCACCAAAGAAACCAGGTCTCAGAGGCCACACAGCTAACTCTCAAAGTCAACACAACACTCTTTGAAACAAGATGACAGAGCTATTAATATGATTTTTTGGCTGGGTGAGTCATAGCACTATGGAAAATTCTGAGCCTTAAAACTTGCATTTCTTCCTGGGTTTTCTCCTCTACTTTTTGGAAAAATAGTTCTTGACTACAGTTAAAAGTAATGCCAAATAAAAATAAATTAGTTAGAAAACCCTTGTCTAAATTAGTCTATGAATTTATCCCACTGATTCTCAAACTTGAGAAAGCATCAGGTACACCTGAAAGGTTCTTTAAGACCTAAGAGAGATGGCAGGAGATGCCCTGCACCAGGCACTGTGGCTCAGTGGCTGTGGGGGTGGAGCCCCATAACATGCGCTTTCTGGCTGGGTTGATTCTCTCTTTGAGACCCCACCCATGGACTGCAGTCCTCCAGGATCCTCTGTCTATGGACTTCTCCAGGAAAAATGCTGGAGTGGGTAACTATTCTCTTCTCCTGGGAATCTTCCAGACCCAGGGATCAAACCCAGGTCTCCCCCATTGCAGGCAGATTCTTTACCATGTGAGCCACCAGGGAAGTCCAGTGGATGGGAAAACCTTATTATTTCATCACTAGGTCTAAAACTTACCACATTGGTAATGACTTTAGTCCTAAAAGCCCTAAAGAGACACAAAATGGAAAGACTGGGTAATACAATAGACTTCTTAACATCCATTACCATGAATACATACATGAATTAAGCAAACAGGGGTCTCCTGCACTTTCAGAAGATTCTTTACCATCTGAGCCACTAGGGAAGCCCTAGTGTTAGGATAAAGATGTCAAGGTATCAGTCTGCTGTTGCTTAGCCTCTCAGTGTCTACCAACACCTAACAACAAATCAGTAACTGTCACTCAGTGAGGTGAACCAGGCAGAAAATGTAGCCAAGTGATGTGCTCAAAAACCCAGGAGGCATCATTGCCTTAGTGGGTACAACGTTTTGCCATAAGCTCCAATACACATAACTGTCAGTCATGGACACTGGTATCACAAAGGCTCATTAGCGTCTGTACCATTTGGTGGATAGACTCTAGGTCTGGTGTTGGTCACTGCCTCTCTCAAAAGTGACTGTCATTCCAGTGTTCTTAGGTAACTGGCTGTGTAGTATCTGCGTGAAGTATAAAGCAACTGCAATACCCAAACAGGCCTATTAGGCACTGGGCCTTCTTTATGCTAGAATTTATAAGGCCACCAATTTTTCTTTAATTGGTTCAGGGATTTTCCTCTGTTAGTCCTTATGTTTCCTAAAATCTTTATTTGGGGGATGAGTCCCTCTAAGTTGCCAGTCCTAGTTACTCAGATACTGAAAAATTTTATCTAAGGAAGTCTGTCTTCCCAACCAGAATAATGTCATAGATACCATAGTACCAGCAGTGGTCATGTAGTATCTAGTGTTTCTAAGTTTCTGCCTGACTACTGGAGACAAATTGTAGGGAGGGTAGACAAACCCGACTCGGCAGGAGATTAAACTGGCTCGTGTGGGGAACCCCATAACATGCGCTTTCTGGCTGGGTTGATTCTCTTGAGACCCCACCCATGGACTGCAGTCCTCCAGGATCCTCTGTCTATGGACTTCCAGGAAAAATGCTGGAGTGGGTAACTATTCTTTTCCCTGGGAATCTTCCAGACCCAGGGATCAAACCCAGGTCTCCCCCATTGCAGGCAGATTCTTTACCATGTGAGCCACCAGGGAAGTCCAGTGGATGGGAAAACCTTATTATTTCATCACTAGGTCTAAAACTTACCACATTGGTAATGACTTTAGTCCTAAAAGCCCTAAAGAGACACAAAATGGAAAGACTGGGTAATACAATAGACTTCTTAACATCCATTACCATGAATACATACATGAATTAAGCAAACAGGGGTCTCCTGCACTTTCAGAAGATTCTTTACCATCTGAGCCACTAGGGAAGCCCTAGTGTTAGGATAAAGATGTCAAGGTATCAGTCTGCTGTTGCTTAGCCTCTCAGTGTCTACCAACACCTAACAACAAATCAGTAACTGTCACTCAGTGAGGTGAACCAGGCAGAAAATGTAGCCAAGTGATGTGCTCAAAAACCCAGGAGGCATCATTGCCTTAGTGGGTACAACGTTTTGCCATAAGCTCCAATACACATAACTGTCAGTCATGGACACTGGTATCACAAAGGCTCATTAGCGTCTGTACCATTTGGTGGATAGACTCTAGGTCTGGTGTTGGTCACTGCCTCTCTCAAAAGTGACTGTCATTCCAGTGTTCTTAGGTAACTGGCTGTGTAGTATCTGCGTGAAGTATAAAGCAACTGCAATACCCAAACAGGCCTATTAGGCACTGGGCCTTCTTTATGCTAGAATTTATAAGGCCACCAATTTTTCTTTAATTGGTTCAGGGATTTTCCTCTGTTAGTCCTTATGTTTCCTAAAATCTTTATTTGGGGGATGAGTCCCTCTAAGTTGCCAGTCCTAGTTACTCAGATACTGAAAAATTTTATCTAAGGAAGTCTGTCTTCCCAACCAGAATAATGTCATAGATACCATAGTACCAGCAGTGGTCATGTAGTATCTAGTGTTTCTAAGTTTCTGCCTGACTACTGGAGACAAATTGTAGGGAGGGTAGACAGCCTTAAAGCAACACAGTAAACTTATGTTGTGAGAAAGTCATGAAAAAGCAAGTTGGTTTTGATCATCTGAACATACTAGAAGGCTTATGAGGGTGTGAGCAGGTGTACCACTGTGTACTAATACCTTCAATCAGTGCAGTGGACTCAGACTGTTATGTCTGGTGGGGCAAGCACAAGAGGGACTGCTGCCACAGTGGCCTTGCAGTAGTCCAGAAAGAGGAAGCATGTAGTGAGGAAGACTTTCACAGGTCACATGGCTTCTATACGCTGATATTTTTTAAGCAGCTCTGCCTCACGACCACATTGATCAGTGCTGTGAATTTCTCCTACTCTTACTCTTCTAGCACCTTACATGTCTTCACAGTGACACATGACTAGACAGAAGAAGATTGATCGGCTCCTGGATAGGCAATCTTCCTACTACCACTGTTGTAATCATGGTACTACCTCAATGAGAACAATCTTCATGATCAATGATGAGAACATCCTTAACAAGTCTATTGCCTTTTTAAATTTTGGCTATGTCACTTGGCATGTGGGATCTTCATCACTTGACCAGGAATGGAACCTGAGCCCCTTGTATTGGAAATTCAGAATCTTAAGCACTGGACGGCCAAGGAAGACTAAATTCTGCAATATATTTAGTATTAGCAGTTCCTGATTGTGTACTGACCTAAGGGTTTCACCCAGAAATTTAATCAGCATACTATTAAAGCTTTTTCCAAACTTGGTTGAAGCAATTTTTTTTTTAATCATATCCATGGGTAATTCCCAGAAGTAGAAGGTAAAAAGTTGTGACAGCCTTGGCTGCTGTAAAATTCTCAACACATATTGACCAGTGAAGAAGGCCTCCAGCCCTCCCTAGGTAATCTCAGCCTCTAACCTAGTCTTGTGTGCTCCTGAAGAGGGTGAAATCTAGGAGAGGTGGCATCAAAGATACTGCATCAATACAGTCCAAACAGCACAGACCTCAGCCAGGGGCTTGAGACCCTCCTCGCTGCCTATCTGTCCACACAAAGGGCACAACTTTTTTGTTAAATTTTATCTAAGGAAGTCTGTCTTCCCAACCAGAATAATGTCATAGATACCATAGTACCAGCAGTGGTCATGTAGTATCTAGTGTTTCTAAGTTTCTGCCTGACTACTGGAGACAAATTGTAGGGAGGGTAGACAGCCTTAAAGCAACACAGTAAACTTATGTTGTGAGAAAGTCATGAAAAAGCAAGTTGGTTTTGATCATCTGAACATACTAGAAGGCTTATGAGGGTGTGAGCAGGTGTACCACTGTGTACTAATACCTTCAATCAGTGCAGTGGACTCAGACTGTTATGTCTGGTGGGGCAAGCACAAGAGGGACTGCTGCCACAGTGGCCTTGCAGTAGTCCAGAAAGAGGAAGCATGTAGTGAGGAAGACTTTCACAGGTCACATGGCTTCTATACGCTGATATTTTTTAAGCAGCTCTGCCTCACGACCACATTGATCAGTGCTGTGAATTTCTCCTACTCTTACTCTTCTAGCACCTTACATGTCTTCACAGTGACACATGACTAGACAGAAGAAGATTGATCGGCTCCTGGATAGGCAATCTTCCTACTACCACTGTTGTAATCATGGTACTACCTCAATGAGAACAATCTTCATGATCAATGATGAGAACATCCTTAACAAGTCTATTGCCTTTTTAAATTTTGGCTATGTCACTTGGCATGTGGGATCTTCATCACTTGACCAGGAATGGAACCTGAGCCCCTTGTATTGGAAATTCAGAATCTTAAGCACTGGACGGCCAAGGAAGACTAAATTCTGCAATATATTTAGTATTAGCAGTTCCTGATTGTGTACTGACCTAAGGGTTTCACCCAGAAATTTAATCAGCATACTATTAAAGCTTTTTCCAAACTTGGTTGAAGCAATTTTTTTTTTAATCATATCCATGGGTAATTCCCAGAAGTAGAAGGTAAAAAGTTGTGACAGCCTTGGCTGCTGTAAAATTCTCAACACATATTGACCAGTGAAGAAGGCCTCCAGCCCTCCCTAGGTAATCTCAGCCTCTAACCTAGTCTTGTGTGCTCCTGAAGAGGGTGAAATCTAGGAGAGGTGGCATCAAAGATACTGCATCAATACAGTCCAAACAGCACAGACCTCAGCCAGGGGCTTGAGACCCTCCTCGCTGCCTATCTGTCCACACAAAGGGCACAACTGGTTAGTGATTCTCCTTTGCTCGTGCCCAGATCTTTAAGTTGTGTGTCCCTCTCCTGGATGGAAAGTGAGGGGTGATATCATCTGGGAGCAAATCACTTGTCTTCTCAGAGATTGATCTAAAAGCCAGATTCAGATGGCCCTACAGGATAGACTTTTAACTAGTTTTCTTTTTCACTTTCATAGACTATAGGTCACTCTTCTTGACATTTGTCCAAGATTTCCCAGTAGTTTATTTCCTAGTGGCTGTTCAGGTTTCTAGATCTTATGCCCAGGAAACAGTTCAATAGCCTGGTGGTGTTGATTGAAGAAACTGTTCAGTCTGGCCCAGGTGACTGTTTCACATCTGGGTACTCGAACATTCCACTGCCAGTGCAGGCTGGGGTTACAGTGACTCTGTGGGAAGACAGAGCTTTTCCTGAATCCTCTATGGGTGCTTACCAGAGTATAAAAGCTCCCTTTGGCCAGACCATGGCTGTATATGGATGTAAGTGGTGACTGATGTTTATATGTTTTTCCTGGGGCCCATGTCATGAAGCAAGGCAACTGTGTCCAGGGTGGCTTAGAGTACAGGGTTGATTGTTAACTACCAAAATGAATTCCATTATTTCTTATCCAGCAACTCTTGTATAACCCATTAACTGCTAACCAAATAAGTCACATTTCTATCATCTCATTAGGCTTTTGTCCAGAAATTGATCTCTCCGGATGAGGTCCAACTCTTGTACTCATATTAAAGTTCCAAACTTGGTTGAAGCAATTTTTTTTAATCATATCCATGGGTAATTCCCAGAAGTAGAAGGTAAAAGTTGTGACAGCCTTGGCTGCTGAAAATTTTTTTAACATATCCATGAGGCTCACCCAGTAGAAGGTAAAAAGTTGTGACAGCCTTGGCTGCTGTAAAATTCTCAACACATATTGACCAGTGAAGAAGGCCTCCAGCCCTCCCTAGGTAATCTCAGCCTCTAACCTAGTCTTGTGTGCTCCTGAAGAGGGTGAAATCTAGGAGAGGTGGCATCAAAGATACTGCATCAATACAGTCCAAACAGCACAGACCTCAGCCAGGGGCTTGAGACCCTCCTCGCTGCCTATCTGTCCACACAAAGGGCACAACTGGTTAGTGATTCTCCTTTGCTCGTGCCCAGATCTTTAAGTTGTGTGTCCCTCTCCTGGATGGAAAGTGAGGGGTGATATCATCTGGGAGCAAATCACTTGTCTTCTCAGAGATTGATCTAAAAGCCAGATTCAGATGGCCCTACAGGATAGACTTTTAACTAGTTTTCTTTTTCACTTTCATAGACTATAGGTCACTCTTCTTGACATTTGTCCAAGATTTCCCAGTAGTTTATTTCCTAGTGGCTGTTCAGGTTTCTAGATCTTATGCCCAGGAAACAGTTCAATAGCCTGGTGGTGTTGATTGAAGAAACTGTTCAGTCTGGCCCAGGTGACTGTTTCACATCTGGGTACTCGAACGTTCCACTGCCAGTGCAGGCTGGGGTTACAGTGACTCTGTGGGAAGACAGAGCTTTTCCTGAATCCTCTATGGGTGCTTACCAGAGTATAAAAGCTCCCTTTGGCCAGACCATGGCTGTATATGGATGTAAGTGGTGACTGATGTTTATATGTTTTTCCTGGGGCCCATGTCATGAAGCAAGGCAACTGTGTCCAGGGTGGCTTAGAGTACAGGGTTGATTGTTAACTACCAAAATGAATTCCATTATTTCTTATCCAGCAACTCTTGTATAACCCATTAACTGCTAACCAAATAAGTCACATTTCTATCATCTCATTAGGCTTTTGTCCAGAAATTGATCTCCTCCGGTGAGTAAGCAACTGTCCTTGAATACCAGCAAGTATTTCATCTCTTGACACAACTACAAGTTGAAGGAAAGCGGCCTCCATTGTAGATGGTGAGTGACAACGCCCATGCACTTGCTCTAGCTTCACAGGATCCTTCAGCGTTATCTCTAATTCTAACCACCACCATCAGTCATCTCAGGGATGATAATCCAAAGCTAGTCGTCTTGGTTGTTACCGAATGTTTCTGAAATCAAGTCCATTTTACCTACCAGGTTACCGCCCCTAACCAACCAGTCTATAGGACTCCAGTTGTCATTTTTACAAAAGAGCATTGTGCCCTTACCAGCCCAAGACTGGAAGCTAACTGACAGATGGAAATAGCAAAGAAAAGATAAGCCCAGATAGACTCACATAGTGTATTACTTACAGAGACAATGAAAATAAGATCAGCAATGGTGTAAGCTCCCCATAGATGCCATTAGAGCAAAAGGGGCCAGGTGACATGCAAATGAATTAGGGTTCAGGCTGCTTTTGAGGAGCCAGTTTCACATAGCAACAAAGTGGTTTTACGGTCTGCAGCTATACCCCAAGTTCAGACCAGGCAGAGAGCCCCCCAATCCTACCATAATTAAGGAGATGGATGGGAAACTGCCCTGTTAAAGTGTCTCTCAGGACAGGGAAATGAGTGAGAAATTGCTTTGAGACAGCTCCTCACAACACTGCTTATCGCTCCCTGTTTCTGAAGACTCACAGGGCACTCTGATAAGGCGTGTGTCACTTGTGGTTGAGCCTTACCTATATGGCCTGTGTTGTACATGGTCATCAGGGCATGGGCATAAATCATATCAAGGACAAGGGAAACCTAAGAGTTAGGAAGGTTGTTCAGCAGAAAATATTTTGCTTCGTTGCTCCTTCTGTTACTCTCAGAAACATATATTTTATTATATAACTCTTCAGATTTATTGACTAGACATTATGCTCCTTCCATTACTTTTTTTTTACTCTCATAAGTCACATTTCTATCATCTCATTAGGCTTTTGTCCAGAAATTGATCTCCTCCGGTGAGTAAGCAACTGTCCTTGAATACCAGCAAGTATTTCATCTCTTGACACAACTACAAGTTGAAGGAAAGCGGCCTCCATTGTAGATGGTGAGTGACAACGCCCATGCACTTGCTCTAGCTTCACAGGATCCTTCAGCGTTATCTCTAATTCTAACCACCACCATCAGTCATCTCAGGGATGATAATCCAAAGCTAGTCGTCTTGGTTGTTACCGAATGTTTCTGAAATCAAGTCCATTTTTACCTACCAGGTTACCGCCCCTAACCAACCAGTCTATAGGACTCCAGTTGTCATTTTTACAAAAGAGCATTGTGCCCTTACCAGCCCAAGACTGGAAGCTAACTGACAGATGGAAATAGCAAAGAAAAGATAAGCCCAGATAGACTCACATAGTGTATTACTTACAGAGACAATGAAAATAAGATCAGCAATGGTGTAAGCTCCCCATAGATGCCATTAGAGCAAAAGGGGCCAGGTGACATGCAAATGAATTAGGGTTCAGGCTGCTTTTGAGGAGCCAGTTTCACATAGCAACAAAGTGGTTTTACGGTCTGCAGCTATACCCCAAGTTCAGACCAGGCAGAGAGCCCCCCAATCCTACCATAATTAAGGAGATGGATGGGAAACTGCCCTGTTAAAGTGTCTCTCAGGACAGGGAAATGAGTGAGAAATTGCTTTGAGACAGCTCCTCACAACACTGCTTATCGCTCCCTGTTTCTGAAGACTCACAGGGCACTCTGATAAGGCGTGTGTCACTTGTGGTTGAGCCTTACCTATATGGCCTGTGTTGTACATGGTCATCAGGGCATGGGCATAAATCATATCAAGGACAAGGGAAACCTAAGAGTTAGGAAGGTTGTTCAGCAGAAAATATTTTGCTTCGTTGCTCCTTCTGTTACTCTCAGAAACATATATTTTATTATATAACTCTTCAGATTTATTGACTAGACATTATGCTCCTTCCATTACTTTAGATTTTGTTAATATAAATTCCAAGATCTTTTCTAATATCATTACTGTGTATCACATTCTCATCTAAATATTTCTAATAAAGACCATATTTATTCCTTCCTAGTGAAGCTGTTATCCTCATCTGACAGCTGAAGACAGCAGGAGAGGGCTCGCTCATGACCAGAGGGTGGGCTTACACCATAACACCCTTTAGTACGTTCTTTCCTCAATTTCAAGTAGATTTTGATTCAAGTATGTCTGATCATACAGGCTTTCTAGTTAAAATCTTCCAATAGCTTTCAGTACTCATAGCATAAAATTCTGATACTGAACATACATTTAAAGTTTCATTAGGATCTCACCCTGCCAACTGCAATCCTACCTCCCACCATTCCCCAGTCATTCACTACACTTCACCTACTATGTCTTCTTTCAGTCGCTCAAAAATGCAAAGTTCATTTTGATCTCAAAGTCTTTGCCCTGGCTCTTTTCCCTACATGGAAGAAGATTCATAAAAAGGAAAAGGCCTCAGATTTCCGTGAACCTAGTACTTTTTTAATCAATCAAGTCTCAGCTCAAATATCACTCCTGATCATCATATTCATTCAGTAGTAACCAGAGTCACTAGAAATAAGTTGATTCAGAATAGGAAGAGCCTAATTCCACATTGGCAATCAGATTATATTAATAGGTTTTCTAAGAATGGAGTAGAAGTCTAAGCTGCAAAAAAAAATGAAGGTTGCTACAATGGCTAATCAAGAAATTCATGTTGGGCCAGGGAGCGAAGATGGATGAAGATGAATAGATCAAGAACCAAGAGAGGTGACCCACCCGCCCCTCTTCCTCCCCAACCTGCCTCCCCTGCTCCCCTGCAAAAAAAAAAAAAAAGTTATAAAAAAAAAAAAGGAATTCATGTCAAATTGGGAAAGATCTCAGTAGGTGTTAAACAGTGAGTATTATTGGAGTAGAGGAAGGAAAGATTATGTATAAAGCTGCGTAGGAATAAAGGATGTCATAAGACCTAAGAACAGACAGGTTGAAAAATAGAGTAAGTGAAGAAAAACCTTGAATGTTGGCCTTAATACAGCAGATGATTTGATGTGTTACTTTTTTTTTGGAAGACAGTATGTCACTGAATACTCTTAAGACGAGGAATGATTTAGTAAAAACCGTTCCAAAGAACATGTTGCCTGATATTTGCAGAATGACATAACAGTTCTACTAATTAGACAAAATATATGACAGAAGTAGTAAATATATACATATTAATGAACCTACAACTCTGTAAGGTTTAATTTGGCTCTTCTGAAATGCTGCACACAGTAGGTAGGTCCCTTAGTGAGCATACTTTATATTAATAAGTGTTTTCAAATCAAGAACTTCTATTTCCAACAAGGACCTATGCTATGGGATGTTAGTCATTCAGTCATATCCAACTCTTTGTGACTCCATGAACCATAGCCCACCAGGCTTCTAGGTCCATGGAATTCCCCAGACGAGAATACTGGAGTGGGTTGCCATAACCTTCTCCAGGGGATCTTTCTGACCCAGGGGTTGAACCCTGGACAGGCTGAATCTTTACTGTCTGAGCCACCAGGGAAGCCCCACTGTATGGGATAGGGGACTATATTCAAAATCTTGTAAAAATCGACAGTGGAAAAGAATCTAAGAATCTGACAAAGTATATTTACTGACATCTGTCTATCTATATGAAAAAGTGAAAGTGTTTTTCTATCAGTCATGTTCCATTTTCGTGGCCCCATGGACTCTATGTAGCCTGCCAGGCTCCTCTGTCCATGGGATTCTCCAGGCAAGACTATTGTGTGTGTATGTATATGTGTGTGTGTGTGTCTCTGTGTGTGCATATAACTGAATGACTTTTCTGAATCTCTAAAATACAACATTGTATATGTCAACTACATATATGTCAACTACAAACTGGCATTTATCAATTACATTGCCAATGCCTAGACAACAAGGACATTTGCCGTCTGCCTCTGCAGAGACCAGATCCTGTGCTGTTGAGAGCTGTTGACCTTCAATACCCCCTGATGGAGGTCAGGGTTGGATAGAGGCACTATGTGCTCCAGGGAATCTGGTGCGGCAGGTTGAAAAATAGAGTAAGTGAAGAAAAACCTTGAATGTTGGCCTTAATACAGCAGATGATTTGATGTGTTACTTTTTTTTTGGAAGACAGTATGTCACTGAATACTCTTAAGACGAGGAATGATTTAGTAAAAACCGTTCCAAAGAACATGTTGCCTGATATTTGCAGAATGACATAACAGTTCTACTAATTAGACAAAATATATGACAGAAGTAGTAAATATATACATATTAATGAACCTACAACTCTGTAAGGTTTAATTTGGCTCTTCTGAAATGCTGCACACAGTAGGTAGGTCCCTTAGTGAGCATACTTTATATTAATAAGTGTTTTCAAATCAAGAACTTCTATTTCCAACAAGGACCTATGCTATGGGATGTTAGTCATTCAGTCATATCCAACTCTTTGTGACTCCATGAACCATAGCCCACCAGGCTTCTAGGTCCATGGAATTCCCCAGACGAGAATACTGGAGTGGGTTGCCATAACCTTCTCCAGGGTTCTTTCTGACCCAGGGGTTGAACCCTGGACAGGCTGAATCTTTACTGTCTGAGCCACCAGGGAAGCCCCACTGTATGGGATAGGGGACTATATTCAAAATCTTGTAAAAATCGACAGTGGAAAAGAATCTAAGAATCTGACAAAGTATATTTACTGACATCTGTCTATCTATATGAAAAAGTGAAAGTGTTTTTCTATCAGTCATGTTCCATTTTCGTGGCCCCATGGACTCTATGTAGCCTGCCAGGCTCCTCTGTCCATGGGATTCTCCAGGCAAGACTATTGTGTGTGTATGTATATGTGTGTGTGTGTGTCTCTGTGTGTGCATATAACTGAATGACTTTTCTGAATCTCTAAAATACAACATTGTATATGTCAACTACATATATGTCAACTACAAACTGGCATTTATCAATTACATTGCCAATGCCTAGACAACAAGGACATTTGCCGTCTGCCTCTGCAGAGACCAGATCCTGTGCTGTTGAGAGCTGTTGACCTTCAATACCCCCTGATGGAGGTCAGGGTTGGATAGAGGCACTATGTGCTCCAGGGAATCTGGTGCGGCAGGTCTTCAGATAGGTGGATGCTTTGGGGAACAGGTTTTATTATCTCAATCTTTGCATCTCCTCATATTTACAAAAGCACTAAATCTCCTCATAGTGACATCAGATCCTCCTGACTAAATGAAGATCTTTTGTAAAAATGACTATTTAATGATATTAAACTGGCCCTCCCTCACCAAAATCCTTAAATTTTGATCCTCCTCCTGCTGCCTCTTTGGAGCAGTCTCTCAGAGCTATCTGGGGTGCTGCTTCCCAGGCTGCAGTCCTAATTATTTCCCAAGTAAAACTTAACTCACAACTCTCAAGTTGTTCATATTTTTTAGTCAGCATAGATCATCTATTCTTTAATTTAAAAAATACATAAAAAACAAAGACTTTCTACTTCTATGTATTTTCTTAGAATTAATGTCACTTCATGGGGTCTCTTGGAAAGTTAAAATTTCAATGGCGTTTTCTCTGTTGGGGAAAATAGGAACTATTTTAATTAACTTTCAGGCATCTTTATCTGTAAATTTAAGAAGAACATTCGATATATAGTCAAAGGGTGTATCTGCAATCTGTTTTCTCAGTTAGTATTCCATTAACATTAAATAAAATACATTAAACAATTTTTCTCCACATAAACTAAGAGAGGCAAATGTGAGGTAACACATCATAAGATTCTCAAAAACCCACCATCTGTTTCATGAGGTATTCTTCAAATATCCAGTATAAAGAAGAGGTGAAGCAGGTTAAAGGAAAATGCAATGTCTTAAATTTATATAACAACAGTTAATGTGTACCTATGCCCTACCAGCACTTTACTTTTACTAAATACTGAGATAAAGTAAGGATCAAAAAATTCCTAACTACTCCAGTCCTGAAGAAAATTATTGTCTACTAGTAAAAATATTTTATAGAGTCCAGCAAGTACCATCTTCTCTATTGCTATGAAAGCATTATTCATTTTCATGCTATTTACAGCTATTTTATGATTCATGGAATGAATTGAATATATACCAAAAAAAAAAAAAAAAAAGCTCATATTAAACTAATCAAAGGAGGAAGCTGATAGGCTGGGATGATTCTGATACCTGGGCAGTCCACTAAGCAAACCAAAACCTAAGGTGGAGTCAATGCACTTGAATCTAAGAAAATGAAAGATCAACCAATCAAAAAATAATAGCTTGAGGCTTTTCCAGATAAAGCAACCGCTTCAGCTACAACTATAACTGTGCTGTGCTCAGTCATGTCCGACTCTTTCTGACTCCATGGACTGTATCTCACCAGGCTTCTCTTTCCATAGAAATTTTCCAGGTAAGAATACTGGAATGGGTAGCTATTTCCTTCTCCAGGGGATCTTCTCGACCCAGGGATTGAACCCGTGTCTCTTGTGTCTCCTGCATTGGGAGGCAGGTTCTTTACCGTTGTGCCACCTAGGAAGGTTCACTAATAGCCCATCAGCAGTTTCCTTGCTTTTCTTCTGTATACAGTCTATAAAAACCTCTCCCTCATCTCCTGTCAGGTGGTGTCGTCCTAACTATTTCCTGTTTGGCACTGGTAGATTCTGATTGATGTTTGTTCAAATAAACTTGAAAAATTTAAATTTGATCTATTAACAATGATAGCACAGACCAGTGATATACTTCAAGAGAGTCATATTCTTTCTTTTTACTCTAGACTAACCACTCGATTATGTATGCCACCTATCCCACGTGAGTAGGACACATTTAGGTAAACTGATATGGCTCCATTTTAAAATATTCCACCCTTCAAATGATGCTATGAAAACAGAAGTCAAGTTGGTACAAAGACATAGTGACTATCAAATTTAATTTTGCTTGCATTGTGTAGTTATCCTTCTGTTTTAATGAAGTTGAAAAAATAATAAATACTGTAAACTTAAATATTCATGTCATGCCTTAGGCCCTCTTACATTTTAAAATAATATTTACTACTATAATAATAAAAAGATCTATTGTTTTCTTACTATGTGATAGGTATTCTGCTTTGCATCATACATACATTTTCCTATTGAGTATCCAGAATAACCTCATGAGGTCAAAATTTGCAATAAATACATTTTTCTTGTTTAGTTCATGCTCCCTTCTTTGAAATTGCCATCTACCACATGCATAGATGGGCCTAAGTAAGATACTTACTAACATGAGAGAGTCCTATCCTTTTGGCCACAACTGAGCAGAGCACAACAGCTTCTACATTTAACCCTTTAAAGCTCCATTGCACTGCTTTCAGTAAGCACTAGAATTGCAGGGGTTTCAGCAGAGTTGCACAGTACACTCAGAGAAGATGTGGAGGGCCTTCGAGGGGTTTATCTCAGCTTTCCTAACCTCTTCCCAGCCTTTGGTAGCCACTACCTGGCAGTTGATGATAACCTAATGCACCTCAAGGGTTTACCAGGTGGTAAAGAATCTGCCTGCCAATGCAGGAGATGCAGGAGACCTGGATTCCATTTTGAAAGCCCATGGAGAAGGGCATGGCAACCCACCGCCAGTTTTCTTGGGATCTGTGCACTTTAACCTAGGAAGGTTCACTAATAGCCCATCAGCAGTTTCCTTGCTTTTCTTCTGTATACAGTCTATAAAAACCTCTCCCTCATCTCCTGTCAGGTGGTGTCGTCCTAACTATTTCCTGTTTGGCACTGGTAGATTCTGATTGATGTTTGTTCAAATAAACTTGAAAAATTTAAATTTGATCTATTAACAATGATAGCACAGACCAGTGATATACTTCAAGAGAGTCATATTCTTTCTTTTTACTCTAGACTAACCACTCGATTATGTATGCCACCTATCCCACGTGAGTAGGACACATTTAGGTAAACTGATATGGCTCCATTTTAAAATATTCCACCCTTCAAATGATGCTATGAAAACAGAAGTCAAGTTGGTACAAAGACATAGTGACTATCAAATTTAATTTTGCTTGCATTGTGTAGTTATCCTTCTGTTTTAATGAAGTTGAAAAAATAATAAATACTGTAAACTTAAATATTCATGTCATGCCTTAGGCCCTCTTACATTTTAAAATAATATTTACTACTATAATAATAAAAGATCTATTGTTTTCTTACTATGTGATAGGTATTCTGCTTTGCATCATACATACATTTTCCTATTGAGTATCCAGAATAACCTCATGAGGTCAAAATTTGCAATAAATACATTTTTCTTGTTTAGTTCATGCTCCCTTCTTTGAAATTGCCATCTACCACATGCATAGATGGGCCTAAGTAAGATACTTACTAACATGAGAGAGTCCTATCCTTTTGGCCACAACTGAGCAGAGCACAACAGCTTCTACATTTAACCCTTTAAAGCTCCATTGCACTGCTTTCAGTAAGCACTAGAATTGCAGGGGTTTCAGCAGAGTTGCACAGTACACTCAGAGAAGATGTGGAGGGCCTTCGAGGGGTTTATCTCAGCTTTCCTAACCTCTTCCCAGCCTTTGGTAGCCACTACCTGGCAGTTGATGATAACCTAATGCACCTCAAGGGTTTACCAGGTGGTAAAGAATCTGCCTGCCAATGCAGGAGATGCAGGAGACCTGGATTCCATCCCTGGGTTGGAAAGCCCATGGAGAAGGGCATGGCAACCCACCGCCAGTTTTCTTGCTTAGAGAATCTCATGGAGAACAGAGCCTGGTGGGGTTGCAAAGAGGTGGAAACCACCGAGCACACACAGTTTCTGTCTATTGTACCTTGGGAACAGTTCTTAGCGCTGCATCCCTGTTCTGCTTCAGTAAGCTGCTGCCCTGCGTGTGGAAAAGCACCTCTGGTATGGGTGGGGGTGGGGGAGGGGGACATAGCTCCCTTAGCTTTCCTGTCCTGCCTTAGTCTCTGACTAAGGAGGCAGTTTATACAAAGAAAGTTGAAGAATGAAAGCAGCTCGGTGGCTGTAGCTCCTCAGTATTCTAATGAAACCGGCCCACATAGGGCCGTACAGGCTTATTAAATGCAGATTCTTCCACATGCCTCTCTCTGGAAGGTGTCTTTTTTTTTTTTGTCTATTTTTTTTATTTTAAGGGTTTTACAGAGTTTTGTTGTTCACAGACATGTATGTTCCCAGATCAGTCATATGCATATCCCTGGTCCCCACCCCCCCAGTTCCCCCCGATTCCACCCCTCTGGAAGGTATCTTATGCTCCCCTTTCTCTACCAGAAAACAAAGCAACTTCAGTCTTTTTCCTCTTTAAAGGGGATTCAACATTTTCTAAATTTAGGTTCACATACATTTTTGTTACTGTTTTGAATCCTCAGTTCTTATATATATATATTTTTTTTTTTTTCTGTTTTTAATGATGATTTTGTAGCTTTTTTAGTTGTGTTCTTGTAGTTGTTGGCATGAGGAAAATAGTCTCTTAAAACATTTTAACATCCTAATGAAAAACAAATATTTACTATTTAGGTTTATATTTTAATTATTTTTTTGTGTGTTTCCTGAGGTATAGTTTCTGGGGCTTCCCAGGTGGTGCTAATGGTAACGAATTTGCCTGCCAATACAGGAGATGTAAGAGACTTGAGTTCCATCCCTCGGTCATGAAGATCCCCTGGAGTAGGAAGTAGCAACCTGCTCCAGTATTCTTGCCTGAAAAATTCCATGGACAGAAGAGCCTGGTGGGTTACAATCCATGGGGTTGAGCAACTGAGGCATATTTATAAGAAAGAATAGTTGCTTTTAAAGTGGTTTGTGGAAATTTTGATATAATCTCTCATTTTAAAATAGCTCATGAATTGTTTAATACATTTCTCTACTATGCATATTTTTTTCCTATCTTTCTCTTTCATAAATTTCTACAAGTAATTCATGCAGACAAAACTGCATCTACTTACTTGTATGCAGGACAGTTTTACTTATATAAGTAGTGGGACACCACTTTCAATTGCTGCTCTCATGAATTCCAAGCTACATTTCCAAGAGGCTTTTGTAATATACTATTAGTTACAGACCATGCCTGATTTTTCTGAGCTATGAGAAAAAATATCAGAAATTCTCAAAATTTTTTCTTGAAGTTCTATTTTTCAGTCAAAATAATTTCCAGGAATTCAAGAAAGAAAAATCTACGGTGTTATTAATTACCATCACTGATTAAAGTAACATTCTATAAGTTGTTCACTTCTAACATTTATGGTTAATTTCTAACACTCATGAAAATGTCATTTATTTCTGCTTTATTATACTAGGATTTTCCATTAATTATGTCACCTAAGAAGGAGACTTAAAATCATCCAGTATAAAAAAGGAAGAAGATATAGGCATTTTGCAATAAAAGCATTCATTTTGAAAAGAATAATTAAAAAGCAGTGAGATCAGTTTTACGTCTAAACTTGTATTTTTAAAGTTAGTAATGTCCCTTCCTACTGCCTGTTGTGTCACAATAAAATTGTAGAGAAAGCAAGAAATCACTTGATTTCTTGTATGTATATGCTTCAAAATGGATTTTTGAAATATACATAGTTTTTTGCACAGGACAATAACAATTCACTGTGATATGCTATGAGGGAAGGGTGTCTACTGCTTTTCACATCGGAGCAATGCTTTGAATACCCTGAGGTTCAAAACTTTTGTTTCCTTTACGGTGCCTTACCGGTAGAATAAATCTGTCAGTGTTGTAAGTGCCTCTATGGGAAGCAATAGTGAAGTGCACTTCCAGTATTCTTGCCTGAAAAATTCCATGGACAGAAGAGCCTGGTGGGTTACAGTCTATGGGGTTGAGCAACTGAGGCATATTTATAAGAAAGAATAGTTGCTTTTAAAGTGGTTTGTGGAAATTTTGATATAATCTCTCATTTTAAAATAGCTCATGAATTGTTTAATACATTTCTCTACTATGCATATTTTTTTCCTATCTTTCTCTTTCATAAATTTCTACAAGTAATTCATGCAGACAAAACTGCATCTACTTACTTGTATGCAGGACAGTTTTACTTATATAAGTAGTGGGACACCACTTTCAATTGCTGCTCTCATGAATTCCAAGCTACATTTCCAAGAGGCTTTTGTAATATACTATTAGTTACAGACCATGCCTGATTTTTCTGAGCTATGAGAAAAAATATCAGAAATTCTCAAAATTTTTTCTTGAAGTTCTATTTTTCAGTCAAAATAATTTCCAGGAATTCAAGAAAGAAAAATCTACGGTGTTATTAATTACCATCACTGATTAAAGTAACATTCTATAAGTTGTTCACTTCTAACATTTATGGTTAATTTCTAACACTCATGAAAATGTCATTTATTTCTGCTTTATTATACTAGGATTTTCCATTAATTATGTCACCTAAGAAGGAGACTTAAAATCATCCAGTATAAAAAAGGAAGAAGATATAGGCATTTTGCAATAAAAGCATTCATTTTGAAAAGAATAATTAAAAAGCAGTGAGATCAGTTTTACGTCTAAACTTGTATTTTTAAAGTTAGTAATGTCCCTTCCTACTGCCTGTTGTGTCACAATAAAATTGTAGAGAAAGCAAGAAATCACTTGATTTCTTGTATGTATATGCTTCAAAATGGATTTTTGAAATATACATAGTTTTTTGCACAGGACAATAACAATTCACTGTGATATGCTATGAGGGAAGGGTGTCTACTGCTTTTCACATCGGAGCAATGCTTTGAATACCCTGAGGTTCAAAACTTTTGTTTCCTTTACGGTGCCTTACCGGTAGAATAAATCTGTCAGTGTTGTAAGTGCCTCTATGGGAAGCAATAGTGTAGTGCTGACAATAACAATTATAATTTAGTGAAGTCAGGTATTATACTATAGGCATTAACAACCAATCTGATTTAGTCCTGCAACAGCACAATGAGGTGAGTTTTGGTGTTTCCATTTTATGGATAAAGACAAAATTAAAGTGACTTGGCCAGTGTTACACAATGATTAAGTGTCAGATGAAATGGTGCTAAAATCTAGTACCATTACTTTTTTTTCCTGTAGTATCAGAAAATATAATCAAAGCTCTAGCCTGTGTCATAAGCATTAGTGTAAGAAATAATGCCTGGATATGCATCCATACTGAAAAAGAAATATAGCAGGTACAAATGAACATAACTGATCAATAAATAGGCATGATTTGTTTAAAAATTTGTTATTCTGCACTAGAAAGGAAAACTGAATTCTAAAGGGAACTTGCTAATTGTTTTTTCAGTGGTTCTGATGCTTAGCAAGGTTAACCAAACAAGATATTAAGTGCATGAAAATCTGTGCATTGTAAATATAATATACAATGCTTCACCAATAAATACTTAGAGATAAAAACCAATGAAATTACTATTATCAGTCATCTAAAAGGCAACTCTAATCGATAGCTCATTTTAATTGTGAGATATCAAATTACAAGTGCAAATGGATCTTCCCCTTCTCCTACAGATATGTTGAAGAATGCATTTTAATTCACAAATACTGAAATTTGAAAGATACCAAAATTTGGCCATGAATTTAGCAATGATGAACCCTGTTGGTTTCTGGACTTTGAGTTTAAGTATTTAATTTGGTCTATGCAAATTACATTCCCAGAAATCCTCAGATTCGTCTTTTCTCTTTAATATTTTTTCTAGGGACTCAAACAGCACAATGTAGTCTTTCTTTTCCCAATATCACAATGATAAATGACAAACTGTAGAGCTAGATGCACCAAATTCGGAAAACGATTTCACAGTTCATAGAAGAGTGATAAATGAAACTTTCTAAGAGGTTAGTCGATACCTCATCAACTCAGCTACAGATAGCTCATTATGGATAAATGCCTGATAAAATCATGCTCATGCCTCTGTTTTGTTTGTTTAATTTAAAGCTCCCTAAGCAGAGGGAAAGTGTCCTGAGCTGTGACTGACACACAGCTATAGATATCAGACTGCTTTTCTCTTTAGAGGGACAGATGGTTTAGCTACAAACCCCAGGGAATCTCTATACTATCTAAATGTGTAAGGTGGAGAGAAAATAACTTCTCTCTTCATCCTCAACACATGTACAAGGAGTTAGTTTGCAAACGCTACTGCTTTCTTAGAAGTATTTTAAATGGATGACAGTCCAGGACTCTTTCTGGAGTGCTGAGGAAGGAGCACCAGCAATTGGAAATAACCAATTGGTTAAAATGAGTCATAAAATTCAAGGAGACTTACTATGCATTAAAACCTGTTAGTTCATGTATCATTATTGGGTGAAGGCAGGGAGTAGATTGCATGCTTTCTTACCACATATTCTGGAACCATTGTCCTCAGAGCATATTTAGGGGAAAAGCAGCATCAGCATCTGCTCATAACTTCTTAGAAATGCAAATTATCAGGCTCCACTGAAAATATAGTGTGACAGAAACTCTGTGGGTGGGACAATCTGGGTTTTAACAAGGACCACTGTTCAGTCTAGCTCATGATACTCAAGGGTTGCCTAAAACCAGCAATGTTGGAAACCCGTAATAACTTGTTAGATCAACAGATTTGGGGCCCTACCCAATGCCTATTGGCTCAGAATCCACATTTTAACAAGATGCCTAAGAGATTTGCTTATACATACATGTTGAAGAAAGCACGGTTCTACAAGCCTGGCAAAGGTGGGAGGCAAATTTCACAATTTCTGCCTGTATAAAAAGGTAGGGTCACTCTTTACCATTCAGGTTAGAGGATGGGGAAAATATTTCTCAAGACAATTCTCTATCAAGCCCATTCACCCACCTATTCATTCATTCAATAAACATTGCTTGAGCACCTACCATGTTCTGGGCAAAGTAATAAACACTGATTTTAGAACTGGTGCACAAGAGGGAATGTGCTTACAATCTACAAAGTAATCAGAAATAAATAACAGTTGAAATCCATTTGCTACTGAGAAAGAAATTCTGTGGAGAAAATTGTGATTTATATAGTTGTTGTGATATTGTTTAATGTCTGTTGGTGTGTGGTATTTGTACTTCTACATCTATAGCACAAAATGTTCAACAAGATTGATCTTGCTTGCCATGGATCAGAAATATAATTCTAACATCTGATTTGTGTGCTGAATAATATTTGAGGTATAGAGAAAATGAAGCTAATAATGCATATAGGTTAAGAAGATCCAGCAGAGGATCTGGATCATCAACAAAACTAGTAACTGTTCTGTTGATACCCTACACAGGAGTAGGGGGATAGTTTTATGATTCATGCTTTTATGACTGTTTAGCAAAACTCTACAAATGAAATTTATATTTAAAGATGATATAAAATCAGTATTTGACATTATATAAGTGTTGAAGTGACTCATGATAAAAGTTATCCATAGTAAGAGATGACTATAAGCAACCATGAATATGTTGGACAACTTACAAGAAAAGGACAAATTCTTAGAAAGTTAGAATTTCTTAGGCTACGCCATAAAGAAGTTAGAAAATATGAACAGATGAACTACAAATACTGAAACTGATTCTGTGATTCAAAAGCTTCCAGCAAACACAAGTCCAGGACCAGAAGGCTCCACAGGTGAATTCTACCAAACATTTCGCGAAAAATTAACATCTTTCCTTCTCAAAGTATTTCAAAAATTTGCAGAGGAGGGAATACTTCAAAACTCATTCTGTGAGGCCACCATTATGCTCATACCAAAAGCAAAGATACAAGAAAAAAGGAATATTACAGGTCAATGCCACTGGTGAACATAGATGTAAAATCCTCAACAAAACACTAGCAAACCAAATCCAACAATACATTAAGAGGATCATATAGCATGATTTAGTAGGATTTATCTTGGTGATACAAGAATGAGTCTATATCCACAAATCAATCAGTGTGATACACCGCATTAACAAATTAAGGAATAAAAAAACATATGGTCATTTCAATTGATTTATGAAAAGCTTCTGACAAAATTTTATACCGATTTATGATAAAAAAAAAAAATCTCTCCAGAAAGTGAGCATAGAGGGAACACACCTCAATATAATTAAGTCCATATATGACAAATTTATAGCTAATGTTATACTTAACAGAGAAAAGCTGAAAGCATTCCCTCTAAAATCAGGAACAAGATAAGAATGTTCGCACTTTTATTCAACATAATTTTGGAAGTTCTAGTCATAGAACCAGGGAAGAGAAAGAAATACAAGGGATAAAAGGGATCAAACTTACAAAAGAAGAAGTAAACTTGTCACTTGTCACATGCAGATGACATGATAATTTACAAAGAAAATCCTAAGGATGCTACCAGAAAACTACCACAACTCATCAATGAATTCAGTGTAGATGCAGGATACAAATATTTTTACTTTACAAATACACAGAAACATGTTGCTTTTATCTATATTAACAATGAAAGATCAGAAAGTGAAATTGAGGAAACAATTCTATTTATCATTGCATCAAAAGGAAAAAATATTAATAATCAAACTTACCAGCCCTTGCATGACAAAGAAAACCATAAAACAAAACCTACAAGTTGAGAGAAAATATTTGCAAATGACGCAGCCGATAAGGAATTCTCATTCTTTATGACTTAAATCCCAAAATATACAAACATGTTCAATCAAAAAACAAACAGCTCAATCAAAAAATGGGCAGAAGAGTTAAACAGACATTTCTCCAAAGAAGACATATAGGTGGCCAACAAACACATGAAAAGGTGCTCAACATCACTAAATATTAACAGAGATTCAAATCAAAACTACAATAAGGAATCATCTCACAATAATCAGCATGGTCACAGTCAAAAAAACCTACAAACAATAAATGCTGGAGACTGTGGAAAAAGGGAACCCTCTTGTACTGTTGGTGGGAATGTAAACTGATACAGTCACTAAGGAGAACAGTATGGAGCTTCCTTAAAAAACCAAAAATAGACCTGTTGTATGATTCTGAAATGTCACTTCTGGGCATATATCTGGAGAATAATGAAATCTATATCCAAATCAATAGTGATACACTGCATTAACAAATTAAGGAATAAAAAACATATGGTCATTTCAATTGATTTATGAAAAGCTTCTGACAAAATTTTATACCATTTATAAAAAAATTGAGGAAACACACCTCAATATAATTAAGTCCATATATGACAAATTTATAGCTAATGTTATACTTAACAGAGAAAAGCTGAAAGCATTCCCTCTAAAATCAGGAACAAGATAAGAATGTTCGCACTTTTATTCAACATAATTTTGGAAGTTCTAGTCATAGAACCAGGGAAGAGAAAGAAATACAAGGGATAAAAGGGATCAAACTTACAAAAGAAGAAGTAAACTTGTCACTTGTCACATGCAGATGACATGATAATTTACAAAGAAAATCCTAAGGATGCTACCAGAAAACTACCACAACTCATCAATGAATTCAGTGTAGATGCAGGATACAAATATTTTTACTTTACAAATACACAGAAACATGTTGCTTTTATCTATATTAACAATGAAAGATCAGAAAGTGAAATTGAGGAAACAATTCTATTTATCATTGCATCAAAAGGAAAAAATATTAATAATCAAACTTACCAGCCCTTGCATGACAAAGAAAACCATAAAACAAAACCTACAAGTTGAGAGAAAATATTTGCAAATGACGCAGCCGATAAGGAATTCTCATTCTTTATGACTTAAATCCCAAAATATACAAACATGTTCAATCAAAAAACAAACAGCTCAATCAAAAAATGGGCAGAAGAGTTAAACAGACATTTCTCCAAAGAAGACATATAGGTGGCCAACAAACACATGAAAAGGTGCTCAACATCACTAAATATTAACAGAGATTCAAATCAAAACTACAATAAGGAATCATCTCACAATAATCAGCATGGTCACAGTCAAAAAAACCTACAAACAATAAATGCTGGAGACAGTGTGGAAAAAAGGGAACCCTCTTGTACTGTTGGTGGGAATGTAAACTGATACAGTCACTAAGGAGAACAGTATGGAGCTTCCTTAAAAAACTAAAAATAGACCTGTTGTATGATTCTGAAATGTCACTTCTGGGCATATATCTGGAGAATAATAATTCAAAAAGATACTGAGACTCCAATGTTCTTTGAAGCCTATTTGTAACAGTGAACACATGGAAGCAACTTAAATGTCCACTGGCAGAGGAATGAATAAGGAAGTTTTAGTACATATATACAATGGAATATTACTCAGTCACAAACAAGAATAAAATAATGGCTTTTGAATTAACATATAATAACCAACAAAGACCTCCTGTATAGCACAGTTAACTATACTCAATAGTTTTTAAGAAACAGTAAGGGGAAAGAATTTGAAGAAGTATATATATATATATATATATACATACATACATACATATGCACACACACACATATATATGCATGTATATGTATAACTGAATTGCTGTGCTGTACACCTAAAGCTAGCATGATATTATGTCAACTACATTTTTTAAAAAGTATTAGGAAGACATTTAAGCAGTATTTATAGTGAAAATTGGCTTTCCCTGTAGCTCAGCTAGCAAAGAATCTGCCTGAAATGCAGAGACGCCAGTTTAATTCCTGGGCTGGGAAGATTCCCTGAAGAAGGAATAGGCTTCCCACCCCAGCATTCTTGGGCCTTCCTGTGGCTCAGATGGTAAAGAATCTGCCTGTAGTGTAGGAGACCTGGGTTTGATCCCTGGGTTGGAAAGATCCCCTAGAGAAGGGAAAGGCTGCCACTCCATTATTCTTGCCGGGGTTGCAGAGTCGGACATGATTGAGTAATTTTCACTTTCAGAGTGAAAATGAAAAAAGGTTTTAAAATAAAATGTATGCATAGTGAATCTATTTAATAAAGGTATTTAATAACTTCATGATACTGAGAAGTCACATGAAAAGGTGCTCAACATCACTAAATATTAACAGAGATTCAAATCAAAACTACAATAAGGAATCATCTCACAATAATCAGCATGGTCACAGTCAAAAAAACCTACAAACAATAAATGCTGGAGACAGTGTGGAAAAAAGGGAACCCTCTTGTACTGTTGGTGGGAATGTAAACTGATACAGTCACTAAGGAGAACAGTATGGAGCTTCCTTAAAAAACTAAAAATAGACCTGTTGTATGATTCTGAAATGTCACTTCTGGGCATATATCTGGAGAATAATAATTCAAAAAGATACTGAGACTCCAATGTTCTTTGAAGCCTATTTGTAACAGTGAACACATGGAAGCAACTTAAATGTCCACTGGCAGAGGAATGAATAAGGAAGTTTTAGTACATATATACAATGGAATATTACTCAGTCACAAACAAGAATAAAATAATGGCTTTTGAATTAACATATAATAACCAACAAAGACCTCCTGTATAGCACAGTTAACTATACTCAATAGTTTTTAAGAAACAGTAAGGGGAAAGAATTTGAAGAAGTATATATATATATATATATATACATACATACATACATATGCACACACACACATATATATGCATGTATATGTATAACTGAATTGCTGTGCTGTACACCTAAAGCTAGCATGATATTATGTCAACTACATTTTTTAAAAAGTATTAGGAAGACATTTAAGCAGTATTTATAGTGAAAATTGGCTTTCCCTGTAGCTCAGCTAGCAAAGAATCTGCCTGAAATGCAGAGACGCCAGTTTAATTCCTGGGCTGGGAAGATTCCCTGAAGAAGGAATAGGCTTCCCACCCCAGCATTCTTGGGCCTTCCTGTGGCTCAGATGGTAAAGAATCTGCCTGTAGTGTAGGAGACCTGGGTTTGATCCCTGGGTTGGAAAGATCCCCTAGAGAAGGGAAAGGCTGCCACTCCATTATTCTTGCCGGGGTTGCAGAGTCGGACATGATTGAGTAATTTTCACTTTCAGAGTGAAAATGAAAAAAGGTTTTTTAAAATAAAATGTATGCATAGTGAATCTATTTAATAAAGGTATTTAATAACTTCATGATACTGAGAAGTCACACTGCACATCATTTAACTTAAATTCTGGGGTCAGACTACAATATAAATTCTAACTCTGTCACTTAACTTCTTTAAGAATGAACAAAACAGAGATGATGATATTTACTTAAAGGATTATTGAAGGATTAAATCTGTTAATACAAATAAATGCTTGGAACAGTGGCCAGAATATTGCAGGCATTATGGGTTAGTGATGATTATCTGAAGTACTGATGACAAATACAAACATTTTGAGTTGTACACAAATGAAATTTGAAAAAAAATTGAGTCCAAGCCTATTCAGATGTGAAGGAGAGAGCTGCCTATAGAAATCTAAAGAGTAAACACTACAGCATAAAAATATGGTGGACTTTGATGGCCATGGTTTTCAGTCTAATCTGTCATTTATAAGTGCCATTATCACGTCTTAGTACTTAATTTGCCTAAATATGCAAATCACACATTTAAGAGAGTAGAAGCCAGATTAGGTGTTTGTCTAAAAAATAAATGATGTAATACAAAAAAGATAAATAGAATACACGAGATAGTTAAGAGTAGGGGCTAAAGAATCATTATTTCTATTTTTAATATCCGCGATCAAGCTGAATTCTCATCAGAGAACCTAACACCCAGGAGATAGCAAGGCAGTGAGAGCTAATTTGCTGTTTTTCATTATTCTTGTTTTTAAATTCCATCAAAGTGTTGCATAGAAGGAAATATGTCTTTTGTATAAAACCTGTGATCAGCTGCTGAGTTGTGTCTGACTCTTTGCAATCCCAGGGACTGTAGCTCAACAGGCTCCTCTGTCCATGGGATTTCACAGGTAAGAATACTGGAGTGGGTGGCTATTTCCTACTCCAGAGGATCTTCCTGACAGGGATTGAACCAGGGTCTCCTGTGTCAAAAATAATATATATTTTAAAACTTTGACCTCATTTATTGTTTCTTTCTTTGTTTTCATCTGTCTTTATTCTTTGGTATGTGTGGGCCTCCCATTGTGCTGGCCTCTCTCCTTGCAGAGCACTGATTCTGGGCACATGTGCTCCAGAGCACTGGCTTGTAACTGGACACACCAGTCCAGCTTCTCTGCAGCTCGTGGGATCTTCCAGGGCCAGGGATTGAACTGGTGCCTCTTGCACTGCAAGGTGGTTTAATTCTGGGTAAAAAAAAGTCACTTAACTTCTTTAAGAATGAACAAAACAGAGATGATGATATTTACTTAAAGGATTATTGAAGGATTAAATCTGTTAATACAAATAAATGCTTGGAACAGTGGCCAGAATATTGCAGGCATTATGGGTTAGTGATGATTATCTGAAGTACTGATGACAAATACAAACATTTTGAGTTGTACACAAATGAAATTTGAAAAAAAATTGAGTCCAAGCCTATTCAGATGTGAAGGAGAGAGCTGCCTATAGAAATCTAAAGAGTAAACACTACAGCATAAAAATATGGTGGACTTTGATGGCCATGGTTTTCAGTCTAATCTGTCATTTATAAGTGCCATTATCACGTCTTAGTACTTAATTTGCCTAAATATGCAAATCACACATTTAAGAGAGTAGAAGCCAGATTAGGTGTTTGTCTAAAAAATAAATGATGTAATACAAAAAAGATAAATAGAATACACGAGATAGTTAAGAGTAGGGGCTAAAGAATCATTATTTCTATTTTTAATATCCGCGATCAAGCTGAATTCTCATCAGAGAACCTAACACCCAGGAGATAGCAAGGCAGTGAGAGCTAATTTGCTGTTTTTCATTATTCTTGTTTTTAAATTCCATCAAAGTGTTGCATAGAAGGAAATATGTCTTTTGTATAAAACCTGTGATCAGCTGCTGAGTTGTGTCTGACTCTTTGCAATCCCAGGGACTGTAGCTCAACAGGCTCCTCTGTCCATGGGATTTCACAGGTAAGAATACTGGAGTGGGTGGCTATTTCCTACTCCAGAGGATCTTCCTGACAGGGATTGAACCAGGGTCTCCTGTGTCAAAAATAATATATATTTTTAAAACTTTGACCTCATTTATTGTTTCTTTCTTTGTTTTCATCTGTCTTTATTCTTTGGTATGTGTGGGCCTCCCATTGTGCTGGCCTCTCTCCTTGCAGAGCACTGATTCTGGGCACATGTGCTCCAGAGCACTGGCTTGTAACTGGACACACCAGTCCAGCTTCTCTGCAGCTCGTGGGATCTTCCAGGGCCAGGGATTGAACTGGTGCCTCTTGCACTGCAAGGTGGACTTTCTATCCACTGGACCACCAGGGAAGCCCCTGCATCAAAATTTGAAAGCATAAATTCCTTGTTGCTCAGACTTCTTTATGGTTCAGCTCTCACATATGTACATGACTACTGGAAAAATCATAGCTTTGATGATATGGAGTGGATCTTTGTTGGCTAAGTAATACCTGTCCTTTTTTTTTTTTTTTTTTTAAAGATTTATTTATTTATTTATTTTGGGCGGGGGTCGGATTGGGGAGGGAGGGGAGCGGTCGGGCCACTTCTATTGGTCTTTCATTTCTCTAGTTTCATCCATCTTTGTTCTTTGGCTCCTGTGGGCCTCCCATCGCGGTGACGTCTGTCGTTACAGAGCACCGGCTCTGGGCGCATGCACTCCAGAGCTCCGGCTCGGTAATTGGACACATCGGTCCAGCCGCTCCGCGGCACGTGGGATCTTCCCAGGCCAGGGATCGAACCGGCGCCCCTTGCACTGCAAGGCGGTGTCCTTACCCACTGGACCACCAGGGGAAGCCCACCTATCCTTTTTAATATGCTGTCTAGGTTTGCCATAGCTGTTCTTCCAAGGAGCAGGCGTCTTTTAATTTTGTGGTTGCAGTTACCATCTGCAGTGATTTTTGGAGCTCAAGCAAATAAAATCTGTCACTGTCTCCACTTTTTCCCCATCTATTTGCAAGAAAGTGATACTAATGGAAGTCATGATCTACGTTTTTTGAACGTTGAGTTTTAAACCAGTTTATTCAGTTCTCTTTCACCTTCATCAAGAGTCTCTTTGGTTCCTCTTTACTTTCTGCTATTAGAGTAGTACCATCTGCATATCTGAGGTTGTCAATATGTCTCCCGGCAATCTTGATTCCAACTTGTGAGTCATGCAGTCCAGCATTTTGCATGATGGACACTGCATGTAAGTTAAATAAGCAGAGTGACAACATACAGTCTTGATGCACTCCTTTCCCAATTTTGAATCAATCCATTGTTCCATGTCTGCTTCTAACTGTTGCTTCTTGTCCTGCATACAAGCTTCTCAGGAGGCAGGTAATGTGGCTTTGTATTTCCATATCTTTAAGAATTTCCCACAGTTTATTGTGATCCACACAGTCTAAGGCTTTTGCATAGTCAATGAAGCAGAAGTAGCTGATTTTTGGAATCCCCTTGCCTTTTCTAAGATCCAGCAGATACTGGCAATTTGCTCTCTGGCTCCTTTACCTTTTCTAAATCTAGCTTTGTACATCTGGAAGTTCTCAGTTGATATATTGCTAAAGTCCAGCTTGAAGGATTTTGAGCATAATCTTGCTAGCATATGAAATGGAAACAACTGTATTATAGTTTGAACATTCTCTGGCATTGCCTTTCTTTGGAAGTGGAATGAATACTGCCCTTTTCCAGTCCTATGGCCACATGCTGAGTTTTATACTTATGCAGCAGCAGACTCAAGAGGTGTATAAACATTCATGGAAGAATATTTCAATGTCTCATTCTGTTGCTATATAACCTGGCACCTTGTAATGATTCTGCTCTTTCAAATTTTCTTCTGTGAACCCCATTGATTCATTTATTCATTCTACTTACATATTTTTATTCATTGCACTCATATAGTTATACATTTTAAAACAATTCTTAGATACACAAAGACTTACAAAAAAAATGTCAATTTCCAAGTTACCATAAGCCATTCATTATCTAAATGCAAAAGACTATTATTTTAAAACAGATAATCTTTAGTTTTCTGCTTAAGTAAGGTAAGTAACAGGGATTTTACAAGTACATGCCAGAATGAACTGTTGAGCTATTGAAAAAATGAATTTCATTAGGATTAAATAATATATTGTGTGAAGATTTGAAAATAAATTATGTCCCTAATGAAATATTGGTGTAGGAAATATCTAGGTCTCCTCATGTTCTCTCTGGAACAGTAACAATAAAATTATCACCTTATTTTTTTTTAAATTAATCCTTATATTTTCCTTGTTTCTTCAACCCCCTCTCTCAACTTTATTTATACTGTTACCCTTGAGCCTTAAACACACAGACATCACAGTCTCTAATATTTGGTTATTACGTGAGTCATAGGGGGGAGTTAAAGATTATAGAGAATTCTATAATCAAATCTAGAGGAGCTGTTTGGTCGTATATTGTTCCATGTCTGCTTCTAACTGTTGCTTCTTGTCCTGCATACAAGCTTCTCAGGAGGCAGGTAATGTGGCTTTGTATTTCCATATCTTTAAGAATTTCCCACAGTTTATTGTGATCCACACAGTCTAAGGCTTTTGCATAGTCAATGAAGCAGAAGTAGCTGATTTTTGGAATCCCCTTGCCTTTTCTAAGATCCAGCAGATACTGGCAATTTGCTCTCTGGCTCCTTTACCTTTTCTAAATCTAGCTTTGTACATCTGGAAGTTCTCAGTTGATATATTGCTAAAGTCCAGCTTGAAGGATTTTGAGCATAATCTTGCTAGCATATGAAATGGAAACAACTGTATTATAGTTTGAACATTCTCTGGCATTGCCTTTCTTTGGAAGTGGAATGAATACTGCCCTTTTCCAGTCCTATGGCCACATGCTGAGTTTTATACTTATGCAGCAGCAGACTCAAGAGGTGTATAAACATTCATGGAAGAATATTTCAATGTCTCATTCTGTTGCTATATAACCTGGCACCTTGTAATGATTCTGCTCTTTCAAATTTTCTTCTGTGAACCCCATTGATTCATTTATTCATTCTACTTACATATTTTTATTCATTGCACTCATATAGTTATACATTTTAAAACAATTCTTAGATACACAAAGACTTACAAAAAAAATGTCAATTTCCAAGTTACCATAAGCCATTCATTATCTAAATGCAAAAGACTATTATTTTAAAACAGATAATCTTTAGTTTTCTGCTTAAGTAAGGTAAGTAACAGGGATTTTACAAGTACATGCCAGAATGAACTGTTGAGCTATTGAAAAAATGAATTCCATTAGGATTAAATACATATATTGTGTGAAGATTTGAAAATAAATTATGTCCCTAATGAAATATTGGTGTAGGAAATATCTAGGTCTCCTCATGTTCTCTCTGGAACAGTAACAATAAAATTATCACCTTATTTTTTTTTAAATTAATCCTTATATTTTCCTTGTTTCTTCAACACCTTTTATAAACTTTATTTATAATGTTAACCTTGAGCCTTCAACACACAGACATCACAGTCTCTAATATTTGGTTATTACGTGAGTCATAGGGTGGGAGTTAAAGATTATAGAGAATGGAGCTGTCCTATAATCAAATCTAGAGGAGCTGTTTGGGATTGCAGGTATAATGCTAGGTGAACCCAATACAACTTTTCTATGTCCATAGCTCCATTCCAGAGTACAATAGTCCCCACTTACCTGAGGTCTCAGTTACCTACCGTGAACCATGGTTCAAAAGTATTAAATGGAGAATTCCAGACATAAGCAATTCATCAATTTTAAACTGCACACCATTTTGAGTAACATGACAAAATCTCAAGCCCTCCCACTCATCCTGACTGGGATGGGAATCATCCTTTACTTCCTACAGCGTATTCTACTCATTAGTCCCATAGGAACCTTCTTGCTATTCAGATGTATTGTCACAGTATCACAATGCTTCTAGTCAAGCAACCCTTATTTTACTTAATAAGAGCCGCAAAGTACAAAAGCATTGATACTGGCAACCTGGATATTCTCTTACTGAGCCTAACTTATAAATCAAAGTGGGTATTTAGCATGTGGTGCTATCCTTGGTTTTAGGCACCCACTGGTGGTTTTGGAACATATACCCCATAGACAAGGGGGGACTGCTAGTGCTTGCTATGCGTCTGTACTGGGATACATGCAATGTTACACAAATGAACAAGACAGGGTTCTTGTCTTCAAGGGTATCATATTATATATATATATATAGATAGCAATTATATAGGCAATTTCAACATTTTAAAATACATGCTGCATCCTAATAAATTATTAAAGCAACACAGAAAAGTAGCATAGATTACAATACTGCACCATCTGGCATGGCTTTTCAAAGGTGAAGACATTTAAAGCAATACTAAAGAAGGAAAAAAAAAGAAATTCAATTGTGAAGGTTGGTGTCTGAGGTTTGCAGATGGTATAAAAAAGACTTGAAGTGGGTTATTAAATTTCTTCTTAGTTAAAACAGAGACACTTTTAGAAAACTCTATAAAAATGAAATAAGAGGAACAGGATTCCTAATGGGAAAAGCAATCCAGAAAATCTAGCAGATCCTTGCTGTACTGGCTGTGACTTGTGAAATAGAAGAAACCTCTTGGAATTAGTTTCTGAATTATTAAAATAAACCTATCCAATCATCAGGAGCTGCCTAATGTTACTATGTTTGGAGATCTGGTCATGTGCATGTACCAGCTAGAAACAGATGGCATACTCAAATTAGGTAACTCAAGGGAGTTTAATAAAAGGCTATTTACAAAGATGTGACCAGGTCAACATGAGGGCATTGTGCACCCTGAAGGGATGAGTGGACACAGCACGTCTGTAAAGAAATTCTTTGGAGTGGCATGTGAAGGTGGTCACCTGGAGTGGAGATCTGACCTTCAGTTACAGGATGAAGCCAGGCCAAGGAAAAGCCAGAGTTAGGAGAATAAATGCCTTGAATGCCCTATATCTATCTGTCCATTTGTAAGTCTAATGGAAGAGAACAGGATTCCATAAAGGTTAGCCTTTGGGAAGGAGAGTGCAGGCTATATAATAGGACAGTCGATCTGGAGGACAAAAGGAAGCTATCCAGCATCATGCAGTTCATGAATAATTTTCCAACCTTTAAAAGTGCATTGCTTATAAAATTCTTTACCAAAAACATAAAGGAATTTCAATTATTACAGAATTCTTGTGTGTGTGTACGCATGTGTGTATGTGTTCAAAGGATTCTATTATGCCTTTGTAATTCTGAGGGTCTATTGTAGGCATCTTAGCTGATCTATGCGTCCTCATCAGAGCTTTTGTTGGATGAGTGGAGTCTATTTTAATCCCCTCTTCTGCAGAATTATTACGTTAGAGCAACAATACTATAGACCTCATCCAACAATAAAGAACCATCAGGAAATGTTTAATAGCCCTATAAACCCGATCGAGCACAGCTAGGATTATTGCTATACATTATATATTCACAATCTATGTTTAAGGACTAAAGCCAGATAGTTTTGAATGGAGATATTAAATGGTTGAAGAACAATAGATGCCAAGAAAAATACAGGACTATAGCCAGGAATAATTTCCTACTGGATAACTCTGAGATGCTAAATTTGATTTTCATCCGTTGGTTCCTAGTCTAGTTTCAAGGTACATATTACCAGTTCCACATGAAACGCTCAGTGATAGATTTCAACACGTCTGATGCTCTCCCTTTGGTTCTTGGTAATATTAACCAGACAAACTGACTTTGAAGGGATAGTCTAGCTATTGTAAGAGAAGGTGGCCAATATTTCCAATTGCCCATAATAAGGATTTAGTCCCTGCATAGACCATGAACTGATCTCAGTGTACTGGCCCCACTGTATTAAGATTTATTCTGTATTTGTTATATGGCATCTATTGTTGTTATAAAACAGGCTCATACCCTTTTCACTTGTAGTCTTTCACCTTTACCATTTCTAATCTTCTCTCTACAAAGATAAAGTGAGTAAAGTTTAACCTAGAGGAGAGAAGCTCTCTTTATTGAAAACCTGCCTTCAGTTACAGGATGAAGCCAGGCCAAGGAAAAGCCAGAGTTAGGAGAATAAATGCCTTGAATGCCCTATATCTATCTGTCCATTTGTAAGTCTAATGGAAGAGAACAGGATTCCATAAAGGTTAGCCTTTGGGAAGGAGAGTGCAGGCTATATAATAGGACAGTCGATCTGGAGGACAAAAGGAAGCTATCCAGCATCATGCAGTTCATGAATAATTTTCCAACCTTTAAAAGTGCATTGCTTATAAAATTCTTTACCAAAAACATAAAGGAATTTCAATTATTACAGAATTCTTGTGTGTGTGTACGCATGTGTGTATGTGTTCAAAGGGATTCTATTATGCCTTTGTAATTCTGAGGGTCTATTGTAGGCATCTTAGCTGATCTATGCGTCCTCATCAGAGCTTTTGTTGGATGAGTGGAGTCTATTTTAATCCCCTCTTCTGCAGAATTATTACGTTAGAGCAACAATACTATAGACCTCATCCAACAATAAAGAACCATCAGGAAATGTTTAATAGCCCTATAAACCCGATCGAGCACAGCTAGGATTATTGCTATACATTATATATTCACAATCTATGTTTAAGGACTAAAGCCAGATAGTTTTGAATGGAGATATTAAATGGTTGAAGAACAATAGATGCCAAGAAAAATACAGGACTATAGCCAGGAATAATTTCCTACTGGATAACTCTGAGATGCTAAATTTGATTTTCATCCGTTGGTTCCTAGTCTAGTTTCAAGGTACATATTACCAGTTCCACATGAAACGCTCAGTGATAGATTTCAACACGTCTGATGCTCTCCCTTTGGTTCTTGGTAATATTAACCAGACAAACTGACTTTGAAGGGATAGTCTAGCTATTGTAAGAGAAGGTGGCCAATATTTCCAATTGCCCATAATAAGGATTTAGTCCCTGCATAGACCATGAACTGATCTCAGTGTACTGGCCCCACTGTATTAAGATTTATTCTGTATTTGTTATATGGCATCTATTGTTGTTATAAAACAGGCTCATACCCTTTTCACTTGTAGTCTTTCACCTTTACCATTTCTAATCTTCTCTCTACAAAGATAAAGTGAGTAAAGTTTAACCTAGAGGAGAGAAGCTCTCTTTATTGAAAACCTGCTAAAACATTCAGGAGATTTAAACGAGTTCAGGTCTCATTTAGTTATGAACTCCCATTAAAACACATTTAATTATTTGGTTTTATTTTATGTATTTGTGCTTACTGTAAAGATTTAGAAAATATTCAATTAATGAAAAACTAAAAGCACTGAAGGAAAATTATGGACAAAATTTTAAAACAGGGAGATATCTGCTATTATTTGTTTTTTTTATCACTTTACATTTTAGCTCTTTACAGGAATATAGCTATATTGCCACTGTGAAGATACAGACCAAAGGTTTATTTTTATAGTTTATTTTCTCTTCTGTAGTATTTCCATCTGAAATCTTAACTTCTTGGTTTTGAATTTCCTTGGTCGTATGAATGAAAGTCTGCTGTCTGTCTCAATAGCTAAGTCTTTCTGTGGGACCTGAGGGGCCAAAGCTCACTTACACTTTCATGTGAGCCCTTTCATGGTCTTATTCTGGAGTGAATAACACTAACTCTGCCTCTGTACTTCTGGATGGTGGGGGTTGCTGTGGATGTGTATGTGTGCTTTCCACAGATTATATGGTGGATGGGGAGGGGGTGAGGAATAGTCCTACTTTAAGACCAAGCCCCATGGACTCAGGATGATATAAAGAATGGTAGGGATTTATTGGAATACATAGAAATACTTTTTAAAATACCCAGTCTATAGAAATACTACCCTAATGATAATTACCATCAACAGTACCCTAGGTTGTGATAATAATAATATAAAGAAAATACCCATTTTCAACAAGGGAAATGAAGGCAGGAACATAGGTAAAAGTATTGGAGGGAGGTTACTCATAAGAAGACCCCCTATAAGAGTTTTCATTGTTGTATGTTTTGCCTTGGACAAACTACTTGTTAGTGCTGAGTGTCCTCCCACTGTCAGTTTCTGCTTTTGCTTGTACTGACCTTGAAGCAGCAGCATTTTGTCACAGAAAAACAGGCACAAAGAAGACCACAACAGTGCTGATTTCCCTATATCAGAGATATCTTTGGATGTAAGCTTGAAAATCCCTTTACAATTGACTATAGTCATAGTTGAAAAAAGGTTTAGTAAGGAGGCTGCCTAAGAGATTCCTGTGTTATATTTTGATCACTTACTAAAAATACAGAATAGATGCCTGCTCATTTTGTATTAATTAGTTTGTCTTTTGCTTTCAGCTATAACAGTGTCCCTTCTTCCTTGCCAGTTCTTTGCTCTGCTACCAAAATCTCTACTTCAAGCAACTCTGCTCCAGCCCCCAGAGGACATACCTGCTAAGTCAAAGCCCTACAATCATTTATCCTTTAAGAAAGGCAGCTTAGTGACCACCATCATTATTACTTGAGCAAACCCTGACAAGGCCTTCATTCTCACTACAAGCAGCTTAACACATTATTTGTCCCTTAAAAGCAGGTTGCTCTATAGGGAGACAAGAGAAGGGAATGCTGTTATTAAGAAGAGTATTCAAGATTCTATCCAAACAAAACAACAGATTAAAGGGAAAAGGAATGCTAAAAACCTCCAAAAGGAGTTTAATTCTTTAACATTCTAAAATGTATTCTTAGCTATACTGATTTTCCTTGAGCATAGAGGTAAATTAGTCTACAGAAGTGCATTTAGTACATGGTTTAGCCTTACAGAGTGAGAAAGCAAGCCACTGTCTTCTAGACTACCTTCTTGACACAAGCTAATTTGGGCTATTTGTTCTTCTGTTTGTTTTCTCTTTAAATAAAGTCTATGAAGAAAATAGAACTATTATCCTTTTCTAGGGGTTCTTTTTAAAAAAAGATCTACTATTCTAATGAAAATACTCTTACTCTTTTTCATTTGGCTTTTAATCTGTAAATATATTTTAAGTGCCTCTCAAGAACCTAATTTACCCATCCCCGAAATATATGAACTGGAATCTCTGTTCATTAAGGGCAAAAGAAAGGAAAAGGAAAATGGGAAAAGCAGATGAGAATTAAGTACAGGGATAAACTCTCTCTATAAGCATATGTATATTTTATTTATAGTATATCTATCTATCTATACATATACATCAAAGAAGAAAACTAAGCTAAGAAAGAATACAAGAGGAAGTATATGGATCACTTACATAAAGTAGTTCCCAAGCAGTTGATTAAGTTCAAAGACTGGCTACAAGGATAACCCTCCTGAGTTAGTGGGAGCCTGTTAACAGTTAAATCACATCAATCTAACGATACCTACAATTAAGAAATAAGAGAATGTAAAAGTCCATATGGAATGCAGATGTAGGAGACATTTTATGGAGGAAAATGTACTCGATGTGAACTTTAAATGACAGCTGCAGTTTGATGCCACTGACTGAAGAATGAAGTTACTCCAAAGAGTGTGATGATGGCAAGGTGCTGGAGGAACAATGAGGATACTCATATGACCACAGGAGCTGAGCAATTCTGCCAGCGATTTCGGAGTTTGAAAGATGTTATCATTATGTCCCAATGAGTTTAGCACTGCTCAGCTGTAATTAAATCTAGCAGATGCTATGTTACATTATTGGAAGCTGTAATCTTCAAGTTTATGAGAAAAATTATACATAAGACTCTCAGGATCCCTTTTTTAAGACTAATAAGATTAATTACATAAAATGAAGTTTTTTAAGCTGTAATTTTTCAAGTGTTAACTAAAAAATTCACTTCAAAATTTACTTTTTTAAAACAGAAGTGCATTTAGTACATGGTTTAGCCTTACAGAGTGAGAAAGCAAGCCACTGTCTTCTAGACTACCTTCTTGACACAAGCTAATTTGGGCTATTTGTTCTTCTGTTTGTTTTCTCTTTAAATAAAGTCTATGAAGAAAATAGAACTATTATCCTTTTCTAGGGGTTCTTTTTAAAAAAAGATCTACTATTCTAATGAAAATACTCTTACTCTTTTTCATTTGGCTTTTAATCTGTAAATATATTTTAAGTGCCTCTCAAGAACCTAATTTACCCATCCCCGAAATATATGAACTGGAATCTCTGTTCATTAAGGGCAAAAGAAAGGAAAAGGAAAATGGGAAAAGCAGATGAGAATTAAGTACAGGGATAAACTCTCTCTATAAGCATATGTATATTTTATTTATAGTATATCTATCTATCTATACATATACATCAAAGAAGAAAACTAAGCTAAGAAAGAATACAAGAGGAAGTATATGGATCACTTACATAAAGTAGTTCCCAAGCAGTTGATTAAGTTCAAAGACTGGCTACAAGGATAACCCTCCTGAGTTAGTGGGAGCCTGTTAACAGTTAAATCACATCAATCTAACGATACCTACAATTAAGAAATAAGAGAATGTAAAAGTCCATATGGAATGCAGATGTAGGAGACATTTTATGGAGGAAAATGTACTCGATGTGAACTTTAAATGACAGCTGCAGTTTGATGCCACTGACTGAAGAATGAAGTTACTCCAAAGAGTGTGATGATGGCAAGGTGCTGGAGGAACAATGAGGATACTCATATGACCACAGGAGCTGAGCAATTCTGCCAGCGATTTCGGAGTTTGAAAGATGTTATCATTATGTCCCAATGAGTTTAGCACTGCTCAGCTGTAATTAAATCTAGCAGATGCTATGTTACATTATTGGAAGCTGTAATCTTCAAGTTTATGAGAAAAATTATACATAAGACTCTCAGGATCCCTTTTTTAAGACTAATAAGATTAATTACATAAAATGAAGTATAATTATTCTCCACTCTCGTTTTTTTTTCCCCCAATATATTCTGCTCGGTGAATTTCAGTTGTCATAGTGTTAACTAAAAAAATTCACTTCAAAAAAATTTACTTTACCCTCCTAAACTGTTGACGAGGATGTAAACTGGTACAGTCACAATGGAGAACAGTATGAAGGTTCCTTAAAAAAAAGTAAAAATACTCCCTAACATATGACCCTGCAATTCCACTCCTCGGCCTATATCTGGAGAAAAACATGATCCAAAAGAATATATAGACTCCAGTGTCTGTATCACTGCTTACAACAGCTAAGATATGGAAGCAACCTAAATGTCCAACAGAAGACTGGATAGGACATGTGGTACATTATATGCAATGGACTATTACTCAGCCATGAAAAACAATGAAATGATGCCATTTGCAGCAACAAGAGATTGGCCCAAGAGATTCTCATACTGAGTAAAGTAAGTCAGAGAGAGAAGGAAAAATACCTTATAACATAACCTATGTAGAAGCTAAAAAGAAACAATACAAATGAACTTATTTACAAAGCAGAAACAGATTCACAGACTTGGAGAATGAACTTATGGTTGCTGGTGGGAAGAATGGAGGGAAAGGGATAGTTAGGGAGTTTGGGATTGACATGTACACACTGTTATATTTGAAACAGATAACCTACAAGGACCTACTCTGTAGCATAGGGAGCTCTGCTCAATGTTATGGGGTGGCCTGAGTGGGAGGGAAATCTGGAGGGGGGGAATGGATACATGGGTGTGCATGGCCATGTCCCTTTGCTGTCCACCTGAAACTATCACAGCACTGTTAAACAGCTATTTCCCAATTCAAAATAAAAAGTTTAAGAACTTTTGTTTTGGTGTTTGGGCAAGCATAATAACCTGGTAGTAAATTAAAGATACATCCCTTTACTGACAGGACTTGCAATTATTTCCTCACCATCTTTCTCTTCTCCATCCTTCCCTTTCTTCTTCACAAAAAAAAGCAATTCTCTTCAAAGCCCAGAAGCCTTGAAGTAATTGCTCTCTCAGGAGTCTGAGATTAGTATATCTCTCCCTATTTATTTAGCTCTTTGAATATAAGCAGGGATTTCTTTACACAACCAAGGAAGATTGAAATCTCATACTCTATAGCTATTCATGGTGGTGCCATGAATGCAAAACATTTGGAAAAGTTGCCTGGTTGTTTTGCATCTTCTTATGAGCATCCCAGTTAAAGAGAACATAGTTGAATAACTCTTTCTCATAGCAATCTTTCAATTTAAATAAACGCTCAGAGGCCTTTTCTATATAATATTCTTGTCACTAATGGTCTTTTCATAGAGCTCCCAGAGCTGGGTCCATATAGCATTTTCAGTCACCCTCATTATTCAGAGCCTCTCCTGTGACAAGACCCCTAGAGCTTCAACAAGGCTGAGAAGACTGTATCGTTTAAAATGTATAATTAAATACACTTTTTAAAAAATGTCGGTGATTTATTCTTAACATGGGAAGTGAAATGGATGGGAGTTTAGTCAGTAGTGACAGTGAACTTACAGACTCCAAGAGAACAGCCCCTTATCAATTGAACATTTGCAGTTAAGGGGGCCACAACTCAATCTATCTTATTTCTGTGGCTGCAAATCAGGGGAACATATAATCAAGGATGAATATTCAAACAGAAGACAGAATTCTACTTAATTATTTTGGAGCAGTACCAACTCACTACACAAAGAGCTGCTAAATCCTGGAGAAGATGGCTTAAGCTTGAAGTCAACATAAGACTTTCTCCTTCATTCGCCTCTTGGACTGAAAATGGTATGCAGAGAAGATTCGGTTTTACAATATCATATGTAGAATACCTAGCTTTATTGAACATTATTAGTCATTTTATATGGTCACGTGATCTTAAAATTTGTAAATGTAGTTTTTAGGCTGTGTATGCTTGTGTATTTCCAACATAAAGGCTGTATAACAGACATAGACTTTTAACTTATCCTTAAAAGTTCTGAAAATACATACAGGTGTTCTCTATAATCTATCTGTATTAGTTGAAAACTCAAGTCAACACAGTCTTTTTGAGCCACAATTCCTTTTCCTCAAAACTCTCAACCACCATTGGGGCTTCCCTGGTGGTCCAGTGGGTAAAGAGGCTTCCTTGCAGGCAAGAGGCACAGGTTCGATCCCTGGCCCAGGAGGATTCCACATGCAGAGAAGTAGCTGGATGGGTGTATCCAACTACAAGCCAGCACTCTGGAGTGCATGCTCCCAGAGCTCATGCTCTGCAACAAGTGAGGCCACTGCAATGGGAGGCTCACACAAGCCAAAGAATAAAAAAGATCCAAGAAAAATAAATGACTTAGAGGCAAAAAAACAACAACAACAACAACAAAAAACCTTTTAACATCATTGCACTGCATTCCCATCTTTCATTGTATTGAGGAAAATTCAAAGACAGCCTTTTTCTTTTCTATATAGGTAACTTTTTTCCACCTTGATTTCTAAAGGTTACATTTTGTTTATTCTTAAATAAAATGGAAATAACATATCTAGGTGAGAATTTTTAAACTTTGTGAATTTTATTGATCTTCATGTTCAAATCATTCTCTCAGGAAAATCTGAAGTGTGCTGTCTCATTTCATTGACTATTTCTTCTCTTCTGTTCATTTTTTTCCCAGTGCGATCCACCCTCCATGTAGCTTCTATGTGTGAAAATTAATAAGTCATCCTCATACATAGAAATTGCATCTTGTATACATGAATGTCTTTCAACTATTTCATAACTTTGATTTAATCTGTGGCTTTCAGTGACTATCTCAATTTTGTCTTTTACACTTAATGGATTTTTCTCTATCTTTATTTTTAATTTAATAATTATGCTATCCATCAGATATATCTGCTTGCTTTACTTTCATAGATTAGACATCTTTTAAAATACCCTCTTGATTTTACATAATATCTTTTTCAGATGTAAAGATTTTTTCTCTGATTCTTTGGAATATTTCTTTGTCTGGGCTCTTATATATTACATAGTTGCATAGGTTCCATACTTTTCTTTTGTAGTGGAATCTAACAGGAAGTTCCACTCACTAACACTGAACTTATTGTGAACAATAGCTATTACAGCGAGCCCATATGGAACAATATTTCTGCTTCTTTTTTTTTTCATTTTGGCCTCTTTTATTGGTCCTTCATTTATTTATTTTCATCCATCTTTATTCTTTGGCCTGTGTGGGCCTCCCTTCACAGTGGCCTCTCCTGTTGCTGAGCATCGGCTCTGGGCGCATGTGCTCCAGAGTGCCAGCTCCTAATTGGTCACACCCGTCCAGCCGCTCCATGACACGTAGGATCCTCCCGGGCCAGGGATTGCCCGGTGCCCCTTGCACTGCAAGGTGGACTATACCCACTGGACCACCAGGGAAGCCCAGCTTTCTACTTCTTTCAACATGTGTTTTGAGGTAAATCACCACCAGTTCATTCATTCCATAAAAATTGTATTCCTAGGAGGACCCCAACGTGGGCAATGAACATACAACTGAGAACAAGTAAACTGCTTTATTTGGCTACCTGCCTCATAAAAATAAAGAGAGAGAGGGGAACTCTGAAGGGCCTAACATCTCAAGGCAACAATAATGCCATTACTATTAGCAAAGCAAGTTCTCTCCCTGCCAGGCTGCAATATACTTTAAAAAGACAAAGTAGAGGGAACAAGAGGTCAGGTACACATTTTCTTCAAAGAATGGAGGGAGTATAGTTTTACTCCTAACCATTATTTTCATTGCTATGGCCACCTTGTATCATTGTTTTCTAAAGCCTGATGCTTGGCAGGGTCTTCCCTGGAAAAAAATGCATGTTAACATAAATGGGAAGGAGACAGAGGAAACCTATCTACTTTACTTATTATGGTTTTGTGTCTACCAGGGGTCAGGTGGAAGAGAGAGTCTGTTTTCTGAAAATTGCTAGCACAAAAAAGCTACCTTGTGTGCTAACCGTGCTTCTTTAGGAAGTCTTCTTACCATTTAAAAAAAAGATTTTTCTCTGATTCTTTGGAATATTTCTTTGTCTGGGCTCTTATATATTACATAGTTGCATAGGTTCCATACTTTCTTTTGTAGTGGAATCTAACAGGAAGTTCCACTCACTAACACTGAACTTATTGTGAACAATAGCTATTACAGCGAGCCCATATGGAACAATATTTCTGCTTCTTTTTTTTTTCATTTTGGCCTCTTTTATTGGTCCTTCATTTATTTATTTTCATCCATCTTTATTCTTTGGCCTGTGTGGGCCTCCCTTCACAGTGGCCTCTCCTGTTGCTGAGCATCGGCTCTGGGCGCATGTGCTCCAGAGTGCCAGCTCCTAATTGGTCACACCCGTCCAGCCGCTCCATGACACGTAGGATCCTCCCGGGCCAGGGATTGCCCGGTGCCCCTTGCACTGCAAGGTGGACTATACCCACTGGACCACCAGGGAAGCCCAGCTTTCTACTTCTTTCAACATGTGTTTTGAGGTAAATCACCACCAGTTCATTCATTCCATAAAAATTGTATTCCTAGGAGGACCCCAACGTGGGCAATGAACATACAACTGAGAACAAGTAAACTGCTTTATTTGGCTACCTGCCTCATAAAAATAAAGAGAGAGAGGGGAACTCTGAAGGGCCTAACATCTCAAGGCAACAATAATGCCATTACTATTAGCAAAGCAAGTTCTCTCCCTGCCAGGCTGCAATATACTTTAAAAAGACAAAGTAGAGGGAACAAGAGGTCAGGTACACATTTTCTTCAAAGAATGGAGGGAGTATAGTTTTACTCCTAACCATTATTTTCATTGCTATGGCCACCTTGTATCATTGTTTTCTAAAGCCTGATGCTTGGCAGGGTCTTCCCTGGAAAAAAATGCATGTTAACATAAATGGGAAGGAGACAGAGGAAACCTATCTACTTTACTTATTATGGTTTTGTGTCTACCAGGGGTCAGGTGGAAGAGAGAGTCTGTTTTCTGAAAATTGCTAGCACAAAAAAGCTACCTTGTGTGCTAACCGTGCTTCTTTAGGAAGTCTTCTTACCATTTATCTGCTATACAAATAACCAGCAGCTGAAAACCTAGGATCTTAGTGACCTCTGGGAAGAATAATTAAATTAATATAGCTTTATCTCACCTCTAACGCAGTAAGAAAAACTTCCCCTTTAAAGAACGTAAGCGAGTTACTGCTACAAGTGATACGTATTGCTGCTAAAGCTTCAGATCCAAGTTTAATGATTATTTTTGGAATGTTTATACCATGCCAGGCACTGTGTTGCTTTCACATTACTGACTTTCTTAATTGTTAAGAATGTACTCTATGTTCTAGAGTTAACAGCAAGTCTTTCCTTATTAAAGCAAAGATGAATATGGCTCAGAGAGTTTAAGGAATTTGCCCAACGGCATAGAAAAGCAGGCATAGAATTTGAGAGTTCTTCTCAATAAACTCAACTCAAAAGAAAAAACAGGATATTAAACATATATTACTCTAAAGTATATTGTATGTATGCTCTATAGAATGCATTCATTCACTGATTAGATATGCCAAACATCTATATTCAACATCTTTCATATTTTAGCAATAGTTTATACTTTGTGGGATGTTTTCAAATAGACTGGCTTATTTAAGCATTAAAACTTTCATTAAGAAAAGCAAGGTAAGGCAACTAACCCCATGTACAGAGAAAGAAGTTACATTTTAGAAAATGGAGTGTCTGACACCGTTTCCTCCAATAGCTAGAGCCAGGGCTAGTTCTCTTGTATCTAGCTCTCCACATTTAATCATTCACCCCCAATCTTTCTCTTTATTACTCACCAGGAGTTAATGCTTGGTAACCTCCTATTGTTACCAGAACTCAGAAACTCCTATGATACAGTCTGGAACATCTCTAAATATAAAAACTGAGTCATGTCATACATGGAGAAAGGGGAAGTCAGCATGGGAACATGCTGAGTGAATTCCTTTGGGTGATTCTGACAAAGAATAAGCTACTGTTTCCTATTCAGAAAGTAACCTAGTGAAATGAGAATTTCCCAGTGAGAAATTTAGACAGTGTAACAAATATTTTCTTCTCCTTTCATGTAAGTCATGAAGAATGAAGCTAGTGAGAAGGAATAAGTTCACACCACATATTCTGTTGCTTCCTGGAGGCAGAAGAAAGCAAATTTGACAACACTGGCTGGAAATAAGCCATCAGAGAACACGGAATCTTGGAGCTGGAAAGGCCTTTGAAATTCATACATTCCAAAGTTGTAATACTCCTAATATATGATGGTCCAGCTTCTGCGTGAATCTCTGATGAGAATACATTTATTAAGCCCTGAGTAGGTTTATTACAATACGGAGCAGTGTTCATTCTTAGAAATTCATCAGCTCATAAATTGCACCTATGGTTCTTAATGACATCTCAAGAGCATTGCTGAATAAATACAAGTATTCTTTTTTAACTCATTAAGAACCTCAAATATCTACAGAGAGTTAGCTCATATCATCCTGGTTTTTTTTTCCAAGTTAAATAAATATCCTCTACTCAGTTTTACTCATGACACAATGTTCTGATTCACTTACATTTAAGCCATTGTTTTCTTTTTTTGATCTTTTAATTTGTTAACCCTAAAGTCCTACCTGTATCCTAATAAAGACTGGAAAATGAGTCCATCACTGAACAAACCCAATAGGTAAGAAAGGTTGTCAGGTTGTCATTAATTCTAATGAGTAAAACTGATTTACCCCATGGACTTGTGAGTCACAAGCATTACTCTAATTACAAAGTATGTTATTTAGTCCTTTGTTTTAGTGTTTCACCCAGAAAATAAAAATCCTTTGTATTTCATTCTTTCCTCTTTCATCCATATTTTACATTTATATCTTCTCTCTGAAAGGACTCCTTCTGACACATGCAATTACCTTGAGAGAATAAGTGGGGAAAATCAGCCCCCAACCCCATTAAGAACCTGTTGGTTTGCTTTTCACACTTGTACTTTGTCTGATTTTCTGTTTCTTCTTTCAATGTTTTCAATGTTTCTTTTTTCTTCTTTATTCATAGTCACTGCTTAACCCTTTTCTATTCAAGAATAAAAATGATTCTTATATTCAGGAATGAAATAAGCCATTTACTTGGCCAAGAAATACTATTAAGTATCTACTACATACAAGGCATTGCCCTGGGTACTAGAAATCTATGGAGATACCTGATTAGAGATTTCAAGCTCTGAACTTTTTAAATTTAAAAAAAATAGATAGTTTTTATTGTATATTTCAGGTATAAACACTATGTTAAGTAAGCATTTTCAGACCTTATATAAATATACTCTCATGTAATTTCATGAATAATGTTATTTTAATTTTACATATGAATAATCTGAGGCTTAAAGTAGTTAGAAATCTGTCAGTCTACCACAGCTCATCCATGGCATATTTATAAACTAAGCCTAAAATTATCCAATGCCAAACAAGGCCCTCCATCTCCTCACTAGTGTATAACAAATATGTTGCATTATTTAGGACATAATTTCAGGAGTCATTGCTACAACTCTCTTAACCTGTTCAGTTTTATATCTTCAATGCTTTAAGTCTACTTAAGGCAAAAACATGTTGTATTTTAGAGAAATGTAGTCTATTCTACCCAGGGGTAGCTCTCGCATTCATTGCCCATTTAACCAGCCAAGGACAGAGCTATTTGTCAGAGTTCCAGGCAGTCAGTCACCTCTGATTTAAAGTTATTTAGAATACATTCTAAATATCATTGAACAAATAATGTTAACCCTAAAGTCCTACCTGTATCCTAATAAAGACTGGAAAATGAGTCCATCACTGAACAAACCCAATAGGTAAGAAAGGTTGTCAGGTTGTCATTAATTCTAATGAGTAAAACTGATTTACCCCATGGACTTGTGAGTCACAAGCATTACTCTAATTACAAAGTATGTTATTTAGTCCTTTGTTTTAGTGTTTCACCCAGAAAATAAAAATCCTTTGTATTTCATTCTTTCCTCTTTCATCCATATTTTACATTTATATCTTCTCTCTGAAAGGACTCCTTCTGACACATGCAATTACCTTGAGAGAATAAGTGGGGAAAATCAGCCCCCAACCCCATTAAGAACCTGTTGGTTTGCTTTTCACACTTGTACTTTGTCTGATTTTCTGTTTCTTCTTTCAATGTTTTCAATGTTTCTTTTTTCTTCTTTATTCATAGTCACTGCTTAACCCTTTTCTATTCAAGAATAAAAATGATTCTTATATTCAGGAATGAAATAAGCCATTTACTTGGCCAAGAAATACTATTAAGTATCTACTACATACAAGGCATTGCCCTGGGTACTAGAAATCTATGGAGATACCTGATTAGAGATTTCAAGCTCTGAACTTTTAATTAATAAAAATAGATAGTTTTTATTGTATATTTCAGGTATAAACACTATGTTAAGTAAGCATTTTCAGACCTTATATAAATATACTCTCATGTAATTTCATGAATAATGTTATTTTAATTTTACATATGAATAATCTGAGGCTTAAAGTAGTTAGAAATCTGTCAGTCTACCACAGCTCATCCATGGCATATTTATAAACTAAGCCTAAAATTATCCAATGCCAAACAAGGCCCTCCATCTCCTCACTAGTGTATAACAAATATGTTGCATTATTTAGGACATAATTTCAGGAGTCATTGCTACAACTCTCTTAACCTGTTCAGTTTTATATCTTCAATGCTTTAAGTCTACTTAAGGCAAAAACATGTTGTATTTTAGAGAAATGTAGTCTATTCTACCCAGGGGTAGCTCTCGCATTCATTGCCCATTTAACCAGCCAAGGACAGAGCTATTTGTCAGAGTTCCAGGCAGTCAGTCACCTCTGATTTAAAGTTATTTAGAATACATTTTAAATTTCATTGAACAAATAATACAGCACTCCATAAAGCACTAATGATCATTGTAGGCACTCACAGCACTATTGAATGGAATACAAAAGCAATTTAAAAGAGTCCATAAAAACAGAAACAAAAGCCACTGAGTTCCATTTCTAAAGCTAATATGCTGAAGGAATTGATTTGATAATTGTTGCCTTAACTGCTGAAGTATTAGGGTGTTGTGCATAAGACAATGCAAGGCAGTGTTTTCATTTTTTAGAATGGATCCTCTAAGTGAAAGATAATTTTGGAAATTGTTCAAATGACTAGGGGGAAAGTAACTCACAGGGCACCATAGAAGCTGCTACAGCCTTGGAAGGAAGCCGTGAGGGCTCAGTTCCAGAAAGTCATTTAGAAACTATTGAGAGAATAGACTTGCCTTGGAAAAATGAAAAAGCTTCACTAGTTCATACTAGAAAGTACTCGAGTTGAGCTTAAGGAATATTCATGCTTCTATCACACTGGTCATTACCTAGGCATGAGTTCTATGGGATTTGCCCTTCTTATTTATCTAAACCCCTATCGCAGGACTCTTAGTTTCATTTTGTTTGTTTGTTTCCACAGCACTAGTGCTCAAAGATATGCTTTCAACAGAGGGTCAAGCACATAGATATAAAACAAACACATGCCAAAGCTTATATTTAACTCATTAAGGAGAGAATGATTAAGATGTTACTTTAGATTCTCAAAAGAAAACTAGAGAGGAAGGTAACTGTATTGGCCCATCATGAACACTGAAATAAACGTGCTTAGCAGATGCCGAACCAACTGAGTCTCTGTTGGACACAATTTACACTGTGATAGACAAGAGTTTTGCATAACTATGAGTTTTCTACAACATATGTTGCATTATTTAGGACATAATTTCAGGAGTCATTGCTACAACTCTCTTAACCTGTTCAGTTTTATATCTTCAATGCTTTAAGTCTACTTAAGGCAAAAACATGTTGTATTTTAGAGAAATGTAGTCTATTCTACCCAGGGGTAGCTCTCGCATTCATTGCCCATTTAACCAGCCAAGGACAGAGCTATTTGTCAGAGTTCCAGGCAGTCAGTCACCTCTGATTTAAAGTTATTTAGAATACATTTTAAATTTCATTGAACAAATAATACAGCACTCCATAAAGCACTAATGATCATTGTAGGCACTCACAGCACTATTGAATGGAATACAAAAGCAATTTAAAAGAGTCCATAAAAACAGAAACAAAAGCCACTGAGTTCCATTTCTAAAGCTAATATGCTGAAGGAATTGATTTGATAATTGTTGCCTTAACTGCTGAAGTATTAGGGTGTTGTGCATAAGACAATGCAAGGCAGTGTTTTCATTTTTTAGAATGGATCCTCTAAGTGAAAGATAATTTTGGAAATTGTTCAAATGACTAGGGGGAAAGTAACTCACAGGGCACCATAGAAGCTGCTACAGCCTTGGAAGGAAGCCGTGAGGGCTCAGTTCCAGAAAGTCATTTAGAAACTATTGAGAGAATAGACTTGCCTTGGAAAAATGAAAAAGCTTCACTAGTTCATACTAGAAAGTACTCGAGTTGAGCTTAAGGAATATTCATGCTTCTATCACACTGGTCATTACCTAGGCATGAGTTCTATGGGATTTGCCCTTCTTATTTATCTAAACCCCTATCGCAGGACTCTTAGTTTCATTTTGTTTGTTTGTTTCCACAGCACTAGTGCTCAAAGATATGCTTTCAACAGAGGGTCAAGCACATAGATATAAAACAAACACATGCCAAAGCTTATATTTAACTCATTAAGGAGAGAATGATTAAGATGTTACTTTAGATTCTCAAAAGAAAACTAGAGAGGAAGGTAACTGTATTGGCCCATCATGAACACTGAAATAAACGTGCTTAGCAGATGCCGAACCAACTGAGTCTCTGTTGGACACAATTTACACTGTGATAGACAAGAGTTTTTGCATAACTATGAGTTTTCTACAACATATAGACCTGTAAAACAGCTCAACTATAATGAAAAGCAGAGATAACCTAGAGAGGAGCAGGACATTCAAAAAGACACTTCATAATCTTTTGGTTCATTTCCAATCTTTCATAATGTCTCCTTATACTAGGATCTTATTTTACATGAAGTTTAGTTTTATGAAAATGTTCTGATGTACATGTGAAACTTAAAAAACTATGTTTGAGCAAATGAAGAAATGTAAGCTACATCAAAGATATTATTTATGAGACTGATTAGAGCATCGATGGAAAAACAGTCATAGAGAACAGACTTATGGACATTGGGAAGAGGAAAAAGTGGGTGAGAGACATGGAAACAGTAACATGGAGCCCTATACTAGCATATGCAAAGAGATAACTATTGTCAATGTGCTGTGGGTTAAGGGCTCTTACATGGGAGCTATGCAATGGCCTAGAGGGGTGGGATGGGGGCATGGGATATACATATGACTAATCTGGGATTATACATATCTGTAAACAACAAAACTCTGTAAAAGCAAAAGGTAAAAATAAGACAAAAAGGAAAAAGAAAAACAAAAGAAACAACAACAAAAAAGATATTATTTATAAAAGGCATAGACCAATGCAGGAAATAATTTAAAATATCTTTAAAAATATATATGTATATATATTTGTGTGCATATGTATACATACAAGTTTGAATTCTTCAGAAACATTTCAATTTCTTAGCAACAAAATGTTAATGAATCAGGTATTTCCTGAGGTATAGACGCAAAAAAGATGCATCTAGACATAGATATTGTTAAACTAAACCCCTATCGCAGGACTCTTAGTTTCATTTTTTTTGTTTGTTTCCACAGCACTAGTGCTCAAAGATATGCTTTCAACAGAGGGTCAAGCACATAGATATAAAACAAACACATGCCAAAGCTTATATTTAACTCATTAAGGAGAGAATGATTAAGATGTTACTTTAGATTCTCAAAAGAAAACTAGAGAGGAAGGTAACTGTATTGGCCCATCATGAACACTGAAATAAACGTGCTTAGCAGATGCCGAACCAACTGAGTCTCTGTTGGACACAATTTACACTGTGATAGACAAGAGTTTTTGCATAACTATGAGTTTTCTACAACATATAGACCTGTAAAACAGCTCAACTATAATGAAAAGCAGAGATAACCTAGAGAGGAGCAGGACATTCAAAAAGACACTTCATAATCTTTTGGTTCATTTCCAATCTTTCATAATGTCTCCTTATACTAGGATCTTATTTTACATGAAGTTTAGTTTTATGAAAATGTTCTGATGTACATGTGAAACTTAAAAAACTATGTTTGAGCAAATGAAGAAATGTAAGCTACATCAAAGATATTATTTATGAGACTGATTAGAGCATCGATGGAAAAACAGTCATAGAGAACAGACTTATGGACATTGGGAAGAGGAAAAAGTGGGTGAGAGACATGGAAACAGTAACATGGAGCCCTATACTAGCATATGCAAAAGAGATAACTATTGTCAATGTGCTGTGGGTTAAGGGCTCTTACATGGGAGCTATGCAATGGCCTAGAGGGGTGGGATGGGGGCATGGGATATACATATGACTAATCTGGGATTATACATATCTGTAAACAACAAAACTCTGTAAAAGCAAAAGGTAAAAATAAGACAAAAAGGAAAAAGAAAAACAAAAGAAACAACAACAAAAAAGATATTATTTATAAAAGGCATAGACCAATGCAGGAAATAATTTAAAATATCTTTAAAAATATATATGTATATATATTTGTGTGCATATGTATACATACAAGTTTGAATTCTTCAGAAACATTTCAATTTCTTAGCAACAAAATGTTAATGAATCAGGTATTTCCTGAGGTATAGACGCAAAAAAGATGCATCTAGACATAGATTCATGTGTTAAACATGTTTTTTTATTGAGTACAAATACAAGTTCATTGAGTGTAAATAAACACTTCAAAGCAGAAACAGAAATAAGTGTATCTGACATCATTCTCAGCCTGTCAGAGTAGATGCTATATAAAGCTGAAAGATATTTTAGATTAGTCTTTGCTATTCCAAAGGGTCCCCTGCTGTAATATCTAAAAGGTTCTATAAAGGCTACTGCCAGACTTCTTGCTTCTCCAAACAGGCACAATCCATTTTTTCCCTAAATCTTTAGTACTCGGTCAGCCATGCATTCAGCTAATATATTTGTCTCCTGCCAAAGAGGCTTCCTAATCACTTGCAAATTATTGGAGCAAATACACACACACACACACACACACACACACACATATGACAACCTTAGTAGAAAGAAGCCTTGGGAAGCTTGCCAACGGCATTCAGTGCCTGATAGCATATGACACATCTTCTATCCTCCATTAAAAAGTTAAGGACATCTCACCTTGAACCCATTCTTCCTAACACTTTGGCAGTCTTCCAGAGTGCCAGGACTGTCCTTTAACTCTGGGTTATGTTTTCCCCATTAGTAAATCTAATGAGCATGTTTATATGCATTTAAATGGCAAACAACCTCCTGTTAGGGAAAAAGCTAGGGGACATACAAGAATACACATTCATTCAACTTTTTAAAATGCAGACATTTTCTCCAAATAAAGATCTATGTCAGTGCATTTTAGATATATAATACATTCATTCATTTAACAAATATTTTCTGAGCATCAATTGGTTGGTGTAGACATGGTCTCTCTTCTCAAGGTCCCTACACTCAAATGAAAGAGCTTCACATGTTACTAAATCTGGAATTACTTTATTTTAAAATACAATGTTCCATGTGTTTTAGGTAAAGAGAGGACAAGAGAACAGGAGATGTCTGCCATTAAAAGAGAGAGATTGTTACTCTTACAGCTCCCAAGAAACTGAAGAAAACAAGGATGTCACACCGCATGGGTGGCCCTAGGAAAGCAGAAGTGTTGGTCAGGAGGAGAAGAAGATGGGGACCTAGGAGTTGGAGCCATCACAGTGGCTTCTAGGGGAAGGAATGGGAGAGGCGGGATAAGCATGCTTAGGACTGGCCAGTTGGATGATTCCCCTGGTCTCTGGGGGCACAAGGGTTGTTCACAAGTATCTGGTACCTGGCCCTGGGGTGATGAGGGCAAGTGTATAATGGTACAGAAATGTGAGAGCCCCACGACTGATGGGTGAGAATGTGGGCTCTGGATTGTTTGGTGTGCATCTGGAAAGCCTGCTCTTGGGAGAGCTGATTACTAGGTCTAGGAATTGGCTAACTCGGAGAACACAGTGCCTTAAGTGTCAGCAAGGCTCCTGTTGTCAAAGCATCAGAACACAGAAAAGTAAATGACATAGTTAATACACTCACAACTATTTTTTTTTCCTTTATACTCAGTATGAAACTTTAATGACACCATAAACACAGAGCTGATGAAGGAAGGAAGAGATGAGAAGGAAGAAAATGAGAAATGATACCACCACCAATGAAATTTATTTTAAAAAATGCCAGAAACCTTTGCTATCCTTTCCAACTTCTTATAACAGCAGTAAGATGGACAAGCAGAAAAAGTTGTGCTTCCAGAGGAAAAAAAACATAAATAGTAACAGTCAATACTCAGGGTTTGCTTATGCTTCACATGTAGTTATTTTATTTGATGCTTTCAACATCTCTAACAGCTTTTGGAAAGTGAGGCTTAGAGAGTTTCAGTACATTCCAAGTTAATAGAAGAGTTGAGATTCACGCTGAGATCCATGGTCTCCAGAGCTAGAACCGTTCATTATTACACACACAGATGCACACTTATTTATATGTGCACATATGTGTGTATCTGAACATGTTTTATTGGAGGGAAAACTTTTAAATACATTGTTCACATCACATAACAGTAAGACTTTATAATTTTCTAGAACAATTTAGAAATGGAGTGTGGAAATTAGATTATAAGAGTATTAAAGAGGTAACATAAATGTCATTCAATCATTATAATTGAGAATCTTCATAAACCAAATAGTCTTGGAAGGCCTTAGTGTCATCATTACAAAGATGAGTTGGAACAGTATTATCCTAAAGAAACAGGTAAGAACTTAAATGAGCTGACCTGCCCTATTTTGAAAATTGTAGTTGTTGCTACAGCTGTGATTATTCCTAGGAGTTGGAGCCATCACAGTGGCTTCTAGGGGAAGGAATGGGAGAGGCGGGATAAGCATGCTTAGGACTGGCCAGTTGGATGATTCCCCTGGTCTCTGGGGGCACAAGGGTTGTTCACAAGTATCTGGTACCTGGCCCTGGGGTGATGAGGGCAAGTGTATAATGGTACAGAAATGTGAGAGCCCCACGACTGATGGGTGAGAATGTGGGCTCTGGATTGTTTGGTGTGCATCTGGAAAGCCTGCTCTTGGGAGAGCTGATTACTAGGTCTAGGAATTGGCTAACTCGGAGAACACAGTGCCTTAAGTGTCAGCAAGGCTCCTGTTGTCAAAGCATCAGAACACAGAAAAGTAAATGACATAGTTAATACACTCACAACTATTTTTTTTTCCTTTATACTCAGTATGAAACTTTAATGACACCATAAACACAGAGCTGATGAAGGAAGGAAGAGATGAGAAGGAAGAAAATGAGAAATGATACCACCACCAATGAAATTTATTTTAAAAAATGCCAGAAACCTTTGCTATCCTTTCCAACTTCTTATAACAGCAGTAAGATGGACAAGCAGAAAAAGTTGTGCTTCCAGAGGAAAAAATACATAAATAGTAACAGTCAATACTCAGGGTTTGCTTATGCTTCACATGTAGTTATTTTATTTGATGCTTTCAACATCTCTAACAGCTTTTGGAAAGTGAGGCTTAGAGAGTTTCAGTACATTCCAAGTTAATAGAAGAGTTGAGATTCACGCTGAGATCCATGGTCTCCAGAGCTAGAACCGTTCATTATTACACACACAGATGCACACTTATTTATATGTGCACATATGTGTGTATCTGAACATGTTTTATTGGAGGGAAAACTTTTAAATACATTGTTCACATCACATAACAGTAAGACTTTATAATTTTCTAGAACAATTTAGAAATGGAGTGTGGAAATTAGATTATAAGAGTATTAAAGAGGTAACATAAATGTCATTCAATCATTATAATTGAGAATCTTCATAAACCAAATAGTCTTGGAAGGCCTTAGTGTCATCATTACAAAGATGAGTTGGAACAGTATTATCCTAAAGAAACAGGTAAGAACTTAAATGAGCTGACCTGCCCTATTTTGAAAATTGTAGTTGTTGCTACAGCTGTGATTATTCTTAGCATTTACTCTTAAACATGTAGCGATACCTTCTGATCGAGGCCCAGGGGGGAAAAAACTGTAGTGATAGAAAAAGTGTATGTATATAATGTATACATACACAGATACACAGATATATAAAATATATGTGTGTGTGTGTGTGTATATATATATATATATATATAAACCATATATAGAGAGACATGAGGCTCGGAGTGGTTAGTCCCAAATATGTCACAATGGCATACTGATTATTTTGATTTGAAGTTGCTCAAGAAGTAGCTGATGCATGAAGGATGCTCTGAGCCTCCTCCTCTGTCTGCTCTTAAAAGTGGGAAATAAATCAGTTGAAAGGTACACTTCCTGCATCTGGGGGTAAAAGGACACCCTTTTCATCAGAGTCTGGAGTAGGAAATGGAAACCCACTCTAGGATTCTTGCCTCGAAAATTCCAGGGACAGAGGAGCCTAGTGGCCAACAGCCCTCTCAGAGAGGTGGACACGACTGAGCATGCACACACTAGCATCAGAAAGAGGAGCCAAAAAAGGCTGGATAAATGAGCCTCGTTACTTCTTTACTACCCCAAGCCCAGACTCTACCTAGATGGTTCACTCGTTAAGCAAATGAAGCCCACGTTTCTTTGTCCTGTCAATTCCTCACAAATTTACTGTTTCTTGGTCTAGAAAGAATATGAAAACTGCTGGCTTTGGTCACTTCTCAGGTCCCATTTTTGAGATCTCTGTGCACATTAATTAAAATTTGTTTCTTTTTTTTCTTATTAATCTCTCATGTGTCAATTTTATTATTAGTTCAGCCACAAGAACTAAAGAAGGGTACAGAGAGGGAAATACTCCTTCTCCAATAATATGTATCAAATACATAATATATAAAATATAATGATATGCAATAACCTCATCTATATGAAATACAGATTATACTTTGATGTATATATTAAAGGGCTCAATAAAATGGATTTACTAATCATCTCTTTATCATTAGTTAGAAACTGACTACGAGAAAAAGAGCCAATGCTTCTGAGATGAAAGAGAATTGAGAAAAGGGGCTTTTAGTATGTAACTATTCCAAGATCATACACTCTGATAGAGGACTAGCTCTGGGCTCACCTGATCTGAGTTTGAACTCAGGCTACAACTTTCTAGCTCTGTGAACACATTCTCATCTGTGAAACGGTGGAAATTCTTATTGCATGAGATAGTTGTGAAGATTAAATAAAATAATGAATGTAAAAGTCCTTAGGACTTCCCAGGTGGTTCAGTGGTAAAGAACCCACCTACAATGCAGGAGACACCAGTTTGATCCCTGGGTCAGGTAGAACCCCTGGAGAAGGAAATGGCAACCCACTCCAGTGTTCTTGCCCGGGAAATCTCATGGACAGAGGAGCCTGGCAGGCTACAGTCCATGGGATTGCAAAGAGTTGAATACAACTTAGTCACTAAACAACAAGAACACAAACTCCTAGTACAGTTCATATTAATTAGTAATTCAATAAACCCTGGTTATTATTAAACATCAAATTTGCCTTTAATATACTGTTGACCTCTTCTCAATTGAAATTTCTGGACTTCTGATGAAACCAGGATCCTTAGGAAAGGATTCTCTCACACACAAATTCCCGACACTACTGGAACCTGTCTCACTCCATTAATTTCATGGGGGAGAGTGACTCCCAGCTGAAGAGGAGCAGAGTGTAAAGTGTAACCTTTGAGCCTCAGGTTTAAGAGGCACAGACAGAGGGTGCTGAGGCAGAATGCAGCAGGCAGTCGCTTAATTAGCTCTGCTAGACAACGAGATGCTAATTGGTCGGCTCCTGTCAACCCTCCGGACTGACATTCTCCACTTCTTATCAGATGGCTCCTGAGTCTAATTTCTTTGGAGGAAGACTCCTGCTGCTTACACCTTGCTCATATCAACAGAAAGGATACTGCTCGGAATCCAAGAGTTGGGTGCAGAGTTGGCTCAGTTCCCAGTTGTGAATGGAGCAGAGGCCTTTTAGTGCCTGAATGTCAGTTGTTCAGCTTCTATCCCTTCCTCTGGATTCTTTTGCCTCTGAACTGACCCTATCCTGGAAGCCTTTTGATTAATTACCACCTACCAGTTAGATATCACTTAATATTATTAAATAGAGGGATAAGCCAGGGTTTCTCCCAGTTGAGAAACTTTTCCTGTGAGATTCAAATTGTAATAGCAAAATCTATCCCAAGATGTGATGATCTCTAGGATTATGAGTTTTCTCACCACTCAGCCATCCTAGGGCATAAAAAAAATACACAGTGAACTTTATATGCCCATCATGTTCTACCCCCAAGTATCCCCCTTTTAAAGCCTTGCTTCTATACTGCCTAGGAAGAGTTACTTATGTAATAAGCTGCTCCACTCTGAGGCCATTCCTGTTAGAGACAGGAAGAGTTTACTATATAAAAAGGGTGATCTTTTAAAATACACTGTTTATTTCCTTTCACATTTCCATGTGCTTGACCCTCTTGCTGGTGAGTCCAAAGCATCCAAGATGATGGTAGGCAATTAAATTGTTATAGCAATATTTACAAAAATGAAAGAACAAACAGCTAGTATTTTGCTTCTGACATTAAGATGGAACTCTGAGCCTTTAGTTTCTTAGAGACAGTGATTCTATCATAGACATCTTAACTAACATGATGATCTCCACAAGCAATTGAAGATATAAAAGGCATCACTGGTGGTAATGACCACAGAGGGGTGGATTCTGAGTAACAACGTAAAACTTTTTTTGGAATTGGGAGTCAAAATAAATAAGAATGCATAACTTTGATAACATTCTCAAGAGGTGGAAAAACATCACCCTAAAGTGAAAGTTGCTCAGTCATGTCGGACTCTTTGTGACCCCATGGACTGCAGCCTGCCAGGCTCCTCTGTTCATGGGATTCTTTAGGCAAAAATACTGGAGTGGGTAGCTAGCTTTTCCCTTCTCCAGGGGATCTTCCCAACCCAGAAATCAAACTGCATTTCCGATGGATTCTTTACCAGCTGAGCTAAATTCTCAAGAGCTTAAAAAAAAAAAAAATCACCCTAGGTTTCACAATATGTGCCCATAATTGTATTATTTGTTATGTTATTTGCACAAGAACTTGGGCTAGGGGAAATGTTACAAATTGTTGATGATTATATTGCACAATTATTCTGACTAGTGTTTAATTTGAATTCCAGTGTAGTTCCAAAACTAATCTGTATCTTTTTGAAATATAGTATATAAATCAGGGTACCAAAGGTAACATATTGCCTGCACAAATGTTACTGTCTTTTAGTCTGCTCTCTGTCCCTCCCTAACTAGGAGGTGAATGTTAGAGATAAAATCTTGATGTGTCACAGGTAAATACGAACTCACATGTTCTTTGTCTGCTTAGAAGTGCAAAGACCCTGCTGTACTGTAGCCAATCTGGAGTAATCAGATCTTCTTTTTAAATTTATTTGTTTTATTTTGTAAGTGAGATACAGGTTAGTCGAAAGGGTGGCCTAGTATACTGGGGCAAAACTAGGAATCTCAGGCATGTGTTGTTGCTTTGTGGAAAGGAGAAACTCTACGATCATCTGAGAGAGTTCATACTTAGTTGACTTCTACCTCTTCTCTATCTTTATATGTAATATTTAGCTTTTACCTTAAATAGCAAATGCAAAAGAGGTTGCCCCTGACTCCTGGATATAAGAAGAAATCTAATGACTCATAACAATCCTATTTTAATTATTTACTGGACACTCCCTTTCATTTGCTATTTTCTTGTGTGTTTGACTGTTTGTCATCTGTCTCTCCCCATTTCCTAGAACAGCAGTTCCACAAGGAGGGGAGCCTTAACCGTACATTGTTTTGTGCCCATCTTGGCCTGTAATGGGACAAAATAAATAAGAATGCATAACTTTGATAACATTCTCAAGAGGTGGAAAAACATCACCCTAAAGTGAAAGTTGCTCAGTCATGTCGGACTCTTTGTGACCCCATGGACTGCAGCCTGCCAGGCTCCTCTGTTCATGGGATTCTTTAGGCAAAAATACTGGAGTGGGTAGCTAGCTTTTCCCTTCTCCAGGGGATCTTCCCAACCCAGAAATCAAACTGCATTTCCGATGGATTCTTTACCAGCTGAGCTAAATTCTCAAGAGCTTAAAAAAAAAAAAAATCACCCTAGGTTTCACAATATGTGCCCATAATTGTATTATTTGTTATGTTATTTGCACAAGAACTTGGGCTAGGGGAAATGTTACAAATTGTTGATGATTATATTGCACAATTATTCTGACTAGTGTTTAATTTGAATTCCAGTGTAGTTCCAAAACTAATCTGTATCTTTTTGAAATATAGTATATAAATCAGGGTACCAAAGGTAACATATTGCCTGCACAAATGTTACTGTCTTTTAGTCTGCTCTCTGTCCCTCCCTAACTAGGAGGTGAATGTTAGAGATAAAATCTTGATGTGTCACAGGTAAATACGAACTCACATGTTCTTTGTCTGCTTAGAAGTGCAAAGACCCTGCTGTACTGTAGCCAATCTGGAGTAATCAGATCTTCTTTTTAAATTTATTTGTTTTATTTTGTAAGTGAGATACAGGTTAGTCGAAAGGGTGGCCTAGTATACTGGGGCAAAACTAGGAATCTCAGGCATGTGTTGTTGCTTTGTGGAAAGGAGAAACTCTACGATCATCTGAGAGAGTTCATACTTAGTTGACTTCTACCTCTTCTCTATCTTTATATGTAATATTTAGCTTTTACCTTAAATAGCAAATGCAAAAGAGGTTGCCCCTGACTCCTGGATATAAGAAGAAATCTAATGACTCATAACAATCCTATTTTAATTATTTACTGGACACTCCCTTTCATTTGCTATTTTCTTGTGTGTTTGACTGTTTGTCATCTGTCTCTCCCCATTTCCTAGAACAGCAGTTCCACAAGGAGGGGAGCCTTAACCGTACATTGTTTTGTGCCCATCTTGGCCTGTGTGTAACCAGAGTTGTGGCTGGACCGAATTACAATAAGCTCTTGCGATTCTTATTATGACTCTAGGACCCCCTTCAGCAATCCACCAGAAAACTAGAAAACAGGATTATTACTTTAAGTCCTGGAAATTACATGGCACACTGGAGCCGTGTAGATTGGTGATGGGTACAGACAAGGAGAAAAAGAGCCTGACTGCCTGCGGTCCCACTTTTATTGGAACTGAGGGTGGGATCCTAGGGTTGGTGGACTCACTATTGGTGAATTTAAAACATAACAGTGCAATTTAAAGAGCAGAAAGAGAGAGGGAAATACAGCTCAAACAATTAGTTAATGGAACTTACAATGATCTTGAAAACAAAGGAGCTGTGGGTGGAGTGGGAGGTATTTTAAGGAAGGAATGTGTGGCCTAGTCCTGTGATTGGCAATGAGTCTATTTCAGACAGCCATCTTTGAACTAATCTAAGTAATCAAAGCTAAAGTCAGGCACTTAATGAGAAAATCTAACTGTCAGGGTTTATGCTACACTCACGTATACCATGTGATCCTAAGTACATGTAACTGTGACTGGCATAGTAGGAGCTCTACTAAATGTTTCCTGAATACATGTGTTTCTATATTACATGATACATATGATTCAAGAGATGAGTCTTACAGCTTAAGGAAGCAAGATGCAGGAAGCACAGTCTGCTCATTTTCCCTTTTCCCCAAGGCTGACATTTTGTAATTCCATTCCTTAATTCCCTGTAGAGTGGCCTAGTATACTGGGGCAAAACTAGGAATCTCAGGCATGTGTTGTTGCTTTGTGGAAAGGAGAAACTCTACGATCATCTGAGAGAGTTCATACTTAGTTGACTTCTACCTCTTCTCTATCTTTATATGTAATATTTAGCTTTTACCTTAAATAGCAAATGCAAAAGAGGTTGCCCCTGACTCCTGGATATAAGAAGAAATCTAATGACTCATAACAATCCTATTTTAATTATTTACTGGACACTCCCTTTCATTTGCTATTTTCTTGTGTGTTTGACTGTTTGTCATCTGTCTCTCCCCATTTCCTAGAACAGCAGTTCCACAAGGAGGGGAGCCTTAACCGTACATTGTTTTGTGCCCATCTTGGCCTGTGTGTAACCAGAGTTGTGGCTGGACCGAATTACAATAAGCTCTTGCGATTCTTATTATGACTCTAGGACCCCCTTCAGCAATCCACCAGAAAACTAGAAAACAGGATTATTACTTTAAGTCCTGGAAATTACATGGCACACTGGAGCCGTGTAGATTGGTGATGGGTACAGACAAGGAGAAAAAGAGCCTGACTGCCTGCGGTCCCACTTTTATTGGAACTGAGGGTGGGATCCTAGGGTTGGTGGACTCACTATTGGTGAATTTAAAACATAACAGTGCAATTTAAAGAGCAGAAAGAGAGAGGGAAATACAGCTCAAACAATTAGTTAATGGAACTTACAATGATCTTGAAAACAAAGGAGCTGTGGGTGGAGTGGGAGGTATTTTAAGGAAGGAATGTGTGGCCTAGTCCTGTGATTGGCAATGAGTCTATTTCAGACAGCCATCTTTGAACTAATCTAAGTAATCAAAGCTAAAGTCAGGCACTTAATGAGAAAATCTAACTGTCAGGGTTTATGCTACACTCACGTATACCATGTGATCCTAAGTACATGTAACTGTGACTGGCATAGTAGGAGCTCTACTAAATGTTTCCTGAATACATGTGTTTCTATATTACATGATACATATGATTCAAGAGATGAGTCTTACAGCTTAAGGAAGCAAGATGCAGGAAGCACAGTCTGCTCATTTTCCCTTTTCCCCAAGGCTGACATTTTGTAATTCCATTCCTTACAATTCCCTATGTCCTAAGTTTTGTTTGGCGTCTTCTTTTTCTAATCAAATGATGCTGAAGCAAGAACCTGCCTTTCCTAAGCCTTGGTGGCTTCCATTTTAGAAGTTTCTACTTTAGAAACTTCCATGTTAGTCTATGTTTGGTTCACCTTCCCAGGAAGACTATCAGCCTTAGGGTGGGTAAGGTGATGTGCCCAAATCCACACCTCTGCAAAGTCCCTTGACTTCTGGTTTAGCATATTTTCATATTTCATCTTGCTGCCTCCCATTTATACTGAATTACAGTGAGCTTATTCTATTTTAATGAGTATGCTAATGTGTTAGTGTTGGTCTCAGCCTGACCTTGTATATGTTTGTCTTTGCTGTTCTGTTTCTGTTTAAACTGCCAGCTCTTGGGAGGAGGAAAAGATGCCAATTTAACTACCCCATTGTCTTGTGCTCCTAGAAGCTTAGCAAATACTATCTGGTGACAATAATGATGATAGACTAGGCATAATCATATTCTTCTTTCTTTCTAGGGAGGCTGTGTGGTTGCTTTATTTTGCTTTTTGTTTGTTTGTTTGTTCCTCAAGAGTTAGGTACTTCAGGAGTCTTCTAAAGGTCAGAAAATGGAAGCAGTATGTTCCATCAACAACTTTTCTTGTCCCCAGGTTTACAAAGAGAAACTAAAGTGTGAAACCCAGAGGTAGTGTGGAGTGGAGCTGTCATTTTATATTTGTTTTCCAGGACACTGCTGAGCATAGCAAATATAAATGGCAAATGCCTTGTTTTGTTTTCAGAAAGGCAGGTGGCACCTGAGGCAGGGGAACTGAAACCTAAAAGTATGTTGATTTATCTAGAGGTAGTGTGGAGGGCCATTTTTGAACTAATCTAAGAAATAAGCTAAAGTCAGGCACTTAATGAGAAAATCTAACTGTCAGGGTTTATGCTACACTCACGTATACCATGTGATCCTAAGTACATGTAACTGTGACTGGCATAGTAGGAGCTCTACTAAATGTTTCCTGAATACATGTGTTTCTATATTACATGATACATATGATTCAAGAGATGAGTCTTACAGCTTAAGGAAGCAAGATGCAGGAAGCACAGTCTGCTCATTTTCCCTTTTCCCCAAGGCTGACATTTTGTAATTCCATTCCTTACAATTCCCTATGTCCTAAGTTTTGTTTGGCGTCTTCTTTTTCTAATCAAATGATGCTGAAGCAAGAACCTGCCTTTCCTAAGCCTTGGTGGCTTCCATTTTAGAAGTTTCTACTTTAGAAACTTCCATGTTAGTCTATGTTTGGTTCACCTTCCCAGGAAGACTATCAGCCTTAGGGTGGGTAAGGTGATGTGCCCAAATCCACACCTCTGCAAAGTCCCTTGACTTCTGGTTTAGCATATTTTCATATTTCATCTTGCTGCCTCCCATTTATACTGAATTACAGTGAGCTTATTCTATTTTAATGAGTATGCTAATGTGTTAGTGTTGGTCTCAGCCTGACCTTGTATATGTTTGTCTTTGCTGTTCTGTTTCTGTTTAAACTGCCAGCTCTTGGGAGGAGGAAAAGATGCCAATTTAACTACCCCATTGTCTTGTGCTCCTAGAAGCTTAGCAAATACTATCTGGTGACAATAATGATGATAGACTAGGCATAATCATATTCTTCTTTCTTTCTAGGGAGGCTGTGTGGTTGCTTTATTTTGCTTTTTTTGTTTGTTTGTTTGTTCCTCAAGAGTTAGGTACTTCAGGAGTCTTCTAAAGGTCAGAAAATGGAAGCAGTATGTTCCATCAACAACTTTTCTTGTCCCCAGGTTTACAAAGAGAAACTAAAGTGTGAAACCCAGAGGTAGTGTGGAGTGGAGCTGTCATTTTATATTTGTTTTCCAGGACACTGCTGAGCATAGCAAATATAAATGGCAAATGCCTTGTTTTGTTTTCAGAAAGGCAGGTGGCACCTGAGGCAGGGGAACTGAAACAATGTAGGATATAAAGGAAAGAAAAGACAGTGACAGAGGAATGCAACCTGAGGAGGCGATTGATTCTATGCCTAGCACAAGGTATTGTTGGTGAGGAAGACATTTTCCTCTGCCCTTCTATGTTCTTCTGGCTCATCTGACAATCAAATTCATTTAAGGCAGATTAACAGGAGAAAATCAAACAAAAAATTTGGTAACATTTACTCACGGAAGAGACCCAAGAAAACTGAGTAACTTGCCAAAATGGCCAAAGCCCTCATCTTAAATACTATCTAAAGCTAAAGACAAAAGAAGGTAGCGGTTTGGAACCCCAAAGGGGAGGAAGGCAATTCACATGGAGGAAGGGCTCTAATAGCTCAGGTGGTAAACAATGTGCCTGCAATGCAGGAGACCTGGGTTCAATCCCTGGGTTGGGAAGATACCCAGGAGAAGAGAATGGCAACTCCCTCCAGTATCCTTGCCTAAATTTGCCTTGAGAATTCCATAGACGGAGGAGCCTGGAGAACTACAATCCATGAGGTCACAGAGTCAGACGTGGCTAAGCAACTAACACACAACATACAGAGAAAATATTTGGTAAATAAAGATTTGCTGGGCTGTGCTGAGACAATATGGCACAGAGTAGAGAGTCTGATCTCTAGGCTTTGCTGAAATTCCTCCATCACACCTAGGCCCTATTCTTCACATGTATCTCTGATGATGGCTTTTTTCCTGGAAGAGAACCTTTATCTAAGTTTGTTAGGCAGCTAAAGAAAAAGTTGCTCAGTCATGTCTGACTCTTTGCAATGCATGGACAAGCCATGGAATTAATCAACATAAATTAAACCTCATGAGAAACAGACACATTCTGAGGTGGCAAAACTTGTTCCTCTATGGTATGCGTTGACAATGAAAATATAGATTTTCTCTAACGTGGAGAAAAATTAGAGTAGCTGAGTTCCCAGAGGCCAGTTTATGAAATTATAAGTTGCATAGTTACAGTGGTGACGTTTTTGAGCCAAGCTATATTGACTAGTGTTCTAGCAGCAATCATTTCTAGCTAATAGCTATTATTTAGAGTTGTTGTAAAAGATTAAATGAAATAATGCATGCACAACTCTTCGAACAATGCCTTTCCCATTGTAGGCACTCAGTGAAAGTTATTGCAGACCGTAAACAACAACAAAAAAAAACAAATAAGGAATCTCACACGTCAACCAGCTACACAGTGGTTAAGTGGCAATCCATTGCAGCAGCCTACTGATAATGCACCCTCAAAGAACTCTGTGCTTTGGGTAAATGGGCCCCCAAGGAGTTAGGCTCATATCTCAGGGAGAATTTCAGTCACTCCAGATTCTTGCATCTTTCCATACACAGAAAAACACTAAAATCTTGATTAACAGTATTTTTTTTACCAAGATGTATGTTTCACTACATTTGACCATTTAACGACATGTAATCTCCCAGAAAAAAAAAAAAAAAAACTGAACAAAAAACCCAGATACTAGTCCCTCCTCTGCCACTTCACAGCAGGACACTCAGAGTTACTGAGTGGTTGACTCTACAGTCCTCAGTATGACCCAGAGCCAAATTGTAGAATCCATAGACGGAGGAGCCTGGAGAACTACAATCCATGAGGTCACAGAGTCAGACGTGGCTAAGCAACTAACACACAACATACAGAGAAAATATTTGGTAAATAAAGATTTGCTGGGCTGTGCTGAGACAATATGGCACAGAGTAGAGAGTCTGATCTCTAGGCTTTGCTGAAATTCCTCCATCACACCTAGGCCCTATTCTTCACATGTATCTCTGATGATGGCTTTTTTCCTGGAAGAGAACCTTTATCTAAGTTTGTTAGGCAGCTAAAGAAAAAGTTGCTCAGTCATGTCTGACTCTTTGCAATGCATGGACAAGCCATGGAATTAATCAACATAAATTAAACCTCATGAGAAACAGACACATTCTGAGGTGGCAAAACTTGTTCCTCTATGGTATGCGTTGACAATGAAAATATAGATTTTCTCTAACGTGGAGAAAAATTAGAGTAGCTGAGTTCCCAGAGGCCAGTTTATGAAATTATAAGTTGCATAGTTACAGTGGTGACGTTTTTGAGCCAAGCTATATTGACTAGTGTTCTAGCAGCAATCATTTCTAGCTAATAGCTATTATTTAGAGTTGTTGTAAAAGATTAAATGAAATAATGCATGCACAACTCTTCGAACAATGCCTTTCCCATTGTAGGCACTCAGTGAAAGTTATTGCAGACCGTAAACAACAATAAAAAACAAATAAGGAATCTCACACGTCAACCAGCTACACAGTGGTTAAGTGGCAATCCATTGCAGCAGCCTACTGATAATGCACCCTCAAAGAACTCTGTGCTTTGGGTAAATGGGCCCCCAAGGAGTTAGGCTCATATCTCAGGGAGAATTTCAGTCACTCCAGATTCTTGCATCTTTCCATACACAGAAAAACACTAAAATCTTGATTAACAGTATTTTTTTTACCAAGATGTATGTTTCACTACATTTGACCATTTAACGACATGTAATCTCCCAGAAAAAAAAAAAAAAAAACTGAACAAAAAACCCAGATACTAGTCCCTCCTCTGCCACTTCACAGCAGGACACTCAGAGTTACTGAGTGGTTGACTCTACAGTCCTCAGTATGACCCTGAAAAAAATCTTAAACTCACAACTCCATGTTGTGATTTTCATTATGCTTACAATATTCTTTGTATTTAAGGCTTCATTCTTGGAATCAGAATGACAGTGTTGCCCTCAGCTTGAAGACAGAGTGATTAAAAAATCTGGGTGGCCCAAATTTCTAAAAATGTTCACTTCTCTGAGTTGAGACATTACAGGATTACAAATGTACGTTATAAGATTAGGACACAATCACCAATTAATATATTGTCATTTACCTATTTATCCTATTAACTACTGATAGCCTGAGGGACCTGAGGGGGCTGGGGAAGAGAAAATATGAATGTATGAGGCAGACAGTGGCGAGCTGCCCACTTCTTTTTGCTGGACACATAGATGTTCTTCATGCCCCAGACTACTTTCCAGTTACGTCTGAGCACAGGCTTAGGGTCTGCTCAGTGTTAGGTTATTAGAAGTGATGAGTGTTCCTTCCAGGCCTGGACCAAATGCTATCCCCAATATGCTTCCATTTACCTGATAAATGAGCGTAGAAATTCTGAAAGCTGTGTGCTGAAGATGGACCAATTTTCAGGCCACTGATAGCATTTTGAAATTACTAAGAAATGAGAAGCAAATTCTGCATGTGTCAAAACCATTATATATTTGGGGGGTAATTTATTACAAAAGCTAATATTAAACTAACTGATAGAAAATACATATGTATGTTCTTATGTGTAGACTTTAGAGAATGGGGCATCACAGGAGATAGAGAAGGACGAAAGCAAATAAGTCATAAAGTAAAACGTTGGTAAGTTAGAGAGAGAACATTTCATATGACTCAATATTTTTGATGTCATTTGCAAGTCTGGGAGCCCCAGAGATGACCCTTTGAGGTTCAAAAATTAGCTAAGACTCACAAAACTCACTAAAAGTTGCTATGTTCAGAGTTACAACTTAACACAGCTAAAGATATAGATTAAAATTAGCAAGGGAAGAGGACCACAGTAGAGAATGCAAGCAACTTCCCAAATGTAGGGCTTCTAGCTGTTCTTTCCCAGAAGTCCAGCTCTCACCTGCTTCCTCTTACTCTCATTCCCCTTCATGAGGCCTTTTCAGGGAGGCTATATGACTCAGTTCACATCCCTGTGTTTCTGTAAGTGCTTTGTAGCAAGCCTTAAGGATGTAATGGTCTTAACGGATAAGTAACCAATATAGACTATAATTCACTTCTCTGTAAACTCCCTGTGCCTGCCTGTGTTATTTGCAAAGCCAGAGAGTTTGAAGCTCCTGAATGAAATATGATTAAATGCCCCCTCCCCAATGATGTAATCTTTCTCTAAAGAGATATAAGCAAATGTTGGTCTTTGTTCTGGGCCTAGTCTTTGGATATGAATACACTGGGACCATATAGATATGCAATAAGCCTGCTTCCTGGAGAATTGCCTTGGTGTCCTGGTTTCTGTCACTTCCTGTGATGAATGCTGCTACACTAGGAATGCTTACCACAGCGTTGAGTACAGATTTTTACTGGGGCTCTATCATGTAAGTAGGACTGACCTCCCAGATGGCTGATACTCAACAGACCCTCAAAGAGGTTGAGCTGAAATGATGTGACTCAAAGACCCCATTCTGTATCACAAGGTTAAACTATGTGGAATGATACCACCCACCAGGCAAACAAAAATCACCGAGTTTAGAGATTATCTCCCAGAAACTTAAAGGGCAAAATTCGGGTAGCTCTTTGGGCAAGGTTAAGTTCTTGATTACACAAAACACTTTTTGTAATTCCTGACATCAAAGAGGGCACACAGGTATCCTTCACACAAAGATAACAATGTACTACTGAAACCAAGCAGCCCACTATGGGGCTCCTGGGCATGGAAGCCATTCTGCGTTCCCCATTTCTTGTTCATAGAAAATACACTTGCGCCTTTGTGACCATCCCTGAGTTCCAAAGGGCAAGTTCAAACATTAACAGGGGAAGGGAAAAGATACAGTGACAAAGGAGGGTCAGTTAAGGAACAATAGTGCAGCTGTAGGGCAAGGCACCAGTTGTGCCTTAAGGGATACACAGAGCTCCTCTGCAGAACTAACACCCCCAACCAATGGAAGATGTTAACTACTTGATGAAGTGGTCATTCCAGAGAAGGTCACAGTTTGATACTTCAAGATCACCTGAGGCTGTATCAGAAGAGAACAGGATCTGTACACACCCGTATCCTTATCAGCAGTCCTACCTCTGAACCAATGCTATAAACTCCTTGCCAAACTTCCCCCTACCCAAGTTGAGACACACTATTTTTGAGGGGACAAGCCTGCTGTTTTCCCTTTTGCCTGGCAAAGCAATAAAGCTATTCTTCTGTATTAATATACTTCACCCTAGTCTCTGTCTCTGAGATTCCATTCAGTACTGGGGTACAGAGGCCAAGCTTTCAGCATCATTATTAACAGTCAATCAAAATCCTCACATGGATATCATAGCTTTTGCATGTATGCTGAAAGAATTGAATGAGGGACGAAATTAAGGCCTCACACTCCTGGCCAACGTCGTTTTCATGGGTCTACACTAGGAATGCTTACCACAGCGTTGAGTACAGATTTTACTGGGGCTCTATCATGTAAGTAGGACTGACCTCCCAGATGGCTGATACTCAACAGACCCTCAAAGAGGTTGAGCTGAAATGATGTGACTCAAAGACCCCATTCTGTATCACAAGGTTAAACTATGTGGAATGATACCACCCACCAGGCAAACAAAAATCACCGAGTTTAGAGATTATCTCCCAGAAACTTAAAGGGCAAAATTCGGGTAGCTCTTTGGGCAAGGTTAAGTTCTTGATTACACAAAACACTTTTTGTAATTCCTGACATCAAAGAGGGCACACAGGTATCCTTCACACAAAGATAACAATGTACTACTGAAACCAAGCAGCCCACTATGGGGCTCCTGGGCATGGAAGCCATTCTGCGTTCCCCATTTCTTGTTCATAGAAAATACACTTGCGCCTTTGTGACCATCCCTGAGTTCCAAAGGGCAAGTTCAAACATTAACAGGGGAAGGGAAAAGATACAGTGACAAAGGAGGGTCAGTTAAGGAACAATAGTGCAGCTGTAGGGCAAGGCACCAGTTGTGCCTTAAGGGATACACAGAGCTCCTCTGCAGAACTAACACCCCCAACCAATGGAAGATGTTAACTACTTGATGAAGTGGTCATTCCAGAGAAGGTCACAGTTTGATACTTCAAGATCACCTGAGGCTGTATCAGAAGAGAACAGGATCTGTACACACCCGTATCCTTATCAGCAGTCCTACCTCTGAACCAATGCTATAAACTCCTTGCCAAACTTCCCCCTACCCAAGTTGAGACACACTATTTTTGAGGGGACAAGCCTGCTGTTTTCCCTTTTGCCTGGCAAAGCAATAAAGCTATTCTTCTGTATTAATATACTTCACCCTAGTCTCTGTCTCTGAGATTCCATTCAGTACTGGGGTACAGAGGCCAAGCTTTCAGCATCATTATTAACAGTCAATCAAAATCCTCACATGGATATCATAGCTTTTGCATGTATGCTGAAAGAATTGAATGAGGGACGAAATTAAGGCCTCACACTCCTGGCCAACGTCGTTTTCATGGGTCTACACAAATCAAGAGGAAGTGCTGTTTTCTAATCCACATGCTCTGAGGAGGCAGATAAATGGCTTTTCTCCCCTAATCCCATGGAAAGGCAGGGTATGTGTGAGTCAGCCCTGCATACGCAGTTAAGACACTGTAAAAACAGAGTTTACCTCATTTCAGTCCACACAGAGCCTACTCTTAAGGACATCAGTGAGCATTTTCTCTCTCTGATTTCATTTTCCTTTTTTCACTCCTTAATATTCACCTGGGACCCTTGCCTCAGGCCTTGGCTTCTTTCTGAGAAGCAGAACATCTTTTATCTCCACAGAATGAGATAAAATTCTTGCCTGTTTCTTACAGTAACTATATACAAGACAAAGCACTTTCTGGTTTCTTTGATATCATCTCATAGCATAATTTCAATGTGCCTCAATGGTCACAAATTACTTTTTCTTTAGCTAGTCTCAAGTAAGACTATGTGAGTGAGGAGAAGGAAAAAAAAAAATAAGGGGTTAGAAATTCAAATCTGTACCACAAGATAGTCTCAGGGGATTAAAAGGGAACAAAGGAGATTTTTTTTTTTTAAAGAACTTAATATCACCTCACATTTATATAATATTTTGCAGCTGGAAAAGAATTCTATAACCAAAGGCAGATATGATTACTTTCATTTTACACATGAGGGAGTGGAGGTTTACTGCTGTTACATGACTTGCCCTAGGTCAGACAGCTAAACATGTGAAAAACCTGGTTCTTTCTGACAAATGGTTTAATAGCATTGCTATATGGTTACTTTTATCAGGACCTCACATTTCCTTCATGTGAATCACAAATTGGTACTTGCTATGGGTGGTTGCCATCTGCAAGGAATAAATCATGTGCTGCTGCAACTGCTGACTTACAATACCCCTTGAAGGCGCTCAGGATGGGGAGCAGAAATGCGGCTCTCTGTGCTCCAGTGAAAGAGGCAGGACAGATCTTCAAAGCATTCGATATTCTCAGGAGCTGGTTTCAAGCCCAATACTTGTAACTCCTTTTATCTAGAAAAACACTAAAGTGCTTCATGGTGATTGTTTCTCGTGACTAGCAGAAGCTTCACAAGACCAGCAGAAACTTCCTATCAAAAATAACCGTATGCTTGAGGGCATGTACTCCCTCTTCACCAAAATCACATATATTGCCCTTTCCCCCTACCTCTTCTAGGTAGTTTCTCAGAGAAACATGAGGCCCTGTCTTCTGGGCTGCATTTTGCAAACTGCCCCAACTCTTGTGCTATGCATTTTTTAAGTCCGAATTTATAATAATTAACATGAAACTTCATGAAATACTATGCACCAAGGGATGCTAGGATTATATGCATCTGTGTATGTGCATGCATGTACACGAATGCAGGTATGTAAATAGGTACACACCATATTTATATATTATTTGAAGCTAGGAAATGTTGCCTCTCCCAAAATGGCTTTAAAAATTGGTTTAGCTAGAATTTGTTATATCCTCTCAAATTTAAATTGCTACTCAAATCTTTTTGGTGTTATCTACCACCATCTATACAGACTGTTTTCCAGAATTTTATTCTCCATAACTATGACTTGGCTAAGGTGCACAGTCCTGGCTTACCAGAGAGCACCAGTTTCTCTGGCCACAACTAGACCTTCTAGGTTGGCTGTGCTTCTCATACTACATCAGAGTTCTTCCTGAAACTTTTCCCCAGCTATTAGTAAAGATGATATCTTTTCACATAAAGAGGTATAAGGATAATGGATGTTTCTGGCTTTGTGTAGGCGTTAGTGACACATGAAAAGACTGTATATGAGAAGATAAGCACGCAGAAAACAGAACAGAGACAGAGAATTCTGTTGACACTGCACTGACAAATCCAGTTTGCCATTGGACTGTCTGTTCAGTGGTACACTATTTTGTTTGTTTTGTTTTAAATTTTAAACTAACTTGAAATTAAATGACTCCTGAGCAATGATAACAAAAAATCTAGCACTAAAAGGTACTTGCTGGTTCATCTGCAAGGAATAAATCATGTGCTGCAACTGCTGACTTACAATACCCCTTGAAGGCGCTCAGGATGGGGAGCAGAAATGCGGCTCTCTGTGCTCCAGTGAAAGAGGCAGGACAGATCTTCAAAGCATTCGATATTCTCAGGAGCTGGTTTCAAGCCCAATACTTGTAACTCCTTTTATCTAGAAAAACACTAAAGTGCTTCATGGTGATTGTTTCTCGTGACTAGCAGAAGCTTCACAAGACCAGCAGAAACTTCCTATCAAAAATAACCGTATGCTTGAGGGCATGTACTCCCTCTTCACCAAAATCACATATATTGCCCTTTCCCCCTACCTCTTCTAGGTAGTTTCTCAGAGAAACATGAGGCCCTGTCTTCTGGGCTGCATTTTGCAAACTGCCCCAACTCTTGTGCTATGCATTTTTTAAGTCCGAATTTATAATAATTAACATGAAACTTCATGAAATACTATGCACCAAGGGATGCTAGGATTATATGCATCTGTGTATGTGCATGCATGTACACGAATGCAGGTATGTAAATAGGTACACACCATATTTATATATTATTTGAAGCTAGGAAATGTTGCCTCTCCCAAAATGGCTTTAAAAATTGGTTTAGCTAGAATTTGTTATATCCTCTCAAATTTAAATTGCTACTCAAATCTTTTTGGTGTTATCTACCACCATCTATACAGACTGTTTTCCAGAATTTTATTCTCCATAACTATGACTTGGCTAAGGTGCACAGTCCTGGCTTACCAGAGAGCACCAGTTTCTCTGGCCACAACTAGACCTTCTAGGTTGGCTGTGCTTCTCATACTACATCAGAGTTCTTCCTGAAACTTTTCCCCCAGCTATTAGTAAAGATGATATCTTTTTCACATAAAGAGGTATAAGGATAATGGATGTTTCTGGCTTTGTGTAGGCGTTAGTGACACATGAAAAGACTGTATATGAGAAGATAAGCACGCAGAAAACAGAACAGAGACAGAGAATTCTGTTGACACTGCACTGACAAATCCAGTTTGCCATTGGACTGTCTGTTCAGTGGTACACTATTTTTTTGTTTGTTTTTGTTTTAAACTACTTTGAGGTAGATACATAACTTGAAATTAAATGACTCCTGAGCAATGAAGTAAAGAAAAGTTTAGAAGTGAACATAAGCAAAAGAATAGAAGTAAAACTCTCCACTCTTCTAATTACTGTGGAATTGAATAGAGGTAAGTGGTAATATTCCTCTCAATGCCCACTGACATCACAATTTTCCTGTCCTTGATGATGCTGCTACCATCGCTTACTGTGTTTCTTTGGTTCATCCGCCTGCCTCAGGACACAGGGGCTGTAATCAAGGACCCAATATTTATGACAATGATTGAGTTGCTGGAGCCAGGAATAAGCCTGCCAACAAATCCTCTCTATGGAAAGTGTAATGAGAGATTAGGAGGCTGAAAATTAAGAGGTTGTGTATATTATCTCTATCATATATAAAACAGATAACCAACAAGGACCTACTGTATAGTACAGGGAGCTCTCCTGCATTGGCAAGTGGGTTCTTTACTACTAATATCACCTCTGCAGCCTGTAATAACCTATATGAGAAAAGAAATTGGAAAAGAATATATATATGTATATGCAAAAATGAATCACTTTGCTGTAAAACTGAATACTAACATGACACTGTAAATGTACTCCAATATAAAATAAAAATTAAATTAAAAAAGAAAGTGTAGGGTTTTCCTGGTGGTCCAGTGGGTAAAGTGTCTGCCTTGCAGTGCAAAGGGCACTGGTTTGATCCCTGGCAGAAGATCCCGTGGAGTGTCTGGACCAGTGTGTCCAATTAGGAACCAGCGGTCTAATTTTATTCTCCATAACTATGACTTGGCTAAGGTGCACAGTCCTGGCTTACCAGAGAGCACCAGTTTCTCTGGCCACAACTAGACCTTCTAGGTTGGCTGTGCTTCTCATACTACATCAGAGTTCTTCCTGAAACTTTTCCCCCAGCTATTAGTAAAGATGATATCTTTTTCACATAAAGAGGTATAAGGATAATGGATGTTTCTGGCTTTGTGTAGGCGCGTTAGTGACACATGAAAAGACTGTATATGAGAAGATAAGCACGCAGAAAACAGAACAGAGACAGAGAATTCTGTTGACACTGCACTGACAAATCCAGTTTGCCATTGGACTGTCTGTTCAGTGGTACACTATTTTTTTGTTTGTTTTTGTTTTAAACTACTTTGAGGTAGATACATAACTTGAAATTAAATGACTCCTGAGCAATGAAGTAAAGAAAAGTTTAGAAGTGAACATAAGCAAAAGAATAGAAGTAAAACTCTCCACTCTTCTAATTACTGTGGAATTGAATAGAGGTAAGTGGTAATATTCCTCTCTCAATGCCCACTGACATCACAATTTTCCTGTCCTTGATGATGCTGCTACCATCGCTTACTGTGTTTCTTTGGTTCATCCGCCTGCCTCAGGACACAGGGGCTGTAATCAAGGACCCAATATTTATGACAATGATTGAGTTGCTGGAGCCAGGAATAAGCCTGCCAACAAATCCTCTCTATGGAAAGTGTAATGAGAGATTAGGAGGCTGAAAATTAAGAGGTTGTGTATATTATCTCTATCATATATAAAACAGATAACCAACAAGGACCTACTGTATAGTACAGGGAGCTCTCCTGCATTGGCAAGTGGGTTCTTTACTACTAATATCACCTCTGCAGCCTGTAATAACCTATATGAGAAAAGAAATTGGAAAAGAATATATATATGTATATGCAAAAATGAATCACTTTGCTGTAAAACTGAATACTAACATGACACTGTAAATGTACTCCAATATAAAATAAAAATTAAATTAAAAAAGAAAGTGTAGGGTTTTCCTGGTGGTCCAGTGGGTAAAGTGTCTGCCTTGCAGTGCAAAGGGCACTGGTTTGATCCCTGGCACGGGAAGATCCCATGTGCCGTGGAGTGTCTGGACCAGTGTGTCCAATTAGGAACCAGCGGTCTGTAGTGAGAGAGGCCACTGCAATGGGAGGCGCACACATGCCAAAGGAAAAAAAAAGTCGATGAAAATAAATATAAATAAAAAAGAGGCATAATGGGGAAAAGAAAAAAAAAAGGAAGTGTAATGATGATTAATGAGCCCATTTCTCTCATAATTCATAAGTAACTTAACAGGATGGTCTACACAGTTATTGGGAGACAAAAAAAAGAGGTGATCTATGTGTCCAACACCTCCCCCCTTGGCCAGTTCCACAGGAATGAAACTTACGTGCTTTTTAAATTAGGGAGTCAGCCATTCATTTGTTTCTGATCTGTTACATGGAAGGTTTTTGACAGGGGAAGAAACTGTTCTCTCAATTAAAATGAAGGTTCTTCTGATAAATCATTTAATAAGAATACTATTGCTACTTTTACTACTATTTAATAATGAAAAAAATCACTAGTATTTGCAAAATATTTACAATTCTAAGTTACCTAAATATGACCAAAGATTTGAATAAACAAATCCCTCAATATGTCAAACTCATAGATACTTTCTAAATATTATGCCTCACCTTTCTATCATCGCTTCTCCAAGTGTAAGTAAGATTATAAACATGGAGACTTCATCTTTTATATGTATCGGTTATTTTCTTTGAAAACCTCTGTGTATTCAACCTAAATGTCTCAGATATTACAGAGAAAAGTACAATTTTAAAACTGTTAAACACAGAATCTTCACACAAATAGAGAGTAAGCATACATCAAAGCATATTTAAGTATTAATGTATACTTAAATATAACAAATATTAAGTTTACTCATTAATTTGTATCATTAATGAGAGAACCGGCAGAATGTAAAAGATGATGTAGAAAGGATTTGAGAAACTGGCATACATGTTTACACGGGAAAGGACTGTCGAAATAAGACTGCTGTATTGGAAAATATCCTACAAAACAACAAACCATGATCTTTGGGATTATCATCTCTATTGGAAAGGAAAACAATCATTTGATATTGGTTTCTACAAGCTGATGGCTAATATAAGAGGGCCATAAAAAAATACAAGCTTTGACCATTAGCCAAAGTTTTTCTAAGATTATCAGATATCGCTCAGATGAGCTTATTAGAAAATAATCTTGCATCATACTGAAGTCACATAATATAACATTTTGATTTTTTCAAATTCTGGATAATTTTTCTCCAAAGAGATTAACTCAACTCAAGAATAAGTCAAACTGATTGAGTTTGCCTAACTGCAAATGGAGTTTCTGAGATCACAGAGGGGCCTCAATGATTTTCAATACTTCCATGCTAATAAATAAAAAATAAACTATTAACAAAAGTAATTTCAAATATCTGAAGATTTGCCATGGGGCACTAAACATGTTAGAAGCTCAGGCATATATATCTAAGAAAACACAAATTAAACAACTGAACTGCTAATAATGTATAAGCAGAGGTAGGGAAAAGTTTAGTTCATAAAATTAAGGATACATGAAGTCAGTGTAGAATGTCTAAAGGGACATATGGCCAGTAGACACATCTGCAATAAGAAAGGTGGTATAATTCTAACATGAAGAACTTTATGGGTCTTGAGGGTTGTTTATCCTCTTTTTAAAAAAAAATTATTTCTTTTTGGCTATTCTGGGTTTTCACTACTGCTGCAGGCTCTTCTCTAGTTGCAGAGAGTGGGGCTACTCTCTAGTTGAGGTGAGTAGGCTTCTTGTTGTGGTGACTTCACTTGTTGTGGAACTCAGGCTCTAGGGCACATGGGTTGCAATAGCTGTAGCACATGGGCTCAATAGTTGTGGCTCGGAGGTTCTAGAGCACAGGCTCAATAGTTGTGGCTCAGGGGCTTAGCTGCTCCACAGCATGTGGGATCTTCCCGGATCAGGGATTGAACCTGTGTCTCCTGTATTGGCATGAGAACTCTTTACCACTGACCTACCAGGGAAGCCCTGTTTATCCTCTTAATGGAGCAATTTTTAAGAATCCATCTTTCCCTGTGTTTCCAGTATGTTAAATGTTACTTGCTTTTAAAATTTAAAAAAAGAAGGAAGGAAGGAAAGAAGGAAAAGAAAAAACACACGTTGAGTCAAACCATGAGTCTAAGTACTCAGTCTGGATCATCATCATCATCTATGGTGCTCTCGTTTACTTGTGAAAGTGCTTTTTTTTCCCTGCAAATGATTATTAATGTTTTATTAAAAATACAAGTAACAATGTAAGAACAGAAACCATAAAACTCTTAGAGAATAATATAGGCAAAACACTCAATGATATAAATCAAGGCAAGATCTTCTAAGACTTGCCCTCTAGAATTATGAAAATAAAAATAAAAATAAACATGTGGGACCTAATGAAACTTAAAAGCTTTTGCACAGCAAAAGGAACTACAAACAAGGTGAAAAGACAATCCACAGAACAGGAGAAAGTAATAGCAAATTAAACAACCAACAAAGAATTAATTTCCAAAATACACAAGCAACTCAGACAGCTCAACACCAAAAAAACAATCCAATCAAAAAATGAGACAAAGACCTAAAGAGACATCTCTCCAAAAAAGACATACAGATGGCCAAAAAAATGCTCATGAAAAGATGCTCAAAGTCGCTCTTTATTGGAGAAATGCAAATCAAAACTACAATGAGATACCACCTCATACCAGTCAGAAGAGCCATCATCAAAAAATCTACAGATAATAAATGCTGGAGAGGGTGTGGAGAAAAGGAAACACTCTTGCATTGCTGATGGGAATGTAAATTGATACAACCACTATGGAAGACAATTGGAGATTCCTTATAAAAGTAAGAATAGAAGCACCATATGACCCAGCAATCCCACTATTAGGCATATACCATGAGGAAATCAAAATTGAAAGAGACATCTGTACCCCCAATGTTTATTGCACCACTCTATACAATAGCTAGAACATGGAAGCGACCTGGATGCCTTTTGATGAATGAATGGATAAAGAAGCTATGGTACATATATACAATGGACTATTTCTCATCTGTAAAAAGAAATGCAGAAGATTCAGTCCTAATGAGGTAGATGACTCTAGAACCTATTATACGAAGTGAAGTAAGTCAAAAAGGACAAATACAGTATACTAACACATATATATGGACTCTACTAAGATGGTACTGATAAATACACCTGCAGAGCAGTGATGGAGAGACAGACATAGAGAACAGACCTATGGACATTGGGGGAAGGGGCGATCGGGCCAGAGGTATGGAAAGAGTAACATGGAAACCAATACTATCATAAGTAAAAGAGACAATCATTGTGATTAAGCTGTAAGACTAAGGGAACTTACATGGGGGCTATGCAACAACCTGGGGGGTGGGATGGGGGAAAAGGGAGGGGAGGCTCAGGTGGGAGAGGCTAGGGATTTACCTATGACTGTTTTGGGATTATGTATAGCTGTAAACAACACTGTAAAAGAAATATAACAATAATTTCGCTGTACACCTGAAACTAATGTAACATTGTAAAACAACTATGTTCCAATAAAAAAAAATAAAAATTACAAATGAAATTTATTTTTTGTTTGTTTGCAGATGAAATCTCTTATTTTACTGAATAAAAGGGTTTTCCTTTTTGGATAGTTTCCTATCCCAAAAAAGGAAACCATCTAAACTCTCTTGGATCTGTGTCTTGGGAACAGTCACCGGCACTACTCTTCTGGCATAATCAACAAACCCTGACAATTTACTCATGTGATATGCAATCATCAACAAAGAAAGTCAGGATTTCAGAGACAGGCCAAATATTAAGCTATTCCCAGGCAGGTAAAGATTAAGCAGGGCCCAATTTACCTTTCCTGGTTAGAATCAATAACAGGAGCCTAAGTAAATGCAGATGATAGAAACCCAAGTACAGGAAGTCCTAACAAGATGTTGTCATGGCAGTTCTGTACAGTGTCTTCAGGACATGGATTCTCACCCTGTGATGATGGGCTAGCAACTTCATCCTTTTTATCCTTAACTGAGAAAATAAACCAACAAACACCTGATTGTGTATAGTGCTAAGAAACAGATAGTGATTTGAGATGTTCCTCTTTTAAATTCTTAGGCGAGAAAGTTTGTAATTATACCTATTGAAGGCGTTATCTGCAGTCAAGTTTTTTCGTTTTTTTTTTTTATAATCATAATATACGTTTATCAGTAAGACTATGAGAGAATTAAAAGTTTGATTATGGTTATGACACTGATTATAGCACCAGAAAATGAATCAAGGACAAATAAATGATGAATCCAAGGCTTCCCTGATAGCTCAGCTGGTAAGGAATCTGCCTGCAATGCAGGAGACCCCAGTTCAATTCCTGGATCAGAAAATCCCCTGGAGAAGGGAATGTCTACCTGCTCCAGTATTCTTGCCTCGAGAATGCCATGGGTCGTCCATGGGTTGCAAAGAGTTGGAGGTGACTGCACGATTTTACTTCATCTAAATATCTACAATAGATATTCCCTGAGGAAGACGCAGCCCTTGAAGTCACCTACTTGAGAAAAAGGGCTAGACTCGGAAGTAGGTGTGTCCTGAAGCACAAACCTTCTTCACCAGAAAGTCTCAGGTGGATGACAAATTATCAAGCACAGCTCTATGGAGGCTGAATAACAGATTCCACTGCCTATTTTAAAATGTATCCTGGGGCCTAAAGGAGTTGATTCCTAATAAACTCTGAGATTAAACTCCCATTCCTGGTGACAAAAAAGACAATTTACAATTTTAATTATAGTTAACCAGAGGGAAAGACTGCAGCAACAGAAAACAAAATTGATGAGCTGTGTTATACCAAGACAATCAATGCACTGATCTTTCAACTTAGCAGTAAAGAAGGTGATTACATGTCCTGAAAGCTATAATTTCGGAAGGATGCAGCTCAAATAAAGTCTATCTTAAGTAAGATATTTAGAAACAGGAATTATGCCTTCTTCTTAGCAGCCTGTCATACTCAATGCATCAACTAGAGGTAAGGCAAAAGACAGCACAGAGCACTGCTCAGTCTTCTCACCCATCAGGGTACCCAATAAATCATTTCTTACCAAGCAAGCCCAGGTGAAATAGTGCCTCCTTGGTGAATCCTTTTTTAATCTTACTGGGCAGAGTTATGTATTTCTCACTGTTTTCAAGATAGTTAGTTTAATTAGTTTTTTAAAATCTTTATGTATTCATGCATCAAAAATTGTTATACATCTATAATGTATTCAGCACTGCAATGAGTATGAGAGATAAACAGCAATGGGCAGGTATATTATGAAACCAATCCACTGTATTTCCAACCTTTGTTTTTATATCTATTTCTTTAGGCACCTTCAGGCAGAGATGGCTGTCTAACTTACATTCATATCATTTATGGTTAACAGGGTTTTGAAGCCATTAAAGGATCACAGTCATCTCTTACAATTTGCATACCAAGTGACAACCAGTTCATATCACTTATCTTGAATGGCTACCTGCAGAAAATCCCTGGAGAAGGGAATGTCTACCTGCTCCAGTATTCTTGCCTCGAGAATGCCATGGGTCGTCCATGGGTTGCAAAGAGTTGGAGGTGACTGCACGATTTTACTTCATCTAAATATCTACAATAGATATTCCCTGAGGAAGACGCAGCCCTTGAAGTCACCTACTTGAGAAAAAGGGCTAGACTCGGAAGTAGGTGTGTCCTGAAGCACAAACCTTCTTCACCAGAAAGTCTCAGGTGGATGACAAATTATCAAGCACAGCTCTATGGAGGCTGAATAACAGATTCCACTGCCTATTTTAAAATGTATCCTGGGGCCTAAAGGAGTTGATTCCTAATAAACTCTGAGATTAAACTCCCATTCCTGGTGACAAAAAAGACAATTTACAATTTTAATTATAGTTAACCAGAGGGAAAGACTGCAGCAACAGAAAACAAAATTGATGAGCTGTGTTATACCAAGACAATCAATGCACTGATCTTTCAACTTAGCAGTAAAGAAGGTGATTACATGTCCTGAAAGCTATAATTTCGGAAGGATGCAGCTCAAATAAAGTCTATCTTAAGTAAGATATTTAGAAACAGGAATTATGCCTTCTTCTTAGCAGCCTGTCATACTCAATGCATCAACTAGAGGTAAGGCAAAAGACAGCACAGAGCACTGCTCAGTCTTCTCACCCATCAGGGTACCCAATAAATCATTTCTTACCAAGCAAGCCCAGGTGAAATAGTGCCTCCTTGGTGAATCCTTTTTTAATCTTACTGGGCAGAGTTATGTATTTCTCACTGTTTTCAAGATAGTTAGTTTAATTAGTTTTTTAAAATCTTTATGTATTCATGCATCAAAAATTGTTATACATCTATAATGTATTCAGCACTGCAATGAGTATGAGAGATAAACAGCAATGGGCAGGTATATTATGAAACCAATCCACTGTATTTCCAACCTTTGTTTTTATATCTATTTCTTTAGGCACCTTCAGGCAGAGATGGCTGTCTAACTTACATTCATATCATTTATGGTTAACAGGGTTTTGAAGCCATTAAAGGATCACAGTCATCTCTTACAATTTGCATACCAAGTGACAACCAGTTCATATCACTTATCTTGAATGGCTCATTCTTATTACCTCCTAACTCAATTCAACTCTATATACTTCATGGTTTTTATCCATCTTATTCATACCCTTCTGCTTATTCATAGCCTTCTGGCTATTGGTTGTGTGTCTGTGTGTGTATTAGTCAGGCATTCTTCATTATATCTTGATAAATGTTTATTGAACACTGACTATTTTATAGGTCTGGTGCTGGGTTGCCCACATTGAGAGCAGGGGTTATCCTATTTGTATTTAATACTGTTCTTTCTTCAACTAGACTCTGAGACCCTCAGAGATAGGAACTTTATGTTGGTTAGTTTTTATATTTCCAAAGGCTAGAACTGAGAAACTTGCCCCCCAAAATAAACTGGTCATAAGTTATTAATTGTATTTTGCAATTCCTCCCCTCCCCAATCATGGCATTTACACTTGGAACATATAGTGAAGCATAGGGTAGGACTCAAAAGAGCTAAAGTTTATGAAGTGATTCTTGTATGTCTGATAAAGATAAAGTCTGTGGAAATACATTATCTTTTTAAAATTTTCCCCAAATTTCATAACGTTAGTCTATTCTGAATATCCTATTTTGTAGAAAGTAAACCGAGGGTTAAAGAGATTTAAGTTAGAGGTTGGAAGCAAATCTTGGACTCACATGAGTGTCATATTATTTGAGCATAACCTTGCTACCATGTGAAATGAGCACAATTGTACAGTAGTTTGAATGTCCTTTGGCATTGCCCTTCCTTAGGACTGGAATGAAAACTGACCTTTTCCTGTGGTCAGTGCTGAGTTTTCCAAATCTACTGACATATTGAGTATTGACATATTGAACAGGATCATCTTTTAGGATTTGAAATAGCTCAGCTGGAATTCCATCACCTCCACTAGCTTTTGTTCATAATAAAGCTTCCTAAGGCTCACTTGACTTCACACTCTAGGAACTCTAGCTCTAGGTGAGTGACCACACCATCATGGTTATTTGACCACTGAGACCTTTATACATACATACATACATACATTCATACATATAGATAGATAGATAGATATACAGAGATACCCACGTCTACTGTGTATTCTTGCCATCTATTTTTAATCTCTGCTTCTGTTAGGTCTATGGCATATCTGTACTTTATTGTGCCCATTTTTGAATGAAATGTTCCCTTGGCATCTCTAATTTCACTGAAGAGATCTCTAGTCTTTCCCATTTGATTGTTTTCCTGTATTTCTTTGCATTGTTCACTTAATAAGGCTTTGTCCTAGAGAGCTGTATAAATAATTTGCATGATCCTTAGAAGAAACTCTTTTCAAGACATAAGCATGCTGACTAAACGATAACTGGGTTATACTATACCTATTTCTTTTTATCCTAGTTTCTCACTTGTTTCTGATGAATTTTGGGCAAAATTCTGTCAACTCCTACATAAGATCATCTGTCATTCCTAGTTATCAATCTGTTTCTTATTAGAAATGGAGAATCCATGCTTGCTGAAGTATTAATAATTCTCAAGGTTATATCCAATAGAGCTTTATTTTATTACAGTGAATACTATCTTATGAATATTTCCATAATATTACCATGAAAACAGAATAAACAACTTCTTCGAACAAACATCTTTATTTTAATTGTAATTTAATGTATATCTTATCTTACTCTCTTTTCTATTCTATGTAATAGCCTTCTTGTCTATCAAAAACTGCTCAGTCCAAGTCATTATGCTATTATAAATATGTGTGTGCAAGTTTTTGTGTGGATGTGATGTAGGAAACCATCTACATATTTAAAGTTGCAATTTTCACCTCAACCCCCTCCCCCAACACTTCTAAAAAAAAATCACATGACGTCAATGTGGAAGAAAAGAACAAAGAGAATTCACAATGCCTGATTTCAAATTTATCACAAGGCTACAGTGTCTAAACTGTGTGGCATTCAGAAATGGAAAAGAAATCCACAGACTGGGAGAATATTTTTGCAAAAGGCACATCTGATAAAGGATTATTACCCAGAATATACAATGGACTTTAAAAACTCAACAATATGAAAACAAGCAAACTGATTAAAAACTGGTCAAAGATCAAAGAAGATACCATATGGAAAATAAACATATGAAACATGCTCCACATCATGTCCACACAAAAACTTGCACCCACATACTTATAGTAGCTTCTTTATAACTGTCACAACCAGGAAGCAATCAATATGCCCTTCTGTAGGTGAACGGATAAAGAGTGGTGCATTCAGACAATAGAATATTATTTAGCACTCTAAAGAAATGAGCTCCCAAGCAGGCATACAGGAAACTTACACTCATATTACTTTATGAAAGAAGTCAGTCTAAGAAGGCTTTATACTGCCTTTCAACTATATGAAATACTGGAAAAGACAAAAAAAAAAAAAAAGACAGTATAAAAAAAAAGATCTGTCATTGCTAAGGGTTGGGGGGAGAAAGGGATGAGGAGGCTTAGCACAGAGAAATTTTAAGGCAGTAAAACTACTACCATATGATACTATAATGACAGTATAGATGAATGCCATTTTAAGATGCTTGCCCAAATTCATAGACTTGCACAGCACTAAGAGTGAACTTTTACAATGGGATTCTCAAGGTTATATCCAATAGAGCTTTATTTTATTACAGTGAATACTATCTTATGAATATTTCCATAATATTACCATGAAAACAGAATAAACAACTTCTTCGAACAAACATCTTTATTTTAATTGTAATTTAATGTATATCTTATCTTACTCTCTTTTCTATTCTATGTAATAGCCTTCTTGTCTATCAAAAACTGCTCAGTCCAAGTCATTATGCTATTATAAATATGTGTGTGCAATTTTTTGTGTGGATGTGATGTAGGAAACCATCTACATATTTAAAGTTGCAATTTTCACCTCAACCCCCTCCCCCAACACTTCTAAAAAAAAATCACATGACGTCAATGTGGAAGAAAAGAACAAAGAGAATTCACAATGCCTGATTTCAAATTTATCACAAGGCTACAGTGTCTAAACTGTGTGGCATTCAGAAATGGAAAAGAAATCCACAGACTGGGAGAATATTTTTGCAAAAGGCACATCTGATAAAGGATTATTACCCAGAATATACAATGGACTTTAAAAACTCAACAATATGAAAACAAGCAAACTGATTAAAAACTGGTCAAAGATCAAAGAAGATACCATATGGAAAATAAACATATGAAACATGCTCCACATCATGTCCACACAAAAACTTGCACCCACATACTTATAGTAGCTTCTTTATAACTGTCACAACCAGGAAGCAATCAATATGCCCTTCTGTAGGTGAACGGATAAAGAGTGGTGCATTCAGACAATAGAATATTATTTAGCACTCTAAAGAAATGAGCTCCCAAGCAGGCATACAGGAAACTTACACTCATATTACTTTATGAAAGAAGTCAGTCTAAGAAGGCTTTATACTGCCTTTCAACTATATGAAATACTGGAAAAGACAAAAAAAAAAAAAAAGACAGTATAAAAAAAAAGATCTGTCATTGCTAAGGGTTGGGGGGAGAAAGGGATGAGGAGGCTTAGCACAGAGAAATTTTAAGGCAGTAAAACTACTACCATATGATACTATAATGACAGTATAGATGAATGCCATTTTAAGATGCTTGCCCAAATTCATAGACTTGCACAGCACTAAGAGTGAACTGGATTTTGGATGACAATGGCATGTTAGTGTAGGTTCACCGATAGTAACAGATGTGGGAGATGTTGGTAATGATGGGAGGCTATGTTTTTGAGTGGGGGAAAGAGGGTACATGGGAGATCTCTGCACCTTCCACACATCTTCTTTATTTATTTATTTTTTTCATGGCATGAGGAACTTCCCTCACTAGGGATTGAATCTGCATGCCCTGTAGTGGAAGCGTGGAGTCATAGCTGCTGGACCACCAGGCAAGTCTACTCAATTTTGCTCTGAACCAAAAACTTCTCCAAAAAATAAAGTGGTTTTTTTTTTTTTTTTTTTTTTTTAAAGAGCAAACCACTCTCTCCTAAAGAAATTATATTCCTTGGAGTTTTAAATTAATCTCCTATTTTCACAATTATCAAGGTACCAGTTTCACATTAATTTTAGAAATCATCCATCTTAATTTATCCTTCTTCTCTTCTAGAAATGTGAATAGTTCATAATGCTTTGTGGAAATACAAGTGGTGAAGTGCCAACTGGCAAAGGAGCTGAGACTAGGCACCAAAGCAGAAAAGGCAGAGTCATAAAGTTGTTGCCCTTTAAGGGAATTCAATACAAAGAAACATGAAAGGGAGTACCAGAAAGAAATAAGGAAAAACTTTAGACTGCTGCAACAAATACAAATGGATTATTTTAAAGAGTTACTAAGGAATAGCAATCAACTCCTGAAAGCACAGTGGCTAAACCAGAATGCTATAGAAAAAGAAGAAGAAGAAAAAAAGCTAAAAAAAGAAAGAGAAAAATATTACAAGAAAAAAACAATCCAATTCTTATTCACAAATTCTGCAAAATCAACAGATTGTTTCTGTGACAAGTCAAAAAAAAAAAAAATGAGTAAATACACTCTGATAAACATTACACAGAGAGCCATTCTTCAGTTCCCTTGGCTTTGAAAGAGAAGTTGTGTGTCCTTACATCTCAACGATACTTGTACCACTTGTTAATGGTTAGAAGGAATATAGCAACTGACTATTATCTCTAACTTATTTGGTATGTTTGAAATTGAAAGTCATTCAGTCATTCAGAGCCATGTCCGACTCTTTGCAAAACCATGGACAATAGTCCATGACGCTCCTATGTCCATTGGATTTCCCAGGCAAGAATACGGGAGAGGGTAGCCATTCTCTTTTCCAAGGGATCTTTCCAACCCAGGTCTCCTGCACTGGAGGCAGATTTTTTTTTTTTCATCATCTGGGCCACCAGGGAAGCCCAAGATGGAAACATTTGTAAACAGATTTACATTCTTTAAACAAATTGGAACTAAATACTGTTATCAAGTGGAGATAGAAATGGCAACCCACTTCAGTATTTTTGCCTGGAAAATTCCATGGATGGAGAAGCCAGGTGAGCTGCAACCCGTGACTGAAGTGATCAAGCAGCAGTATAGTTATCAAGACATTGTGAAATATTTGAGTCAAAGAATAAGGGAAAAAAGACATCAGTCTTATTTCTTTGTTATTACAGTTTAGCTTTCAATAAATATACCTCCTACACCCCAAACTGCAAGACTAATTTTATTAAAAACAAATACTATAATGAGCAACATTTAATGAAAATGGAGGTAAATTTCTGCATAGTGCTCATCACTGACATTTGAAAAGAAAATACTTAACCACTAATTATTTTGTTTGCTATCACTTCTGGTACACATGAGACTACTTCCTCATACATATATTATTTGTGTAATTTGGCCAAGGTGCCAACTAGACAACAGCAGTACTTAGGTTATGGTTTGATGGTTCAGTTTAAACAGAACTTGTCTTCAAACAAATTAATCTTTTTCTTGGGGGAGCGGGGGGAGTAGTTGAGGAGGGAGGGGGGCAGGCAGGCCACTTCTATTGGTCTTTCATTTATCTATTTTCATCCATCTTTGGTCTTTGGCCCGTGTGGGCCTCCCATCCCTGTGGCCTCTGTTGTTGCAGAGCGTCGGCTCTGGGCGCATGCGCCCCAGAGCTCCGGCTTGGTAATTGGGCACATCAGTCCAGCCGCTTTGCAGCATGTGGGATCTTCCCAGGCCAGGGATTGAACCGGCGCCCCTTGCACTGCAAGGTGGTGTCCTTACCCTCTGGACCACCAGGGAAGCCCCAAACAAATGAATCTTAACTTTTATCATATAATTATAGTAAATTACCCTTCTTCTATGTAAGACTTGTTGATGAAATAGTGAACAAAAATCCTAAGAGCCTATTCAAAAAGAAGATACAGTTTAGAACAAGATTAAAAGAAGTAACACACACGAAAACTTAGAAACTATAGGATCATAGCATTTTGAAGACTAAAGTAACAAGAAGTTTCTAATGAAAATAATTTTTTGACTGTTATTATTGTTTATCCCACCTAAACTTTACAGACATTTGTCTCCTAGACCTAAAATGGAAGCAACCTATTGTCAACCTTCTATCTCAGCCTCACGTACTTGTTTCTTCTCCAACATTAATATTTTATTTTAATAAACTGGATATAAAAAAATCTGATTTAATAAAGTTGACAAATTGTATCAAAATTTAAAGCATATGTTCCATTTCACACTATATTTCACAGTTAGAAATCAATCCTGAAAATATACTTTTTATTTTAAGGAAAAAGACATCAGTCTTATTTCTTTGTTATTACAGTTTAGCTTTCAATAAATATACCTCCTACACCCCAAACTGCAAGACTAATTTTATTAAAACAAATACTATAATGAGCAACATTTAATGAAAATGGAGGTAAATTTCTGCATAGTGCTCATCACTGACATTTGAAAAGAAAATACTTAACCACTAATTATTTTGTTTGCTATCACTTCTGGTACACATGAGACTACTTCCTCATACATATATTATTTGTGTAATTTGGCCAAGGTGCCAACTAGACAACAGCAGTACTTAGGTTATGGTTTGATGGTTCAGTTTAAACAGAACTTGTCTTCAAACAAATTAATCTTTTTCTTGGGGGAGCGGGGGGAGTAGTTGAGGAGGGAGGGGGGCAGGCAGGCCACTTCTATTGGTCTTTCATTTATCTATTTTCATCCATCTTTGGTCTTTGGCCCGTGTGGGCCTCCCATCCCTGTGGCCTCTGTTGTTGCAGAGCGTCGGCTCTGGGCGCATGCGCCCCAGAGCTCCGGCTTGGTAATTGGGCACATCAGTCCAGCCGCTTTGCAGCATGTGGGATCTTCCCAGGCCAGGGATTGAACCCGCGCCCCTTGCACTGCAAGGTGGTGTCCTTACCCTCTGGACCACCAGGGAAGCCCCAAACAAATGAATCTTAACTTTTATCATATAATTATAGTAAATTACCCTTCTTCTATGTAAGACTTGTTGATGAAATAGTGAACAAAAATCCTAAGAGCCTATTCAAAAAGAAGATACAGTTTAGAACAAGATTAAAAGAAGTAACACACACGAAAACTTAGAAACTATAGGATCATAGCATTTTGAAGACTAAAGTAACAAGAAGTTTCTAATGAAAATAATTTTTTGACTGTTATTATTGTTTATCCCACCTAAACTTTACAGACATTTGTCTCCTAGACCTAAAATGGAAGCAACCTATTGTCAACCTTCTATCTCAGCCTCACGTACTTGTTTCTTCTCCAACATTAATATTTTATTTTAATAAACTGGATATAAAAAAATCTGATTTAATAAAGTTGACAAATTGTATCAAAATTTAAAGCATATGTTCCATTTCACACTATATTTCACAGTTAGAAATCAATCCTGAAAATATACCTGAATAAATATGGAAATACAAATATTTAATGAAGCACTGTTTGTAATGAGAGACAGAGTGCTCCAAATATCCATCAGTAAGAGATATATTAAATTGTTATATATATTAATAATATACTTCTGCTGTCTTCAACTTATGATTACAATATGATAGTAAGGCAGAAATACACATACTGACATGGAAAAATCTCCAAGATTTATTTACCAAAAAAGTCAGATTAAGAACGTATTTTATAATATAAACCTAAATCTGTAAAATAAGTAAAAATTTTCAACTGGTACAGTATTAAATACCTAGAAATTTAGTAGTGGTGTAGGTTCTGAAATATTTCATATTTGTGCAAACATATATTATTTTTAAATTTAAAGATGCAAGCAGTACAAACAACAATATCAAAAACAATAGAAATATCAGAAATTAATTATCTTTTAAAAATTTGTAGCACGTATCAGTTACTTTTGGAAAAAAATACATTACGAAACATGTTTAGGTGGAAACTGTACAGTTCAATAAACTAGCTTTGCAACAGTTATCGTAAACCTAGCACTATAGTTTGCATAGTCTAAAGAAGTAATCTACTGCCAATTTTTGACTGTTCATTCAGTCATAGCCTATAAGCCCAACAACAGACCAAGAAATGGCCTTGGCCTGGCTATTCATAATTCTCATCAGAAAAAAAATCATATGTCACTCAGGTGATGAAAATCTCTTTGAAACCATTTAGATTATAATAACTATAGTTTTGTGGGAATTATCCTGCAAACCAAATCTCAAACAAGGAAAAAGGGCATGCCATAATCCAAATACAATAGGAAATAAAATTATAAAATTAAAAACTACATGCAAATGAAAAAGAGATTTCTCCAAATCTCAGAGGACATAGCATGATCAAGCCAGATAATTTCGAACATATAGAACATTAAAATACACTTACAATAATGGGTTTAGAATGACAATTTTAGGACTTTATAGGTGGCACTAGTGGTAAAGAACCCATCTGTCAATGTGAGAGATACAAGATGTGGGTTTGATCCCTGGGTTGGAAAAATCCCTGGAGAAGGGATGGAAATCCACTCAGTATTCTTGCCTGGGAATTCACATGGACAGAGGAACCTGGTGGGCTAGTCCATGGGGTCACGAAGAGTCAGACATGCCTGAGTGATTAACACACACATATATAAGAAAATGAAAGTCCTTATCTCTTTATGGCACCATATATAATTTCCCAAACTTGACCCGATTTTCATTTTGGGCCGGGTAATTCTTTAAGAGGCTATCTAATGCACTGTGGGATACGTAGCAGCATTCTTGGTTTTACCAAAAAATAAAAATTTCTGTAAAATAAGTAAAATTTTCAACTGGTACAGTATTAAATACCTAGAAATTTAGTAGTGGTGTAGGTTCTGAAATATTTCATATTTGTGCAAACATATATTATTTTTAAATTTAAAGATGCAAGCAGTACAAACAACAATATCAAAAACAATAGAAATATCAGAAATTAATTATCTTTTAAAATTTGTAGCACGTATCAGTTACTTTTGGAAAAAAATACATTACGAAACATGTTTAGGTGGAAACTGTACAGTTCAATAAACTAGCTTTGCAACAGTTATCGTAAACCTAGCACTATAGTTTGCATAGTCTAAAGAAGTAATCTACTGCCAATTTTTGACTGTTCATTCAGTCATAGCCTATAAGCCCAACAACAGACCAAGAAATGGCCTTGGCCTGGCTATTCATAATTCTCATCAGAAAAAAAATCATATGTCACTCAGGTGATGAAAATCTCTTTGAAACCATTTAGATTATAATAACTATAGTTTTGTGGGAATTATCCTGCAAACCAAATCTCAAACAAGGAAAAAGGGCATGCCATAATCCAAATACAATAGGAAATAAAATTATAAAATTAAAAACTACATGCAAATGAAAAAGAGATTTCTCCAAATCTCAGAGGACATAGCATGATCAAGCCAGATAATTTCGAACATATAGAACATTAAAATACACTTACAATAATGGGTTTAGAATGACAATTTTAGGACTTTATAGGTGGCACTAGTGGTAAAGAACCCATCTGTCAATGTGAGAGATACAAGATGTGGGTTTGATCCCTGGGTTGGAAAAATCCCCTGGAGAAGGGGATGGAAATCCACTCCAGTATTCTTGCCTGGGAATTCACATGGACAGAGGAACCTGGTGGGCTAGTCCATGGGGTCACGAAGAGTCAGACATGCCTGAGTGATTAACACACACATATATAAGAAAATGAAAGTCCTTATCTCTTTATGGCACCATATATAATTTCCCAAACTTGACCCGATTTTCATTTTGGGCCGGGTAATTCTTTAAGAGGCTATCTAATGCACTGTGGGATACGTAGCAGCATTCTTGGCTCTTTACTCACTGGTTACCAGTGAGCCCCCTCTTGTCCACTCTTCTATCTCCATTCTGATATTTCAAAAATGTTTCTAGACACTGCTGAATATTCTCCAAAGGAAAAAACTGTTTCTATTGAGAATTACTGATACAGATTATATTGACTAATTTGGACAATTAATTTTTTTTGCTATGGTCATTAATAAAATATACATTTAAAATCACTGTCCAGTACCAACATATACATACATATGCATGTACATGTATGAATACATGTGTGTATACATCTGTGTATATACATATATATAAATGGGTATGTGTATATGCAATATTAAACAATAATTTCGGCATGAATGCTTATCAGTCAAAACACACAGTGATGGTACCCAACACATCAGGGAATCTCTTTAGCTGTTAGACTCTGAAAAGCTCTAATGGAGGGGACCAGGGGGTTGCTGTGTCCTGGGATAGAGGGCACCAGGGGCCATGGTGGCCATGACTTTCTATTAACTACAGACAGATATGTACTGTTAACAAATGGTTCAGTGAATCCTAGTGTCAATTGACAGAATACTAGTATTTCTAATAGAAATAAAGATTCTATAAAACAATAGATCTGCCAATGCAACACATGTCAATGTCGGCATCATCTACTAAATTGAGTTCACTGATCACAATGCTAAGCTATAATTTGCACTTTGATAAAGTCTGAACTTATACGAATCATTTTGGACTTCCCTGTCTTCGTTAGCTAAGACTCCACTCTACTCTCACTATAGGAGGCCTGAGTCCAATGTCTTGTCAGGGAACAAGATCTCACATCCTGCAACTAAAGATTCCAAGTGCTGCAACTAAGACTTAGCACAGACAAATAAATTAAAAAAAAAAAATTTTTTAAACATGTATCATCTCAATCACACAGATACTGTTGATTTGCATTCACATAAATAACCATGATGATCTGGGATAGTTTCCTTGTGTAATGTCACAGAGTTTTGAGGAGTGGATGCAGTACTGGTATCAAGATGCAATCTATTCATTAGGTGCAATGGTCCACTGCCTGGTATTTATGACACAGAGGCTCCTGAAGATGTCTCTAACTCAAATACATCAACTATTAAACTGCTTAAAATTCTCTCAATAACCACACCTTCTAGGCTTTCAACCTTAACAGCTTGGTTAACATTTTATTGTTAGATCTAGCCTTTAACCTCTTTGTATTAATTCAAAGTATTCTGTAGTGGTTTAGAGTATGCAGACTTAAATCCTACAGGTCGATATGTGCACCCTGACTTTGCTGCTTTCTATCTATGAACTATTGGGTAATTTACTTCTCCAAATTTCACTTACTTTTCTTAAAAAAGCAAATGACAACAGTATGTAATACATGCAGTTATTGTTAGAAGTAAATGTATGTAAAGATTTAGCTCATTTCTAAGTATATGGTGCTTAATGAGTTCTGCTACTAACAAAAATGATAATACTGATAAGTTAATGATATAAATGCTAAGCCACGTCATTCTGTGAATCTCAGACAGACTATATAACATGATGATTTGGAAAAGAATGTCAAGGTGGCTCCCACTCAAGACCAGACTCTCTTGGATCATCTTTCCTTCAAATTCTTTTAAGTCACTTGAAGTTCATAAGAGAAGATTTATCACTTAAATTAATAACTTCGGGGCTTTTTAAAATTTTAAATAAATCTTAAATTTAATTTTAAATTCATTTTTTAAAAAATTTTGGCCTGTTTTTATTTATTTATTTTCATCCATCTTTATTCTTTGGCCTGTGTGGGCCTCCCATTGCCTGTGGTTTCTCTGGTTGCAGAACGCCAGCTCTGGGCGCATGTGCTCCAGAGCGCTGGCTCGTAATTGGACACACTGGTCCAGCTCCTCTGTGGCATGTGGGATCTTTCTGGGCCAGAGATCAAACCCGTGCCCTTGTCAACTGCAAGGCGGACTCTACCCACTGGACCACCAGGGAATGCATTTTTCTAAAGTGCATAGGATATATATTGTACTTTAAGGAGTCGAGATGTCTTTAAAACATTTTTCAGTAAGGTTTTCTAGCATTGTGGATAGTTTCCTTGTGTAATGTCACAGAGTTTTGAGGAGTGGATGCAGTACTGGTATCAAGATGCAATCTATTCATTAGGTGCAATGGTCCACTGCCTGGTATTTATGACACAGAGGCTCCTGAAGATGTCTCTAACTCAAATACATCAACTATTAAACTGCTTAAAATTCTCTCAATAACCACACCTTCTAGGCTTTCAACCTTAACAGCTTGGTTAACATTTTATTGTTAGATCTAGCCTTTAACCTCTTTGTATTAATTCAAAGTATTCTGTAGTGGTTTAGAGTATGCAGACTTAAATCCTACAGGTCGATATGTGCACCCTGACTTTGCTGCTTTCTATCTATGAACTATTGGGTAATTTACTTCTCCAAATTTCACTTACTTTTCTTAAAAAAGCAAATGACAACAGTATGTAATACATGCAGTTATTGTTAGAAGTAAATGTATGTAAAGATTTAGCTCATTTCTAAGTATATGGTGCTTAATGAGTTCTGCTACTAACAAAAATGATAATACTGATAAGTTAATGATATAAATGCTAAGCCACGTCATTCTGTGAATCTCAGACAGACTATATAACATGATGATTTGGAAAAGAATGTCAAGGTGGCTCCCACTCAAGACCAGACTCTCTTGGATCATCTTTCCTTCAAATTCTTTTAAGTCACTTGAAGTTCATAAGAGAAGATTTATCACTTAAATTAATAACTTCGGGGCTTTTTAAAATTTTAAATAAATCTTAAATTTAATTTTAAATTCATTTTTTAAAAAATTTTGGCCTGTTTTTATTTATTTATTTTCATCCATCTTTATTCTTTGGCCTGTGTGGGCCTCCCATTGCCTGTGGTTTCTCTGGTTGCAGAACGCCAGCTCTGGGCGCATGTGCTCCAGAGCGCTGGCTCGTAATTGGACACACTGGTCCAGCTCCTCTGTGGCATGTGGGATCTTTCTGGGCCAGAGATCAAACCCGTGCCCCTTGTCAACTGCAAGGCGGACTCTACCCACTGGACCACCAGGGAATGCATTTTTCTAAAGTGCATAGGATATATATTGTACTTTAAGGGAGTCAAGATGTCTTTAAAACATTTTTCAGTAAGGTTTTCTAATTAAAGCATCTGGAAGCATTTGGAGGAAAAAAATGGGTTGCTATTTTTAGAGACTTGGTACAACAATTGTTACACATTAATGATTTTTTAAAAATTCATTTTTCACCCCTTGAAGGAAACTGTAGAAATGTTCTACTGAATTAAGTCTTGTATATGTACACATCTGCCACATAGCAACTCACATATGCTGTGGTATAAAATGTAGATTGACACCAGCCTCCTGCAGCTCCTCAAATGTGAAACTACTAGGGAGTGTTCTCTACATGGGAAACTGGCAATCCCTTGCACCTCACACAATTTCATCTGGAAGATCCAAGAAATTAGGGCAAAAAAAAAAGAGAGAGACCAAAAACAGAGCTGAGTAGTTTCTGTGCTAGGAAAATAGGTGCTCCTGCTTGAAAAATTATTGGAACTGGCTCTTTTCTTTCAGAATTGCATACAGAAGTGTTCAGTTTCTATTTTTCCACTATACTGGAAAATTAATAGATTTGGTGAGGTGATGCTATGTAGGTGGTGAAATAAAAGGATATCTTTGAAATCAAGGTATTGGCACTTTAATTTTATGTCTGCAACTCAAACTGTGATCCTTCACCTGATTTGGCATGAATACATAATACAGCATAAAACCAAAAGACACTGAGATCCATGAAGATCAATTAATTCCATCTGTCTTCATTTAGATATGGTAACTAAGGTTAGCATTCTCCTCTACTTTTCTTCTTAGAGTTAATTTTCCCTATTTTTTTCTTCTTTCTTTTTTTTAAACTTTTTTGGGGAGGGGGCGGGTTGGGGAAGGAGGGGGTCAGGCGGGCCACTTCTGTTGGTCTTTCATTTATCTATTTTCATCTGTCTTTGTTCCTTGGCCCGTGTGGGCCTCCCATGGCAGTGGCCTCTGTTGTCGCAGAGCACCGGCTCTGGGCGCATGCGCTCCAATGCTCTGGCTCGGTAATTGGACACATTGGTCCAGCCACTTCGCAGCACCTGGGATCTTCCCAGGCCAGGGATCGAACTGGTGCCCCTTGCACTGCAGGGTGGTATCCTTACCCACTGGACCACCAGGGAAGCTCTAGAGTTGATTCTCAAACTTTCTAGGAAAACAAGACAGTTTTTTAAGATATATTTTCAACACCAATAAAGCAGAATTGTGGTATGACGAAGATGGAGCAGACATTCGATTTCTTCCATCCATTACAATTTGAAACTCTGGATGAAATACATAAAACAATTTAATCCATAAAAACAAGGACTCTAAAAGACAAATAGCTGGTGCATGGAAAGGAAAATCAAAATGTGAAGAAAAGCTGACACAGTGGCCAGCTCCCACTTTTTCTCTTTACCCTTCTATTCTGTTTCTTTGAGTAAGAGTCTTGATAAACTGGCAACTGAATAAAGTGTGGCCACAGCAAACCTCTTCCTCTCTGGTCAGAGGAGTGGGAGAAAAAATCTCTAGAACAGAGTAGTGGATATCCTCTTTTTAATCTTTCTCCCCCACCTCTGCCTGCCCTGGATGCCAAGCTAAGTCCCTAGGCTTCAATTCTAGGCTGTGGAATTGGTTGCAGCCATCAGGTCTCTCTGCAGAAGAATATATTCATAGAAAATTTACAACTATGTAGGGATTTGAAATCCTGTTTTTCTTGCCAGAGAACAAGAAAGGTAGGCAATGAAAGACAGTGAAGTGGGGGACATTATGTAGAAGAGAAAACTTGATAAGAAGGTAAGGAAAAAGAGCCATACATGAAATTCCACAGTAGCTCTGCACTATGGAAATGACCCCCAAACTAATGATCTGAGAACCACCCTATGGTGTAGGCCAGCACCCAGGTTCCAATCACATTCCTAGAGATGATATAAGCAGGCTTGACCAAATACCAAAACAAAAGCTGTGGAGGGCGGGTTGGGGAAGGAGGGGGTCAGGCGGGCCACTTCTGTTGGTCTTTCATTTATCTATTTTCATCTGTCTTTGTTCCTTGGCCCGTGTGGGCCTCCCATGGCAGTGGCCTCTGTTGTCGCAGAGCACCGGCTCTGGGCGCATGCGCTCCAATGCTCTGGCTCGGTAATTGGACACATTGGTCCAGCCACTTCGCAGCACCTGGGATCTTCCCAGGCCAGGGATCGAACTGGTGCCCCTTGCACTGCAGGGTGGTATCCTTACCCACTGGACCACCAGGGAAGCTCTAGAGTTGATTCTCAAACTTTCTAGGAAAACAAGACAGTTTTTTAAGATATATTTTCAACACCAATAAAGCAGAATTGTGGTATGACGAAGATGGAGCAGACATTCGATTTCTTCCATCCATTACAATTTGAAACTCTGGATGAAATACATAAAACAATTTAATCCATAAAAACAAGGACTCTAAAAGACAAATAGCTGGTGCATGGAAAGGAAAATCAAAATGTGAAGAAAAGCTGACACAGTGGCCAGCTCCCACTTTTTCTCTTTACCCTTCTATTCTGTTTCTTTGAGTAAGAGTCTTGATAAACTGGCAACTGAATAAAGTGTGGCCACAGCAAACCTCTTCCTCTCTGGTCAGAGGAGTGGGAGAAAAAATCTCTAGAACAGAGTAGTGGATATCCTCTTTTTAATCTTTCTCCCCCACCTCTGCCTGCCCTGGATGCCAAGCTAAGTCCCTAGGCTTCAATTCTAGGCTGTGGAATTGGTTGCAGCCATCAGGTCTCTCTGCAGAAGAATATATTCATAGAAAATTTACAACTATGTAGGGATTTGAAATCCTGTTTTTCTTGCCAGAGAACAAGAAAGGTAGGCAATGAAAGACAGTGAAGTGGGGGACATTATGTAGAAGAGAAAACTTGATAAGAAGGTAAGGAAAAAGAGCCATACATGAAATTCCACAGTAGCTCTGCACTATGGAAATGACCCCCAAACTAATGATCTGAGAACCACCCTATGGTGTAGGCCAGCACCCAGGTTCCAATCACATTCCTAGAGATGATATAAGCAGGCTTGACCAAATACCAAAACAAAAGCTGTAAAAACTGAACTGACATTAGAACCAAAACCCACATAAGACAGAAGAGGAATTGAAGCCTAAATCAAGTAACATTAATTATTTGTTAAACAAATAAAGAAAAGTCAATATTTTCTAAAGGGTTTTAATGTGACCCAGAGATTCAGAAAATAATATATTATTTATCTGGGACATAAGACAAAATTAATCAACATACAAAGAGACACAAACATCTCAACAACATTCAAGGAAAATGGAAATCAGTCAACGGTCAACACAAATACTGATATACTGGAAGAATCAGAGAGATATTAGAGCAATTACTCTAACCTATCCTCATGAATTAGGGGTATGCAGTCTGAAAACAATGAAAAGTTTGAAAATTTTATTATAGCAATATGTTATTTAAAAAGTAAAAATTCTACGGGGCTTCCCCTGGTGGCCCAGTGGGTAAGGACACTGCCTTGCAGTGCAAGGGGCGCCGGTTCGATCCCTGGCCTGGGAAGATCCCACGTGCCGCAGAGCGGCTGGACCAATGTGCCCAATTACCGAGCCGGAGCTCTGGAGCGCATGCGCCCAGAGCCGGTGCTCTGCAGCAACAGAGGCCACCGCGATGGGAGGCCCACAGGAGCCAAAGAACAAAGACTGATGAAAATAGATAAAAGAAAGACCAATAGAAGTGGCCCACCCGTTCCCCTCCCTCCCCACCTCCCCCCTCAAAAAGATAAATAAATAAAATTTAAAAAAAAAAAAAAAAAAAAGTGAAAATTCTAAAAGTGAAAGCCATAGCAACCAAAGTTTAAGAAATAACTCAATGGACTCAACAGTGGATTGAAAATTACTGAGGAAAGAGTTGGTGAACTTGAAAGTAAACTAACAGAAATAATCCAATCTGAACAAAAAGGAGGCAAAAAAAAAAAAAAAAAACCCTGAAAAAATAATGATCAAAGCTTCAGGGACCTATAGAATAAAACCAAAAAGTATATTATTATAGGCACTGTAGTGTTATAAGAAGAGAGGAAGGTTTGTGCCCCTTACTCAAATGAAAAAAAAAAAAAAAAATGCCTGAAAATTTGCCTAAATTTGGTGAAAGAAAAAAATCTGAAAATTTAAGAACCTCATGAACTACAAACAGAATAAGCTCTTAGAAAACTATGTCCATATGCATTCTAATTAAAATGCTTAAGATCAAAAATAAAGAGAACAAACCAAAAACCTTTAAAACAGTCAGAAAAAGTTCATCAGATATGTATGGAAAATAATAATTCTAATGACTTCTGATTTCTTATTACAAATCATGGGAGCCAGCAGACAGCTGAATACATATATGTATATATATATAGAGAGTCACTTCCATTGATCTTTCATTTATTTATCTTTGTTCTTTGGCCTGTGTGGGTCTCCCATTGCAGTGGTATCTCTCGCTGCAGAGCACCAGCTCTGGGCACATGCGCTCCAGAGCTCTGGCTCAGGAGTTGGACACATCGGTTCAGCCACTCCACAGCACGTGGGATCCTCCCAGGTCAGGGATCGAACTGGAGCCCCTTGCACTGCAGAGTGGTATCCTTACCCACTGGATCATCAGGGAAGCTGGAACATATTTTTTTAAGTGCTGAAAGCAAAGAACAGTTTTGAAAACTAATCGAAAATCCTGTATCCAGCAAAAATATTCAGGAATAATAAAAAAATATATTTTCAGATAAAGGAAAACTAAAATAATTTATTTCTAGCACTGTCAAGGGAATCTTAAACATAACTTTTTAGGCAAAAGGGAAATGATGTCAAAAAAAAAAAAAAAACTTGAAAAAGAGAGGATATAAAAGGTAAAAGAAATGGTAAATATATATGTAAAAGTCATAAAACATCTTTCTCCTCTTAAATTCTTTAAAGTATGTATGATAGTGAAAACATTTAAAATTGGATGGTGGAATTTTCAGTTTGTCTATATATAATAGATAAAATAGTTACAGCATAAGAATAGTACAATAAAGGAATTAAAGGGGCAAAATACTGATTCTATGTGAAATGTGACAAATTACATGTAATTAAACCCCTACAGCAATTAGTGAAATCAATGCAAAAATATATAGTGAAAAATTCAACAGATCAATTGAAATGGAATTCTAATAATCTAAATAAGGCAATAAATAAGAGACAGAAACAAACAAAAAAAACAGATTAAGCAAACAGGTAAAAAGTAATAAAATGGTAGTCTATATCCAAACATTAATATTACATTAAATACAAATGATCTAAAATGATTAATTAAAGCAGATAAAGAGATTGGTTTAAAAATGTCCAAATAAGTGTCGTTTATGTGACAGTCACTTTAAATGTAATGTTACAGATAAAGTAAAGAGAAAATGAAAAACGTTATAATATTTAAACACCAATCAAAAGAAAACTAGTGTGGCTGCAAGAAGGAAAATTACCAGGGATAAAGAAGTACATTATTTAGTAATAAGAAAGAACATTTAACCAAGAAAATGTGATACTGGGCTTCCCTGGTGGTCCAGTGGGCAAGGACACTGCCTTGCAGTGCAAGGATCACTGGTTTGATCCCTGGCCTGGGAAGATCCCACGTGCCGTGGAGCAGCTGGACCGATGTGTCCAATTTCCAAGCCAGAGCTCTGGAGCGCATGTGCCCAGAGCCAGTGGTCTGTGACAACAGAGGCCACTGCGATGGGAGGCCCACATGGGCCAAAAAAAAACAAAGAAAATGTGATACTCATACATTGTATACATCTAACAAAAGAATTCCAAAATGCATGCGATTGTCTTGGAGAAATCAACATTCCTTTCTATGTAGTTGATAGAACAAAGAGAGAGAATATCATCAAAGTAATAGAAAGCTTGAACTACATCTCTGTGATATATAATAAGAAATATTTCCTTGGCCTTGTGTCTTGTTCTGTCACAGAACTCTGAAAATTCTTAGAACTTAAGTGTTGAGAGAAATAAAAGTGTCTTTTTTGAAAAAGATACAAATGAACTTATTTATTAAACAGAAGATTTAATGATATCAAAAACAAATTTATGGTTGCCAAAGATTAAACATGGGAGGCAGGGGAATCAATCAGGAGATTGGGATGAACATACACACATTACTATATATAAGACAGACAAGCAACAAAGACCTACTTGTTGAGCTCTACTCAATATTCTGTGATAACCTATATGAGGAAAGAATCTAAAAAAGAGTGAGTAAATGCATATGTAGAAATTACTGTGCTGTATACCTGAAACTAACAAAACACTGTATATATACTATACTCCAATAAAATTTAGAAAACACAGTAACAACAACAACAACAACATCAAACCAGTACTCTGATGACAGGGGCTGGGTAGTATGGGATGTTGTTTTATTAGTAAGATTACTTTTAGACCACAACTAAGGATGAGGGATGGTTTCCAATAGAACCAACCATGTGATTAGAAGGTTGCAACTTTTAAGTACCATTCATGCTTCTGACCTCTGGAGAAGTGAGAGGGCTGGGGAATAAATCAGCTGCCAACAGCCACTGATGTAACCCATCAGGCCTGTGCAATGAAGTCTTCCAAAAATGAACAGAATAAAATTCTAAGAGCTTCTGAGTGGTAAACACATGGAGATTTGGGAAGACTGGTGGCAGCTCAGCGCCCTTTCCCCCATACCTGGCCCTACATATTCCTTCCATTTGGTTGTTACTGAGCTATATCCTTTCATAGTAAACCAGTAATCTAGTATGTTGGACCATAAATGAAGGCTGAGCACCAAAGTATTGATGCTTTCAAAATGTGGAGTTGGAGAAGACTCTTAAGAGTTCCTTGGACAGCAGGGAGATCAATCCTAAAGTAAATCAACCCTGAACAGTCACTGTAAGGACTGATGCTGAAGCTCTAATACTTTGGATACCTCACATGAAGAGCCAACTCATTGGAAAAGACTCTAATGCTGGGAAACACAGAAGGCAAAAGAAAAAGGGGGCAGCAGAGGATGAGACGGTTAGATAGCATTATTGACTCAATGGACATGAATTTGGGCAAACCCTGGAAGATAGGGGGAGACAAAGGAGCTGATGTACTGGAGCCCATGGAGTTACAAAGAGTCAGAAACAAATTTATGGTTGCCAAAGATTAAACATGGGAGGCAGGGGAATCAATCAGGAGATTGGGATGAACATACACACATTACTATATATAAGACAGACAAGCAACAAAGACCTACTTGTTGAGCTCTACTCAATATTCTGTGATAACCTATATGAGGAAAGAATCTAAAAAAGAGTGAGTAAATGCATATGTAGAAATTACTGTGCTGTATACCTGAAACTAACAAAACACTGTATATATACTATACTCCAATAAAATTTAGAAAACACAGTAACAACAACAACAACATCAAACCAGTACTCTGATGACAGGGGCTGGGTAGTATGGGATGTTGTTTTATTAGTAAGATTACTTTTAGACCACAACTAAGGATGAGGGATGGTTTCCAATAGAACCAACCATGTGATTAGAAGGTTGCAACTTTTAAGTACCATTCATGCTTCTGACCTCTGGAGAAGTGAGAGGGCTGGGGAATAAATCAGCTGCCAACAGCCACTGATGTAACCCATCAGGCCTGTGCAATGAAGTCTTCCAAAAATGAACAGAATAAAATTCTAAGAGCTTCTGAGTGGTAAACACATGGAGATTTGGGAAGACTGGTGGCAGCTCAGCGCCCTTTCCCCCATACCTGGCCCTACATATTCCTTCCATTTGGTTGTTACTGAGCTATATCCTTTCATAGTAAACCAGTAATCTAGTATGTTGGACCATAAATGAAGGCTGAGCACCAAAGTATTGATGCTTTCAAAATGTGGAGTTGGAGAAGACTCTTAAGAGTTCCTTGGACAGCAGGGAGATCAATCCTAAAGTAAATCAACCCTGAACAGTCACTGTAAGGACTGATGCTGAAGCTCTAATACTTTGGATACCTCACATGAAGAGCCAACTCATTGGAAAAGACTCTAATGCTGGGAAACACAGAAGGCAAAAGAAAAAGGGGGCAGCAGAGGATGAGACGGTTAGATAGCATTATTGACTCAATGGACATGAATTTGGGCAAACCCTGGAAGATAGGGGGAGACAAAGGAGCTGATGTACTGGAGCCCATGGAGTTACAAAGAGTCAGACACAAATTAGTGACAGAACAACCACAATCTGGTAAGTAAAATGTTTGTCTGAGTTCTGTGAGCTCCTCTAGCATATTAACTGAATCTAAGGAGGGGGTCATTGGAACTTCCCATCTCTAACCTGAGGGGTCAGAAACCTGACCAGCTTTCATATGGCATCTAAAGTTGGTCAGGGGGAGGCCTTGCAGATCTGAGATCTTAATCTGCAGAATCTGATGCTATCTTCAGATAGTGTCAGAACTGAGTTGAACTGGAGCACACCCAGTTGGTATCTGGAAAGTTATTTCACATAGGGAAAAAAAAAACCATCCCCACAAATGTTAGAATTTGACCTACAACCTCCAGCTGATGATAAGAAGTGGGGCCAGAATCAGAAGCTTTAATCTTCAATTATTTTGACCTTAAATGACACTTAAAGCATCCTCAACACAACAGAAGGAGAATACACATTCTTATCAGATGCATCAGAAATATTCACCAATATAAAATGTGTTCTAGGTCACAGAAAAGTATATTAACAAATTAACCAAAAAAGGAAATTATACAAACTTTATATTATCACCATATAGATTTTAATTAGAAATCGGCAACAGAAATATATTTGGACAACCCCTTTGTATTCAAAAATTAAACAATGTACTTCTAAATAATCATTTGACAAAGGAGGAAGTCTCAGGGTAAATCAAATGTATTCTGAACTCAATGAAAGTGAACTATAATATATCAAAGCTTGTGGAATGCAAAGACAGGAGTTACAGAAATTCAGAGCATTAAATGAATATATTGAAAAAAGAATAAAGGTCTCAAATCACTAATTTTATACCACAAGGATCTTGAAAAAGTAGATCAACAGAATCCAAATTATGTATAAAAAAATAAGTAGGGCTTCCCTGGTAGCTCAGTGGAAAAGAGTTTGCCTGCCAATGCAGGAGACACAGGTTCGATCCCTGACTCAATGCTGGGAAACACAGAAGGCAAAAGAAAAAGGGGGCAGCAGAGGATGAGACGGTTAGATAGCATTATTGACTCAATGGACATGAATTTGGGCAAACCCTGGAAGATAGGGAGACAAAGGAGCTGATGTACTGGAGCCCATGGAGTTACAAAGAGTCAGACACAAATTAGTGACAGAACAACCACAATCTGGTAAGTAAAATGTTTGTCTGAGTTCTGTGAGCTCCTCTAGCATATTAACTGAATCTAAGGAGGGGGTCATTGGAACTTCCCATCTCTAACCTGAGGGGTCAGAAACCTGACCAGCTTTCATATGGCATCTAAAGTTGGTCAGGGGGAGGCCTTGCAGATCTGAGATCTTAATCTGCAGAATCTGATGCTATCTTCAGATAGTGTCAGAACTGAGTTGAACTGGAGCACACCCAGTTGGTATCTGGAAAGTTATTTCACATAGGGAAAAAAAAAACCATCCCCACAAATGTTAGAATTTGACCTACAACCTCCAGCTGATGATAAGAAGTGGGGCCAGAATCAGAAGCTTTAATCTTCAATTATTTTGACCTTAAATGACACTTAAAGCATCCTCAACACAACAGAAGGAGAATACACATTCTTATCAGATGCATCAGAAATATTCACCAATATAAAATGTGTTCTAGGTCACAGAAAAGTATATTAACAAATTAACCAAAAAAGGAAATTATACAAACTTTATATTATCACCATATAGATTTTAATTAGAAATCGGCAACAGAAATATATTTGGACAACCCCTTTGTATTCAAAAATTAAACAATGTACTTCTAAATAATCATTTGACAAAGGAGGAAGTCTCAGGGTAAATCAAATGTATTCTGAACTCAATGAAAGTGAACTATAATATATCAAAGCTTGTGGAATGCAAAGACAGGAGTTACAGAAATTCAGAGCATTAAATGAATATATTGAAAAAAGAATAAAGGTCTCAAATCACTAATTTTATACCACAAGGATCTTGAAAAAGTAGATCAACAGAATCCAAATTATGTATAAAAAAATAAGTAGGGCTTCCCTGGTAGCTCAGTGGAAAAGAGTTTGCCTGCCAATGCAGGAGACACAGGTTCGATCCCTGATTCGGGAAGATTCCACATGCTGCGGAGTAACTAAGCCTGTGAGCCACAACTATTGAGCCTGTGCTCTAGAGCCTTGGAGCTGCAACTGTTGAGCCCATGTGCTGCAACTACTGAAGCCCATATGCCCTAGAACCCCAGTTCCACAAGAGAAGTCACCACAACAAGAAGCCTTCTTACCTCAGCAAGAGAGCAGCTCCCACTCCCTACAACTAGAGAAGAGCCTGTGGCAGCCGTGAACACCAGAATAGCCAAAAATGAATAAATAATTAAATAAAAAATTTAAAAAAAGAAAGATAAGAGCAGATATCAGAGACACTGAAGACAGAAAACAATAGAAAAAACAAGGTCAAATGCTGACTCTTTGTAAACATCAATAAAATTAATAGATGCTAGCCAGTGACAAAATTAGTAGACATAAAGTTCTACTATCAGGAATGAAAGCAGGAATATCTCTATAAATTCGATAGACACTAAAATTTAATGATCAGATATACCATGAACAACACTGCTTTAGTCAACTCGGGCTGCTATAAAAAACATCAAACTGGGTGGCTTACCAACAACATACATTTATTCCTCACAGTTCTGAGGGCTTGACATCTCATACACGGTGCCAGGATGGTGGAGTTCTTGGCAAAGACTCTCTTTATATTAAATGGTTTATAGATGGCTGCTATCTTGCTGTCTTATTATATACAACTTTTAAAAATTATAAAAACAAAAAATAAAAAAAAGATTTTAATTAGAAATCGGCAACAGAAATATATTTGGACAACCCCTTTGTATTCAAAAATTAAACAATGTACTTCTAAATAATCATTTGACAAAGGAGGAAGTCTCAGGGTAAATCAAATGTATTCTGAACTCAATGAAAGTGAACTATAATATATCAAAGCTTGTGGAATGCAAAGACAGGAGTTACAGAAATTCAGAGCATTAAATGAATATATTGAAAAAAGAATAAAGGTCTCAAATCACTAATTTTATACCACAAGGATCTTGAAAAAGTAGATCAACAGAATCCAAATTATGTATAAAAAAATAAGTAGGGCTTCCCTGGTAGCTCAGTGGAAAAGAGTTTGCCTGCCAATGCAGGAGACACAGGTTCGATCCCTGATTCGGGAAGATTCCACATGCTGCGGAGTAACTAAGCCTGTGAGCCACAACTATTGAGCCTGTGCTCTAGAGCCTTGGAGCTGCAACTGTTGAGCCCATGTGCTGCAACTACTGAAGCCCATATGCCCTAGAACCCCAGTTCCACAAGAGAAGTCACCACAACAAGAAGCCTTCTTACCTCAGCAAGAGAGCAGCTCCCACTCCCTACAACTAGAGAAGAGCCTGTGGCAGCCGTGAACACCAGAATAGCCAAAAATGAATAAATAATTAAATAAAAAATTTAAAAAAAGAAAGATAAGAGCAGATATCAGAGACACTGAAGACAGAAAACAATAGAAAAAACAAGGTCAAATGCTGACTCTTTGTAAACATCAATAAAATTAATAGATGCTAGCCAGTGACAAAATTAGTAGACATAAAGTTCTACTATCAGGAATGAAAGCAGGAATATCTCTATAAATTCGATAGACACTAAAATTTAATGATCAGATATACCATGAACAACACTGCTTTAGTCAACTCGGGCTGCTATAAAAAACATCAAACTGGGTGGCTTACCAACAACATACATTTATTCCTCACAGTTCTGAGGGCTTGACATCTCATACACGGTGCCAGGATGGTGGAGTTCTTGGCAAAGACTCTCTTTATATTAAATGGTTTATAGATGGCTGCTATCTTGCTGTCTTATTATATAAGATGGTAAAAAAGCTAACTAGGTTTCTGGTCTCTCCTTATGAGGGCAAAAATTCCATTCCTGAAGATTCTACCCTCATGACCTAATCATCTCTCAAAGGCTTCACCTCCGAATACCATCAAAATGGAATTAGGATTTCAACATAAGAGTTTGGGGAGACACAACAACTCAGTTCATAGGAAACACTATAAACATAAACAGACAACATGTGGAAAAGAGATCACCTTTTGGAAAAATATAAATTGAAAAAACTCTCCTTAGAAGACAGAGACCATACAAATAGTCCTAAATCTAACAAAAACACTGACTTTGCAGTTAGAACTCATTACGAAAGAAAACGTTATGTCTGGACGGTTTTACTGATGAACTCTATCAATGTTTACAGAAAACAAAGTCCACAAATCTTAACATAATTATCTTCTGAAAACAAAAAAGGAAACACCACCTCATTTGATGATGCGAATTTTGTCCTCATATCAAATCAGAAAATAACAATACAAGAAAATAAAATCACATTTCAATATCATAAACACAGATAATAAAATCCTCAACAAAATATGAGTTTGTTCTAGCAATAAATAAAAAGCATAAAACATCATGACCAAGTGAGGTTAATCTCAAAAATGCAATATGAAAAATCAATATTAGAAAATCAATCAATATAATCCATGAAACCAATAGGCTTAAAAAGAAAAAAAACACATGATCATATAAATACATTAAATAAACTGTCTGACAAAAGTCAATATTGATTCATGATTATTATAAAAAATTTCAGCAAAGTAGGAAACTTCCTTTACTCAATAAATGGTAGCCCCATAAAACTAAAATCATGTTTAATGGTGAAAGACTGAACACTTCCCCTTAAGGTTAAGACCAAGGCAAGAATGTTCATTCTCACCACTCCTATTCAATATTGTATAGAAATTCTATTAATCATAGTGAAACAAGAAATAAAAAGCACTGAAGTGGAAAGAAAGAAACTGCCCCTATTCATGAAAGACAAAATTTTCTACATAAAAATCCTAATTTGTATAAGACCTCCTACTACTTACAAGTTTAGCAAAATCTCAGAATATAATGTGAACAGAATAAAATCAGTATTTCAATATGCTATCAAAGATATTTTTAAAGAGACCTATTCATGAGTTTTCCCCAAGTGAATTATTTATAAATCTAACAACATATGCATAGTACATGTATGTTGAAAACTATAAAATCCTGAAGAAAGATGTCAAATAAGATCCAATATATAAAGACATACATGGCGTTCAGATTGCAAGATTCGATATAATTAAGATGTCAATCCTAATAAAAATTCCTGCAGTTTTTTTTTGTAGACATAGACAAACTAATTTCAGTATTTACACATAAAGACCAAAGAGTCTGTTGAAATAGTTACTATAAAGTTATAGCAATCTAGAATAAATTACATGAAAATGAATATCAATTGATTAATGAACAGAATAGAAATTAACTATAAATGATTAACTGATTTTTAAAAAAAGTCCACAAATCTTAACATAATTATCTTCTGAAAACAAAAGGAAACACCACCTCATTTGATGATGCGAATTTTGTCCTCATATCAAATCAGAAAATAACAATACAAGAAAATAAAATCACATTTCAATATCATAAACACAGATAATAAAATCCTCAACAAAATATGAGTTTGTTCTAGCAATAAATAAAAAGCATAAAACATCATGACCAAGTGAGGTTAATCTCAAAAATGCAATATGAAAAATCAATATTAGAAAATCAATCAATATAATCCATGAAACCAATAGGCTTAAAAAGAAAAAAAACACATGATCATATAAATACATTAAATAAACTGTCTGACAAAAGTCAATATTGATTCATGATTATTATAAAAAATTTCAGCAAAGTAGGAAACTTCCTTTACTCAATAAATGGTAGCCCCATAAAACTAAAATCATGTTTAATGGTGAAAGACTGAACACTTCCCCTTAAGGTTAAGACCAAGGCAAGAATGTTCATTCTCACCACTCCTATTCAATATTGTATAGAAATTCTATTAATCATAGTGAAACAAGAAATAAAAAGCACTGAAGTGGAAAGAAAGAAACTGCCCCTATTCATGAAAGACAAAATTTTCTACATAAAAATCCTAATTTGTATAAGACCTCCTACTACTTACAAGTTTAGCAAAATCTCAGAATATAATGTGAACAGAATAAAATCAGTATTTCAATATGCTATCAAAGATATTTTTAAAGAGACCTATTCATGAGTTTTCCCCAAGTGAATTATTTATAAATCTAACAACATATGCATAGTACATGTATGTTGAAAACTATAAAATCCTGAAGAAAGATGTCAAATAAGATCCAATATATAAAGACATACATGGCGTTCAGATTGCAAGATTCGATATAATTAAGATGTCAATCCTAATAAAAATTCCTGCAGTTTTTTTTTGTAGACATAGACAAACTAATTTCAGTATTTACACATAAAGACCAAAGAGTCTGTTGAAATAGTTACTATAAAGTTATAGCAATCTAGAATAAATTACATGAAAATGAATATCAATTGATTAATGAACAGAATAGAAAATATGTGGGGAAAACCTACATAAATATGATTAACTGATTTTTTAACGAAGAGAAAAGGCAATTCAATGGAATAAAGGAGAGTACTTACAAAAAATGCTTCAACATATGGGGATTTCTTTCAAAAAATAAAAGAAAACAAAACAATATTACAAACCATGCCTGCTATAGATTAACTTGAAGTGGACTGTAGAATAAATCATACAATGCAAAGTTTTAAAACTCTTAGAAGAAAACATAGGGAAAAAAATACACTATTCTTCAGTCATGCAAAAATGTCTTAAACATATTTAAACTCACATGTTCCACAAAGTACTTGATATTCAGAATATACATGCAACTTTTACAAATCAAGAATAAGAAAATCTGGGATTATACATATCTGTACACAGCAAAACTCTGTAAACATAAAAAGTAAAATTCAATAATAATAAAAAAAAAGAATAAGAAAACAAACAACCCAATCAAAACATGGGCAGAAAGATCACAGCCACTTTCATGAGAAGACATATGGGTTGCAAATGAGCATACAAAAAGATGCTGGGTATTATTAAAGTCATTAATGAAATGCAAATTAATACCACGATATCTGCTACACACCTGGAAAATGTTAGAATGGCGTATAGTGATGAACACTGATAATACCAAATGCTGGCTAGTAGGTGGAACAACTAGAAATATACTAAACTGGTATAGATACTCAGGAAAATAGTTTGATCATTACTATCAACACATTAAACATCACATTCCACTCTTTTTTTGCTTTCATAGCTTCTGATAAGTCAGGCGTAATACTTGCTTGTGCTCCTCCACATAAAAGGTACTTTTCTCTTCTTTCAAGATCTTTCTATTATCTTCTTTCAAGACTTTTTCATTACTTTTGGTTTTCTAAAGTTTGAATGCAATATACCTGGCTGTATTATTCTCATAATTGTCATTATCTTTTAGCATTCTTCCTGTTTGGTATTCTCTGAATTTCCTGAATCTATGGTTTAATGTCAGACATTAATTTTGGAAAATTCTCCATTATTATTGCTTCACATTGCTCCTGCTTCTGTCTCTCTTTTTCTTTTTGATACTCCTATTCTGCACATGCTGCATCTTCTGTAGCTGTCACTTTAGACCTTGGATATTTTTTTCTTTCTTAAGTCTTTTCTCTCTTTGCTTTTGAGTGCTGTCAGTTTTCTGTTGTCATATCTACTAGCTCACAGGTGCTTTCCTCAACTCTGTTCATGCTATTAATAATAAGTCCATTAAAAGCATTCTCCGTTACTGTTACAGGTTTTTTTGATCTCCAGCATTCATTTTTTTTTCCTTAAAATTCTAACACCCTACTTATATTGCCTATTTGCTTCTGCATACTGTAAACTTTATACATTGGCACCCCTAGCATATTAATCGTGGTTATTTTAATTCCCATTCTGATAAAACTGACATTCCTGTCATATCAGAATCTGGCTCTGACACTTTCTCTCTTCTAAGCAACAAGGGTCTTCTTTGAGTGCTGGATTGATTCTGTATCCTGACTGTGATCACAGCTACCTAAGTCTTGGACGTGCTAAAACTCGGAAATGTACAATGAGAAAGGTGAATTGTATTTTATGTGAATTTTTAAAAGCCAATATAGTTATATGATATTTTCCTCTTGTTTAAAATAAAAAGAATCCTCAAGAAGGTTTTCTCTGCTACTTTCCCTGGTACATTTATAGCTGCAAAATTAGACATCATACCAATCATATTTTTGACCATCTATAATTCTCTGAATATCAGCAAACCAGATGCAGGCATAGCAGTAGAAACACTGACACTTGCCCAATGGCACAGACGAAGTCTTATGATCCATTGCTTTGTGACCCAGTGTTTTAGCCTAAAGGGACCATTAAGTACACCATAGTATTTAATAAAGTGCTGTGGAGAGGTAATCTTCGGAGTGGGGAGAGAGGGGCACATACACACACAGTAAGAGTCAAATTCCCTTCACTCTTGAGAGTGCTGTTTAATGAATCTAATTAGTAAGCCTTAATGGTCCTGTAGAGGCTTCAGGGATTTTTGCATTCATTTTAAAAATGAAATAAATGTTCTGGCAGCTCCTGAAACAGAATGTTAAGATAAGAAATGCAACACAAAAAGCAGTCACCTTGAATCAGAACTGAAGAGCTGACTGGAGGTGCTGCTGAGACTGTAAAGAAGCTTGTCTTTTCTCTGCAAGATCACCTTTCATTTCAAACCACCAGCTTCACAATAAAGAAAGGAAAAAAAAAAACACAGGATTGAGGGAGAAAAACAACTGTCATCTGGGGCTGGAGCCGGTGGGAGGTTAAAATTCTGTGGGGTTGGAAGAAAAATCAAACAGTCTAAGGCTGTGAATGAATTTAGGAGTTGCACAATGGCAATTAAATTGGATGATAACTAATCAGCAAAAATAAAAGGGAACAATTGTCTAGTATAGAGTCGGGGTGAAGACTTGTATTTCCAGCCAGTGCTGGGAGGGAAGTTTAGAATCTGTACTTCTTCAGGGTATGTACTTCAAGGCAGAGGCCAGGCTGCCTACCAAATCGTGAAGGTCACATTTCTGTTCTTTCCCAGAGCCTCTGGGGTCACGTCAGCTTCACTAAGAAATGCTTTCTTTCAAACAAGATCTGGTCATAATTCTTTACCCCATGTCCTGCTATCATCTGTAACAAAGCACACTTGCCCTGGGCTTTAGTTAGTCAGAGTGGCGCGGTTGCCGGCAGCTCCCTGCTCAGCCACACAATACAGAAAGGAAGCAGACTTGACTCTTACCCTACTCTGATGTACAGGCAGAAGGTAAAGGGATCTCAAGCCATGGTAACCCCCCATATTTCCCAAAGCCATGGGAAGCTTTCAATCAGGTGAATCCTCAAAACAGACAAGCAGCACAGTCACTGCAGAATTAAACTGGCATCTTCGGTGTACTTTGCGGGCCCTTTGAAAGTGACAATTGGAAAGTCTAACCGAAGGCTTGACCTTTCTGCTTGTCTCACTGTATCTCACAGCTTGTTAAGGTCAATCTACCTTTATCTGCTTGTCTCACTGAAAACAGAATTGGTTAAAGAATAAGAAATGCTAATTAGTAAGCCTTAATGGTCCTGTAGAGGCTTCAGGGATTTTTGCATTCATTTTAAAAATGAAATAAATGTTCTGGCAGCTCCTGAAACAGAATGTTAAGATAAGAAATGCAACACAAAAAGCAGTCACCTTGAATCAGAACTGAAGAGCTGACTGGAGGTGCTGCTGAGACTGTAAAGAAGCTTGTCTTTTCTCTGCAAGATCACCTTTCATTTCAAACCACCAGCTTCACAATAAAGAAAGGAAAAAAAAAAACACAGGATTGAGGGAGAAAAACAACTGTCATCTGGGGCTGGAGCCGGTGGGAGGTTAAAATTCTGTGGGGTTGGAAGAAAAATCAAACAGTCTAAGGCTGTGAATGAATTTAGGAGTTGCACAATGGCAATTAAATTGGATGATAACTAATCAGCAAAAATAAAAGGGAACAATTGTCTAGTATAGAGTCGGGGTGAAGACTTGTATTTCCAGCCAGTGCTGGGAGGGAAGTTTAGAATCTGTACTTCTTCAGGGTATGTACTTCAAGGCAGAGGCCAGGCTGCCTACCAAATCGTGAAGGTCACATTTCTGTTCTTTCCCAGAGCCTCTGGGGTCACGTCAGCTTCACTAAGAAATGCTTTCTTTCAAACAAGATCTGGTCATAATTCTTTACCCCATGTCCTGCTATCATCTGTAACAAAGCACACTTGCCCTGGGCTTTAGTTAGTCAGAGTGGCGCGGTTGCCGGCAGCTCCCTGCTCAGCCACACAATACAGAAAGGAAGCAGACTTGACTCTTACCCTACTCTGATGTACAGGCAGAAGGTAAAGGGATCTCAAGCCATGGTAACCCCCCATATTTCCCAAAGCCATGGGAAGCTTTCAATCAGGTGAATCCTCAAAACAGACAAGCAGCACAGTCACTGCAGAATTAAACTGGCATCTTCGGTGTACTTTGCGGGCCCTTTGAAAGTGACAATTGGAAAGTCTAACCGAAGGCTTGACCTTTCTGCTTGTCTCACTGTATCTCACAGCTTGTTAAGGTCAATCTACATGAGCAGGGTTAGAAAGATTAATAAATATAAGGAGGCATGGATGCTGGTAAAATGCAAGTCGTGCTCAGGCTGAATAAACAGAATCTCTACTGGATTTTCCCCCAGATGCAAATGTTAGGTACTTAGCAACCCATGCTGACTAAGAGTGGGGAAGTGGTCTGAAAGGCCATCTAGCATTTGGTGAAAGATGACTAGAAAGTGATAATAATAGATAAAAATGAAAAGGGAAAGAAGGCAAATCAAAAAGAAAATATTTGATTTAACATTTTCACTTTTCATGTAATGTTTTCATTTTCCACCTACTCTGAGAGCACCTGAGCTGTGCAGGCACAAGAGGCCACCACCTGAGGGACGTTAGTGATGGATCCTGGCATGTGAACCACTTGAAGAATAAAATCTGTCTTTATGAAATTCACCCAAGGCAGATCAAACTGAGAATTCCATGAAATTAGACACAACATAAAGATTTTGTGAGACTATAATGAGGTTCATGTATTATTATTTATTTGACTGTTGCTGTGAGTTAAAACTTTGAATGAGTTTTCTTTTGATAATCATCTAAATCTGTTTGTAACAGGTCATAGTACTGATAAATTACCAGCTTTGTAAATGATATAGCTAATTATACTGTATAATGTAACTTATACAACCATAGGAGTTTGGCTTAAAATTTTACTTTTCAATTGTTTTTATATACATAGTTTTAATTGCTGCTGTGCCGTGCTCAGTCGTGTCTGACTCTTTGCTCACCAGGCTCTCTGACCATGGAATTCTCAAGGCAAGAATACTGGAGTGGGTTTCCCTTTCCTTCTCCAGGGGACCTTCCTCATGCAGGGACTGAACCCTATTCTTTTCTCTGTGTTTATCTAGTTGCCGGCAGCTCCTGCTCAGCCACACAATACAGAAAGGAAGCAGACTTGACTCTTACCCTACTCTGATGTACGGGGTAAAGGGACAAGCATCCCTTTCCAAAACAAGGACCAAAGCAGCACAGTCACTGCAGAATTAAACTGGCATCTTCGGTGTACTTTGCGGGCCCTTTGAAAGTGACAATTGGAAAGTCTAACCGAAGGCTTGACCTTTCTGCTTGTCTCACTGTATCTCACAGCTTGTTAAGGTCAATCTACATGAGCAGGGTTAGAAAGATTAATAAATATAAGGAGGCATGGATGCTGGTAAAATGCAAGTCGTGCTCAGGCTGAATAAACAGAATCTCTACTGGATTTTCCCCCAGATGCAAATGTTAGGTACTTAGCAACCCATGCTGACTAAGAGTGGGGAAGTGGTCTGAAAGGCCATCTAGCATTTGGTGAAAGATGACTAGAAAGTGATAATAATAGATAAAAATGAAAAGGGAAAGAAGGCAAATCAAAAAGAAAATATTTGATTTAACATTTTCACTTTTCATGTAATGTTTTCATTTTCCACCTACTCTGAGAGCACCTGAGCTGTGCAGGCACAAGAGGCCACCACCTGAGGGACGTTAGTGATGGATCCTGGCATGTGAACCACTTGAAGAATAAAATCTGTCTTTATGAAATTCACCCAAGGCAGATCAAACTGAGAATTCCATGAAATTAGACACAACATAAAGATTTTGTGAGACTATAATGAGGTTCATGTATTATTATTTATTTGACTGTTGCTGTGAGTTAAAACTTTGAATGAGTTTTCTTTTGATAATCATCTAAATCTGTTTGTAACAGGTCATAGTACTGATAAATTACCAGCTTTGTAAATGATATAGCTAATTATACTGTATAATGTAACTTATACAACCATAGGAGTTTGGCTTAAAATTTTACTTTTCAATTGTTTTTATATACATAGTTTTAATTGCTGCTGTGCCGTGCTCAGTCGTGTCTGACTCTTTGCTCACCAGGCTCTCTGACCATGGAATTCTCAAGGCAAGAATACTGGAGTGGGTTTCCCTTTCCTTCTCCAGGGGACCTTCCTCATGCAGGGACTGAACCCATATCTCTTGTATCTCCTGCCTGGCAGGCAGATTCTTTACCACTGCCCCACTCAGGAAGTTCCCCAGTTTTAATTGACCACTGCGTTGACAAAGATGTGTCAAACATGCCAAATCGCTCCAAGTGTGAAGCTACACCTTTTCTGGGATAACCTGCCAACCAAGCAGATATCAAGTATACAGAATCTTTTTTACTTGATATTGAGCTATAAACCTTAACTAAGCCATGCCCTCAGAAACTCCTAAATGTTAGACAAGTCAAAAACACCATTCATTCTGTCCAGGAAGAGAAAGCCAGAAATCAGGCCAGCTGGCATGATTCACATGTTCTGTAAGTGGTCAGAACATCTGTTATAAACTCAAAAGCCTATAGGCCAGGTAGGGAACCTAACTAACTGATGTGACCTGCATGTGGGGGCTGGGCTGACACAGGAGCCGGTGTCCTCAGGTACAATAGCATCAAAGGCCTGTCTGCTGCCTTTCTAATTGTCATAGCTTATGAAAAAACTTGACTAGAGCTAAGAAGAGCTGTTTCAAAATCAAGTGAAAATTACCTAACCAATTGTTACCTTGGGTAAATAAATGTCGCACATACTCACATCTACCAATTTTAAAAGAAAGCAACTTTGTACAGTGTTTTCATTCCCTCCTCAGTTAAACGTATACACATATATACATGTGGATCATACACACACACATACATGGGTGAATATGATAACATACGTGTCAATACATTTATATACAATAATTTATGAAATCTAAATATCTATTTTATGGGCTGAACTGCGTCTCTTCAGAATTAATACACTGAAGCCCTCATCCTCAGTACATCAGGATGTGACTGTATTTGTAGATAAGGTGAATGAGTTTTCTTTTGATAATCATCTAAATCTGTTTGTAACAGGTCATAGTACTGATAAATTACCAGCTTTGTAAATGATATAGCTAATTATACTGTATAATGTAACTTATACAACCATAGGAGTTTGGCTTAAAATTTTACTTTTCAATTGTTTTATATACATAGTTTTAATTGCTGCTGTGCCGTGCTCAGTCGTGTCTGACTCTTTGCTCACCAGGCTCTCTGACCATGGAATTCTCAAGGCAAGAATACTGGAGTGGGTTTCCCTTTCCTTCTCCAGGGGACCTTCCTCATGCAGGGACTGAACCCATATCTCTTGTATCTCCTGCCTGGCAGGCAGATTCTTTACCACTGCCCCACTCAGGAAGTTCCCAGTTTTAATTGACCACTGCGTTGACAAAGATGTGTCAAACATGCCAAATCGCTCCAAGTGTGAAGCTACACCTTTTCTGGGATAACCTGCCAACCAAGCAGATATCAAGTATACAGAATCTTTTTTACTTGATATTGAGCTATAAACCTTAACTAAGCCATGCCCTCAGAAACTCCTAAATGTTAGACAAGTCAAAAACACCATTCATTCTGTCCAGGAAGAGAAAGCCAGAAATCAGGCCAGCTGGCATGATTCACATGTTCTGTAAGTGGTCAGAACATCTGTTATAAACTCAAAAGCCTATAGGCCAGGTAGGGAACCTAACTAACTGATGTGACCTGCATGTGGGGGCTGGGCTGACACAGGAGCCGGTGTCCTCAGGTACAATAGCATCAAAGGCCTGTCTGCTGCCTTTCTAATTGTCATAGCTTATGAAAAAACTTGACTAGAGCTAAGAAGAGCTGTTTCAAAATCAAGTGAAAATTACCTAACCAATTGTTACCTTGGGTAAATAAATGTCGCACATACTCACATCTACCAATTTTAAAAGAAAGCAACTTTGTACAGTGTTTTCATTCCCTCCTCAGTTAAACGTATACACATATATACATGTGGATCATACACACACACATACATGGGTGAATATGATAACATACGTGTCAATACATTTATATACAATAATTTATGAAATCTAAATATCTATTTTATGGGCTGAACTGCGTCTCTTCAGAATTAATACACTGAAGCCCTCATCCTCAGTACATCAGGATGTGACTGTATTTGTAGATAAGGTCTTTAAAGGTACAATGAAGTTAAAATGGGCCATAATCTGACATGCCTCTATTCAGGCCTCTAGCAAAAACATGCATGAGTGTGTGCTCAGTCATGTCCAACTCGGCGAGGCCATGGACTGTAGCCTGCCAGGCTCCTCTGCCCATGGCATTTTCTAGGCAAGAGTACTGGAGTGGGTTGCCATTTCCTCCTTCAGGGGATCTTCCCTACCCAGGGATAGAAACTGCACCTCTGGTGTCTCCTGCATTGGCAGGTGGATTTTTTACCACTAATGGCACCTGATAAGCCCTTATCAATCTGATAGGACTAGTATTCTTATATAAAGAGGACAGACATGAGAAGACAGTCATACACAAGGCAGGGAAGAGACAGCAGGAGAGAAACCAATACTGTGAACATCTTGATCTCAGACTTTTTGTAGAATTATGAGAGTATAAAGTATATTGTTTAACCCATCTATGCTGTGGTGCCTTGTTATGGTAGCCCTGACAAACTCATACAACTACACTCCAATTAGAAATGTGGGAAGAGTTATAACAAAGTTGAATGTATTTTGACAACGTAAGCTATCTCTGAGTTTAAAATCACAGGTGTTGATCTATGACTACCAGTGATCTTTCTATCACACCCTATCCATTAGCAGCCCCCACAACCAATGGCCTTGTTTTGGGAAGCTTTAATTTAGGAGACTTATCTATTTTCTGATGGCTTGAGAAAATTCATTTTTTTGCTATGTGACCAGAGTTCGCCCAGGACATCACCTTACTTTCAACAACATTGTTGAATTAACAAATTAAGTAAAGCAAACAGGTGGACTCCAAATATAGTCACATCTAACTTTATAGTCCAGGCAGAGCGATTGGAATTAGATTGTAAACTTGTTTTTTATAAACAGGTTCCTATCACCCAGCTGCTGGGCCTGAATGATTTTTTCCCCTTCACTTTGGTTTCTTTTCTGTTGTTATTTGTTACTTTTCTATTGGTTTGCTTACAAAGGAACAACAACAAAAAAAGGGAATCGCACTGAACAAATAATATTACAGGGCTATATATGAAACTGAATACTAAGTAATGTCAAATGATCAGAGATACAATCAAGTTCTAAGTGAAGACCAGATATTTTTAAAAAGACTTTGTTGATGTGGACATTTTTTTAAGTCTTTATTAAATTTGTTACAATATTTACTTCTGTTTTATGTTTCGATTTTTTTTTTTTTTTTAAGATTTATTTATTTATTTATTTTGGGCTGGGGTCGGGTTGGGGAGGGAGGGGAGCGGGCGGGCCACTTCCATTGGTCTTTCATTTCTCTGTTTTTTCATCCGTCTTTGTTCTTTGGCTCCTGCAGGCCTCCCATCGCGGTGGCGTCTGTTGTCACAGAGCGCCGGCTTTGGGCGCATGCGCTCCAGAGCTCTGGCTCGGTGATTGGACACATCAGTCCAGCCGCTCCGCGGCACGTGGGATCTTCACAGGCCAGGGATCGAACTGGCGCCCCTTGCAGTGCAAGGCGGTGTCCTTACCCACTGGACCACCAGGGGAAGCCCTGTTTCGATTTTTTGACCACAAGGCATGTGGGATCTTAACTTCCCAAAAAGGGCACTCCTGCATTGGAAGGCTAAGTCTTAACCACTGGACCACCAGAGAAGTCTCCAAGATCAGATTATATTAAAATATATTCATCTTTTAATTGTCTTTCAACTTATGTTAACATTTCATTTCTTGGGCCTCCTTTGAAAATTTTCTTGGCAAAATATTTCCTTTAGGAAATCTCAGATATTTAAAAAACTTCCAGATGAGAAACTTTAATCAGCTCAATAAAAAGCTTTTTAGCAGCTATTAAACATCATATATGTACTGGAACAAGATCCTGGGCTGCTAAATGCCAGTAAATGTGTTCAACCTTAAATATGTAGCTATTATAAAAGTTAATCCTCTTCTGGGCAAAGACAGAATTATCAGGGAAGTCTTTCATTGCTTTCCTCCATCTCAACATTCTCTGTATTTTAAAAGTGTTTGTTGAGGTTTTTGCCCTCGGACTTCTAGTGTTTGAGAAGTCTTTGAGAACATTTTCTTACTGCAAGGAAAACCATAGCTCTAACCTTGAAAAGACTGAACTAATATTACAGGGCTATATATGAAACTGAATACTAAGTAATGTCAAATGATCAGAGATACAATCAAGTTCTAAGTGAAGACCAGATATTTTTAAAAAGACTTTGTTGATGTGGACATTTTTTTAAGTCTTTATTAAATTTGTTACAATATTTACTTCTGTTTTATGTTTCGATTTTTTTTTTTTTTTAAGATTTATTTATTTATTTATTTTGGGCTGGGGTCGGGTTGGGGAGGGAGGGGAGCGGGCGGGCCACTTCCATTGGTCTTTCATTTCTCTGTTTTTTCATCCGTCTTTGTTCTTTGGCTCCTGCAGGCCTCCCATCGCGGTGGCGTCTGTTGTCACAGAGCGCCGGCTTTGGGCGCATGCGCTCCAGAGCTCTGGCTCGGTGATTGGACACATCAGTCCAGCCGCTCCGCGGCACGTGGGATCTTCACAGGCCAGGGATCGAACTGGCGCCCCTTGCAGTGCAAGGCGGTGTCCTTACCCACTGGACCACCAGGGGAAGCCCTGTTTCGATTTTTTGACCACAAGGCATGTGGGATCTTAATTTCCCCAAAAAAGGGCACTCCTGCATTGGAAGGCTAAGTCTTAACCACTGGACCACCAGAGAAGTCTCCAAGATCAGATTATATTAAAATATATTCATCTTTTAATTGTCTTTCAACTTATGTTAACATTTCATTTCTTGGGCCTCCTTTGAAAATTTTCTTGGCAAAATATTTCCTTTAGGAAATCTCAGATATTTAAAAAACTTCCAGATGAGAAACTTTAATCAGCTCAATAAAAAGCTTTTTAGCAGCTATTAAACATCATATATGTACTGGAACAAGATCCTGGGCTGCTAAATGCCAGTAAATGTGTTCAACCTTAAATATGTAGCTATTATAAAAGTTAATCCTCTTCTGGGCAAAGACAGAATTATCAGGGAAGTCTTTCATTGCTTTCCTCCATCTCAACATTCTCTGTATTTTAAAAGTGTTTGTTGAGGTTTTTTTGCCCTCGGACTTCTAGTGTTTGAGAAGTCTTTGAGAACATTTTCTTACTGCAAGGAAAAACCATAGCTCTAACCTTGAAAAGACTCTGACAGCAGGACTAGAGCCAAGTAAAATAATGAAAGAGGCAAATTAGTCTTTCAATGCTACTTATGTTATTTTCTTCAGGTTCTACTCTGAGCTTTCACACAAATTAGTTTATATCCAAAATTGCATCCTCATTTTGGGTCACTGCCCCAGATGAGGTTATTCCAGGAAAGTGCTTTATGCTCTATAACTCAATAGGTCTGGAGTCTGAGCATAGAGATCTCAGCAGCAGCGGGACCATAAGCAAGTTATTTAACCTCCCAATACTCAGTTTCATCATCTGTAAAACTGAACCAACCTCAGTGGCCTGTTGCCAGAGATAAAGAGATCATCTATATAAACCACTTAGCCTAGGACCTGTCACATGAAATCCACTCAATAAGTATCTGTTATCAAGGAGACTAGGCTCAGACTCTGGTAAGATAAAATAAGCCTACTCCATTCTTTCTTCTACGGAATACAGCTCCACAACCTGGACAAATGATGGAACAGTTCTTTTGAGCATTCTGGAAGTAGACAGTAGCCGAAAGACTGGGAAGAAAGAGTAAAACTTGAAACACAACTAACATATCCGTGAGTTTACTATTTCCTTGTCCTTTGTGTCAACCCCTGGCCTGAAATCAATGCACCAAAAGTGGGCAAGAAGGCATAGAGAGAAAAAAATTTCAGTTAAAATCCTCTAGCTCTGATTCCACAGTGGAAAAAGAAGTCTTAACCATCAGAGGATGGTGGAAAAACACCCCTTTGGTTTGTCCTCTTTTCTCCTACAACCCAGCCTTCAACAGCTGTAACAACAGCAAGCACATAAACTAAAGCTCTGGGTTGGGAAATTTTCTTAGATCAGAAGAGCTAAGACTTTAAGAGTATGTGATCTATCCTTTGTTGCTTTTATTCTCTTTGAGCTGCCGGTTGGCCTCAACATGAGAGCAGCTGATAAAGTATATGGAAGAACAGTAAATAGTGCCTCAGCTTTCTGGTCATAGGACCCAAAACAGGAGTCTCGGGGAAACAGAAATAACTGGGTAGGTTGAAGAGAGACAGGAACTTGGGGAAAAAAGTTCAAGAAAGGTTTTTCTGACCCACCTATGCTCAACTCATTCTGAACACACAAATATGACATTATATGAGTATAGTAAGTACAGTAAGAACTAAATGAACAGACCAATGCCCAGGTCCAAGATGGATGACAGAGTGATATGTAAGACCAGGAAAGACCAGAATACTACTGCAGTGGCTTTGAAAACCACAGGTTGGCTTTTTTTAAACTTTGGAGATGAGGTTATTCCAGGAAAGTGCTTTATGCTCTATAACTCAATAGGTCTGGAGTCTGAGCATAGAGATCTCAGCAGCGGGACCATAAGCAAGTTATTTAACCTCCCAATACTCAGTTTCATCATCTGTAAAACTGAACCAACCTCAGTGGCCTGTTGCCAGAGATAAAGAGATCATCTATATAAACCACTTAGCCTAGGACCTGTCACATGAAATCCACTCAATAAGTATCTGTTATCAAGGAGACTAGGCTCAGACTCTGGTAAGATAAAATAAGCCTACTCCATTCTTTCTTCTACGGAATACAGCTCCACAACCTGGACAAATGATGGAACAGTTCTTTTGAGCATTCTGGAAGTAGACAGTAGCCGAAAGACTGGGAAGAAAGAGTAAAACTTGAAACACAACTAACATATCCGTGAGTTTACTATTTCCTTGTCCTTTGTGTCAACCCCTGGCCTGAAATCAATGCACCAAAAGTGGGCAAGAAGGCATAGAGAGAAAAAAATTTCAGTTAAAATCCTCTAGCTCTGATTCCACAGTGGAAAAAGAAGTCTTAACCATCAGAGGATGGTGGAAAAACACCCCTTTGGTTTGTCCTCTTTTCTCCTACAACCCAGCCTTCAACAGCTGTAACAACAGCAAGCACATAAACTAAAGCTCTGGGTTGGGAAATTTTCTTAGATCAGAAGAGCTAAGACTTTAAGAGTATGTGATCTATCCTTTGTTGCTTTTATTCTCTTTGAGCTGCCGGTTGGCCTCAACATGAGAGCAGCTGATAAAGTATATGGAAGAACAGTAAATAGTGCCTCAGCTTTCTGGTCATAGGACCCAAAACAGGAGTCTCGGGGAAACAGAAATAACTGGGTAGGTTGAAGAGAGACAGGAACTTGGGGAAAAAAGTTCAAGAAAGGTTTTTCTGACCCACCTATGCTCAACTCATTCTGAACACACAAATATGACATTATATGAGTATAGTAAGTACAGTAAGAACTAAATGAACAGACCAATGCCCAGGTCCAAGATGGATGACAGAGTGATATGTAAGACCAGGAAAGACCAGAATACTACTGCAGTGGCTTTGAAAACCACAGGTTGGAAACTGCAGTTAAATCTAAACTGGTCTATTACTTGCTAAAACAAATACATCACATTCAGAAATTACTGAAGTATCAATCTCATATGATAATATTCCATATGTCTAGTATTTCATCTAAACTTAATTGGCATATAAACAACTAGAAGAAGTCAACTTGAAAGGAAAAAAGTAATCAATAGATACCAATGACACCAGCGGTAAAGAACCTGCCTGCCAGTGCAGGAGACATAAGAGAGGTGGGTTCAATCCCTGGGTTGGGAAGCTCCCCTGGAGGAGGGCACAGAAACCTGCTCCAGTATTCATGCTTGTAGAATCCCATGGACAGAGGAGTCTGGTGGGCTACAGGCCACAGGGTGTTGGACACAACTGAAGGGACTTAGCACGCACACACCAACGATAATGTGTCACAAATGTTGAAATTAGCTAATATGTTAATTGCTTTAAAATGTTAGAAGTTTAAAATTGACCTTCAATTTCTTCATTGAAATTTAAAAAACTATCAATACTATTAAAAGTCATCTATGATTTCAATGTAATTCCTATCAAGATATCAATGGCATTTTTTACTGAAGTAGAAAACCACAAAAAAACCCTGAATATCCAAAGAAAGTTTGAGAAAGAAGAACAAAGAAGAAGGCACCACACACCCTGATTTTAAGCTGTAAAGTAAAGCTCTTGCACCACAACAATATGGTTCTTAAAAAAAAAAAAAAAAAACAATGGGATTGAATCAAGTGTCCAGATACAAAATCCAAGAATATAGAGTCTGCTAATAGCTGACAAAGTGACCAAAAATGATCAGCAGTCTTTTCAATGAATAGTGTTGGGATAATTAGGTATTCACATGTAAAAGAATAAAAATAGACTCATATCATACACTACTCACACAAATTGTACTAAAGACTCTAATTTAAGACCTGAAACTATGAAACTCCTAAAAGAAAACACAGTAATAAAGCTCCTTGACATGGGTTTGGTAATGATCTTTTGGAGAATAATACCTAAAGCACAAGGAACAAAATAAAAAAATAAACAAGTGTGACTATATCAAATTTAAAGACTTCTGCACCACAAAAGAAAACCTATAGAATAGGGAAAATGTTTACAAGTCATATATCTGATAAGGAGTTAATATCCAAAGTATATAAAGAATTCATCCAACGCAACAGCAAAACCACCAATCAAGTCAGTTAAAAAATGCGCACATAATTTGAACACACATCTCACTGAAAAAGATCTACAAAAGTCTGAGAGCATTACAAGATGCTCAACATCAATGGTCACTAGAGAAATGCACATTAATACCACAATGAAATATCATTTCATGCTTCCTGGGATGGCCATCCACAGAGTGAGAAGAGGGAACAGCTACTGACAAGAATGTAGAAAAAAGGGAAGCCTATGCACTGTTGGCAGGGCTGCAAATTAGCCACTGCTGAAAACAGCAAAGGAGGATCCTTAAAAAATTAAAAAGAGAGCTACCAAATTGTCCAGCAACTCCACTTCAATCCAAAGGAAATGAAAACACTAACTCAATACTATTAAAAGTCATCTATGATTTCAATGTAATTCCTATCAAGATATCAATGGCATTTTTTACTGAAGTAGAAAACCACAAAAAAACCCTGAATATCCAAAGAAAGTTTGAGAAAGAAGAACAAAGAAGAAGGCACCACACACCCTGATTTTAAGCTGTAAAGTAAAGCTCTTGCACCACAACAATATGGTTCTTAAAAAAAAAAAAACAATGGGATTGAATCAAGTGTCCAGATACAAAATCCAAGAATATAGAGTCTGCTAATAGCTGACAAAGTGACCAAAATGATCAGCAGTCTTTTCAATGAATAGTGTTGGGATAATTAGGTATTCACATGTAAAAGAATAAAAATAGACTCATATCATACACTACTCACACAAATTGTACTAAAGACTCTAATTTAAGACCTGAAACTATGAAACTCCTAAAAGAAAACACAGTAATAAAGCTCCTTGACATGGGTTTGGTAATGATCTTTTGGAGAATAATACCTAAAGCACAAGGAACAAAATAAAAAAATAAACAAGTGTGACTATATCAAATTTAAAGACTTCTGCACCACAAAAGAAAACCTATAGAATAGGGAAAATGTTTACAAGTCATATATCTGATAAGGAGTTAATATCCAAAGTATATAAAGAATTCATCCAACGCAACAGCAAAACCACCAATCAAGTCAGTTAAAAAATGCGCACATAATTTGAACACACATCTCACTGAAAAAGATCTACAAAAGTCTGAGAGCATTACAAGATGCTCAACATCAATGGTCACTAGAGAAATGCACATTAATACCACAATGAAATATCATTTCATGCTTCCTGGGATGGCCATCCACAGAGTGAGAAGAGGGAACAGCTACTGACAAGAATGTAGAAAAAAGGGAAGCCTATGCACTGTTGGCAGGGCTGCAAATTAGCCACTGCTGAAAACAGCAAAGGAGGATCCTTAAAAAATTAAAAAGAGAGCTACCAAATTGTCCAGCAACTCCACTTCAATCCAAAGGAAATGAAAACACTAACTCAAAACTATATCTGCACTTTTATATTCATTGCAGCACTACTTACAATAAGCCAAGACATTGAAAAAATTTCAGTGTTCACTGATGGATGCATGGATAAAGCAGCTGTCTCACACACACACACACACACACACACACGCGCACACAGAGGAATATTATTCAGTCACTAAAAATAAGAAAATTCCACTATTTGCAACAACACAATGAACTCGGAAGGCATCATGGTAACAGAAATAAGTTATGAAAGACGAATACTGTTACAAACTAACTTACATGTGTAATCTCAGAAAGAAAGAAAAAAAGAACTCACACCGAAAACCGGAAAAAAAAAAAACACAAAAAATCTTAAACTCATAGAAAAAGAGATCAGAAAGTAGTTATGAGAGATGGGACAGATGTGGAGGGGGCAAGGGAACTGGAAAAATTAGGTTCAACGGAACAAACTTCCAGTTGTAAGATACATAAGCACTAAGCATACTGTACAACATGGTGGCTAGAGTTAACGCTGCTGTGTGATACACAGGAAAGTTATTAAGAGAGTAAATGCTAAGAGCTCTTATCACAAGGGAACAACTGTTCCTTTTTTTTGCCCTTTTAAAAACTGTATCTATATGAAAAGATAAATATTGGCTGAACCGATTGCAGTAATCACTTCACAATAAATGCCTATCGAAATAATAATGCTTTCTGTCAATTTTTAAAGAAGATTTACTGATTTATTTATTTGGCTGCCATGGTCTTCACTGCTGCACATGGGCTTTTTGTAGTGGTGGAAAGTCTATGATCATAGCACCCATAACGCACACCATCTCGTTTGTAGTTGTGGAAGGCTGACGCCACTCTGTTGTGGAGCAGGGATTCCAGGTGTACAGGTCTCAGTAACTGTACCATGAGGACTCAGGAGCTGGAGCTTGCAGGTTCTAGCACGCTGGCTTAGTAGCTGTGCCACACAGGCTCAGCTGCCATGCAGATTGTAGGGTTCTCCCAGACCAGGGATTGAACCTGTGCTCCCTGCATTGGCAGGCAGACTCTCAACACTAGGGAATACCCATGTCTTAATTTTACAGTTGTTTCTTTTCTTTTTCTTTTTTTTTTTTAATTTTGACCTCTTTTATTAATTTTTGATTTTATTTATTTTCATCCATCTTTATTCTTCGGATTGTGTGGGTCTCCCATTGCAGTGGCCTTTCTCACTGCAGAGCACTGGCTTTGGCCGCAGGTGCTCCAGACTGCTGGCTCATAATTGGACACACTGGTCCAGCCACTCCGTGGCACGTGGGATCTTTTCTGGCCAGGGATCGGACTGGTTCCCCTTGCACTGCAAGGCAGACTCCTTACCCACTGGACCACCATAGAAGCCCCAATTGTTTCTTAATACAACTGGGAGAAAAACAGTGAAAGTAAGCAGCTGTTAACACGACTAAAACAAAATTTAATATGTAGAAAATCTGAGCAACACATTTGAAGATATATATATATATAAAGAAGATATATATATTTCTAAGAGTAAATCTTAGAAATAGAAATCTTACTACATAAAATTCACTGGATGACTCAACTGCAGGGTAGAGACTGCAGTGGATTTCAATACACAGCAAAAGAAATTACTCAACATCCTTCAATTATGTAAGGAACAGAAAAAAAAATAAAAGAAAAAAAAAATATCTCTTGGACACTAACAAGAGATATAAAATGTGTGTTATTGAAATCCCAGGAGGAAAGGAGAAAGTATGTGGCACTGGAAACAACATTTTAAAAACTACTTGCTGAAAATGTTCCTTCAGTGGTGAAATATATGAATGCATAGATCCAAAGAAGCACAGATAAACTCAGAGAAACCTAATGATTTCATAATCAAACTGCATATAACCAAAGACAAATAACAATTCTTGAAGATATCCAGAGAAAGGACATGCTCTATACAGTAAGACAGCAACTTGAAAATTATACAAATATTTACAAATGACAGTAAAATAAGACATATCAGAGGAAGGAAAAGTGAGATAATTAGTTTCTAATGAAGCTACTGTAAAGCACAATTAAAGGAAAGTCTTAAGATATAAAGGTAATAATAGTGGCAGGGAAAACAGCAAAACAAACTTGGAACATGAGGAACGAAGCACCAAAAACAGGAAATATTTGAGTATATATATTAGTTTATTTTTTCCCTCTTGAGATTTGTATAGTAGATGTGATGGCTAAAACATAAAGCATAAGATTATTGTATAAGAATCTGTCTAGTCGTTTGTCCCAGGCTCTTGGCTTTAAATTCCTAAAACCCTTAGAATTTCCTGTGTAATAGGAATGTCCTGTTCATTCATGAGCCCCTTTGGATCACCCTTTGTATTACATTTTCATTGCTTCTGAAAATGAGGTGACTCATGACGAGCCCCTAGATAGTCCGAAAGACCAGCCTTGTGGTTAGAGGATTGAGTCTTTGAGCCATTCTGACCTTTGGGAAGGGCAAGGATATTGAAGACTGCGTTCAATCACATGGTCGGTGGTTCACTGATTATACCCATGTAATAAAACAACAATAAAACATCAAAGCTTGATGGAGCTTCCTGATTGGTGAACACACTGGATAACTTGTCTTGACTCAATAGGTGAGGATACAGAAGTTCTGTACTTGGATCCCTTTCGAGGTTAACCCTATGTTTCTTCATTTGGCTGATCCTAATTTGTGTCCTTTATATCATGCATTTTAAGTACTTTCCTATATTTTGAGATTCATTTTAGTGAATTGTTTAACCTGAGAAGGTTATGGGAACTTACAGCTGGTTAAACTTATAGTTGGTTAGAAGTGTGGGTGGTCTGGGGAATCCTGAAGTGTAGTGGTCTTCGAAGTGGAAGCAATCTTACTGGGAACTATATGGCAGTTGTTTATTCATTGTATAGCTCAGGTCAGCACCTAGTTTCCTGCAAGGTAGATTTGATGATGTTTTAACACCTAGAATTTCAGTTTATGTCAGCAGAGGGGCAAAAAAATCACACTCACATAGGAATGACACTCATTAAATTCACTCTGCCTTCATTAGGAACTGGAAATAGTAGACCTCACTTTTCTTTGTCAGCTAAAAGAATTCTTATGATTAAAAAGCTGGGGAATTATTATGCTTTGCGAAAGGTGCTAAGTACTTTTCCCAAAGGAAGTAATTTACAGGTTACCATTTTTAGACCAGCTTCTCCCAAAAGAATTTCTGCAAATATGTTTTCAGTCCTTATTTCCATTTCTTTCCACTGCCTTGGTCTTAATTATATTATTATTGCTATTTCTTGAAGCCTGTTTATTCAGTATATGAAAGTTTTCTAACTCTATCTACTATTTATACGTATAAACAGACATTGAGACTGTAGTTGTTTTCTAACTCTATCTACTATTTAACGTAAGAATCCTAGTTTCCCATTCATTTGAGGGCCCCTTTGGATCACCCTTTGTATTACATTTTCATTGCTTCTGAAAATGAGGTGACTCATGACGAGCCCCTAGATAGTCCGAAAGACCAGCCTTGTGGTTAGAGGATTGAGTCTTTGAGCCATTCTGACCTTTGGGAAGGGCAAGGATATTGAAGACTGCGTTCAATCACATGGTCGGTGGTTCACTGATTATACCCATGTAATAAAACAACAATAAAACATCAAAGCTTGATGGAGCTTCCTGATTGGTGAACACACTGGATAACTTGTCTTGACTCAATAGGTGAGGATACAGAAGTTCTGTACTTGGATCCCTTTCGAGGTTAACCCTATGTTTCTTCATTTGGCTGATCCTAATTTGTGTCCTTTATATCATGCATTTTAAGTACTTTCCTATATTTTGAGATTCATTTTAGTGAATTGTTTAACCTGAGAAGGTTATGGGAACTTACAGCTGGTTAAACTTATAGTTGGTTAGAAGTGTGGGTGGTCTGGGGAATCCTGAAGTGTAGTGGTCTTCGAAGTGGAAGCAATCTTACTGGGAACTATATGGCAGTTGTTTATTCATTGTATAGCTCAGGTCAGCACCTAGTTTCCTGCAAGGTAGATTTGATGATGTTTTAACACCTAGAATTTCAGTTTATGTCAGCAGAGGGGCAAAAAAATCACACTCACATAGGAATGACACTCATTAAATTCACTCTGCCTTCATTAGGAACTGGAAATAGTAGACCTCACTTTTCTTTGTCAGCTAAAAGAATTCTTATGATTAAAAAGCTGGGGAATTATTATGCTTTGCGAAAGGTGCTAAGTACTTTTCCCAAAGGAAGTAATTTACAGGTTACCATTTTTAGACCAGCTTCTCCCAAAAGAATTTCTGCAAATATGTTTTCAGTCCTTATTTCCATTTCTTTCCACTGCCTTGGTCTTAATTATATTATTATTGCTATTTCTTGAAGCCTGTTTATTCAGTATATGAAAGTTTTCTAACTCTATCTACTATTTATACGTATAAACAGACATTGAGACTGTAGTTGTTTTATTATGTAAAACAATGTAGATAAAAAGTCTTCTTTATTTCCATAGCTGAATTTAGGTTTCCTGAATAACAGAGATTTATTTTAGGGCCTCATTTCTTTTCCAACCTAGCAACAACTTTCAAAGGGCTGTTCACTTGCATTAAGAAATTTAGAAAAAAAAAAAACAAAAAAACAAAAAGCAAAACAGCATCTGTTAGGAATGTAAAATGACCCTCTGCCACCAAATATATGTTGTGCCTTACATTACAATAATATCTTTCCTTGTTTTTACTCTAAAAGCAATGTTCTGATTAGTGTCATCCTTGTACTCTGCTGGTAGGAACAACAAACAGTTTATAATCAGTCATGATGAAATGGTGACAATTAGAAACTTTGGGACAAATTGCACGTACAGCAACATTTAATTTTCATTAACAGCAGGATACAGCAACTGGAGGTAGTATTTCAATGAAAATGAACAGTTGACCAGCAAACATGTTTTATTAAGAGCCACGTATAAAATGATTCTTCCTTTTAACTGTAGCTTAGACAATGGTCAGAAAGCTGATGTACCACAGACTCTGCTTCAAATTAAAGTTTAAAATCTACCTTCTGTAATAACAGTGTGTTTAATGTTACCACTGGTTTAATAATGTAGTCCTGGGGTCCAAACAGTATGCTTTCTCAATTAGCTATCCCCAGAATCAGCTAGTCACCTGATCCACCAAAATAAGATAAAACATTAGGACCTAACAGATAGGATGTTTTGCTATAGCAAATAAATGAGGACACACAGGAATATATTCTTCAGAGCATGAGGGATAGAGGCAGTTGTTAGGAGGAGTCCTAGACAAAGCCTTGAGGGCTCAAGTTAATACAGGGCTGTTCAGAAAAAGGTGCTCTGCAAGGTATTTTGAAGAGTCTTTAAGTGATGGATCTCACTAATTTGTATGGCAAACTATGCAATCTGCAAAGTAACAAAATGACATAAAGCTCTTAAGCTGAAAGCAGATTTCTTGCTGTTGCCCCATCAGTTGTTTTAGCAATTAATATAAATGTAATTTTTCTTACAGCAAATAATTTGAAGAACATTTTTAGCTTCTAAATATCCTCTAAATAAAAGAGTTCATTCATCCCTAGAACATCTGTGGTTTTCCCAGCAGTTTGGTTGATCAGCATCCTTTTTGAAGAGATCTTCTAGCGAATCACTGTGTCTTCGAGTATGAAGTACAAGGGAATAGCACTCTTTTCTGTTCTGTTTATTTATCCTAAGGTTTTTTTTTTTTTAACTTTTATTTTACTTTTAACTTTTACAGAGTTTTGTTGTTTACAGACATGGATGTTCCCAGATTAGTCATACGTATATCCCCACCATCCCACCCCTCCAAACCATCATACAGCACCCATGAAGGATCTGCTTTTCTCACAGAGCAATGACTATAGCTATTTTCTTCACATATGATAGTACAGGCCTTCAAGCTACTTCCTTTACGCCTCTCACCCACTATTCCTTCCCCACAATGTCCATATGTCCACAGTCCATGCCTGTCTTTCCGTTGCTTCACTGCATGTGCCATCATCACCATCCTACTAGATTCCATATATATGTGTTAGTATATTGTACTTGTCCTTCTCTTTCTGACTAACTTCACTTTTTATGATAGGTTCTAGAGCCAGCCACCTCATTAGGGCTGATTCTTCTGCATTTCTTTTGACAGCTGAGTAGTATTCCACTGTATATATGTACCAGAGCTTTTGTACCCATTCGTTCGTCAATGGACATCTAGGTTGCTTCCATGTTCTAGCTATCCTAAGGTTTTATAAGGAGTTTTCAGAGTCATTTTACACTGCTGATAGTTACTTGAGCTTGTCATCATCCAAAGCACTGTGCTTTATTACTATGAATTTCTGTCAAGCCAAATTTACTCTATCTAATACCATATGTGTGTTTCTAAAGTATATTTGTGTGTTCGTGTGAAAGGGGGGAAGACATGTTTATTTTTCTTCAAGATATTTGGATTCTTTTGAATGCTGATATTATCAATTATGAATAAGAAGGAACACATATTCATAACTCACAAACCATAACTTTCTTGACATCTTACTGATTTTGGTTTTCCCTAGAAAAGTTTGGTTGAAATTCCCAGGCAAAAAAACTCTAATTTGAAGAACATTTTTAGCTTCTAAATATCCTCTAAATAAAAGAGTTCATTCATCCCTAGAACATCTGTGGTTTTCCCAGCAGTTTGGTTGATCAGCATCCTTTTTGAAGAGATCTTCTAGCGAATCACTGTGTCTTCGAGTATGAAGTACAAGGGAATAGCACTCTTTTCTGTTCTGTTTATTTATCCTAAGGTTTTTTTTTTTTTTAACTTTTATTTTACTTTTAACTTTTACAGAGTTTTGTTGTTTACAGACATGGATGTTCCCAGATTAGTCATACGTATATCCCCACCATCCCACCCCTCCAAACCATCATACAGCACCCATGAAGGATCTGCTTTTCTCACAGAGCAATGACTATAGCTATTTTCTTCACATATGATAGTACAGGCCTTCAAGCTACTTCCTTTACGCCTCTCACCCACTATTCCTTCCCCACAATGTCCATATGTCCACAGTCCATGCCTGTCTTTCCGTTGCTTCACTGCATGTGCCATCATCACCATCCTACTAGATTCCATATATATGTGTTAGTATATTGTACTTGTCCTTCTCTTTCTGACTAACTTCACTTTTTATGATAGGTTCTAGAGCCAGCCACCTCATTAGGGCTGATTCTTCTGCATTTCTTTTGACAGCTGAGTAGTATTCCACTGTATATATGTACCAGAGCTTTTGTACCCATTCGTTCGTCAATGGACATCTAGGTTGCTTCCATGTTCTAGCTATCCTAAGGTTTTATAAGGAGTTTTCAGAGTCATTTTACACTGCTGATAGTTACTTGAGCTTGTCATCATCCAAAGCACTGTGCTTTATTACTATGAATTTCTGTCAAGCCAAATTTACTCTATCTAATACCATATGTGTGTTTCTAAAGTATATTTGTGTGTTCGTGTGAAAGGGGGGAAGACATGTTTATTTTTCTTCAAGATATTTGGATTCTTTTGAATGCTGATATTATCAATTATGAATAAGAAGGAACACATATTCATAACTCACAAACCATAACTTTCTTGACATCTTCACTTGTATTTTATTCTATGAATTTTTCTGTATACCTATTATACCTAATATCCCATTCAGAAAATTATGTTCAGAATAATAAAGGTAAGATTAGAGATTTAGCCCAGTATAAAACAGTAAGTAAATTTTGCTGCATGGCCTTTATCTAAAACAATTCCTTGAACTTCCCCATTCAGTTTCTTTCTATTCATTTGGACTAAAATTTTATTTTCTTCTCTCTTTCTAACTTAAAACACCCAGAGATATTATACACAGACACACACAATCAGTTATCTCTACTTTTCCCATGGGAACTCATCTTGATTGAAAAACTCTAGAGTTGACAAAATGGATTAGTTTAACACATAAACTTCAGAATAAGGCCATGTTATAGAAAATCAATTCATTCCTACAATAGATAACAGTTCAATGTTTACTATGGGTAAATTATTGTGCTAAGGATCGAACTGGTGCCATGTGTGAATATAACTCATAATCTCAACCACAGAATAATTTCCCAATATGGTTTTTAAATCTCAACTACATCCCAATTAAATACTTTCATTTGACATTTGAATCAGCTTACTGTGGTCTGCTTCTGAGTTTCTGTTCAAGTGGCTATATAAGAATATATATTCAAGTGGCTATATAAGAATAGCAGAACTTAACATTTAAGAGAACTTAACATACTTGGGGAAGCTAATTTTGATACCGAAAAACCAGTCTAAATGGAATCTGAACTATCTAGGAAGCAAAAGTTAGACTGGTTAACTCCACAATTTGAGACTCATAAGTTGAAGTCAGAAGTTGAAATTAGATTGAAAATTTTCTCACTAACTATTATGCAAAACATAGAAACCTAAGTAAAACACATTAATCAAAGTAAGATTTTACTCCTCATTTATACTAAAACAAATATATTTATATTTATGCATTACAAATATTTATATTTATTTCCTTCATTTGAATATCCTCAAAGGGCAATCACCTCTAAGGCATTTCACCTTCATCAACAAGGGGAAGCATTTGGTGTACAAGATGTTTTGTTTTAGGCATCTAGAAACTTGGGTGCTAGTACCAGATTTATAACTACAGTGGTATGGGAGCAAGAGAAGATTTTCTGGAGTTATTCAGTCACAGATTTCTCATTTACAAAAGGAGTAAAGTGTGCTGATCTTGTCCATTAACATGAGAGTCTCAGTGCTCCACATGCTCCAAATCACCTCTTCCTGGGCTCCCCAATGAAAATGGCTGGAATGAAGGAGTGCTCAAGTGATTCTGCATTTTCCTGGCAGGACTTTTACTTCTTCCTCTTCTAGAGAGTCAATAATACTATTAGTGTTGATATTTCCCAGTTAGTTATCACTCCTCTTATTTTGTTTACATCATTCGCTGGTGGAAGCCTGTTATGTCCAGGTCATCTCTCAACCCCTGGCTCTATCCCCATAGAGGTGTGTGGATAAGCAATGAGGCAAATCCTTCACTGCCACTTTGGAAAATACTTTCTATTCCTTGTCACACTATTTTTCATGATAGGATTTATTACCAACTCTCATACCATATATTTTATTTTTATTTATGTTTCTTTTTCCATGAACACTACTTAATAGGGTAAATTATTGTGCTAAGGATCGATAATCTCATAATCTCAACCACAGAATAATTTCCCAATATGGTTTTAAATCTCAACTACATCCCAATTAAATACTTTCATTTGACATTTGAATCAGCTTACTGTGGTCTGCTTCTGAGTTTCTGTTCAAGTGGCTATATAAGAATATATATTCAAGTGGCTATATAAGAATAGCAGAACTTAACATTTAAGAGAACTTAACATACTTGGGGAAGCTAATTTTGATACCGAAAAACCAGTCTAAATGGAATCTGAACTATCTAGGAAGCAAAAGTTAGACTGGTTAACTCCACAATTTGAGACTCATAAGTTGAAGTCAGAAGTTGAAATTAGATTGAAAATTTTCTCACTAACTATTATGCAAAACATAGAAACCTAAGTAAAACACATTAATCAAAGTAAGATTTTACTCCTCATTTATACTAAAACAAATATATTTATATTTATGCATTACAAATATTTATATTTATTTCCTTCATTTGAATATCCTCAAAGGGCAATCACCTCTAAGGCATTTCACCTTCATCAACAAGGGGAAGCATTTGGTGTACAAGATGTTTTGTTTTAGGCATCTAGAAACTTGGGTGCTAGTACCAGATTTATAACTACAGTGGTATGGGAGCAAGAGAAGATTTTCTGGAGTTATTCAGTCACAGATTTCTCATTTACAAAAGGAGTAAAGTGTGCTGATCTTGTCCATTAACATGAGAGTCTCAGTGCTCCACATGCTCCAAATCACCTCTTCCTGGGCTCCCCAATGAAAATGGCTGGAATGAAGGAGTGCTCAAGTGATTCTGCATTTTCCTGGCAGGACTTTTACTTCTTCCTCTTCTAGAGAGTCAATAATACTATTAGTGTTGATATTTCCCAGTTAGTTATCACTCCTCTTATTTTGTTTACATCATTCGCTGGTGGAAGCCTGTTATGTCCAGGTCATCTCTCAACCCCTGGCTCTATCCCCATAGAGGTGTGTGGATAAGCAATGAGGCAAATCCTTCACTGCCACTTTGGAAAATACTTTCTATTCCTTGTCACACTATTTTTCATGATAGGATTTATTACCAACTCTCATACCATATATTTTATTTTTATTTATGTTTCTTTTTCCATGAACACATAACCTTCACAAGAACAGATATTTTAAAAAAGTTTTCTAGAACAGTTAAGATTTACAGTAAAATTTAGAGCTATTAAGTACAAAAGACACTTGTATATCCCCATGCTCAATTTGTCTACTATTAGCATTAAATAATAATCATACATTTGGTACAATTAATGAACCCATATTAATACTAATTATAAACTAAAACTCGCACTTTGTTCTGATGGTCTTTATCTAACCACCTTTTTCTGTTCCAGGAGGTCACCCAGAATATCACTATTTAGTCCTCATGTCTCCTTCAGCTCCTCCTGGCTGTGACAGCTTCTCAAACCTTCCTTGTTTCTTATAATCTTGATGTTCTTAAGGAATGCTGGTAAAGTAGTTGGTCTCATAGCACTCAGCTGGGATCTGTCTGGTATCTTTCTTGTGACTGGACTAGGGTTATGGATTTGAGGATGGAAGACCACAGGTAAAAAGCTATTCTCATATGATGGCTAGATACTGTTAACATGATTTATCATTGTTGGTGCTGACCTTGATCAGCTGGTTGAAGTAGCATTTGTTAGGTTTCTCCACTGCAAACTTACTTTTTTTGTTCCTCTCTATACTGTACACTTTGGAATGGAGTCCTTATGCATGGTCCACATTTAGGGAATAAGGAGTTGTGCTCCATCTCCTTCAGGTGGAGTATCTACAAATATTATTTAGGATTCTTTCACACAGTAGATTTATCTACACCTACTCCACAAAGAGTCTTAAATAACTGAGCAACTAACACACCTACGTCTAGTCCCCATTTATTTTCTCAATTATTTATACCTGTATAGACCCATTTATATTCATTCTGTGCTTTGGGAGATAATCCAATACCAATTTATCTTTTCAGGCATTGTCACTGGTAGTTCATTTAGTTGGCTTTTGATCATTCGCTGGTGGAAGCCTGTTATGTCCAGGTCATCTCTCAACCCCTGGCTCTATCCCCATAGAGGTGTGTGGATAAGCAATGAGGCAAATCCTTCACTGCCACTTTGGAAAATACTTTCTATTCCTTGTCACACTATTTTTCATGATAGGATTTATTACCAACTCTCATACCATATATTTTATTTTTATTTATGTTTCTTTTTCCATGAACACATAACCTTCACAAGAACAGATATTTTAAAAAAGTTTTCTAGAACAGTTAAGATTTACAGTAAAATTTAGAGCTATTAAGTACAAAAGACACTTGTATATCCCCATGCTCAATTTGTCTACTATTAGCATTAAATAATAATCATACATTTGGTACAATTAATGAACCCATATTAATACTAATTATAAACTAAAACTCGCACTTTGTTCTGATGGTCTTTATCTAACCACCTTTTTCTGTTCCAGGAGGTCACCCAGAATATCACTATTTAGTCCTCATGTCTCCTTCAGCTCCTCCTGGCTGTGACAGCTTCTCAAACCTTCCTTGTTTCTTATAATCTTGATGTTCTTAAGGAATGCTGGTAAAGTAGTTGGTCTCATAGCACTCAGCTGGGATCTGTCTGGTATCTTTCTTGTGACTGGACTAGGGTTATGGATTTGAGGATGGAAGACCACAGGTAAAAAGCTATTCTCATATGATGGCTAGATACTGTTAACATGATTTATCATTGTTGGTGCTGACCTTGATCAGCTGGTTGAAGTAGCATTTGTTAGGTTTCTCCACTGCAAACTTACTTTTTTTGTTCCTCTCTATACTGTACACTTTGGAATGGAGTCCTTATGCATGGTCCACATTTAGGGAATAAGGAGTTGTGCTCCATCTCCTTCAGTGTGGAGTATCTACAAATATTATTTAGGATTCTTTCACACAGTAGATTTATCTACACCTACTCCACAAAGAGTCTTAAATAACTGAGCAACTAACACACCTACGTCTAGTCCCCATTTATTTTCTCAATTATTTATACCTGTATAGACCCATTTATATTCATTCTGTGCTTTGGGAGATAATCCAATACCAATTTATCTTTTCAGGCATTGTCACTGGTAGTTCATTTAGTTGGCTTTTGCTTCCTTTTAACATACTACCAGTTATTTTTTTTTTTTTTTTAAAGAAAGCATTTCTATGCTTTTTGGCAATACAAGATGTTCCAGTCTCATGTTGCATTTCTTCCATCTCAGTCTTAGAATCAACAATTTCTCTAAGAAAAAACTTTTTTTTTTTTTTTTTTATGGCATAGTGGTATTAGAAACACAATCTGGGTGTGACCCTTATTATTTCTTTTAAACCAGTTGTTGTTTAGTCACTAAGTTGTGATCAACTCTTTTGAGACCCACACAGACCATAGCCCACCAGGCTACTCTGTCCATGGGATTTTTCAGGCAAGAATCGGAGTGGGTTGCCATTTTCTTTTCCAGGGGATCCTCCCAACCCAGAGATGGAACCTGCATCTCATGTGGCTCTTGCATTGGCAGGAAGATTCTTTACCACTGAGCCACCGGGGATGCCCTTTCTTACCAGAGCCTCCTCTAATATGTTACCACATAGATTATTCTAGCGTCTTTTCAATGTTTGTATGCAAACTTCAATTCCAACAGTGAGAAGCCTGCCTCTCAATCTCAGCCATCCACTTATTTTATTGCTCCATTGCAGTACACATGTATGCCATATCACAACTGTTAACCCATACTCTCATGGGAAACTATTTCATCAACTAGAGAACAGTACTTATGTAAATCTTCTTTTGCCTTTATTCTTGCAGATTTCAGTCATTTCTAAACTAGGTTAGTAATTGTTCTCCCTTCTAATTTTTTTCAAGTGAGATTATTATATAAATATTTACTACAGTTAAATTATTTGGTCATATTCTATAATCTATTAAAACTACAAATTTTTACTACAATGTTGTGCTCCATCTCCTTCAGGTGGAGTATCTACAAATATTATTTAGGATTCTTTCACACAGTAGATTTATCTACACCTACTCCAAAGAGTCTTAAATAACTGAGCAACTAACACACCTACGTCTAGTCCCCATTTATTTTCTCAATTATTTATACCTGTATAGACCCATTTATATTCATTCTGTGCTTTGGGAGATAATCCAATACCAATTTATCTTTTCAGGCATTGTCACTGGTAGTTCATTTAGTTGGCTTTTGCTTCCTTTTAACATACTACCAGTTATTTTTTTTTTTTTTTTAAAGAAAGCATTTCTATGCTTTTTGGCAATACAAGATGTTCCAGTCTCATGTTGCATTTCTTCCATCTCAGTCTTAGAATCAACAATTTCTCTAAGAAAAAACTTTTTTTTTTTTTTTTTTATGGCATAGTGGTATTAGAAACACAATCTGGGTGTGACCCTTATTATTTCTTTTAAACCAGTTGTTGTTTAGTCACTAAGTTGTGATCAACTCTTTTGAGACCCACACAGACCATAGCCCACCAGGCTACTCTGTCCATGGGATTTTTCAGGCAAGAATCGGAGTGGGTTGCCATTTTCTTTTCCAGGGGATCCTCCCAACCCAGAGATGGAACCTGCATCTCATGTGGCTCTTGCATTGGCAGGAAGATTCTTTACCACTGAGCCACCGGGGATGCCCTTTCTTACCAGAGCCTCCTCTAATATGTTACCACATAGATTATTCTAGCGTCTTTTCAATGTTTGTATGCAAACTTCAATTCCAACAGTGAGAAGCCTGCCTCTCAATCTCAGCCATCCACTTATTTTATTGCTCCATTGCAGTACACATGTATGCCATATCACAACTGTTAACCCATACTCTCATGGGAAACTATTTCATCAACTAGAGAACAGTACTTATGTAAATCTTCTTTTGCCTTTATTCTTGCAGATTTCAGTCATTTCTAAACTAGGTTAGTAATTGTTCTCCCTTCTAATTTTTTTCAAGTGAGATTATTATATAAATATTTACTACAGTTAAATTATTTGGTCATATTCTATAATCTATTCTAGAAATCTCAATGTCTGTAATGATTTGCTTTTAACTTATGTGCATTAAGATTTCCTGTTGGTACGGTAAGGTTCTATAGCAAATGCATAATGTCATGTGTCCCCTGTCATAGTATCATAGGGAAGAGTTTCACCTAAAAAAATCAGTCTAGGGCTTCCCTGGTGGTCCAGTGGCTAAAGAGTCCACCTTGCTGTGCAAGGAGCACCAGTTCAATCCCTGACCTGGGAAGACCCCATGTGCTGCAGAGTGGCAGGATCGGTGTGTCCAATTACAAGCCAGCACTCAGGAACACATGGGCCCAGAGCTAGTGCTCTGCAATGAGAGAGGCGAGTGCAATGGGAGCCCACACATGCCAAAGAATAAAAAGGTTGGATGAAAAATAAATGATCACTTAGAGGCAAAAAAAAAAAAAAGTTACAAAAAATGAATAGAATTAAAAAAAAAAAAATCATTCTAAAAAATCCCCTGTGCTTCTCCAATTCAGCCCTCTGTCTCCAAACCCCGGGCACCTAGTTCAGTCACTGTTATAAATCTATCTTTCCCCAAACATTGTATAATTGAAATCACATGCTACGTAGAGGACTAAAATTTTACCTCTGATTTGTTTAGTACCATATGTCTGGTACAGAGAATAATTCCTTGCTTACTGTATGCAAACATGTATGGGCACCTGTTACAGACTGAATGTCTAATGTCTCCCTTCCCCTAAATTCATATGTTGAAGACCTAAGCCACAATGTGGGATAGGTCCTTTGGGAGATAATTAGTTTTAGATAAGGTTGTAAGGAGGGGTCCTCATAATAAGACTAGTGCTCTTATATGAAGAGACCCGAGGTCTTATTTTCTCAATCTCTGCCTCTCTCTGCAACTCATTAAGAAGTCACGTGAGCACACAGCAAGACGGCAGCCATCTCTCAGCCAGAGAGAGATCTCTCACCAAGAACCAGATCTGAACTTATGTAAATCTTCTTTTGCCTTTATTCTTGCAGATTTCAGTCATTTCTAAACTAGGTTAGTAATTGTTCTCCCTTCTAATTTTTTTCAAGTGAGATTATTATATAAATATTTACTACAGTTAAATTATTTGGTCATATTCTATAATCTATTCTAGAAATCTCAATGTCTGTAATGATTTGCTTTTAACTTATGTGCATTAAGATTTCCTGTTGGTACGGTAAGGTTCTATAGCAAATGCATAATGTCATGTGTCCCCTGTCATAGTATCATAGGGAAGAGTTTCACCTAAAAAAATCAGTCTAGGGCTTCCCTGGTGGTCCAGTGGCTAAAGAGTCCACCTTGCTGTGCAAGGAGCACCAGTTCAATCCCTGACCTGGGAAGACCCCATGTGCTGCAGAGTGGCAGGATCGGTGTGTCCAATTACAAGCCAGCACTCAGGAACACATGGGCCCAGAGCTAGTGCTCTGCAATGAGAGAGGCGAGTGCAATGGGAGCCCACACATGCCAAAGAATAAAAAGGTTGGATGAAAAATAAATGATCACTTAGAGGCAAAAAAAAAAAAAAGTTACAAAAAATGAATAGAATTAAAAAAAAAAAAATCATTCTAAAAAATCCCCTGTGCTTCTCCAATTCAGCCCTCTGTCTCCAAACCCCGGGCACCTAGTTCAGTCACTGTTATAAATCTATCTTTCCCCAAACATTGTATAATTGAAATCACATGCTACGTAGAGGACTAAAATTTTACCTCTGATTTGTTTAGTACCATATGTCTGGTACAGAGAATAATTCCTTGCTTACTGTATGCAAACATGTATGGGCACCTGTTACAGACTGAATGTCTAATGTCTCCCTTCCCCTAAATTCATATGTTGAAGACCTAAGCCACAATGTGGGATAGGTCCTTTGGGAGATAATTAGTTTTAGATAAGGTTGTAAGGAGGGGTCCTCATAATAAGACTAGTGCTCTTATATGAAGAGACCCGAGGTCTTATTTTCTCAATCTCTGCCTCTCTCTGCAACTCATTAAGAAGTCACGTGAGCACACAGCAAGACGGCAGCCATCTCTCAGCCAGAGAGAGATCTCTCACCAAGAACCAGATCTGCCAGCACCTAGACTTTGAACTCCCCAGTCTCCAGTACTGTGAACAGTATGTATCTGTTGTTTAAGTCACTCAGTTGGTAGTATTTTGCTGTAACAGTTTAGGATGACTATGATAGAACTCAGTATATATTTTTGAATGAAGGAATGGAAGGATTATTTTTGACTTTCTTCTTAGTTCAAAAATGCCATGTCTCTACAGAGTGGTTTTATGACTTTTATTTCCTTTTGACTCTCTCACACTCTCTTCACAAAAATTATGGAAGAAAAGAAAATAATTACTGCTTTCAGTGGTGACTGTCAAATCAATTTGTTTTGCTAAATGTTTTCTGAAGTGCATTTGGAGGCATGTCATCTACAGTGATTACTGAGTTGATTTCACTAGTATATAAGGAACTGTATAGGTATTTAGAAATATATAAAAATGATATCAGAGGAGATCTTATTCTTCTACATTCTTTTATTTTTCTATGAAACTGAAATTTTTTCATATTCTTTGTGAAAATATTTCATTTGTTCTATGGTTTCATATTTACACTTTATGTAGCATTTTTCAAAGTGTAGAAAGCATTTTTACATTCTTCTATAATATCACTGAGGAATAAATATATGATAGTGAAAGTGAACTGCTTTACTAAACAGAGTATATATAGGCCACACTGAAATCTTGGCATCCAAAAACAATGTTTCAGATTTGCCTGATTTTTAAGTCTCTCAGTTAAAGACCACAAGAAACAAATGTCATGGTTATTTGTCTGCAGTTCTTTTTGCTCACATACTCCATGCACAGTTTAGTCTTGAGGATACCAGAAGGAGTTTTATTGTTAGGCTATGATTTATGGTATATCTCTAAAGGAATGACACTATATAGATCAAAGTACCATAGTGGCGTTTCTATTAGTTTCCTTGCATTCATCTCATTACTGAAGACATCAGTGTAAGCTTGTTTAAATTAAGGTGTCAAGCACAAAAGTATCTGACCAGGATGACAAGCTTATGAGCTTTCCAAAATATACTGAAAGATAGTTTTAGGAGTTTAATTATCAATTTCATGCCCTAGTAAGAATTGCAATGGGATTCTCAAGGTCATAACTGCTTTAGAATTAATCCAACCAAAATTTAGTCCACATAAAATACTGTAATCTTTCTAAGACTAAGCAATCAATAGAGTCATAGAAGTATTTGATATTTATGTCAGTTTGGATATGGGCTAATGCCAAGCCATAGTTGGGATGGTTTTGGTCAAACCTATAGACAGAATGTCACTTTTCCTAAAGCTTCTCAGAGACAGAGTATTTATATAAAGTATGGAATAAAATACCCCATTGTACCTAAGTAACTAAAAAGTGTAATCTCTTCAGATATTAATATTACTTTGATGACAAACATCTCTTTTTTGACATATACATATTATTATTCCCTCAGTTTGCTCCTTTTAGCTTAGCACATATGTCATCTACAGTGATTACTGAGTTGATTTCACTAGTATATAAGGAACTGTATAGGTATTTAGAAATATATAAAATGATATCAGAGGAGATCTTATTCTTCTACATTCTTTTATTTTTCTATGAAACTGAAATTTTTTCATATTCTTTGTGAAAATATTTCATTTGTTCTATGGTTTCATATTTACACTTTATGTAGCATTTTTCAAAGTGTAGAAAGCATTTTTACATTCTTCTATAATATCACTGAGGAATAAATATATGATAGTGAAAGTGAACTGCTTTACTAAACAGAGTATATATAGGCCACACTGAAATCTTGGCATCCAAAAACAATGTTTCAGATTTGCCTGATTTTTAAGTCTCTCAGTTAAAGACCACAAGAAACAAATGTCATGGTTATTTGTCTGCAGTTCTTTTTGCTCACATACTCCATGCACAGTTTAGTCTTGAGGATACCAGAAGGAGTTTTATTGTTAGGCTATGATTTATGGTATATCTCTAAAGGAATGACACTATATAGATCAAAGTACCATAGTGGCGTTTCTATTAGTTTCCTTGCATTCATCTCATTACTGAAGACATCAGTGTAAGCTTGTTTAAATTAAGGTGTCAAGCACAAAAGTATCTGACCAGGATGACAAGCTTATGAGCTTTCCAAAATATACTGAAAGATAGTTTTAGGAGTTTAATTATCAATTTCATGCCCTAGTAAGAATTGCAATGGGATTCTCAAGGTCATAACTGCTTTAGAATTAATCCAACCAAAATTTAGTCCACATAAAATACTGTAATCTTTCTAAGACTAAGCAATCAATAGAGTCATAGAAGTATTTGATATTTATGTCAGTTTGGATATGGGCTAATGCCAAGCCATAGTTGGGATGGTTTTGGTCAAACCTATAGACAGAATGTCACTTTTCCTAAAGCTTCTCAGAGACAGAGTATTTATATAAAGTATGGAATAAAATACCCCATTGTACCTAAGTAACTAAAAAGTGTAATCTCTTCAGATATTAATATTATTTTGATGACAAACATCTCTTTTTTGACATATACATATTATTATTCCCTCTCAGTTTTTGCTCCTTTTAGCTTAGCACATACCATTTTCTCACTAACTGAATTAGTGCAATGAAACATTAAGTTGTGATGAAGTAGCAGCCAAGCATTGATACTGTAGTCATTTGGGAATGGTGGATGATGAGTATCTACATTCCAAATCAGTTAACAGTCTCATCTCTACTTGTTAGGTCAAGGCAGAAAATAAACCAGATAGCAGAGGTTTAGATGAAGCCTTCTTCAATTTAAGCCTTTGGGAAAATACGTATGTTATTTTTTTTCAGTCCACGGCAGGTAGTTGAAATCATTAAGATGAATGATATTCTCATCATAACAACTTTCACTAGGAAACTAGGAAAAAACTATTGAGATTGTTATCTTGCTTTCTCATAGATGATAATCCTCGACTATATTGGTCTTTTATTATCTGAACCTTAGGAATAACGTGAAATAATGAAAATTGCTGTTTTTAACATTTCTTAATGCTTTTTAAGTACCCAGAGTAAATTAGCTGTATTGATTTTCTTTTTTCCCTTAGCAATCTTTTTTTAAAATGTACTTATTTCAGAAAATTTAGTTTGGCTTATAGAAACCCTGAGCCGTGAAAATCAAGGTATTTTGAATCTATTTGACCTATATACATTTTTATTATAGGAAATGTCATATTTTAATACATTCAATAGAATGTGACCTAAAACTGCTAATGGTCTGTGTTAAGTTACCAAACTCGAGAGTGCAGCACATGTTTGCTATTTTGTCTCCATACCATTTTTTCCATCTTCTAATAAGAAAGCTGATTTTGTTTGGGGGACCACATTTTCCTCATTAGGTAGAATCTTGGTGGAACTGTCAAAGACAGTGCATTTTTCTCAGGAGATAAAGTTTACTTCATGTAAATTAGGACAAATACTATCCTCCTTCGGCAGAATGAGAGCCTGGAGGAGGTATGGAAAACAGAAAATAGTTGAGACTCTCCAGTAGCCCTGACTTACCTGCTCCTGTCCTATGGGAGACTTGGTTTTATTTTTTTTAATGGAGTTAGTTTATATTCTCCTAGTAAATTCCATTCATTAAGCAGAACCAGTCTGGATTACGTGAAACTAAAGAAAAAATGAAATGTCAAACCCTCTGCAGAGACAAAGTGTGGGAGTCAAAGTACACTGCCCTTGCCTTAGGTGAGTACATTAATGAGTCTTCAGAAATGCAAAGGAAGGTTCAAAGTCAAGCAAGGAACAGAGATCTAAATAGTACTGCCTAAAAATATGCAAAGAATCAAAGCAGCTAAAACAGAGAAGCCAGAAAATCTGAGTGGAGATTTGAGGATAAGGGGAGCTGAAGAAAGGCGGGAACAAGCAGAGAAGAGTCATCAAGGAGAAATATCTGCGATGAGTGAATATAGGAATACCTAGTTTCAATGTTTAGCAAAACCAATGAATATTTGTGGAAATAATGTGATTGCACTAAACTTTTGCTATATTCAGAAACTATCAAAATCAAGTAAGTGTGGCAGAGATCTATACTAGAGTGTGCAAGGGAGGTAGAGAACTACCCAAGGAAATCTTAAGTAACTGAAATAAATTACCATCAGAATGCACAGAACTGGATTTCCCTGGTGGTTCAGTGGTTAAAAATCTACCTGCCAATGTAGTGGACATAGGTTTAATTCACAGTGTGTGAAGATTCTACATGCTGTGGAGCAACTAAGTCCCTTGCCACAACTACTGAAGCCCATGCACCCAGAGCCCATGCTCTACAGAAGGCATCACAGTGAGACGTGGATGCACTGCAATGAGAGAGTAGTCCCCACTCACTGAAACAAGAAAAAGCCCGTGCTCAGCAACAAGACCCAGCACAACCAATAAAATACAATAAATCTTAAAAAAACAAAAAAAAACAAAAAGAATGGACAGAATTCATGACCAGGTACGTCCACGTATACTAAAGTCCTCTACATTTCCAGCATGTTATAAATAAGGCAAAAGGCATCCCAAAGTCTTCTCTATATTTTTGGCTTTGACACTGACAGCATGATCTGATAAATGATTAACATATACATGGGTAACTATAAAATTTATTCTTAATTGGAGGATAATTGCTCTACAATATTGTGTCAGTTTCTGCCATAGTTTAAGGTTTATATTCTCCTAGTAAATTCCATTCATTAAGCAGAACCAGTCTGGATTACGTGAAACTAAAGAAAAAATGAAATGTCAAACCCTCTGCAGAGACAAAGTGTGGGAGTCAAAGTACACTGCCCTTGCCTTAGGTGAGTACATTAATGAGTCTTCAGAAATGCAAAGGAAGGTTCAAAGTCAAGCAAGGAACAGAGATCTAAATAGTACTGCCTAAAAATATGCAAAGAATCAAAGCAGCTAAAACAGAGAAGCCAGAAAATCTGAGTGGAGATTTGAGGATAAGGGGAGCTGAAGAAAGGCGGGAACAAGCAGAGAAGAGTCATCAAGGAGAAATATCTGCGATGAGTGAATATAGGAATACCTAGTTTCAATGTTTAGCAAAACCAATGAATATTTGTGGAAATAATGTGATTGCACTAAACTTTTGCTATATTCAGAAACTATCAAAATCAAGTAAGTGTGGCAGAGATCTATACTAGAGTGTGCAAGGGAGGTAGAGAACTACCCAAGGAAATCTTAAGTAACTGAAATAAATTACCATCAGAATGCACAGAACTGGATTTCCCTGGTGGTTCAGTGGTTAAAAATCTACCTGCCAATGTAGTGGACATAGGTTTAATTCACAGTGTGTGAAGATTCTACATGCTGTGGAGCAACTAAGTCCCTTGCCACAACTACTGAAGCCCATGCACCCAGAGCCCATGCTCTACAGAAGGCATCACAGTGAGACGTGGATGCACTGCAATGAGAGAGTAGTCCCCACTCACTGAAACAAGAAAAAGCCCGTGCTCAGCAACAAGACCCAGCACAACCAATAAAATACAATAAATCTTAAAAAAACAAAAAAAAACAAAAAGAATGGACAGAATTCATGACCAGGTACGTCCACGTATACTAAAGTCCTCTACATTTCCAGCATGTTATAAATAAGGCAAAAGGCATCCCAAAGTCTTCTCTATATTTTTGGCTTTGACACTGACAGCATGATCTGATAAATGATTAACATATACATGGGTAACTATAAAATTTATTCTTAATTGGAGGATAATTGCTCTACAATATTGTGTCAGTTTCTGCCATATGTCAACATGAAACAGCCATAGCAATGTGTGTACCCTCCCAATTTAACTTCTCTTCATCTCCCACCCCAGCCCACCTTTCTAGGCTGTCACAGAGCATAAGATTAGAGCTCTGTGCATCATACAACAGGTTTCCTTTGGTTATCTCATTTTACATATGGTAATATATATGTTTCAATGTTACCCTCTCAATTCTCCCACTGTGTCCAAAAGTCTGGTTGCTATGTCTGTGTCTTCAATGCTGCCCTACAAGTAGGTTCATCAGTACCATCTTTCTAGATTCCATACATATATGTTAATATATGATATTTTTCCTTCTCTTTCTGACTTGACTCTGTATAATAGGCTCTAGGTTCATCCACCTCATTAGAACTGAGTCAAATGCACTTTTTTTTTTTTATGGCTGAGTCATCTTCCATTGTGTGTATGTATATATGTGTGTGTGTATATATCTATATATCTATATCTATATATATCACAACTTCTTTAATCTTTTATCTGTTGATGGACATCTAAGTGGTTTCCATGTCCTAGTTACTGTAAACATTGCTGTTGATGAACACTGGGGTACATGTGTCTTTTTCAATTATGGTTTTCTCAGGGTATGTGCCCAGTAGTGGGATTGCTGTGTCATATTGTAGCTTTATTTCTCAGGCTATGTGCCCAGTAGTGGGATTGCTGGGTCATATTGTAGCTTTATTTCTAGTTTTTTAAAGACTATATACATAGGGCAATTTCTGATAAAATGACTTGTGTCTAAAATACTGGTTGTTTCTGTCAAAATGTTTGTTTGACTGTTAATAAAAAATTCACTTGTTTTTGTAACTTACTTAAGAAGAAAATGTGTAGAATTTTCCATAGGTCAGGAACTCTTTAATTACCAAAAAACCTATTAATGTTCATGTAAATATCTCCTTTCCAGTAGCTAAAACTGAAACATAGTTTAAGCAGCTTCCCCAAAGTCATATGGTAATGAGTGCAGGAATCCTGGAATTTAACCCAAGAGTTTATTCCTAGATTCCATACTCCCTCAGGCATAAAACATGCTGTTCTAATTAACACTGATAGACAAAAAGAGAGTAGACTCAGGAATGAAACATACCTGGGTTCCCCTCACTGAAGTTCTAGCTATGTGATGTTTTTATTTTTCCCATGTTGTACTTAATTTCAAAGAGAATTGAGCTTCAATTAATTTTTACCAGATTAAATATGACTTAGAACTTGCACTGCTTCAGAATTTTATTTTATCTTGTAATCCATTTGATCACTATTGTTTTTGAGTGTCTATTATTTGCCAGGCACTGTTATCATAAGTACAATTATGAATACATCAAAGTTTGTTCATCTTATGTAGCTTATACACTATGTACCTGCTAGTTCCCTTAACATCCTATAAGCCAAGCCATAATGTGATTGTATCCACATATCATTCCACCAGAAGCTAACCAGTGATCTCAAAATATGCCTGAAATTTATCAAATTGTCTTCTCAGAGGAAAAAAGATCATTTCATAGTCATTTCTGTCTCTTGGAGTTCAGGTAGCAAATCATGTATCCCTCTTAACCAGTTTGTATTTAACCAGGACAAAGATAAGCTTCATTATAGATGGAAATTAATGGCTTTTTGCCACAAGCAGATCATCTCTCTGTCAGGAAGCATCTGAGGCACATCAAAGAATGGTAATTAATGTTAACTGGAAACCCAACAAAATCAATTCCTTTTCTGCATTTAGTCTCCCAGGAGGAGTCTGCCTTCAGTTTACTGCTGAGAGATAGGCTCCTGGAATTTGATAAAATGACTTGTGTCTAAAATACTGGTTGTTTCTGTCACTGTTAATAAAAATTCACTTGTTTTTGTAACTTACTTAAGAAGAAAATGTGTAGAATTTTCCATAGGTCAGGAACTCTTTAATTACCAAAAAACCTATTAATGTTCATGTAAATATCTCCTTTCCAGTAGCTAAAACTGAAACATAGTTTAAGCAGCTTCCCCAAAGTCATATGGTAATGAGTGCAGGAATCCTGGAATTTAACCCAAGAGTTTATTCCTAGATTCCATACTCCCTCAGGCATAAAACATGCTGTTCTAATTAACACTGATAGACAAAAGAGAGTAGACTCAGGAATGAAACATACCTGGGTTCCCTCACTGAAGTTCTAGCTATGTGATGTTTTTATTTTTCCCATGTTGTACTTAATTTCAAAGAGAATTGAGCTTAAATTTAAATTTTTTACCAGATTAAATATGACTTAGAACTTGCACTGCTTCAGAATTTTATTTTATCTTGTAATCCATTTGATCACTATTGTTTTTGAGTGTCTATTATTTGCCAGGCACTGTTATCATAAGTACAATTATGAATACATCAAAGTTTGTTCATCTTATGTAGCTTATACACTATGTACCTGCTAGTTCCCTTAACATCCTATAAGCCAAGCCATAATGTGATTGTATCCACATATCATTCCACCAGAAGCTAACCAGTGATCTCAAAATATGCCTGAAATTTATCAAATTGTCTTCTCAGAGGAAAAAAGATCATTTCATAGTCATTTCTGTCTCTTGGAGTTCAGGTAGCAAATCATGTATCCCTCTTAACCAGTTTGTATTTAACCAGGACAAAGATAAGCTTCATTATAGATGGAAATTAATGGCTTTTTGCCACAAGCAGATCATCTCTCTGTCAGGAAGCATCTGAGGCACATCAAAGAATGGTAATTAATGTTAACTGGAAACCCAACAAAATCAATTCCTTTTCTGCATTTAGTCTCCCAGGAGGAGTCTGCCTTCAGTTTACTGCTGAGAGATAGGCTCCTTGAATTTGAGAAAATGCACTGTGACTGTTTGGGCTGTTTAAACTAGACCTGCTTCTCCTGGCACTGCCTGTACGGTCATCATTTACTCCTTTAGGATACATTTAGATGTGGATTAATCATCACAGGTCCACATACACTGCAGAGAAAAAGACTGAACTCTACAAATCACTGCAATTTTTTTTTTTTTTTTTACCACTGCAATTTTTAATCTTTGTAATCATTAAAATTTCTTGTTGGGATCTAGTCGGTACTAAAAGGAAACAACACTGATCACAGAAGTTAGGTATGCCTTATATTACATCAGTTGGTACATAAAGGACATTTGTTATGTTTTGTTTGATTGCTCAATGTCCACCCTTCCTTCCTCTGATAATAGCACACTGACCTTAATTTTTTAATTTACTCATTTCTTACTAGCAGTCTTCTGGCTCCAATTATGAGTATATTATCCAGCCTTGGCCAATCAGCATGTTCTCTCTTCTGGCCTCCACAGAATGGAAACATGACCAATGTCAGTCAGCCTAATGAAACTGAATCTTGGGATTTTCTGGAACTATTAGGAAAGTAAACCTTCCATTTATGCTAGGACTGACTACTGTACAAGCCTGGCAGTATTGGTGTTTGTTTTCTATGAATGAAGAGACTGAATGGCTGGATCTAAAATGAAGCAAAGTCACAACACAGAGGAAATGAGTTCTGGTGATATCATTTGAAATCCCGATTCTGGCCTTTTCTGAAAAAAGAAATGCACTGCCCTTGTATTCTCAAGTTATGCTAGTCACCAATTCTTTCACCAAGTTCAGGTTAGATTTGTTTTCTGTTTCTGGGAGTAATCTAAAATGTTCAAAGTTTCCTCTGAAAAAATGACCCAAGTTAGGTTCTATGAGTCAAGAATGAGGGTGAGGAATCATTAAAAAGATTATATCATGAGGGAATCTTGACTTAGGAAAAATTCCTCCGCAGACAAAGTCCAAGAAGATAAGCAAACTAGATGGAAATTAATGGCTTTTTGCCACAAGCAGATCATCTCTCTGTCAGGAAGCATCTGAGGCACATCAAAGAATGGTAATTAATGTTAACTGGAAACCCAACAAAATCAATTCCTTTTCTGCATTTAGTCTCCCAGGAGGAGTCTGCCTTCAGTTTACTGCTGAGAGATAGGCTCCTTGAATTTGAGAAAATGCACTGTGACTGTTTGGGCTGTTTAAACTAGACCTGCTTCTCCTGGCACTGCCTGTACGGTCATCATTTACTCCTTTAGGATACATTTAGATGTGGATTAATCATCACAGGTCCACATACACTGCAGAGAAAAAGACTGAACTCTACAAATCACTGCAATTTTTTTTTTTTTACCACTGCAATTTTTAATCTTTGTAATCATTAAAATTTCTTGTTGGGATCTAGTCGGTACTAAAAGGAAACAACACTGATCACAGAAGTTAGGTATGCCTTATATTACATCAGTTGGTACATAAAGGACATTTGTTATGTTTTGTTTGATTGCTCAATGTCCACCCTTCCTTCCTCTGATAATAGCACACTGACCTTAATTTTTTAATTTACTCATTTCTTACTAGCAGTCTTCTGGCTCCAATTATGAGTATATTATCCAGCCTTGGCCAATCAGCATGTTCTCTCTTCTGGCCTCCACAGAATGGAAACATGACCAATGTCAGTCAGCCTAATGAAACTGAATCTTGGGATTTTCTGGAACTATTAGGAAAGTAAACCTTCCATTTATGCTAGGACTGACTACTGTACAAGCCTGGCAGTATTGGTGTTTGTTTTCTATGAATGAAGAGACTGAATGGCTGGATCTAAAATGAAGCAAAGTCACAACACAGAGGAAATGAGTTCTGGTGATATCATTTGAAATCCCGATTCTGGCCTTTTCTGAAAAAAGAAATGCACTGCCCTTGTATTCTCAAGTTATGCTAGTCACCAATTCTTTCACCAAGTTCAGGTTAGATTTGTTTTCTGTTTCTGGGAGTAATCTAAAATGTTCAAAGTTTCCTCTGAAAAAATGACCCAAGTTAGGTTCTATGAGTCAAGAATGAGGGTGAGGAATCATTAAAAAGATTATATCATGAGGGAATCTTGACTTAGGAAAAATTCCTCCGCAGACAAAGTCCAAGAAGATAAGCAAACTAGATTTGAAGTCAAAATTTGAAAACAAGTCCAAAAGAGCTGAAGTGCAGAGGGGAGGTGGAGTCCCTGAAGATAAAGCCTTTCCTAGGGTGTCTTTCATCCTATGGCTGATGAGGTAGTGCCAGTGAAATTCACCAATGGGGTAAAATGTTGTGAGTAGAGCAACCTATAACCTCTTGTAATAATATCTGTGGTACAATATATCTAATTTCTGAGTGAGCGATTTTGATGGGAATTATACCCAAAAGCGCTTTAGTGTGAAGTGTATTGAAAAATCGGAAAATCATTACTTCATATGTAATAGGAAAAGGAGGCTCATTTAGCCAGGAAAGCATGTTCCCTTGCTACTCAGATAAGTGCCTGTGATTGATACTGTGAAAAATGCTTGGCATTACTCACATCAAAATATTAGTGTTTCATGGGCTTCCCTGGTGGTCCAAAGGGTAAAAAGTCCACCTTCCAGTGCATTGAGTACCACTTAGATCCCTGGCCCGGGAGGATCCCACGTGCCGCGGAGTGGCTGGGCGGGTGTGTCCAATTGCGAGTCAGCGCCCTGGAGCGCGTGCACCCAGAGCCGGTGCTCTGCAACCAGAGCAGCCACTGCGGTGGGGGGCCTGCACATGCCAAAGAATAATGATGGATGAAAATAATACATAAATAAAAAAGAGCTTGTGGCATGAAGTTGAAAAAATATTATTAAAAAAATTAGTGTTTCAATTTTGTGTGCTTATGTTTGAATCTGTGTGAAATGTTCTTCACTGTGATTCTTTCTTTGAGCAAAATTTCTCTTTTTCTGTAGGAACCTATTACGGTATGGCCCAAGGCTGGTACACTAGTCTTCAATCTTTCAGGAAGGCTGCCTGAGTCATAATTAAAAGTTAGCTGTAAAATGGCACTTTAATTGGTCAAACTACTGTCCATTTGGCTTAGGTTCCAAGAGGAATATATTTTTGGTTTACAATATGTAGGTCATTAACAAAAAAAGTAGAAAAGAATGAAAGCATCTGACTGTAACTCATTTATATTTTATGGAACAAATGCCTCAGCACTTCTGTTTTACTGAGTTTTTAATTAAAAGATGCATACAGTTTAAGGTAACTATTAATAAGTCAAAGCATTTCTTTGAAGCATTTCTATGCTTCAGCAACTTTTATAAAGTACATTGTATTAATCCTAAAACTTTTCTGGGATATGGATACAGTCACTAAAATGACTTCATATATTAGGAACATTCCCTTGAGCAGTATAATTTTGTGCTTAAATTTGACTTTAGGTGACAACCAACTTTACTTTCTATGCTGAATTGCAACTACTAAGTTCCTTTTTCTGGTTAATAGGACTCTGTGTAGTCTGGCATTATTTTTGTGGGCATGCTTTAGGTTGACACTCTCAAACATGACTAAAGAAAAAGAGGATGAAGAAAAGAGGGACAGGGTTAAGGAGCAGAAGAAAGAGAAGAAAGAAGAGAATTAAGGATGAGACAGTATTAGGTACATCTGGATCCTCATGGCACAGAGCAAAGAGGAATGAAAGAGTCTGTCAATGAAGATGAAAAAGGACAGTGAAAAAGCTGGCCTAAACAACATTTGAAAAATGAATATCATGTCATCCATTTCTATCACTTCATGGCAAATAGATGGGCAAACAATGCAAACACTGACAGACTTTATTTTCTTGGGCTCCAAAATCACTGCAAATGGTGACTACAGCCATGAATTCAAAAGATGCTTGCTCCTTGGAAGAAAAGCTATGACAAACCTAGACAGCTTATTCAAAAGCAGAGGCATCACTTTGCTGACTAAATAAAGCTATGGTTTTCCCAGTAGTCATGTATGGATGTGAGAGTTGGACCACAAAGAAGGCTGAGAGCCGAAGAACTGATGCCTTTAAACTGTGGTGTTGGAGAAGACTCTTGAGAGTCCCTTGGACTGCAAGGAAATAAAACCAGTAAATCTTAAAGGAAATCAACCCTGAATATTCACTGGAAGTACTGATGCTGAAGCTGAAGCTCCAATACTTTGGCCACCTGATGTGAAGAGATGATTTATTGGAAATGAGCCTGATGTTGGGAAAAATAAAAGCCAAAAGGAGAAGGGGGTGACAGAGGACCAGATGGTTGGATGGCATCACTGAGTCAATGGACTTGAGTTTTGAGCAAGCTCAGGGAGATGGTGATTGACAAGGAAGCCTAGAGTGCCTCAGTCCATGGGGTCGCAAAGAGTTGGATGTGAATGAGTCACTGAACTGAATCAACAGCTGGATCCAGGAATTTAAATAGGACCATCATCTTGCTTACACTCCTGAGTGTTCAACTCTCTGACTCTTCATGCCAACTTTACTTTCTATGCTGAATTGCAACTACTAAGTTCCTTTTCTGGTTAATAGGACTCTGTGTAGTCTGGCATTATTTTTGTGGGCATGCTTTAGGTTGACACTCTCAAACATGACTAAAGAAAAAGAGGATGAAGAAAAGAGGGACAGGGTTAAGGAGCAGAAGAAAGAGAAGAAAGAAGAGAATTAAGGATGAGACAGTATTAGGTACATCTGGATCCTCATGGCACAGAGCAAAGAGGAATGAAAGAGTCTGTCAATGAAGATGAAAAAGGACAGTGAAAAAGCTGGCCTAAACAACATTTGAAAATGAATATCATGTCATCCATTTCTATCACTTCATGGCAAATAGATGGGCAAACAATGCAAACACTGACAGACTTTATTTTCTTGGGCTCCAAAATCACTGCAAATGGTGACTACAGCCATGAATTCAAAAGATGCTTGCTCCTTGGAAGAAAAGCTATGACAAACCTAGACAGCTTATTCAAAAGCAGAGGCATCACTTTGCTGACTAAATAAAGCTATGGTTTTCCCAGTAGTCATGTATGGATGTGAGAGTTGGACCACAAAGAAGGCTGAGAGCCGAAGAACTGATGCCTTTAAACTGTGGTGTTGGAGAAGACTCTTGAGAGTCCCTTGGACTGCAAGGAAATAAAACCAGTAAATCTTAAAGGAAATCAACCCTGAATATTCACTGGAAGTACTGATGCTGAAGCTGAAGCTCCAATACTTTGGCCACCTGATGTGAAGAGATGATTTATTGGAAATGAGCCTGATGTTGGGAAAAATAAAAGCCAAAAGGAGAAGGGGGTGACAGAGGACCAGATGGTTGGATGGCATCACTGAGTCAATGGACTTGAGTTTTGAGCAAGCTCAGGGAGATGGTGATTGACAAGGAAGCCTAGAGTGCCTCAGTCCATGGGGTCGCAAAGAGTTGGATGTGAATGAGTCACTGAACTGAATCAACAGCTGGATCCAGGAATTTAAATAGGACCATCATCTTGCTTACACTCCTGAGTGTTCAACTCTCTGCCTACTTCTTTCCGCATAGTGGACTTTTTACGTGGCCATCTGTGCCGTGCTGTCCTCAGTTGTGTCCAACTCTTTGTGACCCCATGGACTGTCACCCACCAGGCTCCTCTGTCCATGGAATTCTCCAGGCAGGAATACTGGAGTGGGCTGCCATTTCCTACTGCAATGGATTTTCTGGACCCAGGGATCCAATGTGTGCTTCTTGTGTCCCCTGCATTAGCAGTCAGATTCTTTACCACTGAGCCACCTGGAAAGCCCTAACTATGGTAAATCAAAGGTTACAGCATTTCCACTTAGTTACCCCTGTGGAAGAGAGATAATGATTTTGTCCTGGATTCTGCATACAAATCCAAGAAAGTACTCACTTTGGTTCTCTGTGTGTGTGCTAGCAATTAATGGAAAATGCAATCTGATAGTGCGTTATCTGTGTTATTCTTTGTTATGTGAATGTTCACGTGGACTCCATGGGAGACTATAACTTTGGGGGCCACGACCCTTTGCTACAGGTGCCTATACCCCTTATTCCACCAGGGCTTAGATATAATAAGCGATTTACATATAGTTGCTGCTTACTGACTGAGTGCCAATACAGTGCTTAGGACAAGAGAACACCATACAACTCAAACACACAGAATATCTTGGCATGCCCCCCAAAAATCCAAAGGACTAAAGTTTTTTCCATTTCAAGGCCTTTTCAGATTATGTTCTCTCTTGTCTCCCTTCTCTACTACCCCTCTGGTCTAAATAATTTCTAAAGGGCTTAAATATTGTCTTGCCGTAGCACCCCTCCCAACCCAACTAGAGTAGAACAGTGAGATTATTCTTTTATAGCTCCTGTTTTTTGTTTCCATGTTAGAGCAATTATTGTAATTGTAAATAATTGAGTAATACTTATTTTCCCTTGGAAATAGATGCACTGCCTAAATTATTTACTTTTGCATTGCTAGCACCTTATCATCAAAGGTAGTGAATATGTATTTTTTAGAGGAAGATACAGATGATCAAACAGAATGTTAACTCTAGAATTGCATGTAGTGATTGACAAGGAAGCCTAGAGTGCCTCAGTCCATGGGGTCGCAAAGAGTTGGATGTGAATGAGTCACTGAATTTCATCTTGCTTACACTCCTGAGTGTTCAACTCTCTGCCTACTTCTTTCCATAGTGGACTTTTTACGTGGCCATCTGTGCCGTGCTGTCCTCAGTTGTGTCCAACTCTTTGTGACCCCATGGACTGTCACCCACCAGGCTCCTCTGTCCATGGAATTCTCCAGGCAGGAATACTGGAGTGGGCTGCCATTTCCTACTGCAATGGATTTTCTGGACCCAGGGATCCAATGTGTGCTTCTTGTGTCCCCTGCATTAGCAGTCAGATTCTTTACCACTGAGCCACCTGGAAAGCCCTAACTATGGTAAATCAAAGGTTACAGCATTTCCACTTAGTTACCCCTGTGGAAGAGAGATAATGATTTTGTCCTGGATTCTGCATACAAATCCAAGAAAGTACTCACTTTGGTTCTCTGTGTGTGTGCTAGCAATTAATGGAAAATGCAATCTGATAGTGCGTTATCTGTGTTATTCTTTGTTATGTGAATGTTCACGTGGACTCCATGGGAGACTATAACTTTGGGGGCCACGACCCTTTGCTACAGGTGCCTATACCCCTTATTCCACCAGGGCTTAGATATAATAAGCGATTTACATATAGTTGCTGCTTACTGACTGAGTGCCAATACAGTGCTTAGGACAAGAGAACACCATACAACTCAAACACACAGAATATCTTGGCATGCCCCCAAAACTCCAAAGGACTAAAGTTTTTTCCATTTCAAGGCCTTTTCAGATTATGTTCTCTCTTGTCTCCCTTCTCTACTACCCCTCTGGTCTAAATAATTTCTAAAGGGCTTAAATATTGTCTTGCCGTAGCACCCCTCCCAACCCAACTAGAGTAGAACAGTGAGATTATTCTTTTATAGCTCCTGTTTTTTGTTTCCATGTTAGAGCAATTATTGTAATTGTAAATAATTGAGTAATACTTATTTTCCCTTGGAAATAGATGCACTGCCTAAATTATTTACTTTTGCATTGCTAGCACCTTATCATCAAAGGTAGTGAATATGTATTTTTTAGAGGAAGATACAGATGATCAAACAGAATGTTAACTCTAGAATTGCATGTAGTAAGACTTCTTTGCAGTATACAATCAAATTTGGTAGCAAAAAAACTAATTGTGAATAGCCATGGTACTATCAAGATCTCAATAAGAGTACTGCATCCAGCAATGGGATGGAGGATGAAAAAGTGTTGTGGTGAATGCATAGTCAATTTTGTTGATTAAGTTAGTTCAGAATTACAACATGTTCAGACCTCATTATAGGTCATGTTTCACTGGTAAGAATTAGTCATATGGTCTCATCTAGATGCAGGGAAATGTAGCTCCTAGCTAACCAATCATTGGCCAGCTGCAGCTATATAATATGGATGGAATAAGCAAGAATGTTTGGTGGGCAGCTACTGATCTCTTTAGATAGTAAACAGTACATTGTTTAGATAGTAGACAATCCTCCAGGAAGCTGATATCTAAGATTCAAAAAGCTATGGAACATCTTATCAACAAAACTGGCAACAAAATGAACAATTTAGGCACTCAACTATTTTTTCTGTAGTGAAGGCAAAATGAAGCACAGTATCACAAAAACAGAAACTAAAAACCTGCTGACCTATATTCTTTTTTATGGTTTTGTTTCTGTTTTCTGTTTCTTGTTATTTGCTGCTTGAAATCATGTGGAAATACACCCTAAGGCTGGATTAGTTTAAGAGTTACAGTAGACTTCGGTGATTTCACTGTCAAACCTTAACTTATATCTTAATACCTTAAAATGTTAGCCCCCAAAGAGTTCATACTAGTTTGCATATATAATCACAACGTATTTATCCCATATTTACCATGTTCTATCCCATCAAGAAGATGCTAATTAATGGTTTGGTGTATTTAACACGGCAATATGCTACTTACCATCTTCACAAAACGCAAAGGCTAAAGGTAACAGTAGTATTTTATTGACTGAAATTAATACCTAAAATAAGTCTAAACACATGAAAATGATGTGGAAACTAAGAAAAGAAGGGGATGTGAATAGAACAATGATCTTATGAATACAACACTTCTTCCTTAAGAAGACTGTCGCCCTAGTCAGTATTATTTTGGTCAAGAATTCATAGTAAACTACCACTAGTGATCTCTCAAAGCCACATTTATTAAAGGCTCATGTAATCTGATTTTGAAATAGCTTTTTGTATTATTTTCTCAACTGGTATAAATCATACCTTCCCATTTGCCACTATTATTTACTAAACAAAATCATTATCTTTCATTTATCTACTTATTGATTCATTTATTTTAATTTTCCCATGCATGTGATATGTAAATAGGCCACTCTGGTAGGTGCTACTGGGGGTATATATATTTTTTGCTCTAAAAGAACTTGCAACTGATTCTTTTCATATCAGAATTATTTATACTAGAATTGAATAATCATATATAACAAGAGACCAAGGATGTTTCAGAGATGTATATGGTGAATGTTTAGAAAATTAAACAGGTAATATATATCATGTATTCTGAGAATGAATTTTCTATGTTGGGGGGTAGGAACGAGAGAAGATTTTTTTGAAAGACGTGGGAGAATACATATGAATTGAATAGTTAAAAAAAAAAAAATAGCAGAATGATGAGTAAAAAAAAAAAAAAAAGTTTAAAAAAAAAATTCCAAAGAGAAAACCCTATGAAATGAACACAGAGAATGAGGCCAGAGTAAAGGAAGAGGGAAAAATCAGTAGAGCATTATGGCTGGAGAATGGAAGAGGGAAACAGAAGACTTAGGAGTTGAAAAATAACCATGTAGCTTATCTTGAGAAGAAGAGTAAATGATTTCTAAGATCTCAATGATGAGGAAATCCTCTCTGCATGACTGGTGAGGAGGACCTTTCCAGTAGAGAGAACACTACATGCAAAAGCCCAAAGGAGACAAAAGATATACTTATGTAAGAAACTACTTATTCAATATGAATAAAAGGTAAAGTATCTACGGAAAAGGAGGCAGGTAAGGTGGCCTGATGTGCCCAGCTCTTTAAGATTTCTCCAATTTGTTGTGATCTACATGGTCAAAGCCTTTAGCATAGTCAATGAAGCAAAAGTACATGCTTATCTGAAATTCTCTTGCCTTTTCTACAATGAAATGGATGTTGGCAATTTGATCTCTGGTTCCTCTGTCTTTTCTAAATCCAGCTTGTACATCTGGAAGCTCTCAGTTCATGTACTGCTGAAGCCTAACATGAAGGATTTTGAGCATAACCTTGCTAGTATGCAAAATGAGTGCTGTTGTATGGTAGTTAGAACATTCTTTGGCATTACCCTCTTCTGGGATTGAAATAAAAACTGATCTATTCCAGTCCTGCGGCCACTGCTGAGTTCTTCAAATTTGCTGACATAATTGAGTGCACCACTGTAACAGCATCATCTTTTAGGGTTTTAAATACTTCAGCAGGAATCTCATCATCTTCAATAGCCTTGTTTGTAGTAATTCTGCTAAGACCCACTTAATTTCAAACTCCAGGATGTCAGGCTCTAGGAAAATAACTGCACCATTGAATCATATATAACAAGAGACCAAGGATGTTTCAGAGATGTATATGGTGAATGTTTAGAAAATTAAACAGGTAATATATATCATGTATTCTGAGAATGAATTTTCTATGTTGGGGGGTAGGAACGAGAGAAGATTTTTTTGAAAGACGTGGGAGAATACATATGAATTGAATAGTTAAAAAAAAAAAAATAGCAGAATGATGAGTAAAAAAAAAAAAAAAAGTTTAAAAAAAAAATTCCAAAGAGAAAACCCTATGAAATGAACACAGAGAATGAGGCCAGAGTAAAGGAAGAGGGAAAAATCAGTAGAGCATTATGGCTGGAGAATGGAAGAGGGAAACAGAAGACTTAGGAGTTGAAAAATAACCATGTAGCTTATCTTGAGAAGAAGAGTAAATGATTTCTAAGATCTCAATGATGAGGAAATCCTCTCTGCATGACTGGTGAGGAGGACCTTTCCAGTAGAGAGAACACTACATGCAAAAGCCCAAAGGAGACAAAAGATATACTTATGTAAGAAACTACTTATTCAATATGAATAAAAGGTAAAGTATCTACGGAAAAGGAGGCAGGTAAGGTGGCCTGATGTGCCCAGCTCTTTAAGATTTCTCCAATTTGTTGTGATCTACATGGTCAAAGCCTTTAGCATAGTCAATGAAGCAAAAGTACATGCTTATCTGAAATTCTCTTGCCTTTTCTACAATGAAATGGATGTTGGCAATTTGATCTCTGGTTCCTCTGTCTTTTCTAAATCCAGCTTGTACATCTGGAAGCTCTCAGTTCATGTACTGCTGAAGCCTAACATGAAGGATTTTGAGCATAACCTTGCTAGTATGCAAAATGAGTGCTGTTGTATGGTAGTTAGAACATTCTTTGGCATTACCCTCTTCTGGGATTGAAATAAAAACTGATCTATTCCAGTCCTGCGGCCACTGCTGAGTTCTTCAAATTTGCTGACATAATTGAGTGCACCACTGTAACAGCATCATCTTTTAGGGTTTTAAATACTTCAGCAGGAATCTCATCATCTTCAATAGCCTTGTTTGTAGTAATTCTGCTAAGACCCACTTAATTTCAAACTCCAGGATGTCAGGCTCTAGGAAAATAACTGCACCATTGTGGTTATCTGGGTGATTAAGATCCTTTTTGTATAGTTCTTCTGTGTATTCTTGCCATCTCTTTTTGAAAGAGATGGGAGTACCAGACCACTTTATCTGTCTCCTAAGAAACCTGTAAGTGGCTCAAGAAGCAACAGTTAGAACTTGACATGGAACAACGAACTAGCACAAAACTGAGAAAGGAGTATATAAGGCTATATGTTGCAACCCTGCTTATTTAACTTATATGTAGCATAAATCATGTAAAAAGCTAGGCTGGATGAATCACAAGCTGGGATCAAGATTGCTGGGAGAAATATCAACAACCTGAGATATGCAGATGATATAACCTTATTGCAGAAAGTGTAAAGGAACTAAAGAGCCTCTTGATCAGGGTGAAAGAGGAGACTGAAAAACCTGGCTTGAAACTCAACATTAAAGAAGAAAAACAAAAAGCTGAAAAACAAAGATCATGGTGCCCAGTCCCATCATTTCACAGCAAAGATGGGGAAAAGTGCAAGTAGTGACAGATTCTTCCTTTCTTGAACTCCAAAATCACTGTGGACAGTGACTGCAGCCATGAAGTTAAAAGACATTTGTTTCTTGGAAGGAAAGCACTGGCAAACCTAGACAGCATATTAAAAAGCAAAGATATCACTTTGCAGACAAAGGTCCATATAATCAAACCTACAGTTTTTCTAGGTGTCATGTATGGATGTGTGAGTTAGGGCATAAAGAATTTCTACAATGAAATTTCATTGATCTCTGGTTCCTCTGTCTTTTCTAAATCTGCTGAAGCTCTCATAGTACTGCTGAAGCCTAACATGAAGGATTTTGAGCATAACCTTGCTAGTATGCAAAATGAGTGCTGTTGTATGGTAGTTAGAACATTCTTTGGCATTACCCTCTTCTGGGATTGAAATAAAAACTGATCTATTCCAGTCCTGCGGCCACTGCTGAGTTCTTCAAATTTGCTGACATAATTGAGTGCACCACTGTAACAGCATCATCTTTTAGGGTTTTAAATACTTCAGCAGGAATCTCATCATCTTCAATAGCCTTGTTTGTAGTAATTCTGCTAAGACCCACTTAATTTCAAACTCCAGGATGTCAGGCTCTAGGAAAATAACTGCACCATTGTGGTTATCTGGGTGATTAAGATCCTTTTTGTATAGTTCTTCTGTGTATTCTTGCCATCTCTTTTTGAAAGAGATGGGAGTACCAGACCACTTTATCTGTCTCCTAAGAAACCTGTAAGTGGCTCAAGAAGCAACAGTTAGAACTTGACATGGAACAACGAACTAGCACAAAACTGAGAAAGGAGTATATAAGGCTATATGTTGCAACCCTGCTTATTTAACTTATATGTAGCATAAATCATGTAAAAAGCTAGGCTGGATGAATCACAAGCTGGGATCAAGATTGCTGGGAGAAATATCAACAACCTGAGATATGCAGATGATATAACCTTATTGCAGAAAGTGTAAAGGAACTAAAGAGCCTCTTGATCAGGGTGAAAGAGGAGACTGAAAAACCTGGCTTGAAACTCAACATTAAAGAAGAAAAAAAAAAAAAAAACCTGAAAAACAAAGATCATGGTGCCCAGTCCCATCATTTCACAGCAAAGATGGGGAAAAGTGCAAGTAGTGACAGATTCTTCCTTTCTTGAACTCCAAAATCACTGTGGACAGTGACTGCAGCCATGAAGTTAAAAGACATTTGTTTCTTGGAAGGAAAGCACTGGCAAACCTAGACAGCATATTAAAAAGCAAAGATATCACTTTGCAGACAAAGGTCCATATAATCAAACCTACAGTTTTTCTAGGTGTCATGTATGGATGTGTGAGTTAGGGCATAAAGAAGATTGAGTGCCAAAGAACTGACACTTTCAAAATATGGAGCTAGAGAAGATTACTGAGAGTCCCCTGAATGTCAAGGAAAACAAACCAGTCAATCCTAAAGGAAATTAACCCTGATTATTCACTGAGCGGACTGTTGCTGAAGCTCCAATACTTTGGCCACCTGATGCAAAAAGGCAACTCACTGTAAAAGACCCTAATGCTAGTAAGATTAAAGGTAAAAGGAGAAAACAGTGGAAGAGGATGAGACAGACAGATAGCATTACCAACTTAATGGACATGAATTTGAGCAAACTTCCAGAAATAGTAGAGAACAGAAGAGTCTGGTGTGCTACAATCCATGAGGTTGTAAAGAGTTGGACAGGACTTGGAGACTAAACAAAAATGACTATGGTAAAGGAGATGAGAAGTCAATGTTTGGGTAGAAACACATGTGTCTGGGGAGATGGGAGAACTAGGCCATAAACTGGAGGCTATTTTTTATTGTGTTAAGTTAAATTCAGGCTTCCCTGGTTGTCCAGGGGGTAAAGAGTCCACCTTACAGTGCAAGGGGCACCGGTTTGATCTCTGGCCCAGGAAGATCCCACGTTTCATGGATTGGCTGGGCCAGTGTGTCCTATTATGAGCCAGTGCTCTGGAGCATATGCACCCAGAGCCAGTGCTCCGCAATGAGAGAGGCCACTGCAATGGGAGACCCACACAGGCCAAAGAATAAAGATGGATGAAAAAAAAAAAAAAAACAATAAAAGAGGCCACACTAAAAAAAGTTAGATTTTACACTGGGAGACATTGTCAGTGGAAAACATCGCCAGAGTTGGACTGAAAATGATGCTAAGCTGCAGTGGCATGATTTATAAGAGAAAGGCACAACTGAAGGCAGGAATTACTACAAAAATGGAGTGATTCGGATGATAAAGAATGGTGAAGTGGCATGGAAATGAAAAGAAATAAAAACAGTGACATGATAAAGAACTCGTAACTTCTATGTGAACAGACAATGGTAGGTCTGTTTCAGGACCTTCCTAGACTCATACATTTGTACTTTTGTAGTCCTTACCCAGTTTTGTATTAGGCATATTAAAATATACCCACATGCACACAATAAATACTATGAATAATTCTAATGAACAAATCGAAGTGAAATGTTCTTTTATAGTTCTGACTTTATTATAAATTACTCATTTTCTTATGATTTTAATCTTACTAGATTCAACTACGTCATTACTTTTATATCTATTTAAGAAGTACATTGAGTTGCTACTGTCTAGATGTAATAATGTGAGAGACAAGTCAGCAGAAGTTTTCATGGCCTTAGCCAAGTGGAGAGAATGATGGTTTGGAAGGAGAAAAAACAACTAAGAAAAACATAACAGGGAGAACTGAGACAAGATATGAGCTCATTAGCTGGGATCATGCTAGCCTGGAAGAACAGACAGAAGTGCTGCTGTGGACTTAGGAACGCCAGGTCAGCACTTGTCAGATCGCTGCGTGTGCACACAGACCAGATTCCTTTGACTTTCCCACAGGTGCCCCCCAAGCTGCAGCAAGCCCTTTCCTTTAAAGAAATAAGATAAACAACATACAGTCTCAAGGATAGTCTTGATCAGTAATGTGACTAATTCCCAGTCTGTGCTGACCAGATTATTTCTTTTTTTTAAACATTTTTTAAAAAATTTATTTATTTGTTCCTGCAGACTCTTCTCTAAGTGGGGGCTAATCTCTAGCTGAGGTGAGCTGGCTTCTTGTTGCAGTGACTTCTCTTGTTCTGAAACTCAGATCCTAGGGCTCATGGGCCTCAGTGGTTGTGGCGCATGGGCTCAATAGTTGTGGCTCCATAGTTGTGGCTCATGGGCTTAGTTGCTCCGCAGCATGTGGGATCCTCCCAGATCAGGGATTGAACCTGTGCCTCCTGCATTGGTAGGTTAAGTCTTTACCACTGAGCTACCAGGGAAACCCTGGATTATTTCTTGAAAATATTTCCTGGATGCTTAAACTATCAATAAAAGAGGACTGAGTGAATGTGTTCAGGGCTCTCCATCCACAAGATCGGGGGTGCCCTGTTCCCATCTTTTCTGCTTGTCTCTGCCTATGCATGTATTTCCTAACGTCTCACCACACCTGCTATTCTCCCTGCACCCAAGTGAGGTGCTGGGGCATCATAAAATGATTTGTAAATGTTTTGCATTTAAATTTTGCTGTTTGCACCTATGTGTATGCAGATTTCATTTGAAACATTTCAGAAGCCCATTCAAAGCTTATGGTCCTAGGCATTGCACCTTACATGTAAAATTGGCTGAGAGAGTGGTGACCCTCCCTAATTTACCAAGAACCATAAAAGGAAGAGTACATACATTCCTCATACCACATCCTTTGTATTTTTATGTACTAAAGTTCTAAATGAATCGTTTAAATCCATGAAGACTTTCTGAGAGTTGTAGGTCATGAGCCTACTTTCCTTATATTCTTGTGCAGATGTTGGTAGTGAACCCAATGGTAAAAAGAAAAGTGAAGTGAGAAATCTGCTTTCCACTGAGATGCCTCTTATAAATGCAATCATGTGTGTCCTTAGGGAAAGAGGAAAAGAACACAGCTGCTGCTATATCCCCGGCCAGTCCAGACCACTCAGTGGATCTAGTCCCAGTAATGAAAGGGCCCAGCATGGGGCACAAGGGCAGGTGCTGGACTGATGTCAGCCTTGCTCAGGGCCAGTCTTCGGCAGGAACATATTCATCTGGCCGTGAAAAGTGCACCCTGTGAATCCTCGCTGACAACATGTCATGACAGCAACACTGATTTAGACTTTCTCCTTGACCACTTGCCATTACATGGAAATCAGAATCATCTCCTTCCTCCTGCTGTTTGACAATTGCCAGCTAAGCCTTTCAATGGAGATGTGAGCAGTAAGAAGGCAACACTTTATAATAATGCTACAGTACTAAAATGCATGTGTGCTGAAGCTCTCAATGTTATAACCAATTAAAACAAAAAAGTGAATTTTATTGAAAATGAAAATGCTTTTCAAAAAAATTCTGTTAGCAATACATTACATAATATGCTCAAAATCTAATTTACCGCTATGTCAAAGGAACAGTAAATATCTTTGACCTGAGCAATCTGATGTAAACCTGTCAACTGAGATTGATATTCAAACCTTAAATATTTTTCTCTGATCATCACTTTTCAGGTGGAAGTAAAGTAGGCTAGAAGAAGGGTCAGGAGGAGACAAAGAAGCAAAAGGGTAAGGAGAGAAAAGAGAGAGAAAAAGAAGAAACACAGAAAGAAAATAAGTGAAAATAATGTCCCTCTCTTCTCTTCCACAAATAGTTCAAACATTTTTTAAATTTTCCAGTCTAATTATACCTATAACAAATCAAATTTTATTCATAAATATAAAAGCAGTGTCTGTCATTTAACCTCCCTAATTTACCAAGAACCATAAAAGGAAGAGAAACATTCCTCATACCACATCCTTTGTATTTTTATGTACTAAAGTTCTAAATGAATCGTTTAAATCCATGAAGACTTTCTGAGAGTTGTAGGTCATGAGCCTACTTTCCTTATATTCTTGTGCAGATGTTGGTAGTGAACCCAATGGTAAAAAGAAAAGTGAAGTGAGAAATCTGCTTTCCACTGAGATGCCTCTTATAAATGCAATCATGTGTGTCCTTAGGGAAAGAGGAAAAGAACACAGCTGCTGCTATATCCCCGGCCAGTCCAGACCACTCAGTGGATCTAGTCCCAGTAATGAAAGGGCCCAGCATGGGGCACAAGGGCAGGTGCTGGACTGATGTCAGCCTTGCTCAGGGCCAGTCTTCGGCAGGAACATATTCATCTGGCCGTGAAAAGTGCACCCTGTGAATCCTCGCTGACAACATGTCATGACAGCAACACTGATTTAGACTTTCTCCTTGACCACTTGCCATTACATGGAAATCAGAATCATCTCCTTCCTCCTGCTGTTTGACAATTGCCAGCTAAGCCTTTCAATGGAGATGTGAGCAGTAAGAAGGCAACACTTTATAATAATGCTACAGTACTAAAATGCATGTGTGCTGAAGCTCTCAATGTTATAACCAATTAAAACAAAAAAGTGAATTTTATTGAAAATGAAAATGCTTTTCAAAAAAATTCTGTTAGCAATACATTACATAATATGCTCAAAATCTAATTTACCGCTATGTCAAAGGAACAGTAAATATCTTTGACCTGAGCAATCTGATGTAAACCTGTCAACTGAGATTGATATTCAAACCTTAAATATTTTTTCTCTGATCATCACTTTTCAGGTGGAAGTAAAGTAGGCTAGAAGAAGGGTCAGGAGGAGACAAAGAAGCAAAAGGGTAAGGAGAGAAAAGAGAGAGAAAAAGAAGAAACACAGAAAGAAAATAAGTGAAAATAATGTCCCCTCTCTTTCTCTTCCACAAATAGTTCAAACATTTTTTTTAAATTTTCCAGTCTAATTATACCTATAACAAATCAAATTTTATTCATAAATATAAAAGCAGTGTCTGTCATTTAAGGAGTTAAGTTCTTTCACTCTACATTTGCTTCAACCTTGTAGATACAAATTATGTCCACAGCACTGTCTATCCTTAACTCTAGCCAAGGCTAGTTTTCCAGGGACTCACCTCATGATTTCTATTTTTTAAAAGACTAGCCCATATTGTATATTCTGAAAATCTTTTTCTCTAGCTTCTAGAATTAGACCAATCAATGTAGTAAATATATAAACTAGTACCGTAATCAACACTGTCTTATTTCCACCTAATATGTATTCATTCATCTCCAAACACTGGGAATTCTCTGTGATCATGAAGCAAGCATTATTCTTTGAGTGACTGAAAACTCTAGACCCCAACCTAGATGAATAGAAGATATTACATGTGTATACCAATTGATTTATTTAGCCCTGTATCTAATTTTTGGTATACTAGTAATATCTAGGCTGCCTAAGCAGGCCTGTTTACCATGCAAGAAATAAAAGTAACAAAGGTAGTAAGAAGTCACTTCTTTGTTCTGATACGAAACTAGCTTTCTCTTCAAGGACTTTTTTGCTTTTGTTAACTAAGAAAATATGCAGAATAATTGCTAGTTAGTAACCAGTTAATTGATTTAGCACAACTTAAACTATCTGTTGGAATATCCACCTCATATTTTGTGGAATCCACTTTTCCTCAAAAATTTCTGTACTTTGTTTAATAATTATAACAGTGAATTAAGTAGATTTCTACGAGGGTGTTTTTGCTCGAGAATTACAAAAATTTAACCCTATGTCAAAGGAACAGTAAATATCTTTGACCTGAGCAATCTGATGTAAACCTGTCAACTGAGATTGATATTCAAACCTTAAATATTTTGTCCCTGATCATCACTTTTCAGGTGGAAGTAAAGTAGGCTAGAAGAAGGGTCAGGAGGAGACAAAGAAGCAAAAGGGTAAGGAGAGAAAAGAGAGAGAAAAAGAAGAAACACAGAAAGAAAATAAGTGAAAATAATGTCCCCTCTCTTTCTCTTCCACAAATAGTTCAAACATTTTTTTTAAATTTTCCAGTCTAATTATACCTATAACAAATCAAATTTTATTCATAAATATAAAAGCAGTGTCTGTCATTTAAGGAGTTAAGTTCTTTCACTCTACATTTGCTTCAACCTTGTAGATACAAATTATGTCCACAGCACTGTCTATCCTTAACTCTAGCCAAGGCTAGTTTTCCAGGGACTCACCTCATGATTTCTATTTTTTAAAAGACTAGCCCATATTGTATATTCTGAAAAATCTTTTTCTCTAGCTTCTAGAATTTGACCAATCAATGTAGTAAATATATAAACTAGTACCGTAATCAACACTGTCTTATTTCCACCTAATATGTATTCATTCATCTCCAAACACTGGGAATTCTCTGTGATCATGAAGCAAGCATTATTCTTTGAGTGACTGAAAACTCTAGACCCCAACCTAGATGAATAGAAGATATTACATGTGTATACCAATTGATTTATTTAGCCCTGTATCTAATTTTTGGTATACTAGTAATATCTAGGCTGCCTAAGCAGGCCTGTTTACCATGCAAGAAATAAAAGTAACAAAGGTAGTAAGAAGTCACTTCTTTGTTCTGATACGAAACTAGCTTTCTCTTCAAGGACTTTTTTGCTTTTGTTAACTAAGAAAATATGCAGAATAATTGCTAGTTAGTAACCAGTTAATTGATTTAGCACAACTTAAACTATCTGTTGGAATATCCACCTCATATTTTGTGGAATCCACTTTTTCCCTCAAAAATTTCTGTACTTTGTTTAATAATTATAACAGTGAATTAAGTAGATTTCTCTACGAGCTGTTTTGCTACCCAGGATTCTTGTTGGTTCAGTTACATTGTGTTTATATACAAATTATTATAACAAGATTCACTACTCCCTATTAAATCTCTTCTACCTTCCATATTTGAGACCACCACTCCAGTTTCCTTCCTTAACAAAAGCTTTCTGCAACAGCTATTATCTCTTGTCTGAATGTCTACAACCAGAAATTTTGGTAGCTTGTGTTTTATTTCTCATTTTGTTAGTATTTCACCCTCAAATATGATGAAGCTACTTGAAAACAAGGACTGTATCTTTACTACATTACCTCCACAGACCTACATTGGGTATTTGTTTACTTAAAATGCGTCAAATGTCAAATCCAGGCTAACATTTGAGGATAGAGAGAGGATGCATTCAAATCCATTCTCCAGAGAAGCTCTCAATGAAGTGGAGGTACCAGATCTGTAAACTGATGAATTCAGGAAGATGTAATCAGTTCTATAGATAAAGAGGGGTAAAATACAAAATATGGGCAGTGAATCTGACATTGCATTTATATCAACAGATATTTAATCTAGGCCATAAAAAATAAATATTGGTTTCTTAGCATAAGACATAGGAAAGTGATCTGGAAAAGAAAATCCCAGGATGAAGTAACAGCAAAGAATCACAAAAAGATTCTCCCCAAAAGTTAGCACAAAGGCAAGCAAATAGCAGAGGCTTCAATAATATTTTCATTTTAATTAATGGAAGTTCTTTCTATTGACTGGGAAAATATAGATGAATATATTCTGTAGACAAAAGCAGAAGCAAAGGTCTTTTACTTTGCATTTAACGTGCTCCCTGAAGTAGAAAAGACATTTCAGTTATAAAGACAAATTTGCCAAATATTCAGTTTGATGTATTTGTAACATCCTAAGATGTTAATATTCCCTAGTCTTCTAATTAATGTAAGTGCTATGTTTGAAGGACAAAGTTTAAACTACATAAAGCACTGCCTGAAGTAACAGTGTTTTACATCTTGACTGGTTTCCCTTATCAAACTGATGCAGGCTCACACCCAAGTGTGAAGGAGAGTACTGGTCAGTGACCAGTTTGGCATGAACATATATCTTTGGTTCTAAATTCTGAACACTTTAGCACTGTCTCCCATATTTTTGCCAAGTAAAGATAAAACACGAAACTTCACTAACACTGTGGAACCATGCTTATGTCCAATTCAATTCTAAATATCCTTACTGAATGCAAGACAGATACAGGCCCACAATCACATGCAGTCTTCTGTCCAACAGGAAAGAGGCAAAAAATCAGAAAATGGCCAGCCATGACTTTATGACCTGTCACTATAAAATACCACCAAATTTGATTGCATACTCTGTAAGATGCTACATAGTTTGCTCCTACAGAATTCTCCTTCATCATGGCCTACTGCCTCCTCTCCCACTAAACTTTAGAAATATAAACTTCCTTTTTCATCTTAAAAAGTGTCATTTATTCCCACTTCTGAACACATTTGTTGTTTCCTCAGGAAGAAAATCTCTACTCATTTTCAAAATTCATTCAGAGTCTATTCAAAATGTTACATCTAGAGAAGTAGAGTTCCTGACCCTGCTATTTGGAATAGGCATCATCTACCTTTACCATACTCTAACAGTCTTTTGGCTCATATCACTTCCTAAAATCATATTCTTTCTCTCTCTCTCTCACATAGACACACATGCACATCTTTAAATGGCTGACCTTCTTCTAGAGAAGAAAGGAATTCTGACTCTAATTATTGTTCACAAATTATGTCTACAGGTTCTTCAATGGTACCTTGCTTATAATTGATGCTCAATAAATATTTCCTGTTTTGGGAGTGTGTTCGTGTATATAGAGCAATACAAAGGAGAAAAAAAAATGAGTTTGAGCATATTTTCCCTTTAGAAATTTGCACCTTATTATCCAAAATAGATTTTCAGCTCCATTCTGGCTATCCTTACTGTGATGCTAGGAAAGAAAAAACCCTCACATCTGATAAGCACTTGACATAGAAATACTAGGATAATGTCGTGGTCCATGGTTAACATTCAAAGAAAATTAACCCTGAATATTCATTGGAAGGAATGATGCTGAAGCTAAAGCTCCAGTACTTTGACTGCCTGATATGAAGAGACAATCCATTGGAAAAGACCATAACACTGTGAAAAATAGACGACAGAAGACAAGATGGTGGGATGGCTCCACTGAGTCAATGGAAATGAGTTTGAGCAAGCTCCAGGAGATGGTGAAGGGCCAGGAAACCTGGCAGGCTTTCAGTCCATGGGGTCACAAAGAATCTGCTGAAGTGACTGAATTGAACTGAACATTTGAGGTAATGATGTCTACATTCAAATAGTTTTCAAGTTGAACTCAATGAACTGAGAGTTGGAATATGGAATAGATAACAAGGAATTGTTTACTATCTTTATATAGCTGCATACATTTGGACAAGTCAATTACTCCTGATACACCTCCATTTCCTTTAAAGGTAATCATTTCACAAAATGTGTGGGATATGAGGTAATGTTAAAATATTTCTCCTGGTCCTATAATTTTGAGTAAGATGGATTTCATATCAGGCAAACATGTTGCTTTACATTTCTTTATAGTATTCTTCTCAGAAATCACAGTGTATGACAAATGTCTTCAAGGGTTTTAAGTACAGTGTTCCCCAAACTGCTGACCTCAAATACTATCTAACACAGAGCACCTTGCAGGTAATGCTTTACCATATCCTCTTCAGGAAAAGCTGTGCTAGATAAGAAAGGAATTCTCTAATTATTGTTCACAAATTATGTCTACAGGTTCTTCAATGGTACCTTGCTTATAATTGATGCTCAATAAATATTTCCTGTTTTGGGAGTGTGTTCGTGTATATAGAGCAATACAAAGGAGAAAAAAAAATGAGTTTGAGCATATTTTCCCTTTAGAAATTTGCACCTTATTATCCAAAATAGATTTTCAGCTCCATTCTGGCTATCCTTACTGTGATGCTAGGAAAGAAAAAACCCTCACATCTGATAAGCACTTGACATAGAAATACTAGGATAATGTCGTGGTCCATGGTTAACATTCAAAGAAAATTAACCCTGAATATTCATTGGAAGGAATGATGCTGAAGCTAAAGCTCCAGTACTTTGACTGCCTGATATGAAGAGACAATCCATTGGAAAAGCCCCCATAACACTGTGAAAAATAGACGACAGAAGACAAGATGGTGGGATGGCTCCACTGAGTCAATGGAAATGAGTTTGAGCAAGCTCCAGGAGATGGTGAAGGGCCAGGAAACCTGGCAGGCTTTCAGTCCATGGGGTCACAAAGAATCTGCTGAAGTGACTGAATTGAACTGAACATTTGAGGTAATGATGTCTACATTCAAATAGTTTTCAAGTTGAACTCAATGAACTGAGAGTTGGAATATGGAATAGATAACAAGGAATTGTTTACTATCTTTATATAGCTGCATACATTTGGACAAGTCAATTACTCCTGATACACCTCCATTTCCTTTAAAGGTAATCATTTCACAAAATGTGTGGGATATGAGGTAATGTTAAAATATTTCTCCTGGTCCTATAATTTTGAGTAAGATGGATTTCATATCAGGCAAACATGTTGCTTTACATTTCTTTATAGTATTCTTCTCAGAAATCACAGTGTATGACAAATGTCTTCAAGGGTTTTAAGTACAGTGTTCCCCAAACTGCTGACCTCAAATACTATCTAACACAGAGCACCTTGCAGGTAATGCTTTACCATATCCTCTTCAGGAAAAGCTGTGCTAGATAACACTAAGCTCTCTTTTAATGGGAAATTCTATGGTTCTAAGGTATCTCAAACCCTGATATAATCCATTATTGATTCATGGTTGATGAGGAGGAGGATGGATGGTAAGACTGGTATAAGGCTATCTATTTGAGAATCAAAGAAACAGACTGCCCATCTTGTTGTCTATATAGCTGCTGCTAATTCTCATTCATATTTGGGTGAATAAGTCAACTAATTCACCTGTTTTAAACAATTCAATAGGGAAACAAATTCTGAGGATTCTGTTCTATAACGTGTAGGAGGGATAGTCTCTAATCTTATTCTCTTTTGGGCTTCAGTATGTAACACTAACATTTACGTGATATTTTACTCTATGTAGGCAAAATGTTTGTTTTTGCTTTAATAGTATTTCATGCCAATATCAGAACTATTCCACTTATTTATTCCACAAGTATTTCTTGAGGTCCTAAAAATTGAATCTGGGACTATGGCATTGAAAAAGACAGATCCTGATCTTGCTTGCAAAGAGTTTAAAATCTAGCTAGGAAGAAACATAGCAATCCAGTAAAATCATATGTACAAGAATTGATTAATGGAGAAGGAAATGGCAACCCACTCCAATGTTCTTGTCTGGGAAATCCCAAGATCAGAAGAGTCTGGTGGGATAGAGTTGAGGTCACAAAAGAGTCAGACAGGACTTTGCAACTAAGCCACCCGTGATCATAAAGTGAATCTATGCATAGAGATAACTGTGAAAAAGATATTTGCCATATACTAGCTACTGGACCATTGCACTCATTTCACACGCTAACAAAGTAATGCTAGAAAGCAAAATCCTACAAGCTAGGCTTCAACAGTATGTGAATTGAGAACTTCAAGATATACAAGCTGGATTTAGAAAAGACAGAGGAACTAGGTATCAAACTGTCAACATCTGTTGGATCATAGAGAGCAAGGAATTCCAGAAAAACTTCTGCTTCATTGACTATGATAAAGCCTTTCTGTAGATCACAACAAACTGTGGAAAATTCTGAAGGAGAAGGGAATACCTGACCACCTTATCTGCCTCCCGTGAAACCATATCCTCTTCAGGAAAAGCTGTGCTAGAAACACTAAGCTCTCTTTTAATGGGAAATTCTATGGTTCTAAGGTATCTCAAACCCTGATATAATCCATTATTGGTTGATGAGGAGGAGGATGGATGGTAAGACTGGTATAAGGCTATCTATTTGAGAATCAAAGAAACAGACTGCCCATCTTGTTGTCTATATAGCTGCTGCTAATTCTCATTCATATTTGGGTGAATAAGTCAACTAATTCACCTGTTTTAAACAATTCAATAGGGAAACAAATTCTGAGGATTCTGTTCTATAACGTGTAGGAGGGATAGTCTCTAATCTTATTCTCTTTTGGGCTTCAGTATGTAACACTAACATTTACGTGATATTTTACTCTATGTAGGCAAAATGTTTGTTTTTGCTTTAATAGTATTTCATGCCAATATCAGAACTATTCCACTTATTTATTCCACAAGTATTTCTTGAGGTCCTAAAAATTGAATCTGGGACTATGGCATTGAAAAGACAGATCCTGATCTTGCTTGCAAAGAGTTTAAAATCTAGCTAGGAAGAAACATAGCAATCCAGTAAAATCATATGTACAAGAATTGATTAATGGAGAAGGAAATGGCAACCCACTCCAATGTTCTTGTCTGGGAAATCCCAAGATCAGAAGAGTCTGGTGGGATAGAGTTGAGGTCACAAAAGAGTCAGACAGGACTTTGCAACTAAGCCACCCGTGATCATAAAGTGAATCTATGCATAGAGATAACTGTGAAAAAGATATTTGCCATATACTAGCTACTGGACCATTGCACTCATTTCACACGCTAACAAAGTAATGCTAGAAAGCAAAATCCTACAAGCTAGGCTTCAACAGTATGTGAATTGAGAACTTCAAGATATACAAGCTGGATTTAGAAAAGACAGAGGAACTAGGTATCAAACTGTCAACATCTGTTGGATCATAGAGAGAGCAAGGGAATTCCAGAAAAAACTTCTGCTTCATTGACTATGATAAAGCCTTTCTGTAGATCACAACAAACTGTGGAAAATTCTGAAGGAGAAGGGAATACCTGACCACCTTATCTGCCTCCCGTGAAACCTGTATGTAACACAAGAAGCAACAATTTGAACCAGACATGGAACAATGGATTGGTTCCAAATTTGTAAAGAAGTAAGTTAAGACTGTATACTGTTACCCTGGTATTTAGCTTATATGCAGAGTATATCATGCAAAATGCCTGTCTGGATGAAGCACAAGCAGCAATCAAGATTGTCGGGAGAAATATCAATAACTTTGGGTATGCAGATGACACCACCCTTATGGCAGAAAGTGAAGAGGAACTGAAGATCCTCTTGATGAAGGTGAAAGAGCAGAATGAAAAATCTGGCTTAAAACTCAACATTCAAAAAACTAAGATCATGGCATCTGGCCCCTTCACTTCATAGCAAACAAATGGGGAAGCAATGGAAACAGTGAAAGATTGTATTTTCTCGGGCTCCAAAATCACTGCAAATGGTGACTGTTTCCATGAAAGTAAAAGATGATTGCTCCTTAGAAGAAAAGCTATGATAAAATAGACAGTGTATTATAAGGCAGAGGTCGCATTCTGTCAACACAAGTTTGTATAGTCAACGCTATGGTTTTCTCAGTAGTCACGTACACATGTGAGAGCTGGACCATAAAGATGGCTGAGTGCCAAAGAATTGATGCCTTTGAACTATGGTATTGGAGAAGATTCTTGAGAGTCCCTTGGACCATACAAAGATCAAACCAGTCAGTCCTAAAGAAGATCAACCCTGAATATGCATTGGAAAGACTGATGCTGAAGCTGAAGCTCCAATACTTTGACCACCTGATGCAGAGACAAATTGGAAAAGAACCTGATATTGGGAAAAACAGAAGGCTAAAGGAGAAGGGGATGACAGAGGACCAGATAGTTGGATGGCATCATTGAGGCAATGGACATGAGTTTGAGCAAGCACCAGGAGATGATGAAGGACAGGGAAGTCTGGCGTGCTGTAGTCCATAGGGTTTCAAAGAGTCAGACATGACTGAGCGACTGAACTGAGAGCTAAAGAACACACCCACACAACCATTAAAATGAAAATATCACTGAAATCATCTCCAGAAACCATCATCTAATCATTTTGATCTAGAGTTTAGTGATTCTAATTCAGTAGTGATTTGGCAATTTCTGGAGACATTTTTGGTTGTCATGGCTTGGGGTTTAGAGGACACTGTTATTGAATTCTAATATGTAGAGGCCAGGGACACTGGTAAACATCCTACAGTGCATAGGATAGACTGTTTTGATAAAGAATTGTCCAAAAATGTCATTAGTGACCCTGATTAAAAAAAACCCTGATATAAATAAGTAGTTACCTTGCTTTGCAACACATTTTAATTCATACCAATCTAAGTTGTCAAACACAAAGCACAAACACAAAGCACACAAAGCACAAGCAATAGTGCATGATCACTTTAAAATAATGGAAGCTTACCATTCTGGATTTGTTATTATTATTATTACATGCCAGACCATTTTGCACATTTGAACTTCACAAAAATACACCAACGTCAACTATATTAATCACCACTTAACATTTTAGGCAACTAAGACCTGAAATGTTTAGCTAACTTACTGATAATTGGTAAAGTTTATATTTGAATCTAGGTACTCCAAGGCCCAAATCTACAAGCACAGGTTTTTTTCTAACCTACATTCTTCTCCACTGACCACATTCAGTAGAATGATCACAGTAAGCAACTGATTCTGTAGCTCAAACTTTTTTCAGCTGAAATGGTAATAAACTCCCTCAAATGGTAATAAACTATTTGATTACTGCCAACATTTCAAACTGGTGGGTTTTTTTCCACCAATAATTATGAATGCATACCTACTCCTTGTATCTGTAAATATACATTCCCTTTGCTGAACACCATCTGCTCTCTTTTGAGCTGAATCAGTCAACATGTTTATTTTTAGGGTTTATTGTCATTGAAGCGCTCCCCTTACCTCCATCAAACACACACACACACAGTCCTTAATTAAAGTTTTCTTTCTCTGCCTCTGTTCTTAAGGAAAAACATCTTAATTTGCTCTTAACAGTTGTCTTCAGTGTAATCATGTCATCTTCATACCTAAATACCTGTGTTAGCTTTTGGTTTAAATCCTTTGTCTTTTTTGTTAGCATTCAGTCAGCATATTAAAAAATTTGAAATCATGCTCCAGCAACCATCATCTAATCATTTTGATCTAGAGTTTAGTGATTCTAATTCAGTAGTGATTTGGCAATTTCTGGAGACATTTTTGGTTGTCATGGCTTGGGGTTTAGAGGACACTGTTATTGAATTCTAATATGTAGAGGCCAGGGACACTGGTAAACATCCTACAGTGCATAGGATAGACTGTTTTGATAAAGAATTGTCCAAAAATGTCATTAGTGACCCTGATTAAAAAAAACCCTGATATAAATAAGTAGTTACCTTGCTTTGCAACACATTTTAATTCATACCAATCTAAGTTGTCAAACACAAAGCACAAACACAAAGCACACAAAGCACAAGCAATAGTGCATGATCACTTTAAAATAATGGAAGCTTACCATTCTGGATTTGTTATTATTATTATTACATGCCAGACCATTTTGCACATTTGAACTTCACAAAAATACACCAACGTCAACTATATTAATCACCACTTAACATTTTAGGCAACTAAGACCTGAAATGTTTAGCTAACTTACTGATAATTGGTAAAGTTTATATTTGAATCTAGGTACTCCAAGGCCCAAATCTACAAGCACAGGTTTTTTTCTAACCTACATTCTTCTCCACTGACCACATTCAGTAGAATGATCACAGTAAGCAACTGATTCTGTAGCTCAAACTTTTTTCAGCTGAAATGGTAATAAACTCCCTCAAATGGTAATAAACTATTTGATTACTGCCAACATTTCAAACTGGTGGGTTTTTTTCCACCAATAATTATGAATGCATACCTACTCCTTGTATCTGTAAATATACATTCCCTTTGCTGAACACCATCTGCTCTCTTTTGAGCTGAATCAGTCAACATGTTTATTTTTAGGGTTTATTGTCATTGAAGCGCTCCCCTTACCTCCATCAAACACACACACACACAGTCCTTAATTAAAGTTTTCTTTCTCTGCCTCTGTTCTTAAGGAAAAACATCTTAATTTGCTCTTAACAGTTGTCTTCAGTGTAATCATGTCATCTTCATACCTAAATACCTGTGTTAGCTTTTGGTTTAAATCCTTTGTCTTGTATATTTAATTTTAACTCCAAAAGTAAATAGGATTTTTCAAGCCTAATAGATTCCAACAACCATCCTATGAGTTTCATAGGTGATTTGCTTCCTAATTACCACTTAAAATAATACATACATGGTTATTCTTATGTTTATATATTCATTACTTCTATACACAGTTGAATAAAAACAGATACACAGACAGAGGTAAAATTGCATCTGCAAATCACTGCAATAAATTGGGTGCTTATTCACAAAGACATCTAATTGATAATCACTTGCTCGCAAGCTTGGACAAGTTTCAAAGTAACTCTAGAGGAGATTCAAGCATACTGTTAATAAGAAAATCTCCACAGAGCATAACAAAGGACATTTGTGTTTACTAAGGAAACTACCATGCAGCCATCACAAAATGAAGTTTCTAATTTTGAGATTTTGATTTCACTTCTTCACTGTGATGTTAATTCCAATATCAGAATTATTTCATTTTAATTAAAAAAGAGAGAATGTTGTTTCTTATCAAGCACATTTTAAAGAAAACATAGTCAGTTCCCATTGGTCACTGTGGGTATTCTCCATTTCTTTTAGAATCTTACCTTAACACTTCAATACACTACTGGTGGAAATGGAAACTGGTTTGATCTTTTCAGAGAAAAATTTACAAACAAGAACGTCAAAACTTGGAATACTTTTTAAGAGGTTATTAGAAAGCCACTAGCCAACAGGTGCAGACAGAACTTTATTAGCAGGATACTCAAGAGTTCTTAGAACTCAAGGGGTCAGGTTCAGAAAAAAGAGAAAAAACACATACCTACTCCTTGTATCTGTAAATATACATTCCCTTTGCTGAACACCATCTGCTCTCTTTGAGCTGAATCAGTCAACATGTTTATTTTTAGGGTTTATTGTCATTGAAGCGCTCCCCTTACCTCCATCAAACACACACACACACAGTCCTTAATTAAAGTTTTCTTTCTCTGCCTCTGTTCTTAAGGAAAAACATCTTAATTTGCTCTTAACAGTTGTCTTCAGTGTAATCATGTCATCTTCATACCTAAATACCTGTGTTAGCTTTTGGTTTAAATCCTTTGTCTTGTATATTTAATTTTAACTCCAAAAGTAAATAGGATTTTTCAAGCCTAATAGATTCCAACAACCATCCTATGAGTTTCATAGGTGATTTGCTTCCTAATTACCACTTAAAATAATACATACATGGTTATTCTTATGTTTATATATTCATTACTTCTATACACAGTTGAATAAAAACAGATACACAGACAGAGGTAAAATTGCATCTGCAAATCACTGCAATAAATTGGGTGCTTATTCACAAAGACATCTAATTGATAATCACTTGCTCGCAAGCTTGGACAAGTTTCAAAGTAACTCTAGAGGAGATTCAAGCATACTGTTAATAAGAAAATCTCCACAGAGCATAACAAAGGACATTTGTGTTTACTAAGGAAACTACCATGCAGCCATCACAAAATGAAGTTTCTAATTTTGAGATTTTGATTTCACTTCTTCACTGTGATGTTAATTCCAATATCAGAATTATTTCATTTTAATTAAAAAAGAGAGAATGTTGTTTCTTATCAAGCACATTTTAAAGAAAACATAGTCAGTTCCCATTGGTCACTGTGGGTATTCTCCATTTCTTTTAGAATCTTACCTTAACACTTCAATACACTACTGGTGGAAATGGAAACTGGTTTGATCTTTTCAGAGAAAAATTTACAAACAAGAACGTCAAAACTTGGAATACTTTTTAAGAGGTTATTAGAAAGCCACTAGCCAACAGGTGCAGACAGAACTTTATTAGCAGGATACTCAAGAGTTCTTAGAACTCAAGGGGTCAGGTTCAGACAGAGATAAAACACACTGGGAAGAAGTACATACAAATCAAGAGCTAATGCATGTGGCATAGGGAAGCTGACATAAACCAGTTCTAAGCATTTTTAGCTTTTCCACTAAACTCTTCATTTTCACATTTTAAAGAGGTAGTATTTGATGGACTACCTTGAGCCACATGTCCATTATTTTTCTAAGGCAGAGCAACAAATGACTAACAAATGACCAATAAATACAGACTGATAAACAAGCAGACCCAGCACTTCTATCAAAAGGCTTTTTAAAAGCATTTCTTTCACTCGAAAAGTTGACTTCTGGGTCATGACCAGGGAAATAGTCAAAGACATTTTCAAGATTTCCATCTAAGAGTTAGTGTTATGAGGACACTGAAAAAACTCCATATAAAGTATGAAATAAAGAAAAGTCATACTTGGCTTCCCTGGTGGTCCAGTGGGTAAGGACACCACCTTGCAGTGCAAGGGGTGCCGGTTCGATCCCTGGCCTGGGAAGATCCCATGTGCCGCGGAGTGGCTGAAACCATGTGTCCAGCTGCTGTCTGACTTTTTCTGACCCTATGGACTGTAGCCAGTCCCGTTCCTGTGTCCATGGGATTCTCCTGGCAAGAATACTGAAGTGGGTTGCCAAGCCCTCCTCCAGGGGATCTTCCCATCTCAGAGATCGAACCCATGTCTCTTACATGTCCTGCACTGGCAGGCAGGTTCTTTACCATTAGAGACACCAGGGAAGTCCAAGATGCACACATGACACTTACATGATTATGAAATGATTACAACAAGTCTAGTTAGTACTTCCAACACCAGACACAATTAACATTTACTGGTATGTGGTCAGCACATTATAACATTTACTTTCTTAGTAAAGTTTAAATATATAAATATCATAAATTCAGTAGTCTTAACTATAGTCACCATATCATACAGTGGTTCCTCAGAAGTTTTCATTTTATTATCGGATGTTTATACCCTTTGTTTGTGCCAACATATCTTCGGGTTTTTGAACTCCCACCCTCAGTCCATGGTAATCACCATTCTACTCTGTTTCTATGAATTTAGTTCTTTGTTTACTTCTACATGTAAGTGAAATCATACCGTTTTTGTCTTTGTCTGACATACTGATATTTCACTTAATACAGTATCCTCAAGGTCCATGCATGCTGCTATAAAAAGCAGAATCTCCTTTGTTTTTATAGCTAGCAGGGTAACATTCAATTTGTATGCATATATCACACCCTTAACCACTGATGGACATTTAGGTTGTTTTCATGTCCTAGTTATTAAGAATAATGTTGCAATGACATGAGGGTACAGGTGTCCCTTCAAGATAGTGATTTCACTTTTCTGAATATACACTCAGAAGTGAAACTGCTGAATTATATGGTAGTTCTATTTTAGTTTGTCTTTTGAGGAAACTTCTTATTGGTTTCCATAGTGAGTAGACCAACACTGTACAAGGGTTCCTTTTTTTCCTACATCCTCACCAACATTTATTATCACTTGCCTCTTTGATAGTAGCCATTTTAACTGATGTGAGGTGATATTTCATTGTGGCTTTGATGTGCATTTCTGTTCTGCTGATGAACATCTTTGCATGTACCTGCTGGTCATCTGTAGTTTGAGTACATGGAATCTGGTTCGGAAGCTAAGCTTATGGAAAAACATCTGGTGGCAGAATGGACTGGGAGTCTGGTTTCCACAAGAACCTACGTGGAGCCTAGGTTTGAGGAGTCACTTTAGTGCTTTGCTGGTATCTTGGGCTCACAGAACCCTACAAGGAACTTGGGCCATGGAAGCTACCTGGGACCATGAGAGTCAACCTGGTACTGGGGTAGACTGAGCTCCTGTGTCTGCAAGGAGTCTGCCTGGTGTAGCTGGAGACCTGGTGGTGGGTCCCCAATGAGGCCAGTGTTTATTTCACTCTCTTTCCCATATGGGAAGGTGTCTTTATACAAGGCTGTTCAGGTTTGTAGGAGAGGTGATGAAGGTGATGTGAAACTGTCTTTTCTACCTTCTTAATGCACCTTTCCTATTTGTGTGCTCCACATAAATACAATAATCTCTCATCTGGAAACCTCAGCTCTTACACAGTTATTTTCATGCATGAATAGTTGTTCAAACTGATGTTTCTGAGAATGGATGTGCTCTAGAAATTCTTATCCTGCCATTTTGCTAATGTCACCCCTCTACCTATATTTTCTTATTAGTTAGACATGTAAATTTCAGCATTGGAGCTTCCATTTATGGTTGCAGGAGTCATAGAGCATAAGGCTAAGAATAATTATGATTTGAATAAAAAAGCACTTTGACTTTATCTTGAGCTTCAAATTTAAAAAATAAAAGAATTACTATCTTTTTGTTTTAGCAGCGGTAACATTCAATTTGTATGCATATATCACACCCTTAACCACTGATGGACATTTAGGTTGTTTTCATGTCCTAGTTATTAAGAATAATGTTGCAATGACATGAGGGTACAGGTGTCCCTTCAAGATAGTGATTTCACTTTTCTGAATATACACTCAGAAGTGAAACTGCTGAATTATATGGTAGTTCTATTTTAGTTTGTCTTTTGAGGAAACTTCTTATTGGTTTCCATAGTGAGTAGACCAACACTGTACAAGGGTTCCTTTTTTTCCTACATCCTCACCAACATTTATTATCACTTGCCTCTTTGATAGTAGCCATTTTAACTGATGTGAGGTGATATTTCATTGTGGCTTTGATGTGCATTTCTGTTCTGCTGATGAACATCTTTGCATGTACCTGCTGGTCATCTGTAGTTTGAGTACATGGAATCTGGTTCGGAAGCTAAGCTTATGGAAAAACATCTGGTGGCAGAATGGACTGGGAGTCTGGTTTCCACAAGAACCTACGTGGAGCCTAGGTTTGAGGAGTCACTTTAGTGCTTTGCTGGTATCTTGGGCTCACAGAACCCTACAAGGAACTTGGGCCATGGAAGCTACCTGGGACCATGAGAGTCAACCTGGTACTGGGGTAGACTGAGCTCCTGTGTCTGCAAGGAGTCTGCCTGGTGTAGCTGGAGACCTGGTGGTGGGTCCCCAATGAGGCCAGTGTTTATTTCACTCTCTTTCCCATATGGGAAGGTGTCTTTATACAAGGCTGTTCAGGTTTGTAGGAGAGGTGATGAAGGTGATGTGAAACTGTCTTTTCTACCTTCTTAATGCACCTTTCCTATTTGTGTGCTCCACATAAATACAATAATCTCTCATCTGGAAACCTCAGCTCTTACACAGTTATTTTCATGCATGAATAGTTGTTCAAACTGATGTTTCTGAGAATGGATGTGCTCTAGAAATTCTTATCCTGCCATTTTGCTAATGTCACCCCTCTACCTATATTTTCTTATTAGTTAGACATGTAAATTTCAGCATTGGAGCTTCCATTTATGGTTGCAGGAGTCATAGAGCATAAGGCTAAGAATAATTATGATTTGAATAAAAAAGCACTTTGACTTTATCTTGAGCTTCAAATTTATAAAATAGAATCACACCAGCTATCTCTATGGATGGGAAAAAAACAACACTGAAACAAAAGTGTTAATAGGGGTTATCTCTAGATAATGGTTCTGATGGTGGTTAAATTTTTGCAAAAAAAGTGTTTTTGTTTTTTTTTATAAGGAAGAAAAAGCAGAAAAGAGTGAATATTTCTTACCTAAGATCACAGTTATACAAATGCTTATGAGATACTTTTCTAATTATTTTTATGAAGTAAAAAGTCAGAATATTTATAGCCAAATATTAATGACATGTGTCCAAATTCCTTAAATTCCTTTACTGATACATCTTATCTTAAAGCCAACTGAAAACAAAGGAAGTAATAAACTCAGTAGCTGAGAGTAGATGTTATAAAGCCACTTTGATCTGTACTTCAGTCCTACTTTTTCAACTTGGAAGCTGGAAATTTTCTAGGCTGCAATGTTGTGACTTCAGTATCCACATCTATAAAACAGGATAATAATTTCTATTTCTTAAGATCATTATGGGAATGAACATCTATATGAATATTTATTTTACATTCACTATAGGAATACAAACATCATATAAATTCTTTATAAGTAAGGAAAAAATTAAACAAATTATTTGAAAGTTTTATTTTGTACAGATATATGTGAAACCATGAAAGTGGAATGTAAATAGGAGAATGTAACGGGGGAAATAGTGCTCTAAAATGATGAACAGAAGAATGAGGATGCTCTGGCTCACTTAACATCTGACATGCAACACAGGATGCTATTCTTCTGGAAAAAATCACATTTCTGTTCAACTGTTGGTGAGTAGTAATCTGATGTTTTATTCTGGAAAGCCACAATCTATCTAGCACAGGGGTTATTATGTTGTGATGCATGGATACCCCTAGTGGTCTGTGAGATCACACAGACACTTTGAATGTCTCAACAGGCATGCTGTATTTCCTGACATGAGAAAGCAGAGCTCTCATTAGCATTTCAGAAAAAAGTGAGAGTTTAAAATATTAAGAAGCACAGAATTAAAATCTCCAACATCTGTCCGTCCCAACCTTCCTTATGTTGGCTAGTTCCTTCTTCTTTTTTCTTATCTGTTATTGCTAAGTGTTGCAAATATGAGCTGACTGCTTGAAAGACCATTAGAAATTAGTGGGAACATGCCATGTTTGTATTCTCTTTTCTCATTTTTAATAATGAGCATCCTCATATAGAGTAGATATAAAAAATAAAACTGACACGGCTAGGGTAAGAACACATGAATAATTATTCAGTGTAAACTGTGTCTTATGAGCTTGTTGGAGATGTGAATAGGCATCCAGAAAATGGAATGGCATGTTTAAAAACATAAATGTTATACAGACTAGGGTCAGAATATTGAAATGAATTATTTTATTCCTGTCTTTATAATTCAAGACTGAAGTCTGATCCCACTCATAAGGCTTATCTAATTCTTCCAGCTTTTACTAACATCACTTTGCTGAATTCCCATTTCAGGAATGACAAATAGTTTTCTGGTCAACTCCAATCACTCATTTGGCTGTTTGGGAGGACTTGGAGGATTCATTAAAGCTCAGCTGGAAAGAGAAACTTGATGATGAGCACTGTGTGCTATGAGCTCTGACTGGAGAATGGCTGGCCTTAGGCTAGATCAGCACTGAGGAAACAATACAGGGCTTAAAGCAGAAAAATACCAGAATATTTTTTAAAATGAGAATCAGGACCTGGTATAATTCCAAAGTTCCACATTGCACTCACATCCAGACAGTTATGAATATCAAGTGGAGTCATGACAACCTTGGTTACTTTTACCTTGGGCAGAAAACTATTAGCAACTGCATTGTTTAATCTTGACCCATAAACTTATCAGCATAGCTTGATGGTAATGATCAAGCAGATAAATTTTGCTCAAATTCCATTATCCAGCTGGGTATACATAAATCTACCTAGTTACTCTTATTTTATAGTAAGCAGTTCTAAGTTGATACCAATAGGTAGCATGGAAACATTTTGGATGATAGAGAAATAAAATGGGTTTTCCTCGCTGCCATTTTATGCAAATATAAGTATGACAATATTATAATCATCATCTCTATTTACAACTGAGAAAATATGCTCAAAATGCTGTGCCCAAAAGTATATGACAGTAGAACTCAGGTCAAGCTCTGCTATCGCCCAACCTGTCCTTTATGTTGGCTAGTTCCTTCTTCTTTTTTCGTATCTGTTATGGCTAAGTGTTGCAAATATGAGCTGACTGCTTGAAAGACCATTAGAAATTAGTGGGAACATGCCATGTTTGTATTCTCTTTTCTCATTTTTAATAATGAGCATCCTCATATAGAGTAGATATAAAAAATAAAACTGACACGGCTAGGGTAAGAACACATGAATAATTATTCAGTGTAAACTGTGTCTTATGAGCTTGTTGGAGATGTGAATAGGCATCCAGAAAATGGAATGGCATGTTTAAAAACATAAATGTTATACAGACTAGGGTCAGAATATTGAAATGAATTATTTTATTCCTGTCTTTATAATTCAAGACTGAAGTCTGATCCCACTCATAAGGCTTATCTAATTCTTCCAGCTTTTACTAACATCACTTTGCTGAATTCCCATTTCAGGAATGACAAATAGTTTTCTGGTCAACTCCAATCACTCATTTGGCTGTTTGGGAGGACTTGGAGGATTCATTAAAGCTCAGCTGGAAAGAGAAACTTGATGATGAGCACTGTGTGCTATGAGCTCTGACTGGAGAATGGCTGGCCTTAGGCTAGATCAGCACTGAGGAAACAATACAGGGCTTAAAGCAGAAAAATACCAGAATATTTTTTAAAATGAGAATCAGGACCTGGTATAATTCCAAAGTTCCACATTGCACTCACATCCAGACAGTTATGAATATCAAGTGGAGTCATGACAACCTTGGTTACTTTTACCTTGGGCAGAAAACTATTAGCAACTGCATTGTTTAATCTTGACCCATAAACTTATCAGCATAGCTTGATGGTAATGATCAAGCAGATAAATTTTGCTCAAATTCCATTATCCAGCTGGGTATACATAAATCTACCTAGTTACTCTTATTTTATAGTAAGCAGTTCTAAGTTGATACCAATAGGTAGCATGGAAACATTTTGGATGATAGAGAAATAAAATGGGTTTTCCTCGCTGCCATTTTATGCAAATATAAGTATGACAATATTATAATCATCATCTCTATTTACAACTGAGAAAATATGCTCAAAATGCTGTGCCCAAAAGTATATGACAGTAGAACTCAGGTCAAGCTCTGCTATCGCCCATGCATTTAATCTCTACAGCATCTAACTTCAGAAGCCATTGTTAAATTAGTCATATGCTTTGTGGATTCCTTTGTGAATAAAAGGTCAGCTAACATCTCACCAGGGTAACTGTTAAGTGTCCATTCAGATATCTGATAGAAAAGCAAATGAAAAGGGAAGTCCACTTTTCACTAGGAAAAAATAAAACAAACATAACTATATACCCTCTAGTTTCTTAAATAAAACAATCCTGATAGTGAGGAAATAGGGTCCCCGTCTCTTGTTATGATGGCCAACTCAAATATAAAAGGGTATAATGGAACATTACTTAAACACATTTAGTAATATGCCCTTAAATAATACTCCATTATTGGGAGCCAGGGTTTGTATCTTTGGCTTATAACACAAAGTGTGTGAAATTTGAAAAAAAGTATTTAACCTCTCTATTGTTTGGTTCCAGCATCTGAGGAAATGTAGACGCAATGACCTGTTGTAATCATTTCACACAAATGCTGTCTCAGATTGTTGTGACAATTAAAATAATACCTGGCATGGAGTAAGCATCGCTGAAATGTTAACTATGATCACGGTTACTATAATAGTAATTACTCACATTCCAGTCCAACCTACAGTTTCAACAATTTCATTTGTTTCAATATTTCAGCAGTTCTTTTTAAGAATTCTCTATTATGTACATTAGCTTAGGGTCAAAAATTTAACATTTAAAAATACTCTTTCTCATATAACGCACTTACAATAAAGGGATAAGCAAAACAAATATCTTTCTGGCTTTATAAAATTTTAACTGCTCAGAGAATGTAGACATTGAAATAAATAATCTGTAGTATTGTGCACATCTTTGTAAGAGAAAATACAGTGGTGATGGAGAGTATAATTACGGTGTTGGGAAATCAGGAAATGCTTCCAAAGGAGGTGGTATTTAAGTTGAAACCTAGAGGACAAGGAAACCGAATGAGCAGAAGTGATTTAAACAGTATAAAAGGCATGTGTGCAAAGCCAGAAGGAAGAGAGAGTGCCAGCTAAGCATCCATTATGGCTAGAATGCAGACAGACAAGGAGAAGGAAGTGAGGACTGTAAAAACTGATAGAAAATAAAAACTACAGACCTTGTTTGCCATTTTAGGAAGGAGAGATTGTATTATGAGGATCAAGAAAAATCATTGAAGAGTTTTTAGCAAGGGAGTGACAATCTATTCGCTACCAACAGAAAGCTAGAATTTAGCCTATGTGCATTATCATAGACAAAAAAGAACTGAAATAAATTTAAATGTGTGCTTAAGTCTCTTTTAAAAAAAATGCTCAAGGGAGTTTAGCTTGAATAGAGTACCGAATATCCTAACATTTGGTTTTACCATCTATCTCTTTTAAATCAAATGCATTCACACATAAATTCTCCATTTTCCATTTCTCACACCCTTTTCTCAATTGCTCCTCTCCATTTTCAGAATCACTCCAGATTTCCTCTCTTTCCCTCTGCTTTCATTCCAGTGATCCTTTTCAGGATGAATCTGGAGATGCATGTCCCACAACCCCCACTGTGGAAGCTCTTGTTCAGAGGATGGAGAGTGTGGTAAGCAGGCAGCCTTCAGCTGCAGTTCATTCAGGGGCTGCCTCTCTTCTTCCCAGTTCTCACATCTGGTGTTTGACAGAAGTAGGGGATACAAAGCCCTGCCTCAGACATTTCAACTCAAAGTGGGACAACTCTGTTTGTCCATGTATACCCTAGAGATTCATCCTAGTGGGGTTCCTTAAGACTTTGTCAAACCTGCAACCTTACCTTTGTCAAACCAGGTAAGACTCTGTCAAACCTGAAGTAGATTTCTTCCTTTGCTCAATCCTTCTTTCTCCCCTTTCCTTTCATAGTTTAGACCCCATAAACCTCCCTCACTAGACAGGGAGTCTAGAGAGTCCAGAGGATGCATAGACTTGTAGGGGATATACAGGCATGTATGATTTTAAGAAAACACATATCTAGATCTTCAACTTCTGAATGTAGACCTCTGGTTCAGAGGATTTCCCTGAAAAAGTCTGTTAGCTACCAGTTCTCCACAACTACCTCTGCATTAAGTGTTTCTCCTTAAAGCAGAAGGAGATGTATCCTGCCAATGGGCATTGTATTTAGGCATCCTTGGTGGCTCAGATAGTAAAATGTCTGCCTGCAATGTGGGAGACCCAAGTTCAATCCCTGAGTTGGGGAGATCCCCAGAGAAGGCCATGGCAACCCACTCCAGTATTCTTGCTTGGAGAATCCCATGGACTGAGGATCTGGGTGGGCTACAGTTCATGGAATCGGAAAGAGTCAGCCACGACTGAGTGACTAACACACACACACGCACATAAAACATACAAGCACTAAGCGGGGAAAATTCTAGACTGCATAACTGCTAAGGAAGAGACCCAAGAGAATACATAAAACATAAGTAAATCCATGAGAAACCCTGAAGTGTTATTCCTGCAGTCTTGGTGGGATTCTGATTTTCACAATCTCCTGACTTGAGCCATCTCTGTCTCTCTATCTGTGCACCTTTTTTCATCCATCCATCCCTCTTTACATATGTCTGATTCTTTCTCTTTCTTACAATTCACAGTGTAAACGTAGATATGATATATGACAAGTTATTCTAAGTTAAAAATTCTCTACCACTCAATTTATATGACAAATATATCCATAGAGTGAATGAGTAAAATATGCAAATTCAGAATTTCAATTAAAATATGTACTAAAAGCCAATATAATATAAGCAATTAACCAGAAAACATATTTAAAAGCTGTTAAACTTGTGTGAAAAACCTTAGGTGACAACTTCTAACATGTTATTGCCTTAAATTACTTAAAAAGTTACTTCAGTAAATATTTGTGTATATGTGGATATGTGTCTACTCACATAAATATCAATATGAATAATTTTACTCCATCATGAGATTCTAGTCTAAGTTAGGCAGTATAGATTAGCAAAAGGCTCTGCTTTACTTAACCATTGGCAGACACTGGTTTCTTGAAATGAACTTCACTCCAGTACCCCTTATGCTTTACCCTCATTTGCCCAGTCTAGCTGGGTCCTTGTCATATTTGGAGAAAGGAACAACTATTACCTACAGACCCTGGCCTGATGGTGTCAGCCCATAATCTATGGGCAAACACTTGGCCACTTGAGTGTAAGAAGAATTGGAAAAGGTATTGATAATTCCTAGAATAGGTACTACATCCCAGCTATTAATTCAAGTCAAAAGAAGAAAGAACAGATTTCAAAAGACATCTTGAAGCCATGCCACATGAAGTGAATTTATTAATAAATTTTTGTGGGATAATTATCACTTTATCCTGTGAATTGTAATGCATTACTAAATTCTGTTTATTAATGCTTTATTTTTGTGTTTTTCAGTATGTTAATTGACACTGTCATGTAATTTTTCTCTCTCATACCATGCTTATCTGGTTTTCATATAAAGACTTTCTTAATTTCACAAATAAACTAGAACACTCCTTTTTTATAGTAACTGGAATAGATCGTTAATTTCTTAAAAGATGAACACAACTTAAAAGATGATCACCTATAAAACCTCTGGACACAGACTGATTTGTTTAACAACTCTATTTCTTCAATTACAATGGGTATATTTTTGGTATTCAACTTCTTCTGAAATAACTGAAAATTTGTTTTTTAACAATCTCATAATATTCTTCATAGTTACAATGGGTATATTTTCTAAGTTAAAAATTCTCTACCACTCAATTTATATGACAAATATATCCATAGAGTGAATGAGTAAAATATGCAAATTCAGAATTTCAATTAAAATATGTACTAAAAGCCAATATAATATAAGCAATTAACCAGAAAACATATTTAAAAGCTGTTAAACTTGTGTGAAAAACCTTAGGTGACAACTTCTAACATGTTATTGCCTTAAATTACTTAAAAAGTTACTTCAGTAAATATTTGTGTATATGTGGATATGTGTCTACTCACATAAATATCAATATGAATAATTTTACTCCATCATGAGATTCTAGTCTAAGTTAGGCAGTATAGATTAGCAAAAGGCTCTGCTTTACTTAACCATTGGCAGACACTGGTTTCTTGAAATGAACTTCACTCCAGTACCCCTTATGCTTTACCCTCATTTGCCCAGTCTAGCTGGGTCCTTGTCATATTTGGAGAAAGGAACAACTATTACCTACAGACCCTGGCCTGATGGTGTCAGCCCATAATCTATGGGCAAACACTTGGCCACTTGAGTGTAAGAAGAATTGGAAAAGGTATTGATAATTCCTAGAATAGGTACTACATCCCAGCTATTAATTCAAGTCAAAAGAAGAAAGAACAGATTTCAAAAGACATCTTGAAGCCATGCCACATGAAGTGAATTTATTAATAAATTTTTGTGGGATAATTATCACTTTATCCTGTGAATTGTAATGCATTACTAAATTCTGTTTATTAATGCTTTATTTTTGTGTTTTTCAGTATGTTAATTGACACTGTCATGTAATTTTTCTCTCTCATACCATGCTTATCTGGTTTTCATATAAAGACTTTCTTAATTTCACAAATAAACTAGAACACTCCTTTTTTATAGTAACTGGAATAGATCGTTAATTTCTTAAAAGATGAACACAACTTAAAAGATGATCACCTATAAAACCTCTGGACACAGACTGATTTGTTTAACAACTCTATTTCTTCAATTACAATGGGTATATTTTTGGTATTCAACTTCTTCTGAAATAACTTTTGGTAAATTATAAAATTTTCTAGGAAATTAGGCATTTTGTTACAACTTTAACTGCATTAGAATCACAGTAATTTTTGAGATTTGCTTGTGATTCTTGACATGTTTATTTGTTTAAATAAAGGCCCTGCAGCTTGTCTCCTCTACTGAGCAAGCTGCACTTCATCTTGGCCTGTGTGACTTGACTTGGTAAATGCAATGATACTACAAGTGTATGTGGCCACTGTGGATTTCCTATAGACTCTTCTACCAAGTTCTAGTAAGGAAAACAGTATATACTGGCAAGTACTGAGGCAAAGTCATGAACATTTCTATTTTCTTTATGCAAAAACTTCTGGTTTGCTGTTGAACTTATACTGTGAACTTATCATTCAGGAACATCATGTCACTCTGCAATCTGAGCTGTCATAATCAATAAGCCATGAGGCAGAAATTCACAGCAGAACTGAATCACCCAGTGAAGTGAAATATTTGAAATGCAGTTTGATCAGGTCCTTAGGACATGAGTAGTTGCATGGGCCTGCTGTTCAGATATACTAACCAATATGCTCTGGTTTAGTATTTATCAATAAGAGACATTCAAATGAGACCCCAATGACAATAGAAAAAGGGGTGCCTCCTTCTCCAGCCATCACTAAGATATGACACCACTTCTTTACCTTGAAATCCAGATGGTAATGTTGAATTCTTGTAATAAATATACTACTTTTTTCTAGATTAATCTAATTTGAATAGCTATCACACTTGCCCCAAGTTATCCCACACCTAAGACACATGCCAAAAAACTAAGAGAAAAACATTTAAATCTACTGCAGAAGAATGAAAGAGACTTTTTCAAACTATTGCTAAAGTCAGGAATTCTAAACCAACAGCGTGCACCTAATCAGGATACTAAAACATCATATATTCTAACGTTTTTACTGTACAGATAAGGAAACTCTCTTCATGGTTGCATTTTATGCAATTCAATAACAACTTCAAAAAGGAGTATTCTTGATCTGGATGAAAGGAACCCACAGCTTCATGTGGAACAGTTAAAATGAAAGTCATCAGTCAGTAGAGTCTGATATTACTCCGATTCTTCTTATAACTGAGAATGATTTATATTCGGGGGAGATTTTTTTCCTTAAATATGCTTATGTTTCTCACATGCTGCCTCAGCAATTCAGCTATCTAATCACTTGCATGTACTCATTCCTAAGATAGGAGCCTTAGGTTAAAACCCACCTTGTGAATCTCAAATCTAGTCACCATGGTAACTGTTCATTTTCTCCGAACTCTGCACTACAAGTGTATGTGGCCACTGTGGATTTCCTATAGACTCTTCTACCAAGTTCTAGTAAGGAAAACAGTATATACTGGCAAGTACTGAGGCAAAGTCATGAACATTTCTATTTTCTTTATGCAAAACTTCTGGTTTGCTGTTGAACTTATACTGTGAACTTATCATTCAGGAACATCATGTCACTCTGCAATCTGAGCTGTCATAATCAATAAGCCATGAGGCAGAAATTCACAGCAGAACTGAATCACCCAGTGAAGTGAAATATTTGAAATGCAGTTTGATCAGGTCCTTAGGACATGAGTAGTTGCATGGGCCTGCTGTTCAGATATACTAACCAATATGCTCTGGTTTAGTATTTATCAATAAGAGACATTCAAATGAGACCCCAATGACAATAGAAAAAGGGGTGCCTCCTTCTCCAGCCATCACTAAGATATGACACCACTTCTTTACCTTGAAATCCAGATGGTAATGTTGAATTCTTGTAATAAATATACTACTTTTTTCTAGATTAATCTAATTTGAATAGCTATCACACTTGCCCCAAGTTATCCCACACCTAAGACACATGCCAAAAAACTAAGAGAAAACATTTAAATCTACTGCAGAAGAATGAAAGAGACTTTTTCAAACTATTGCTAAAGTCAGGAATTCTAAACCAATAGCGTGCACCTAATCAGGATACTAAAACATCATATATTCTAACGTTTTTACTGTACAGATAAGGAAACTCTCTTCATGGTTGCATTTTATGCAATTCAATAACAACTTCAAAAAGGAGTATTCTTGATCTGGATGAAAGGAACCCACAGCTTCATGTGGAACAGTTAAAATGAAAGTCATCAGTCAGTAGAGTCTGATATTACTCCGATTCTTCTTATAACTGAGAATGATTTATATTCGGGGGAGATTTTTTTTTTTCCTTAAATATGCTTATGTTTCTCACATGCTGCCTCAGCAATTCAGCTATCTAATCACTTGCATGTACTCATTCCTAAGATAGGAGCCTTAGGTTAAAACCCACCTTGTGAATCTCAAATCTAGTCACCATGGTAACTGTTCATTTTCTCCGAACTCTGCACTCTCAGCTAAGTTCGGTATCATGGATTTCTTTCTGATGCCAAACCACTGTGATAGATCATCATGGAATTTTTATGTATATAACAGTACAGTCTATAATTTCTTTTCAAAAGTTGTTTAATAGGCTACATCTTATAACCCCCAAGTTCTCCTATTCATTTGGAAAAATGTTAAATTTTGAACTTTGATTTTTGGTGTCAGCTGACAACCATTTCATGCTTTAAGACTCCTCATGTGGGCCTTGGGAAGAAGAATTCAAAGAAGAATTTAAATTCTGGGAACATAATTTTACTTCATAGGATAATATTCTTTACTGTTTATAAATTGCCTGTAAGCTCCCAGTGGCAGAAAATATGTTCACATCCTTTGAATCATTCCGAGTAACTAGTAGACGGCTTCCATACATACTTACAAAACCCGGACAAGTCATATCTCAGGCAACACTGATGAAAACCCCTATGGCATCCTCCAAGCATCTCTCCTCATTGCTTGCTTTAAGTGGCTTATAATCCCCATTATGAACTGTACCTCTTGGAAACATATCAAGTTTCAAGGCAAACAAAGACCTAGCAAGTCTGAGTAAAATGTTAATTTAATTCTAATCCACCATCAGTGCAATGCTAATGTTTCTACTGTTTTCTGAGCATTAGAGCGATAGCATCCTATCTACCATCCCAAGCCATTTTACCTAAGTTGTTCTCTATGACCCTACAAAGCAACCACACCTTACAAAAGAGGACAGTAATGTACAGAGGGGACGGAGTAGCTTAACTGAAGATCTGCAACTATAAACTGTTCAAACTCAAGGACGCTAAATGTCTTCCGTTAGTGAGGACACTTCTTGCTACAAGCAGCTGTACATCTAGACTCAGCCTCCAATGCCAAGGTTAGAACAAGGCTGGCATTAGAAACCTGCACGCCAAAATTTGTGGAACAGTTAAAATGAAAGTCATCAGTCAGTAGAGTCTGATATTACTCCGATTCTTCTTATAACTGAGAATGATTTATATTCGGGAGATTTTTTTCCTTAAATATGCTTATGTTTCTCACATGCTGCCTCAGCAATTCAGCTATCTAATCACTTGCATGTACTCATTCCTAAGATAGGAGCCTTAGGTTAAAACCCACCTTGTGAATCTCAAATCTAGTCACCATGGTAACTGTTCATTTTCTCCGAACTCTGCACTCTCAGCTAAGTTCGGTATCATGGATTTCTTTCTGATGCCAAACCACTGTGATAGATCATCATGGAATTTTTATGTATATAACAGTACAGTCTATAATTTCTTTTCAAAAGTTGTTTAATAGGCTACATCTTATAACCCCCAAGTTCTCCTATTCATTTGGAAAAATGTTAAATTTTGAACTTTGATTTTTGGTGTCAGCTGACAACCATTTCATGCTTTAAGACTCCTCATGTGGGCCTTGGGAAGAAGAATTCAAAGAAGAATTTAAATTCTGGGAACATAATTTTACTTCATAGGATAATATTCTTTACTGTTTATAAATTGCCTGTAAGCTCCCAGTGGCAGAAAATATGTTCACATCCTTTGAATCATTCCGAGTAACTAGTAGACGGCTTCCATACATACTTACAAAACCCGGACAAGTCATATCTCAGGCAACACTGATGAAAACCCTATGGCATCCTCCAAGCATCTCTCCTCATTGCTTGCTTTAAGTGGCTTATAATCCCCATTATGAACTGTACCTCTTGGAAACATATCAAGTTTCAAGGCAAACAAAGACCTAGCAAGTCTGAGTAAAATGTTAATTTAATTCTAATCCACCATCAGTGCAATGCTAATGTTTCTACTGTTTTCTGAGCATTAGAGCGATAGCATCCTATCTACCATCCCAAGCCATTTTACCTAAGTTGTTCTCTATGACCCTACAAAGCAACCACACCTTACAAAAGAGGACAGTAATGTACAGAGGGGACGGAGTAGCTTAACTGAAGATCTGCAACTATAAACTGTTCAAACTCAAGGACGCTAAATGTCTTCCGTTAGTGAGGACACTTCTTGCTACAAGCAGCTGTACATCTAGACTCAGCCTCCAATGCCAAGGTTAGAACAAGGCTGGCATTAGAAACCTGCACGAGCACACATTTATTAAGGCATACAACTTGCACACAATTCTAGTTTTGTGCCACCCCTCCCCTCCTGTTCTCTGCCCTGTGAGGCTGCCTTCCATAGACCACACCAGAGCTCCTTCCCCTTCTTATTTTTCAATGGATTGAAGTTTTACTACCAGATTTTAGCAGGAAAGCAGGAAAAAAAAGGAAAAAGACCCATCTTTAAAATAGCCTTGATTTCTCTCTTTGCAAATATCCTGTCTGCTTATCATATCATATTACATAAGGGCCACAGAAAAAAATGTGTTTTAAAAGAGGGCTGATATAAATATGTGTTTCGAAGAAACAAAATTAGTATACTGACACTGAAATTTCTTATGATATACCTCAAAGAATACTATAAATATTACTAATCTTGTTTTTAGTTATTTATTCAATGTTTATTCAGTAATTATTTTCTGAGACTTTAAGTGGCTTTCTGTTCCATTCTGCTTAATATAAAATCCCCAGTAATAAAGTGACATATAATGTCCCCTATAAGATGACTCCTGACTTCAAATTAAGACTTTTCTATATGACTTATCTTTAATTGTCTTTAGTCCAGGCACTCTTAATACCTATAGAGTTCTTAATAATCTCAAGAATGTTAACTAAGCTTGTTTCTTGATTCTGGGCTTTATACAAAATCCTTATGCCTGGAATTCTCTCTCCCACTCTAACATGTATTCTTACTGAACAGTTTCTATTATGTTAGAGAGATGTCATTTCTTTCAGAGGAAGCTATTCTCAACTCTACAATAACTGCTAGATCCAGCTAAGGATTGCGAGTTTTTCAATGACAGATAAGACTGAATCTATTCAACAGCCATCTGCTTTCCTTCTTGTTTTTTTTGATGAGTTCTTTTCTCCCCTAATTTTCTTTTGAGTTTATTTTATTTTTAATTTAAAACTTTTATTTTACTTTTAACTTTTACAGAGCTTTGTTGTTTACAGATAGGTATGTTCTCAGATTAGTCATATGTATATCCCCCCCATCCCACCCCTCCAAACCATCATACAGCACCCGTGAAGGATCTGCTTTTCTCACAGAGCAATGACTATAACTATTTTCCTCACATATGATAGTACAGGCCTTCAAGCTACTTCCTTTACGTCTCTCACCCACTGTTCCTTCCCCACAATGTCCATATGTCCACTGTCCATGTCTGTCTTTCCGCTGCTACACTGCATGTGCCATCATCACTATCCTACTCAATTTCACATATATGTGTTAGTATATTGTACTTGTCCTTCTCTTTCTGACTGACTTCACTTTTTATGATACGTTCTAGATCGAGCCACCCAGGGCTGATTCTTCTGCATTTCTTTTAACAGCTGAGTAGTATTCCATTGTATATATGTAACAGGGCTGCTTTATCCATTCATTAGTCGATGGGCATCTAGGTTGCTTCCATGTTCTGACTATTGTATAGAGAGCTACAGTGAACATTGGGGCACAGATGCTTCTTTCAGATTTGCTTTCATCAGGGTATAAGCCTAAGAGTGGAATTGCTGGGTCATAGGGTGCTTCTATTTTTGTTTGTAAGGAATCTCCATACTGTCTTCCATAGAGGCTGTATCAATCTACATTCCCACCAGCAATGCAAGAGGGTTCCTTTTCTCCGCACCTCTCCAGCACATTTTGAATGACTTATTCCCTTTAATTAAGCCCCTATGTACTCCTGACTTCAAATTAAGACTTTTCTATATGACTTATCTTTAATTGTCTTTAGTCCAGGCACTCTTAATACCTATAGAGTTCTTAATAATCTCAAGAATGTTAACTAAGCTTGTTTCTTGATTCTGGGCTTTATACAAAATCCTTATGCCTGGAATTCTCTCTCCCACTCTAACATGTATTCTTACTGAACAGTTTCTATTATGTTAGAGAGATGTCATTTCTTTCAGAGGAAGCTATTCTCAACTCTACAATAACTGCTAGATCCAGCTAAGGATTGCGAGTTTTTCAATGACAGATAAGACTGAATCTATTCAACAGCCATCTGCTTTCCTTCTTGTTTTTTTTGATGAGTTCTTTTCTCCCCTAATTTTCTTTTGAGTTTATTTTATTTTTAATTTAAAACTTTTATTTTACTTTTAACTTTTACAGAGCTTTGTTGTTTACAGATAGGTATGTTCTCAGATTAGTCATATGTATATCCCCCCCATCCCACCCCTCCAAACCATCATACAGCACCCGTGAAGGATCTGCTTTTCTCACAGAGCAATGACTATAACTATTTTCCTCACATATGATAGTACAGGCCTTCAAGCTACTTCCTTTACGTCTCTCACCCACTGTTCCTTCCCCACAATGTCCATATGTCCACTGTCCATGTCTGTCTTTCCGCTGCTACACTGCATGTGCCATCATCACTATCCTACTCAATTTCACATATATGTGTTAGTATATTGTACTTGTCCTTCTCTTTCTGACTGACTTCACTTTTTATGATACGTTCTAGATCGAGCCACCCAGGGCTGATTCTTCTGCATTTCTTTTAACAGCTGAGTAGTATTCCATTGTATATATGTAACAGGGCTGCTTTATCCATTCATTAGTCGATGGGCATCTAGGTTGCTTCCATGTTCTGACTATTGTATAGAGAGCTACAGTGAACATTGGGGCACAGATGCTTCTTTCAGATTTGCTTTCATCAGGGTATAAGCCTAAGAGTGGAATTGCTGGGTCATAGGGTGCTTCTATTTTTAGTTTTTTAAGGAATCTCCATACTGTCTTCCATAGAGGCTGTATCAATCTACATTCCCACCAGCAATGCAAGAGGGTTCCCTTTTCTCCGCACCCTCTCCAGCACTTAATGTCTGTCGATTTGTGGATGATGGCCATTCTGATGGGTGTGAAGTGATATCTCACTGTAGATTTGATTTGCATTTCTCTAATTATAAGCGAGGTTGAGCATCATTTCATGTGCTTTTGGGCCATCTGTATGTCCTCTTTGGAGAGGTGTCTGTTTAGGTCCTTTACCATTTTTTGATTGAGTTGTTCGTTTTTCCTCTGCTGAGTTGTCTGAGCTGCTTGTAGATTTTAGAGATTAATTCTTTGTCTGTTGTTTCATTTGCTATGATTCTCTCCCACTGTGTGGGGTGTCTGTTCAGCTTTTTTGTGATTTCTTTTGCTATACAAAAGCTTTTAAGTTTCATGAGGTTCCACATGTTCATTTTTCTTTTCAGTTCCGCCATTTTAGTAGGTGGGTCAGAGAAGATCTTGCTTTGATTTATATCCTTGAGAGTTTTGCCTATATTCTCCTCTAAGAGTTTGATGGTTTCTGGCCTTACATTTAGGTATTTAATCCATTTTGAGTTGATCTTTGTGTATGGTGTCAGGGAATGTTCCAACTTCATTCTTTTGCATGTAGCTGTCCAATCTTCCCAGCACCATTTGTTGAAGAGGCCGTCTTCATCCCATTTTAAAGTTTCTCCTCCTTTGTTAAAATAAGGTACCCATAGGTGCGTGGGTTTATCTCTGGGTTCTCTATCTTGTTCCACTGGTCGATATTTCTGTTTTTGTACCAGTACGATACTGTCTTGAGGACTGTTGTTTTGTAGTAGAGTCTGAAGTTGGGGAGGCTGATCCCTCCAGTTCCTTTCTTCTTCCTCAGGATTGCTTTGGCTATTCGAGGTCTTTTGTGTTTCCATATGAACTGTGTGATTCTTTGGTCTAGTTCTGTGAAGAATTTCATTGGTAGTTTGATAGGGATCACATTGAATCTATAGATGACATTTGGTAGTATGGATTTCCTACAGTAATGGGGCTTCTTTCAGTTTTGATTTCATCTGGATATAAGCCTAATAGTGGGATTGCTGGGTCATAGGGTGCTTCTATTTTTAGTTTTTTAAGGAATCTCCATACTGTCTTCCATAGAGGCTGTATCAATCTACATTCCCACCAGCAATGCAAGAGGGTTCCCTTTTCTCCGCACCCTCTCCAGCACTTAATGTCTGTCGATTTGTGGATGATGGCCATTCTGATGGGTGTGAAGTGATATCTCACTGTAGATTTGATTTGCATTTCTCTAATTATAAGCGAGGTTGAGCATCATTTCATGTGCTTTTGGGCCATCTGTATGTCCTCTTTGGAGAGGTGTCTGTTTAGGTCCTTTACCATTTTTTGATTGAGTTGTTCGTTTTTCCTCTGCTGAGTTGTCTGAGCTGCTTGTAGATTTTAGAGATTAATTCTTTGTCTGTTGTTTCATTTGCTATGATTCTCTCCCACTGTGTGGGGTGTCTGTTCAGCTTTTTTGTGATTTCTTTTGCTATACAAAAGCTTTTAAGTTTCATGAGGTTCCACATGTTCATTTTTCTTTTCAGTTCCGCCATTTTAGTAGGTGGGTCAGAGAAGATCTTGCTTTGATTTATATCCTTGAGAGTTTTGCCTATATTCTCCTCTAAGAGTTTGATGGTTTCTGGCCTTACATTTAGGTATTTAATCCATTTTGAGTTGATCTTTGTGTATGGTGTCAGGGAATGTTCCAACTTCATTCTTTTGCATGTAGCTGTCCAATCTTCCCAGCACCATTTGTTGAAGAGGCCGTCTTCATCCCATTTTAAAGTTTCTCCTCCTTTGTTAAAATAAGGTACCCATAGGTGCGTGGGTTTATCTCTGGGTTCTCTATCTTGTTCCACTGGTCGATATTTCTGTTTTTGTACCAGTACGATACTGTCTTGAGGACTGTTGTTTTGTAGTAGAGTCTGAAGTTGGGGAGGCTGATCCCTCCAGTTCCTTTCTTCTTCCTCAGGATTGCTTTGGCTATTCGAGGTCTTTTGTGTTTCCATATGAACTGTGTGATTCTTTGGTCTAGTTCTGTGAAGAATTTCATTGGTAGTTTGATAGGGATCACATTGAATCTATAGATGACATTTGGTAGTATGGTCATTTTCACAATATTGATTCTTCTGACCCAGGAATATGGAATATCTCTCCATCTGTTTAAGTCTTCTTTAATGTCTCTCATGAGTATCTTGTAATCTTCTGTGTATAGTTCTTTTGTTTCTTTGGGTAGGTTTATTCCTAGATATTTGATTCTTTTGGTTGCAATGGTGAAGGGGACTGCCTCTTTGATTTCGTTTTCTGATTTTTCATTGTTTGTATATAGGAATGCCAGTGATTTCTGTGTATTGATTTTTTATCCTGCAACTTTGATGAATTTGTTGATTAGCTCTAGTAGTTTTGTAATAGTGTCTTTGGGATTTTCTGTGTATAATATCATGTTGTCTGCACAAAGAGAGAGCCTGACTTTTTCCTTTCCAATCTGGATTCCTTTGATTTCTTTCTCTTCTCTTATTGCTGTTGCTAGGACTTCCAGGATTATGTTGAATAGTAGTGGTGAAAGTGGACACCCTTGTCTTGTTCCTGATCTTAGAGGAAATGCTTTGAGTTTTTCACCATTGAGGATAATGTTCGCTGCGAGCTTCTCATGTATGGTTTCACTCTATTGAGATAGTTTCCTTCTATGCCCATTTTTTGAAGAGTTTTTATCATAAATGGATGTTGTACTTTGTCGAACACTTTTTCTGCATCTATTGAAATTATCATGTGGTTTCTGTTTATCTGTTTGTTGATATGGTGCATCACATTGATTGATTTGCAGATATGGAAGAATCCTTGCATGCCTGGGATGAACCCGACTTGATCATGATGTATGAGTTTTTTGATGTGTTGTTGAATTCTGTTTGCTAGGACTTTGTTGAGGATTTTGGCATCTAAGGGATGACCCGACTTGATCATGTCTCTGGTACGGTCGATATTTCTGTTTTTGTACCAGTACGATACTGTCTTGAGGACTGTTGTTTTGTAGTAGAGTCTGAAGTTGGGGAGGCTGATCCCTCCAGTTCCTTTCTTCTTCCTCAGGATTGCTTTGGCTATTCGAGGTCTTTTGTGTTTCCATATGAACTGTGTGATTCTTTGGTCTAGTTCTGTGAAGAATTTCATTGGTAGTTTGATAGGGATCACATTGAATCTATAGATGACATTTGGTAGTATGGTCATTTTCACAATATTGATTCTTCTGACCCAGGAATATGGAATATCTCTCCATCTGTTTAAGTCTTCTTTAATGTCTCTCATGAGTATCTTGTAATCTTCTGTGTATAGTTCTTTTGTTTCTTTGGGTAGGTTTATTCCTAGATATTTGATTCTTTTGGTTGCAATGGTGAAGGGGACTGCCTCTTTGATTTCGTTTTCTGATTTTTCATTGTTTGTATATAGGAATGCCAGTGATTTCTGTGTATTGATTTTTTATCCTGCAACTTTGATGAATTTGTTGATTAGCTCTAGTAGTTTTGTAATAGTGTCTTTGGGATTTTCTGTGTATAATATCATGTTGTCTGCACAAAGAGAGAGCCTGACTTTTTCCTTTCCAATCTGGATTCCTTTGATTTCTTTCTCTTATTGCTGTTGCTAGGACTTCCAGGATTATGTTGAATAGTAGTGGTGAAAGTGGACACCCTTGTCTTGTTCCTGATCTTAGAGGAAATGCTTTGAGTTTTTCACCATTGAGGATAATGTTCGCTGCGAGCTTCTCATGTATGGTTTCACTCTATTGAGATAGTTTCCTTCTATGCCCATTTTTTGAAGAGTTTTTATCATAAATGGATGTTGTACTTTGTCGAACACTTTTTCTGCATCTATTGAAATTATCATGTGGTTTCTGTTTATCTGTTTGTTGATATGGTGCATCACATTGATTGATTTGCAGATATGGAAGAATCCTTGCATGCCTGGGATGAACCCGACTTGATCATGATGTATGAGTTTTTTGATGTGTTGTTGAATTCTGTTTGCTAGGACTTTGTTGAGGATTTTGGCATCTAAGTTCATCAGGGAAATTGGCCCATAATTTTCTTTTTTTGCTGTCTTTGCCTGGCTTTGGTATCAGGGTGATGGCAGCCTCATAGAATGTGTTTAGAAGTGTTTCTTCCTGTGCAATTTTTTGAAAGAGTTTTAGAAAGATAGGCATTAGCTCTTCTTTAAATGTTTGGTAGAATTCGGCTGTGAAGCCATCTGGCCCTGGGCTTTTATTTTGGGGTAGATGTTTGATCACAAAGTCGATTTCTGAGCTTGTGATTGAATTGTTCATATTTCTATTTCTTCCTGGTTGAGTCTTGGGAGATTAATCTTCTCTAAGAAACTGTCCATTTCTTCTAGGTTGTCCAGTTTGTTGCCATAGAGTTGTTCACAATAGTCTCTTATAATCCTTTGGATTTCTGCATTATCTGTTGTAATCTCTCCTTTTTCATTTTTGATTTTGTGGATCTGGTTCTTCTTTTTTTCTTGATGAATCTGCCCCGTGGTGTGTCGATTTTATTTACCTTTTCAAAGAACCAGGTTTTTTTTTTTTTTTTTTTTTAAATTTACCTTTACTATTGTTTCTTTCATTTCTTTATCATTTATTTCTGCTCTGATCTTCATGATTTCCCTTCTTCTGTTGGCTTTGGGATGTTTTTGTTCTTCTTTCTCCAGTTGTTTTAAGCGTAAGTTTAGGTCGTCTGTTTGATATTTTCCTAGTTTCTTGAGGTAGGATTGAATTGCTATAAACTTCCCTCTTAGAATTGCTTTTGCAGTATCCCCTAGGTTTTGCACTGTCATGTGTTCACTGTCATTTCCTTCTATGCCCATTTTTGAAGAGTTTTATCATAAATGGATGTTGTACTTTGTCGAACACTTTTTCTGCATCTATTGAAATTATCATGTGGTTTCTGTTTATCTGTTTGTTGATATGGTGCATCACATTGATTGATTTGCAGATATGGAAGAATCCTTGCATGCCTGGGATGAACCCGACTTGATCATGATGTATGAGTTTTTTGATGTGTTGTTGAATTCTGTTTGCTAGGACTTTGTTGAGGATTTTGGCATCTAAGTTCATCAGGGAAATTGGCCCATAATTTTCTTTTTTTGCTGTCTTTGCCTGGCTTTGGTATCAGGGTGATGGCAGCCTCATAGAATGTGTTTAGAAGTGTTTCTTCCTGTGCAATTTTTTGAAAGAGTTTTAGAAAGATAGGCATTAGCTCTTCTTTAAATGTTTGGTAGAATTCGGCTGTGAAGCCATCTGGCCCTGGGCTTTTATTTTGGGGTAGATGTTTGATCACAAAGTCGATTTCTGAGCTTGTGATTGAATTGTTCATATTTCTATTTCTTCCTGGTTGAGTCTTGGGAGATTAATCTTCTCTAAGAAACTGTCCATTTCTTCTAGGTTGTCCAGTTTGTTGCCATAGAGTTGTTCACAATAGTCTCTTATAATCCTTTGGATTTCTGCATTATCTGTTGTAATCTCTCCTTTTTCATTTTTGATTTTGTGGATCTGGTTCTTCTTTTTTTCTTGATGAATCTGCCCCGTGGTGTGTCGATTTTATTTACCTTTTCAAAGAACCAGGTTTTTTTTTTTTTTTTTTTAATTTACCTTTACTATTGTTTCTTTCATTTCTTTATCATTTATTTCTGCTCTGATCTTCATGATTTCCCTTCTTCTGTTGGCTTTGGGATGTTTTTGTTCTTCTTTCTCCAGTTGTTTTAAGCGTAAGTTTAGGTCGTCTGTTTGATATTTTCCTAGTTTCTTGAGGTAGGATTGAATTGCTATAAACTTCCCTCTTAGAATTGCTTTTGCAGTATCCCCTAGGTTTTGCACTGTCATGTGTTCACTGTCATTTCCTTCTAGGAATTTTTTTTTATTTCTCCTTTGATTTGCTCAGTAATCAGTTTGTTTTTTAGGTATGTGTTGTTTAATATCCATGTGTTTGTGTTTTTAGCAGTTTTTTTTTCCTGTAGTTGATCTCCAGTTTCATTGCATTGTCATCCGAGAAGGTGGTTGATATAATTTCAATTTTCTTGAATTGACTGAGGTTTGATTTGTGACCCAAGATGTGGTCTATCCTAGAGAATGTTCCATAAGCACTTGAGAAGAAAGTGTATTCTTCTGCTTTTGGATGGATGGTCCTAAAGATATCCATGAGGTCCATCTCTTCTAGGGTGGCATTTAAGGCTTGTGTTTCTTTATTAATTTTGTTTGGATGATCTGTCCATTGATGTGAGTGGAGTGTTAAAGTCTCCTACTATGATTGTATTATTGTCAATGTCTTCTTTTATGTCTGAAAGTGTTTGTCTTATGTATTGGGGTGCTCCTGTGTTGGGTGCATAGATATTTATGATTGTTATGTCTTCCTCTTGGATGGATCCCTTGATCATGATGTAGTGACCTGCCTTGTCTCTTAGAATCTTCTTTACTTTAAAATCTATTTTGTCTGATATGAGGATTGCTACTCCAGCTTTCTTTTGATTTCCATTTGCATGGAATATCTTTTTCCAGCCTCTCACTTTCAGTCTATAAGTGTCTCTAGGTCTGAAGTGAGTTTCCTGGAGGCAGCATATGTATGGGTCGTGTTTTTGAATCCATTCAGCCAGTCTGTGTCTTTTGGTTGGGGCATTTAGTGCATTTATGTTTAAAGTAATAACTGATACAAATGATCCTATTGTCATCTTCTTAGATGTTATGATGGGTTTGTTTTGTGGATCTTCTCCTTCTTTTATACTTGTTGTCTATATAAGTCCCTTTAACACTTGTTGTAAGGCTGGTTTGCTGGTTTGCAGAATTCCTTTAATTTTTGCTTATCTGTAAAGCTTTTGATTTCTCCATCCATTTTGAATGAGATCCTTGAAGGGTAGAGGATTCTTGATTGCAGATGATTCTCTTTTAGCCATTTAAATATATCCTGCCATTCCCTTCTGGCCTCCAGTTTTTCCATTGAAAGAGCAGTCATTAAACGTATAGACAAATGAATGGATAGAGAAGCTCTGGTACATATATACAATGGAATGCTACTCAGCTGTTAAAAGAAATGCAGAAGACTCAGTCCTAATGAGGTGGCTAGCTCTAGAACCTATCATAAAAAGTGAAGTAAGTCAAAAAGAGAAAGACAAATACAGCATATTAACACACATATATGGAATCTAGTAGGACGGTCTTGATAACACACACAGTGAACTCATGGAAAAACAGAGCATAGACATATGGATATTGTGGGGAAGAAATAGGGAGGGAAAGGCATGGAGGGAGTAACATGGAAACCTATACTGTCATGTGTGGAAAAGATAGCTATTGTCATTGTGCTAAGGGAATAGGAGTACCTACAACCATTTGGGGCGATGGTCTGGAGGCGTGGGGGGGGGAACTGGGTGGGGGGAGGGTCCAGGGATATGAATATGAATGATCTGGGAACATACATGTCTGTAAACAACAAAGCTCTGCAAAATCTTTAAAATAAGGGAAAAAAAAAGTATAGGGTTTCCCTTGTATGTCACTAGTTGCTTTTCCCTTGCCGCTTTGAGAATTCTGTTTTTGTGTTTAATTTGTGTTAGCTTCATTAATATGTGTCTTGGTGTGTTTCTTCTTGGGTTTATTCTGTATGGTACTCTTTGCGCTTCTTGAACTTGATTCACTATTTGTTTTCCCATGTTGGGGAAATTTTCAACTAGAATCTCTTCAAAAATTTTCTCATATTCTTTCTTTTTTTCTTCTTCTGCAACCCCTATAATTCGAATATTGGTGCGTTTGATATTATCCCAGAGGTCTCTGAGGCTATCCTCTGCTCTTTTCATTCTTTGAGCTAGAGTCTGTTTTTCAGCAGTTACTTCCGCAATTCTATCTTCCAGCTCACTTATCCGTTCTTCTGTCTCAGATACTCTGTTCTTGTTTCCTTCTACAGTGTTTTTAAGTTCAGCAATTGAGTTGTTTGTCTCTGTTACTTTTTTGGTAAGTTCTTGTATTTCTTTATTCAGTGTGTTAGTTTTGTCTTGAAATTTCTCTAAAATTTTGTTTTCAGTGTCTTTGATCATCTTACTATCATTCTTCTGAAATCACTTTCAGAAAGTTTGTCCAAATCCTCTTCGTTGATTTGATCTTGTGTATTTGTAGATTGTTCCTTCACTTGTATGGTATTTCTCTGCCATTTCATTGTTATTATTAATTTTTTAACTAACTCTGTTTGGGGTTTCCTCTTCCCTGACTTGAAGACTCAGTCCTAATGAGGTGGCTAGCTCTAGAACCTACAAAAGTGAAGTAAGTCAAAAAGAGAAAGACAAATACAGCATATTAACACACATATATGGAATCTAGTAGGACGGTCTTGATAACACACACAGTGAACTCATGGAAAAACAGAGCATAGACATATGGATATTGTGGGGAAGAAATAGGGAGGGAAAGGCATGGAGGGAGTAACATGGAAACCTATACTGTCATGTGTGGAAAAGATAGCTATTGTCATTGTGCTAAGGGAATAGGAGTACCTACAACCATTTGGGGCGATGGTCTGGAGGCGTGGGGGGGGGAACTGGGTGGGGGGAGGGTCCAGGGATATGAATATGAATGATCTGGGAACATACATGTCTGTAAACAACAAAGCTCTGCAAAATCTTTAAAATAAGGGAAAAAAAAAAGTATAGGGTTTCCCTTGTATGTCACTAGTTGCTTTTCCCTTGCCGCTTTGAGAATTCTGTTTTTGTGTTTAATTTGTGTTAGCTTCATTAATATGTGTCTTGGTGTGTTTCTTCTTGGGTTTATTCTGTATGGTACTCTTTGCGCTTCTTGAACTTGATTCACTATTTGTTTTCCCATGTTGGGGAAATTTTCAACTAGAATCTCTTCAAAAATTTTCTCATATTCTTTCTTTTTTTCTTCTTCTGCAACCCCTATAATTCGAATATTGGTGCGTTTGATATTATCCCAGAGGTCTCTGAGGCTATCCTCTGCTCTTTTCATTCTTTGAGCTAGAGTCTGTTTTTCAGCAGTTACTTCCGCAATTCTATCTTCCAGCTCACTTATCCGTTCTTCTGTCTCAGATACTCTGTTCTTGTTTCCTTCTACAGTGTTTTTAAGTTCAGCAATTGAGTTGTTTGTCTCTGTTACTTTTTTGGTAAGTTCTTGTATTTCTTTATTCAGTGTGTTAGTTTTGTCTTGAAATTTCTCTAAAATTTTGTTTTCAGTGTCTTTGATCATCTTACTATCATTCTTCTGAAATCACTTTCAGAAAGTTTGTCCAAATCCTCTTCGTTGATTTGATCTTGTGTATTTGTAGATTGTTCCTTCACTTGTATGGTATTTCTCTGCCATTTCATTGTTATTATTAATTTTTTAACTAACTCTGTTTGGGGTTTCCTCTTCCCTGACTTTGAGTTAAGTCTGTCGGTGTTTGTTGTTTGGATGGGGCTTCTTATTCTGGGTGATGCTGGTGGTTGGTTTATGTCAGGACTTGCATACAAGTGCTTGCCTTTGTTGGTGTTCTCATTGTTTATTGTTCTCTAGTGTTAGGTGTTCTCTAGTATTGTAGAGTTATGGAGTCAGTGCTCCCTCCCTAAAGCCCTGGGCCTTGTTGCCTGACCAGGGAATGAAGATTTGACGGCTGGTTTGTTATGGCATTAAATGACGTTAAAACATATATACGCGAATGAGAAACAGAAGGTATACCTTTGACAAAATGCAATTAAAATACTATGCAAATACTATCTAGCGTATTGAATTATACAAACAAACATATACAGCAGTAACATAACCCAAGCATTCCAACCAGAAATACAGTACAATACGTTAGCATGGTGAATAGAAAAAACCAAGAATGATCTCCATCAGTTAATAACCAAACTAAGTAGAGCACCAATTGGAGAATAATGCTAGAGCAGGGTCCCTGTTGGGGATAAGGCAATGAGGACAGAACAGACTAAGAAATATGGTGGGAAAAGGGAAAAAGAGAAAGGGAGGATAGAAGAGAACGATAGAATAATACTGCAAAATTAAATATAGGGATATAAAGATTTGTATGTATTAGAGTTTAGTGCTATAGGAAAGGAGCTTCAGAGAAAGCAAAGAATTACAGAGGAAGGAGTAGTACAAATAAAAGAATTTAAAAATTAAAACAGAGATAAGTATATAGAAAAATATAGAAAAACAAAGCAAAAACAATAAAAACAAAGCCCCTACAGAACCTTAAAAGGCCAATGTGGAACCAGAAGTTTATACCAAAATAAAATGTGTGGTTTAAAAGGATAAAGAAAAAAAAAATGTAAACTTGAATATATTCACCTTTATTGATAAGATTAGTAGCTTCAGTAGAATTCAATGTAGGAAATAAACACACCCACACTCACACAGAAATCACTTTCAGAAAGTTTGTCCAAATCCTCTTCGTTGATTTGATCTTGTGTATTTGTAGATTGTTCCTTCACTTGTATGGTATTTCTCTGCCATTTCATTGTTATTATTAATTTTTTAACTAACTCTGTTTGGGGTTTCCTCTTCCCTGACTTTGAGTTAAGTCTGTCGGTGTTTGTTGTTTGGATGGGGCTTCTTATTCTGGGTGATGCTGGTGGTTGGTTTATGTCAGGACTTGCATACAAGTGCTTGCCTTTGTTGGTGTTCTCATTGTTTATTGTTCTCTAGTGTTAGGTGTTCTCTAGTATTGTAGAGTTATGGAGTCAGTGCTCCCTCCCTAAAGCCCTGGGCCTTGTTGCCTGACCAGGGAATGAAGATTTGACGGCTGGTTTGTTATGGCATTAAATGACGTTAAAACATATATACGCGAATGAGAAACAGAAGGTATACCTTTGACAAAATGCAATTAAAATACTATGCAAATACTATCTAGCGTATTGAATTATACAAACAAACATATACAGCAGTAACATAACCCAAGCATTCCAACCAGAAATACAGTACAATACGTTAGCATGGTGAATAGAAAAAACCAAGAATGATCTCCATCAGTTAATAACCAAACTAAGTAGAGCACCAATTGGAGAATAATGCTAGAGCAGGGTCCCTGTTGGGGATAAGGCAATGAGGACAGAACAGACTAAGAAATATGGTGGGAAAAGGGAAAAAGAGAAAGGGAGGATAGAAGAGAACGATAGAATAATACTGCAAAATTAAATATAGGGATATAAAGATTTGTATGTATTAGAGTTTAGTGCTATAGGAAAGGAGCTTCAGAGAAAGCAAAGAATTACAGAGGAAGGAGTAGTACAAATAAAAGAATTTAAAAATTAAAACAGAGATAAGTATATAGAAAAATATAGAAAAACAAAGCAAAAACAATAAAAACAAAGCCCCTACAGAACCTTAAAAGGCCAATGTGGAACCAGAAGTTTATACCAAAATAAAATGTGTGGTTTAAAAGGATAAAGAAAAAAAAAATGTAAACTTGAATATATTCACCTTTATTGATAAGATTAGTAGCTTCAGTAGAATTCAATGTAGGAAATAAACACACCCACACTCACACACGCCCAAAACAAATCAAAACAAAACAAAAAAAGGGGGGGGGCACTGAGGGGGTTTAGAGAAAAGGGAAAAAAAACAACTGAAAACAAAACAAAACAAAAAAAGCAATAAAAAAGAATAAGAAATAAAATGAAATTTTAAAAATCCAGCAGTAACTTCAGCTTCAGACAAAACGTGAAAACAGTGTTGATGTTCTTCTGTTTCTTGCTGACTATTCAGGAATTATCAGTCTTTTTCTTGCCTCTGGCAGAGGTTGGATCTGAAGACCTCTCTGATGGCTTGTTTATTTCGGCCTATTCCAGAACTAAAAGGCCCGCCCAGGCTGGCCCTGGGAGTTTCTTAATGCTTAATCTAAATTCCTTTTCTCACTGGGTGGAGCTAAGTTCCCGCCCTATAGTTTGACCTGCAGCCAAACTACTGTAGGGAAAATGGCGTCTCTCTCACAAAGGATTTATTCCCACATGCTCTATGGGAAGCACTTCCGCAGTGACCCCGACCCTGCTGCAGGCCACCGTCGTCCCCCGCCACCGCGGGAGACGTCAGATTTCTCAGAGGTGAGCCTGGCTCAGTCTCCTGCAGGATTGCTATTCCCCTCTCCTGGATCACGGTGCGCACAGAGTTTCCAGTCCTACTTGGCAGTTCTATGATCTGGTTAATGGTAACCTCCTTCAAAGGGAACTGAGTGGCATCCTTCCTAGGACTGCTCAAAGGCACTTCTAGCTCAAGGGGGCCCCTGGACCCTCCAAAGCAGGCCTGGCTCAGTCCCTTGTGGGCGTCACCACTTCTTTCCCGGGTCTTGATCTGCAACAGGCTTTGCGCCTTTGGCCCAACCGGTTTCTCTGGCAGGTATGAGGTTTGACTTTTAAAAGCGGGATTGCGCCCTTCGTACCATTCCTGTTACAACTTCTTCTTTGTTCTTCGATGTGGGGTATCCTTCTGTGATCAGATCCAACCTCCTCCTGTCGATAGTTTCCCAGGAACTCATTGCAATTCGGGCGATTTTGCAGGAGAGATGAGTGCACGTCCTTCTACACTGCCATCTTAGCTCCACCCTCTCCCCTTTCTAATTAAGAAAACTGTATTTGCTTGTAGATACCTATCATGCTCAATGTACTCTAATCACAGAGGTACTAGTCCCCTTCACCAGTTGCCAAACTAATGAGACATAAAGGAAACATTATCCGGAAATGCCAAAAAGGATACCCTCCCTTGTTTCCAGTTCTGAATGTAGCTGTAGTTATGATGTTTATTCAAAGCTGAGGTGCCACTTTAAAACCGTGCAAAGAAAATCTCAGTCACACAGAAGGAGGTAGAACAAAAAGATCAGAGGCGACTGGGTCACTAAAGACACTCTGAGCCAAGAAGTAACCTTGACACTGACCACTCTGCATTTCTTCCTAGGTAAACTGTACGTATTCTTAGGAATTAAGCCAGTGTTAATTTGACTTTTCATTGTTTGCAGCTTTATTAAAAACAAATCCTTATAATCTTTCTAATATCAATCTGTACTTTCTCTTACATTAGTTATTTTGTACATCCAGCCCTATTAGTATAAGTATCAAAGATTCTGAAAAATTTTCAGTGATTAAGACACAGAACATGGTTCATGCTAAATAAATATTTGGTGAATAATAGTATAGCAGGGAAGAGAACAGATTTTGGAATTAGACTTTCTGAGTTCTGCCTCTACCTCTTAAGGGTATGCCACATGAATTAGCTAATTTTACCTTAATATGCTTTACATTTGGCATTTATAAAATTAAGATAAATATAATATATATCTTCTGTTTTTCAGAGAGAATTGAACGAATAATAGTATTTAGATAGTTTTGGGGACATAGTAACATTAAATAAATGCTTACTATTATGAATTGCCTACTATTGAGTTTGCTGTAGGTCATTTCAAGACTAAGAAGATAAACATTTGGTCCACAAATAGCTCATAATCTAGTAGAGGACACAGGTATGACAGAGTGAGTTAACTGCTATTACAGAGGTGCTTGTAATGGTTATGATTTTAATGGGAATGTGGTGCCCCAATTTCTACCTGGGGGATTCTGAAAAGGCCTCCCAAATAGAGGAGAAACTTTGTATTGTAGCAGCCATAGCCTCCCCCCATTTTCCTTCTATGTGCAAGTGTAGACGATGAAAGAAAAAGAGGCAGAGGATATCTGGAACTTTCTATCAGAAACCATGTCATTCAAAGTCCTATCATTTCCAACTGAAAAGTATGAAATGAAAGATAATATATAGGATAAGGTCTGGCCAGAAAATTCTACCCTTATTCTTGGCTGTTCCTGCACTTAGCATTTTCCAGATGGGAAAAGCTAAGGACCATCTTTCCTGAAGATTGTTAACCTTCTCCAAAAAGACTACAATGAGAGGTGTCATATAAACACACAAAAGAATAACTCAGACAGCTGAGCCTCCAGATCTTAGGGATGTGAGAATGGAAGACTGACTGAGCAAAGCAGAAGGGTGGGGGAAGGAGAAGAAATTCAGGGGCCATCTGTCAGCAGAAAGGTTACAAAAAAAAAAAAGAAGCATAAAAGCAAGACAAGTGGCCTGAATCTTATCTTTTCCTTTGACTGATTATCTGAATGTAGCTTTAAATTTGAAGGTAAGGACCAAGTGGTTGAAACAGGAAATAATGGTGAAGGGGAACTTACCTGAGATAAACAGAGTCATCAAGAATGGTTACAAAAGGAAAGTTGGTTTTGTTATGAGATGAAGATAAGAGATGGAAGGAAGTACAGCCTGATAAGGTGAAAAACAGGGCTCTGGGTGCTGATTATTTTTTGAGTTGCAAACCTAGAGGATCAGAAGAACTCAAACAATGGAGAGATTCAAATATTTGGCCTTTCATTAACCTTGATGCAATCAAGGTAACTGCCTCAGCCAAATCTGAGAAAAGCAGCAGATTTTGCCCTTTCAAGCAATAAGTATGCCAATACCACCCATGGGTATTTGATTTGCACCTTTAATAAGTATGCCTTCATTCTTTTATCATCTGTGGTATCCAGAGACCTCTCATTTAGATAGTTTTGGGGACATAGTAACATTAAATAAATGCTTACTATTATGAATTGCCTACTATTGAGTTTGCTGTAGGTCATTTCAAGACTAAGAAGATAAACATTTGGTCCACAAATAGCTCATAATCTAGTAGAGGACACAGGTATGACAGAGTGAGTTAACTGCTATTACAGAGGTGCTTGTAATGGTTATGATTTTAATGGGAATGTGGTGCCCCAATTTCTACCTGGGGGATTCTGAAAAGGCCTCCCAAATAGAGGAGAAACTTTGTATTGTAGCAGCCATAGCCTCCCCCCATTTTCCTTCTATGTGCAAGTGTAGACGATGAAAGAAAAAGAGGCAGAGGATATCTGGAACTTTCTATCAGAAACCATGTCATTCAAAAGTCCTATCATTTCCAACTGAAAAGTATGAAATGAAAGATAATATATAGGATAAGGTCTGGCCAGAAAATTCTACCCTTATTCTTGGCTGTTCCTGCACTTAGCATTTTCCAGATGGGAAAAGCTAAGGACCATCTTTCCTGAAGATTGTTAACCTTCTCCAAAAAGACTACAATGAGAGGTGTCATATAAACACACAAAAGAATAACTCAGACAGCTGAGCCCTCCAGATCTTAGGGATGTGAGAATGGAAGACTGACTGAGCAAAGCAGAAGGGTGGGGGAAGGAGAAGAAATTCAGGGGCCATCTGTCAGCAGAAAGGTTACAAAAAAAAAAAAGAAGCATAAAAGCAAGACAAGTGGCCTGAATCTTATCTTTTCCTTTGACTGATTATCTGAATGTAGCTTTAAATTTGAAGGTAAGGACCAAGTGGTTGAAACAGGAAATAATGGTGAAGGGGAACTTACCTGAGATAAACAGAGTCATCAAGAATGGTTACAAAAGGAAAGTTGGTTTTGTTATGAGATGAAGATAAGAGATGGAAGGAAGTACAGCCTGATAAGGTGAAAAACAGGGCTCTGGGTGCTGATTATTTTTTGAGTTGCAAACCTAGAGGATCAGAAGAACTCAAACAATGGAGAGATTCAAATATTTGGCCTTTCATTAACCTTGATGCAATCAAGGTAACTGCCTCAGCCAAATCTGAGAAAAGCAGCAGATTTTGCCCTTTCAAGCAATAAGTATGCCAATACCACCCATGGGTATTTGATTTGCACCTTTTAATAAGTATGCCTTCATTCTTTTATCATCTGTGGTATCCAGAGACCTCTCATGTTGTGTTCATTTTATTCACCAAATGGAAATCAACAATGTTGAGTGGCATCCAACTAATTTCTGGGAATAATACTGTGGATTCTGTCACAAAAGCTACTGATGCCAAGATTTTCTAGAAAACTAGGTTAGCTATGTCCAGGCAAATCACTCAGGTCACAATCCTCTCGATGTTCTCTAACTTATTTTTCTAATAAACAAGGTCACAAGATTCACATTCATGCACATAAACACCTTCATCCCTTCAATGTTTCACTGATCTTGTCCCTAGTGACTGTCTCACAAAGAGATAAGGGTGGCCTTTAAAAGAAGGGGTCTCCCTCCTTAATATCACCAGTTCTACTCCAAAAAAATAAAAGAAGGAATCTCGAATTCCTCTTGGGAGCTTTCAGGTCTCTTAGTTTTCTGAGTCATCTCCTTCTAATTAGTGGAGAGGCAGAATTTTAATACAGTGGTCTCCGTAGACGCTGCCTCCTTACTACAGCCAGAGAACATGCCTTTGTTGTATCACCCTGCTCTGGGTAGAACATGGGAAAACAGTCTCATTTACAGGACAAAGTGTGTAGATGTTGGTCTATCTCAAGAGTTCAAAAGTTCCAGATGTTATTTGAATATTCAATCAAACCTAAAGCATTAAAATATAAATCCACATTATCATAGCAAAGTTACTTAAAGTGTTGGGCAAGTAGCTTCTGTTAAGATCCAAAGGAAAGGCTCCAGGATTTCACATGTGGTGTGTTTCCTGGTTTATTAGTTCATTCATTTAGTCATTTCAGAAATACATGTTTGTGCCTCCTGGATGCCACGTACCGTGCCAGGTGAAGTTTCATCTTTGAATGATATAGATGAATTCAATGTCTTAAAAGGGAAGAATTTATGAACTGATAAGGTGAAAAACAGGGCTCTGGGTGCTGATTATTTTTTGAGTTGCAAACCTAGAGGATCAGAAGAACTCAAACAATGGAGAGATTCAAATATTTGGCCTTTCATTAACCTTGATGCAATCAAGGTAACTGCCTCAGCCAAATCTGAGAAAAGCAGCAGATTTTGCCCTTTCAAGCAATAAGTATGCCAATACCACCCATGGGTATTTGATTTGCACCTTTTAATAAGTATGCCTTCATTCTTTTATCATCTGTGGTATCCAGAGACCTCTCATGTTGTGTTCATTTTATTCACCAAATGGAAATCAACAATGTTGAGTGGCATCCAACTAATTTCTGGGAATAATACTGTGGATTCTGTCACAAAAGCTACTGATGCCAAGATTTTCTAGAAAACTAGGTTAGCTATGTCCAGGCAAATCACTCAGGTCACAATCCTCTCGATGTTCTCTAACTTATTTTTCTAATAAACAAGGTCACAAGATTCACATTCATGCACATAAACACCTTCATCCCTTCAATGTTTCACTGATCTTGTCCCTAGTGACTGTCTCACAAAGAGATAAGGGTGGCCTTTACAAGAAGGGGTCTCCCTCCTTAATATCACCAGTTCTACTCCAAAAATAAAAGAAGGAATCTCGAATTCCTCTTGGGAGCTTTCAGGTCTCTTAGTTTTCTGAGTCATCTCCTTCTAATTAGTGGAGAGGCAGAATTTTAATACAGTGGTCTCCGTAGACGCTGCCTCCTTACTACAGCCAGAGAACATGCCTTTGTTGTATCACCCTGCTCTGGGTAGAACATGGGAAAACAGTCTCATTTACAGGACAAAGTGTGTAGATGTTGGTCTATCTCAAGAGTTCAAAAAGTTCCAGATGTTATTTGAATATTCAATCAAACCTAAAGCATTAAAATATAAATCCACATTATCATAGCAAAGTTACTTAAAGTGTTGGGCAAGTAGCTTCTGTTAAGATCCAAAGGAAAGGCTCCAGGATTTCACATGTGGTGTGTTTCCTGGTTTATTAGTTCATTCATTTAGTCATTTCAGAAATACATGTTTGTGCCTCCTGGATGCCACGTACCGTGCCAGGTGAAGTTTCATCTTTGAATGATATAGATGAATTCAATGTCTTGGAAGAATTTAAAGAACTAACTGGAGAGGAAGGCAGTTTTATTAAACAAATAATTCAATGAAATATTTGACTGTATATTTTTTTTTGCAGTCCTTTGAAGAACACAGGATTTTTGAGAGATTAAACTACTGAGGGCAAGGTCTGGCTTTCAGAAAAATCATTCTCTAAGGAAAGGGCATTCAAGCACTTACATGGGGATCAATAGGAACTTGTTAGGAAAAAATGAGTAGTGATGGGGACAAGACAAGGGGGACTTTGCAGGCCAGCCAAGTGGCCGGCTTTGTGGAACCATCCTTGCAAGAAGAGAAAGAACTTTGGCAAGCCTAAAACTTGAAAGACATCCTGTGTGGTTGATGCTTGATGAGCAAGTACATGATTGATCATACAAAGTATGTGAAAAAAAAATATATATATACCTTATCCTAAAGGCAGTAGGAGGTTTCCAAACATTTTAAAGCAGACAAACTACATATTTTGAACACAGTTACATATTTTAAAGAAAGATCACTGAGTGTTAAGTGAAGAATACATTTGGATAGATCTATATGAAAAGAAAAGAAAAAACAAAAACAACCTCTGCAGTATTTATACTTAACCATGTGGTTAAAGGTCTCCTGGTAGAAGTTAGAAAATTTAGCTTTGAGTCCACACTCTCCTGTTAGACAAGGTATAACAAAATCTTAGTAAGTTTTTAAAGAACACTAAGAAATAGGGCTTTATTCTGGAAGCTTTTAATAAAAGCAAGCTTCCCATTTCAATCCCAAACATGTCATTCACATAACAAATTTGTATGATTTTAAAATGACAAATACACTTTCCATTTGGTTTGCTTGCCCTGTATTTATACTAGTACCTGTCACTGTGGTTTCCCAGACCAGAAACATCAGCATCAAGTGGGAACTAGTTAGAAATGAAAATTCTCAGACCCCCTTCCAGACCTATTGAGTGAAGTCCTCTGGCTGGCTCTGACACAGGCTTTGGTTTGATAACCACTACAGTTAGAAAATAATCAATTTGTATAAGTGGTGTCCACAAACAAATAGTGTTTTCTAAGACAGAGATGTCTGGTCATAGTCTATGAATTACTATGCTTTAAAACACTCCTAGGCGGGCTTCTCTGGTGGTCCAGTGGGTAAGGACACCACTTTGCAGTGCAAGGGGCACCGGTTCGATCCCTGGCCTGGGAAGATCCCACGTGCCGTGGAGCAGCTGGACCGGCGTGCATGTCCAATTACCCAGCTGGCGCTCTGGGGCGCATGTGCCCAGAGCCGGTGCTCTATGACAACAGAGGCCACTGCGATGGGAGGCCCACACTGCCGAAGAACAAAGATAGATGAAAATAGACAAATGAAAGACCAACAGAAGTGGCCCACCCGCCCCCCTCCCTCCCGAACCCATCCTCCCACCCCCAAAAACACTCATAAGCATTAATGTTGGAGGGAGGGACTTCATGTCTATTTTAAATGATTCATTCTAACAAAAATAATAAATGTTGGTGAGGATGTGAAGACAAGGGAAGCCTCGTCTACTATTGGTGGGGATGCAAATTGGTGCAGTCACTGTGTAAAAAAGGTATGGAGGTTCAAAGGACTGAAAACAGAACTACAATGTGATCCAGCAGTTCCACTCCTGGCACATATCAAAAAGCCCCACAAAAACACTAATTTGAAAAGATACATGCACTGCCATGTCCACTGCAGCATTATTTACAATAGACCAAGTACAAAATCAACTTAAGTGTCCACCAACAGATTAATGAATAAAGAAGATGCGGAGGATACACACAAAGGGATACTACTTCGTCAAAAAAAAAGGATGAAATGTTGTCATTTACAACAATATGAATACACTTAGAGGGTATCATGCCAAATGAAATAAGTCAGACAGAGAAAGACAAATACTGTATGATATCACTTACATGTGGAATCTAATAAATAAAAGAAACTAGTGACTGTTACAGCAAAGAAGTAAACTCACAAATATAGAGAACAAACTCATTACTATTGGGGAGAAGGAAGGAAGGAGGAACAATACAAAGTAAGGGAGTAAGAGGTACAAAATACCATGTATAAAATAAGATACAGGATATATTGTACAACCCAAGGACTATAGCCACTGTTTATGCTAAAGGGAAAACTTTTCCGTCTGGTCATAGTCTATGAATTACTATGCTTTAAAACACTCCTAGGCGGGCTTCTCTGGTGGTCCAGTGGGTAAGGACACCACTTTGCAGTGCAAGGGGCACCGGTTCGATCCCTGGCCTGGGAAGATCCCACGTGCCGTGGAGCAGCTGGACCGGCGTGCATGTCCAATTACCCAGCTGGCGCTCTGGGGCGCATGTGCCCAGAGCCGGTGCTCTATGACAACAGAGGCCACTGCGATGGGAGGCCCACACTGCCGAAGAACAAAGATAGATGAAAATAGACAAATGAAAGACCAACAGAAGTGGCCCCCCCGCCCGCCACCCTCCCGAACCTATCCTCCCACCCCCAAAAACACTCATAAGCATTAATGTTGGAGGGAGGGACTTCATGTCTATTTTAAATGATTCATTCTAACAAAAATAATAAATGTTGGTGAGGATGTGAAGACAAGGGAAGCCTCGTCTACTATTGGTGGGGATGCAAATTGGTGCAGTCACTGTGTAAAAAAGGTATGGAGGTTCAAAGGACTGAAAACAGAACTACAATGTGATCCAGCAGTTCCACTCCTGGCACATATCAAAAAGCCCCACAAAAACACTAATTTGAAAAGATACATGCACTGCCATGTCCACTGCAGCATTATTTACAATAGACCAAGTACAAAATCAACTTAAGTGTCCACCAACAGATTAATGAATAAAGAAGATGCGGAGGATACACACAAAGGGATACTACTTCGTCAAAAAAAAAGGATGAAATGTTGTCATTTACAACAATATGAATACACTTAGAGGGTATCATGCCAAATGAAATAAGTCAGACAGAGAAAGACAAATACTGTATGATATCACTTACATGTGGAATCTAATAAATAAAAGAAACTAGTGACTGTTACAGCAAAGAAGTAAACTCACAAATATAGAGAACAAACTCATTACTATTGGGGAGAAGGAAGGAAGGAGGAACAATACAAAGTAAGGGAGTAAGAGGTACAAAATACCATGTATAAAATAAGATACAGGATATATTGTACAACCCAAGGACTATAGCCACTGTTTCATAGTAACTATAAATGGAACACAACCTTTAAAACTTGATCATTATATTATACACCCATGATTCTATAATATTGTACATCAATTATACCTCAATAACGTGTGTGTGTGTTTAAGTAAATAAAATGACCCATCCTACTGACTGCAAAGTGAAGCCCATGGAGGGTGAAAGCCTTCCTGTGGTCACACACTATTTGAGGGAATAGATTTTGAGATGAGACAAAGTTTGAGTTTTTGTCATCACATGTGACGATGGGGAAGTATTTTTTTTTCCTTTTTGACTTTTCAAGACTCAGAAAAAATAAGGATAACAAGGGTATTTATTCCATATTGAAGCTGTGAAGATAACATGAAATGACAGTGATGAACCCTGTCACCCAGTGACAGGCACAGAGTAAGTACTCGATCAATGGTAACAATTTACTGGTCCAAAGAAAATCTCCCCCTCATATTTTGAAGTTTCTCTGAGTGAAATGTCTTATAAATGAATGTGTACAATGCTTTGAGTCATGATTCTACTCATTTTAAAAAAGTGACTACTGTATCAGTGAACAACTTGAACTAATAAAATCCTAGAATTGAGTATCTCTCTTGATATGACATCAATTCCAGTACCTAAGAGTCTTAATGACTAGTTCAAATTCCATTTTTATGACAGGGAAGCTCCAGCGGCAGCATTTCAGGGGACTATTGATAGGTCTGTTTCATTGGGTCTTCAGTCCTCCCACCAGCTATTCCCTCTGCTAAACTGCTTCCCTAGATGTGTGTATCACTGATTTCTTCTTGTTATCCCTACTTTGCTTAAATGTCTACCTTCTTGTAAAGGACTTTCTTGATGAAATATTCTCACACAGCCAGTACAGAAATTCTTTTAGTTTTATTATTGTACAAATATCTCAGCTATTGTTTTGCTTGTTGCTAGTCTCAGTCTCCCCAATTAGAAAGCAAGGTTCCTGAAAATCAAGACAATACTCTCAGTATCTAAAATAGTAAGTAATTGGTATACTATTGGGGAGAAGGAAGGAAGGAGGAACAATACAAAGTAAGGGAGTAAGAGGTACAAAATACCATGTATAAAATAAGATACAGGATATATTGTACAACCCAAGGACTATAGCCACTGTTTCATAGTAACTATAAATGGAACACAACCTTTAAAACTTGATCATTATATTATACACCCATGATTCTATAATATTGTACATCAATTATACCTCAATAACGTGTGTGTGTGTTTAAGTAAATAAAATGACCCATCCTACTGACTGCAAAGTGAAGCCCATGGAGGGTGAAAGCCTTCCTGTGGTCACACACTATTTGAGGGAATAGATTTTGAGATGAGACAAAGTTTGAGTTTTTGTCATCACATGTGACGATGGGGAAGTATTTTTTTTTCCTTTTTGACTTTTCAAGACTCAGAAAAAATAAGGATAACAAGGGTATTTATTCCATATTGAAGCTGTGAAGATAACATGAAATGACAGTGATGAACCCTGTCACCCAGTGACAGGCACAGAGTAAGTACTCGATCAATGGTAACAATTTACTGGTCCAAAGAAAATCTCCCCCTCATATTTTGAAGTTTCTCTGAGTGAAATGTCTTATAAATGAATGTGTACAATGCTTTGAGTCATGATTCTACTCATTTTAAAAAAGTGACTACTGTATCAGTGAACAACTTGAACTAATAAAATCCTAGAATTGAGTATCTCTCTTGATATGACATCAATTCCAGTACCTAAGAGTCTTAATGACTAGTTCAAATTCCATTTTTATGACAGGGAAGCTCCAGCGGCAGCATTTCAGGGGACTATTGATAGGTCTGTTTCATTGGGTCTTCAGTCCTCCCACCAGCTATTCCCTCTGCTAAACTGCTTCCCTAGATGTGTGTATCACTGATTTCTTCTTGTTATCCCTACTTTGCTTAAATGTCTACCTTCTTGTAAAGGACTTTCTTGATGAAATATTCTCACACAGCCAGTACAGAAATTCTTTTAGTTTTATTATTGTACAAATATCTCAGCTATTGTTTTGCTTGTTGCTAGTCTCAGTCTCCCCAATTAGAAAGCAAGGTTCCTGAAAATCAAGACAATACTCTCAGTATCTAAAATAGTAGATTAATAGATGTCTGTTGAATAACTGATATGAGATTGGACTAGGAGTTAGCAAGACACTCTTGAGTTTACCATGCAAAGAAGGAATAGATCTGGATCACAATTACTGTAAGTCTCCAGTGAGAGTGATTTAAGTGCTTTTACTTTAAGATCAGATACTTTGGTAAGCATTTTACATCCCTAATATCACTTAAGCAACCTTACAAACTTATTAATCCTATTTTACAGATAAAGGACTGGAGGCTTAGCAATGTGACTTAAGTTAGGCAAATTTACAGAAACCAGAGGAGGCAAATCCTCATATTCAACCAAGAAGGTCATACCCTTCAGACCCTATGCTCTTGTGCACTACATTCCAATTCTTCCAAAATACCCCTAAAACCAGAAGTAATGATAAGATGAACAGTGAAAAGGGGAGAGACTGGAAACTTGTGCTATGAAGTAGTCACATTTTGTTTAACTGAAGTATAATTCACTTACAATGTTATATTTGTTTCGGGCACAATAGAGTGATTGAATATTTTTACAGACTACAATCCATTTAAAGTTATAAAATATTACTGACACTCCTTGTGTAAAGTATTTCTTTTTGAAAAAATAAGCCCTGCCAAGAAATATGAGACAAAAAATTGACATCTGGAAGTTTGTGTGATGCTCACAAGTTAGCCCCAGTGTTATAACAAGTGGGCTAGATGCTCACACCTGGACCATGTTTCTTTGCCAGTAAACATAAAACATTTCACAGAACATGGGCATCAGAAAAGGTCATTCTGAGGCCATTACAAAGTGAGAGGAAAACATGACCTATACAGCACACATAATACCATGCATCTGTCCCTCTTGGCCAAAATGAAGGACTGATCTTTCTTTAAAATTAATTCTTTTATTCTTTTTTTTTTTTTTTTTTTTTTAGGATACAAATTTTATTCGAGTTCCCAGAGACACTAAACTAGGAGACACCAGAACATATGCAGGGATATAAAACAAGGTGCAAAAATTTCATAGTCTGCAGGTATTGAAATCATAGAGTCTATCCTTTTATCCACTGTGGGATTATGTTACAAATCAGTAACAAAAGATATTTGAAAATAACCCACATATCCTTTTATTCTCCTGCTAGTTTTCCTTATATGTAAATAGGAATTATGGAACTATTTAATCATAGAGTCTCTCCCACTTTCTGACAGACCAAATTTAGAGCAAATGCCTGCTTTTTTAGATCCTCCCCCAAGTCACCCAGTTCAAGCCCCAAATCTTTTAATCAGTGATTTCTTACATCATCTTCCTTAGACATCTAATGGTTCTCTAGAATGTGTCTTCCCCCTGGTTGCAATAAGTAATAAAATGACTAGTTCAACTACCGGCATGTTCCTGGTGGTCCTTGGCCAAAGGGCCTGGACAGTCACGGTGGCTGACAGGCAAGTGGCAGATGAAGGAAGGTCCTTTATTTCTATGCAGCAGTCACCTGCTTATAGTGTTAGCTTATCCACTCTTTTAAGGAGACTGTCCATTTTGAAAACCCCTTATCTCTTACATATTTCTCAGGTTCTTAAAAGAAAGATGTTAGAATTTCTCTTCTTGATCAAGTTACACTGTCTGATTAACAGCTATCAAACTGTCTCCCAGATAACTTGGAGAAGGCCATCTTTATGCCTTTGGAGATCCTACTAAAAACAATATGAAAGCTATTAAACTATACCTCCATCTCACACTGTATCTAATTTCTGCTCCAAAAATTTGAAAGGAGCTTTGTTATTTTACTTTGGAAATAACTTAGCACTGAGAAACTCATTTCATTTATGGTTGACTGATTTTTCTTTTTTAAGAAATTATTGTACAAGTCTGGGATCATTCATGGTGAGAAACTGAACCTGCAAGTTGCCTTAAAATCAAGTGAAAATTTTATAAATACTACATTTAGCAGTTAATGAGGTTGACATAAGAGTATGTTTAACTTAAATGTTTATTAATCTTTAGTTCATGGCTGATTGCAAGTTGATAATTGTGTCTGCATATTTTTCAGATCTCAGATATTTTCCTGGGTCCTGATCATCCTCTTTATAACAGGTGAAATGATCCTCTATTTGGGCTCCCAATAAATAGCAAGAATGCTATTAGTCCTTAATGAGTGGGAACAATAGCTCTCACATGTATTTATTTACTTATTATTTTTAATTTATACATACATACGTTTGACTCGTGAGCAATGCATGGGTTTGGGTGTGAATACCTACACAACTGAAAATCCACATATAACTTTATAGTAAGCCTTCCATATCAGGGGTTCTCCATTCAAATTCTTGGATTCAGCCAACCTTTCATGCATTTGTTATTTTGGGTAACTATAGACCAGGTGTTTTCTAGAATGTCTCTTGAAATGGGGCTGTGTGCCATTGTCTCTTCCTCAATATCCTCTTTGTGAAGATTAGCACAGGAGTGAGCTCTGTTTCATCACACTCTATGCACCAGGTAACAAATTTAATCTACCCCACCACTGACAGTATACAGAGTATATGGCCAATGTAATACATGAGAGAATTTTAACTATAAAAGCTATAGTCTACTATAGAAGTATAATAATTTTATATTTGTGACCTTATGTATTTTGTGAGACGGTACTTTCAAATTCTGTAAATACCCCAAACTTTATTACATTTTGCCTATCAAAACTATAAAATTCATGCTGATACCTCAAATTCCAATTCAATACCACAGAGGTCATTCCACTTTTTTCTTTTCCAGACTTCTTCCATTCTCTGACAAGAAGCAGCCTGGCTTCCATTACCCTCTGTATGTATATTATTTAACTAAATACCTCTGTACATAACCATCCCTGTCACTGTCCCTGCCTTGGACTGGCCTGAATGGCCTCCGGATCCTTTTTGGGCAGTAAAGCTTCATACTGTGTAGACTCCTGCATGGACAGTCTCCAATACCCTACTCTGCTTCAACTCATGGCTTTAAGACTAACTCTACCATATAATAATAACTCCAGGAACAGAAGAGAAGAAAGAGGGTTTAAGACAGAAAGGAAAAGTAAGTGGAAAAGTGGGAAGAAGGGATATCAGGTATGTTTGCATTTATATCAACAGGAAGCTTTGTCTTCTAGAATTCTGTGACCTCCTTTTCACTTCTCTCCCCTACAATTAATATTTGGGTTCCCAATAAATAGCAAGAATGCTATTAGTCCTTAATGAGTGGGAACAATAGCTCTCACATGTATTTATTTACTTATTATTTTTAATTTATACATACATACGTTTGACTCGTGAGCAATGCATGGGTTTGGGTGTGAATACCTACACAACTGAAAATCCACATATAACTTTATAGTAAGCCTTCCATATCAGGGGTTCTCCATTCAAATTCTTGGATTCAGCCAACCTTTCATGCATTTGTTATTTTGGGTAACTATAGACCAGGTGTTTTCTAGAATGTCTCTTGAAATGGGCTGTGTGCCATTGTCTCTTCCTCAATATCCTCTTTGTGAAGATTAGCACAGGAGTGAGCTCTGTTTCATCACACTCTATGCACCAGGTAACAAATTTAATCTACCCCACCACTGACAGTATACAGAGTATATGGCCAATGTAATACATGAGAGAATTTTAACTATAAAAGCTATAGTCTACTATAGAAGTATAATAATTTTATATTTGTGACCTTATGTATTTTGTGAGACGGTACTTTCAAATTCTGTAAATACCCCAAACTTTATTACATTTTGCCTATCAAAACTATAAAATTCATGCTGATACCTCAAATTCCAATTCAATACCACAGAGGTCATTCCACTTTTTTCTTTTCCAGACTTCTTCTTCCATTCTCTGACAAGAAGCAGCCTGGCTTCCATTACCCTCTGTATGTATATTATTTAACTAAATACCTCTGTACATAACCATCCCTGTCACTGTCCCTGCCTTGGACTGGCCTGAATGGCCTCCGGATCCTTTTTGGGCAGTAAAGCTTCATACTGTGTAGACTCCTGCATGGACAGTCTCCAATACCCTACTCTGCTTCAACTCATGGCTTTAAGACTAACTCTACCATATAATAATAACTCCAGGAACAGAAGAGAAGAAAGAGGGTTTAAGACAGAAAGGAAAAGTAAGTGGAAAAGTGGGAAGAAGGGATATCAGGTATGTTTGCATTTATATCAACAGGAAGCTTTGTCTTCTAGAATTCTGTGACCTCCTTTTCACTTCTCTCCCCTACAATTAAATCAAATATTAGCCATATACACTACCTTGGTAGAAGGTCCTTAACTCATGAAAGGCTAATGATATTGGACAGGCATCCAGTGAGTGAGTTTGAAAGACCGAGACCTTGACAGTCATAAAATATTAATGGTGTTCTTAACTTTTGAGCTCATTAACTCACTGTTTATTTTAAATACAGATAAAGTGCTGTACTACATTTCTTATTGTATCAAATGACATAGCACTTGTAAATGCTTACCCAGTGTATAGCGTTTATCAAGCTGGAGTAGTATTTTCATTACTTGCATAATCATTTTGCTACTGAAGTGAAGTAGAGGGGTGAGAGATCTTAGGGTTCTTGGATTCTAGTTGTATGCTTCTCTTTAGCTACTTGTTTCCATGTTTTTTTGACACAGTATAGTTTAACAATGTCCTTGTCTTTCTTAAAATACAGTAGTGACATGATAAAGTACAAACTCTTACAAATAATACAGAAGCTATACAAATATCTATCTATCTATCTATATACACATACGTATATGTATACACACACACACACACACACTCATTTAAAAAATATAAGACACTTAAGCTTACAGTCCTTTTCTTAGGAGAAATTTCTTGTCTCTCTTGGATTTCTGCATATTTTGTGAAGGGACACTGACACCTTCAATTCCAAACTATCTGTTTAAAGGATGTTTGTATAGAAAACAACACTGGAAGATAGGGAAAGTTCATCTTTTAACATAGTAGAGGGTAGATGTGTTATTAGATCAGGATAAAAATGGTACCTCCCTTTATAGCAAAAACTAGGAATATCTGCTCTAAGACTGGTGTTGCCTAAACTTGTTTTTCAGCAGTGAGACAACCTCACTGGATCTGCTGCATCTACTCATGTCCTCCTTTGCCTCACACTCATGGCACTAAGCAGACAGGGACAAAAAAAGCTGATGTCAATATTGAAGCTCATACCATGGTGCTGTGCCACAGTCTTTAGCCTCTGACTTGGGAGTCTCATGTGCTCTGCCGTAATCTGTATAAATGTGACGGGCTTACTTGTGAAGTGGCAAGCAGGTTAAAATCTCATATCCTTCATACCTATCAACACTTTTTGTATCATTTTTGATCTCTGCCATAGTTTCAACTGTCACACTGTAGAATCATAAGCTTTCTTACCCAAAACCATGGAAAAGTATCTTCTTTGGGTTTATGATCTTCTCTTTTCAAAGATCCATATCATGTACCAACAGTTCTCTTACTAGAGAGGATATATGAAGCAACTGATATGAATCCAATTTTTGTTTTAAATACAGATAAAGTGCTGTACTACATTTCTTATTGTATCAAATGACATAGCACTTGTAAATGCTTACCCAGTGTATAGCGTTTATCAAGCTGGAGTAGTATTTTCATTACTTGCATAATCATTTTGCTACTGAAGTGAAGTAGAGGGGTGAGAGATCTTAGGGTTCTTGGATTCTAGTTGTATGCTTCTCTTTAGCTACTTGTTTCCATGTTTTTTTGACACAGTATAGTTTAACAATGTCCTTGTCTTTCTTAAAATACAGTAGTGACATGATAAAGTACAAACTCTTACAAATAATACAGAAGCTATACAAATATCTATCTATCTATCTATATACACATACGTATATGTATACACACACACACACACACACTCATTTAAAAAATATAAGACACTTAAGCTTACAGTCCTTTTCTTAGGAGAAATTTCTTGTCTCTCTTGGATTTCTGCATATTTTGTGAAGGGACACTGACACCTTCAATTCCAAACTATCTGTTTAAAGGATGTTTGTATAGAAAACAACACTGGAAGATAGGGAAAGTTCATCTTTTAACATAGTAGAGGGTAGATGTGTTATTAGATCAGGATAAAAATGGTACCTCCCTTTATAGCAAAAACTAGGAATATCTGCTCTAAGACTGGTGTTGCCTAAACTTGTTTTTCAGCAGTGAGACAACCTCACTGGATCTGCTGCATCTACTCATGTCCTCCTTTGCCTCACACTCATGGCACTAAGCAGACAGGGACAAAAAGAGCTGATGTCAATATTGAAGCTCATACCATGGTGCTGTGCCACAGTCTTTAGCCTCTGACTTGGGAGTCTCATGTGCTCTGCCGTAATCTGTATAAATGTGACGGGCTTACTTGTGAAGTGGCAAGCAGGCTAAAATCTCATATCCTTCATACCTATCAACACTTTTTGTATCATTTTTGATCTCTGCCATAGTTTCAACTGTCACACTGTAGAATCATAAGCTTTCTTACCCAAAACCATGGAAAAGTATCTTCTTTGGGTTTATGATCTTCTCTTTTCAAAGATCCATATCATGTACCAACAGTTCTCTTACTAGAGAGGATATATGAAGCAACTGTTATTAATTTGTGAGATCCAAGTGGTGAAAAAAAAATACATAAAAACTATCAGGGAGAGAGAAACTCTTTTTGAGCCAGAATTCTTGTGTGCTCTCTGCATTTCTGGCAGCTTATTTCTCTGTAATAAACTCACAAGGTTGAGATGATCACCTGCCCACTCCAGGTACTCAAGTGCTTGCTTTAGGAGAACTGCCTGTAGCTAAAGAGCCCCATTTCTAGCAGACTTGCATTTTCAATGATGGTCTCTACAGAGCCTAAGAGTAAATAAACATTCTTCAGAACTCTCAGGTCAGGTTCACCGTGTTTGCAATTAAGAACTGTAGAGTCACCTTCAGAAGGTTTCCATTTTCTAAGAAGATAAGAAAATTTATAACCCACCATTGCTATAAGAAATCCCATCATTTCTATGGAGTGAAAAGCTTGGTTATCATGGACTTAAGACTCTAAATAAAATATTATAGGTAGATAAAGGCCCTCAAAATCTTCACTTCATCAACCCAAGACCTTCTGTAAACTAAATTCCAGTTCTTATAAATACTTAATAACTATTCAGTACCTCTAAGGATGCAAGTGAAAAATATAGCTACACAGTGAATTTTACAAGGGTTTGCTCACTGACCAAGTAGAATTTGATTGCCTTTATGCAGACTTAAGATGGGCTTCCCTGATGGCTCAGATGATAAAGAATTCACCTGCAGTGCAGGAGACCTGGGGTTTGATCCCTGAGTTGGGAAGATGTCCTGCAGAAGGAAACGGCTACCTACTGCAGTATTCTTGCCTGGAGAATTCCATGGACAGAGAAGCCTGGTGGGCTACACTCCATGGGATCACAAAGAGCTGGACACAACTGAGTGACTAACACTTTCACTTTTAAGATGCTGTTTGTTTTCAATGATCTTGATGGCTTATATGCTTTAAGTCTCCAAGAGTGAAGTCCCATACTCTTGGCAAAAAGGAGTTCTTTTCAAAATTATACACTGCCCTTGGCTGGGTGATGGCAAACATTCATTTAATGATTTAACAGATTCATATTGAACTCCTTCTGCACATCTGATGCTTTGTAATGCTGGATGACTACAGGAACATACCAGACAGACTCATAACCTGCTCTCATTGAGTTCATCACTGGATGAACTAAAAATTACCAACTCTAAAATTTTAGTTTTGATAAGAGCTTTGCATGACAGCATGTGAAACAAAATTAGACTGCAGGGTGATGGACAGGGCATTTGTCATCATTCAAAGAACTCCCATTCCAGAGGCCAGTTGTTGGTGCGTACAATTGTTTGAGAGGTTATACAGTCTCCATGATTCTTCAAGATCAGAAACACAATCACATCTCTCATTGCATTCCTTACAATCCTTTTTTACTTTTATCCAAAAGTGATTCTACCCAATTCTAGCACAGGTTCTATCTAATCAGAAAACCTCCATTATGCCACTGTCAAAGACTGAATTCCCAAGGATGCCAACCCTGAGTTTACGAGGTTTGTTTATTAACAGATCTCTTGGGATTAATACCTGTGGAACGGAAGGAAAGGAGGCAAGATTGGACAGATGCATAAAATGAACTTCAGTACAATCTCAGTGATGCCTATTGTTGACCCCATGGAGAGCCCTGAGGATGGGCTTGCCCTTCATAATTGCTTTGAGTTAGATAGTGGCTGTTAGGCTCTTTATATTCCCAGTTGATCAGTCACTGCATGTCTTCTGCTTTCAGGAAAAGGTGACCTTGAACAAGGCAGTTCTCTCTAATAAAAACACCTCCTGTCTGCTGACATCTGTCTGCTGCAGCATTTTTAGCAGTCAGGAAGTGATCCCTGAGTTGGGAAGATGTCCTGCAGAAGGAAACGGCTACCTACTGCAGTATTCTTGCCTGGAGAATTCCATGGACAGAGAAGCCTGGTGGGCTACACTCCATGGGATCACAAAGAGCTGGACACAACTGAGTGACTAACACTTTCACTTTTAAGATGCTGTTTGTTTTCAATGATCTTGATGGCTTATATGCTTTAAGTCTCCAAGAGTGAAGTCCCATACTCTTGGCAAAAAGGAGTTCTTTTCAAAATTATACACTGCCCTTGGCTGGGTGATGGCAAACATTCATTTAATGATTTAACAGATTCATATTGAACTCCTTCTGCACATCTGATGCTTTGTAATGCTGGATGACTACAGGAACATACCAGACAGACTCATAACCTGCTCTCATTGAGTTCATCACTGGATGAACTAAAAATTACCAACTCTAAAATTTTAGTTTTGATAAGAGCTTTGCATGACAGCATGTGAAACAAAATTAGACTGCAGGGTGATGGACAGGGCATTTGTCATCATTCAAAGAACTCCCATTCCAGAGGCCAGTTGTTGGTGCGTACAATTGTTTGAGAGGTTATACAGTCTCCATGATTCTTCAAGATCAGAAACACAATCACATCTCTCATTGCATTCCTTACAATCCTTTTTTACTTTTATCCAAAAGTGATTCTACCCAATTCTAGCACAGGTTCTATCTAATCAGAAAACCTCCATTATGCCACTGTCAAAGACTGAATTCCCAAGGATGCCAACCCTGAGTTTACGAGGTTTGTTTATTAACAGATCTCTTGGGATTAATACCTGTGGAACGGAAGGAAAGGAGGCAAGATTGGACAGATGCATAAAATGAACTTCAGTACAATCTCAGTGATGCCTATTGTTGACCCCATGGAGAGCCCTGAGGATGGGCTTGCCCTTCATAATTGCTTTGAGTTAGATAGTGGCTGTTAGGCTCTTTATATTCCCAGTTGATCAGTCACTGCATGTCTTCTGCTTTCAGGAAAAGGTGACCTTGAACAAGGCAGTTCTCTCTAATAAAAACACCTCCTGTCTGCTGACATCTGTCTGCTGCAGCATTTTTAGCAGTCAGGAAGCATAATTCTTCATTCTCGAAGGATATGTATCATGTATCAAGGCATCCACCGTGGCGATTATTTCTCTTGAATACAGAGTTTCACACACACTGTTGCATCCATCTGAAACAGTCTTCGACTCCATCTCTTATAATCTTTTATTCCTCCTCCAAGTCTTAGCTAAATCTTCCTCTTCAAAGTTTCTCTTGATGAACTCTCCTCCAGAGAGAGTTCCAAAGTACTCTGTCCTTTTCTAACTGTAGCCTCTGTCATTGTGTATTCTAGATGTCTTCTTATGTTCTGGACTCTCTTCAAAAATGTGTGCTACTTGGCAATGTAAATTATTTATCATTGTGTCATCAATGCTTAAAATCATGGCTATTATGAGGCAGGGCATCAATAAACACTGGTTGATCAAAAGATTAGGAGAAAAAAGGAAGAAAAGAAGGAGGAAAGATATAAGGAGAAAAGGAGGGGATTTAAATACAATCAAACTACTCTTTAAATTTCAATTTTCTAACACACTAGCTGAACAGCTTTGGATAAATAATTTAATCTCACTAAATTTTATTGTCCCTCCTGTGTAAAACAGAAATAATAACACCCGCTACTTAGGGCTGTAATATATGTTACAGAATAGATGCCAAATAGATTTTGGCTCTTTTTCGCCTCTTCTTCCCTATGAGTGCAAGTATGGTAATAAATAAGTGTCATCTTGAATGTTTTCTGAGTCTATGCAAAGAGTAATGCTCTTTGCTCCTACCAAAGTAAAAATAAAATGCCAACCCTGAGTTTACGAGGTTTGTTTATTAACAGATCTCTTGGGATTAATACCTGTGGAACGGAAGGAAAGGAGGCAAGATTGGACAGATGCATAAAATGAACTTCAGTACAATCTCAGTGATGCCTATTGTTGACCCCATGGAGAGCCCTGAGGATGGGCTTGCCCTTCATAATTGCTTTGAGTTAGATAGTGGCTGTTAGGCTCTTTATATTCCCAGTTGATCAGTCACTGCATGTCTTCTGCTTTCAGGAAAAGGTGACCTTGAACAAGGCAGTTCTCTCTAATAAAAACACCTCCTGTCTGCTGACATCTGTCTGCTGCAGCATTTTTAGCAGTCAGGAAGCATAATTCTTCATTCTCGAAGGATATGTATCATGTATCAAGGCATCCACCGTGGCGATTATTTCTCTTGAATACAGAGTTTCACACACACTGTTGCATCCATCTGAAACAGTCTTAGACTCCATCTCTCTTATAATCTTTTATTCCTCCTCCAAGTCTTAGCTAAATCTTCCTCTTCAAAGTTTCTCTTGATGAACTCTCCTCCAGAGAGAGTTCCAAAGTACTCTGTCCTTTTCTAACTGTAGCCTCTGTCATTGTGTATTCTAGATGTCTTCTTATGTTCTGGACTCTCTTCAAAAATGTGTGCTACTTGGCAATGTAAATTATTTATCATTGTGTCATCAATGCTTAAAATCATGGCTATTATGAGGCAGGGCATCAATAAACACTGGTTGATCAAAAGATTAGGAGAAAAAAGGAAGAAAAGAAGGAGGAAAGATATAAGGAGAAAAGGAGGGGATTTAAATACAATCAAACTACTCTTTAAATTTCAATTTTCTAACACACTAGCTGAACAGCTTTGGATAAATAATTTAATCTCACTAAATTTTATTGTCCCTCCTGTGTAAAACAGAAATAATAACACCCGCTACTTAGGGCTGTAATATATGTTACAGAATAGATGCCAAATAGATTTTGGCTCTTTTTCGCCTCTTCTTCCCTATGAGTGCAAGTATGGTAATAAATAAGTGTCATCTTGAATGTTTTCTGAGTCTATGCAAAGAGTAATGCTCTTTGCTCCTACCAAAGTAAAAATAAAATGTGGCCAACTGAGGAATATAAGAAGTTAATGTGGTGGAGGTCTGACACGTGTAAGGTCTGACATTAATTATAAAGAAGCAAGTACTTTAATGGACCGGAGTGACAAAATTACAAAGTGAGAAGATACTATAATACTGGGTTTTATACAATCTGTAAAGTCTCCTTCCCTGGGTCTGAGTAATACCAGGACATTATCTGACTTTATCACATGAGACACACCATAAAGTTCATAGGAGTAGATTTTCAAATTGAACTTTTTTTTTTTTTTTTCCTTGATTGCTTCCCTCATGTGCATGTCACTATGCAGGAGACCTAAAAAAACCTGGCTACAGGATCCAGGTAGGTTCTCAGGACAATCAGACTTGTACTCCCAGCACAATTCTAGATGGGATGTCACCCACCTCAGCCTAGAGCAGCCCTTCTGCGTTCTGTACCTGAGACTAGTCCAGGGGATGCCACAATTACCTGGAGCAGATCTTAGCCAGTTTTGCTCAATGTCTGGGAAAAACAAAAATAGGTCTACTAGGGGTGGGAGGGGGACTGGGTGGGTGGGGGGAACAGGGATATGCATATGAATGATCTGGGAACATACATGTCGGTGAACAACAAAACTGTGTAAAATCTTTAAAATAAAGAATTAAAAAAAAATATGTCTCCTGCTTTTCTGGTCTTCAGTTGTTCTACTTCAGCTCTCTTCAGAACAGCTCTCCTCAGGCTCTGAGACTGCCCATACACTATGCAAAGATTAGGAGAAAAAGGAAGAAAAGAAGGAGGAAAGATATAAGGAGAAAAGGAGGATTAAATACAATCAAACTACTCTTTAAATTTCAATTTTCTAACACACTAGCTGAACAGCTTTGGATAAATAATTTAATCTCACTAAATTTTATTGTCCCTCCTGTGTAAAACAGAAATAATAACACCCGCTACTTAGGGCTGTAATATATGTTACAGAATAGATGCCAAATAGATTTTGGCTCTTTTTCGCCTCTTCTTCCCTATGAGTGCAAGTATGGTAATAAATAAGTGTCATCTTGAATGTTTTCTGAGTCTATGCAAAGAGTAATGCTCTTTGCTCCTACCAAAGTAAAAATAAAATGTGGCCAACTGAGGAATATAAGAAGTTAATGTGGTGGAGGTCTGACACGTGTAAGGTCTGACATTAATTATAAAGAAGCAAGTACTTTAATGGACCGGAGTGACAAAATTACAAAGTGAGAAGATACTATAATACTGGGTTTTATACAATCTGTAAAGTCTCCTTCCCTGGGTCTGAGTAATACCAGGACATTATCTGACTTTATCACATGAGACACACCATAAAGTTCATAGGAGTAGATTTTCAAATTGAACTTTTTTTTTTTTTTTTCCTTGATTGCTTCCCTCATGTGCATGTCACTATGCAGGAGACCTAAAAAAACCTGGCTACAGGATCCAGGTAGGTTCTCAGGACAATCAGACTTGTACTCCCAGCACAATTCTAGATGGGATGTCACCCACCTCAGCCTAGAGCAGCCCCTTCTGCGTTCTGTACCTGAGACTAGTCCAGGGGATGCCACAATTACCTGGAGCAGATCTTAGCCAGTTTTGCTCAATGTCTGGGAAAAACAAAAATAGGTCTACTAGGGGTGGGAGGGGGACTGGGTGGGTGGGGGGAACAGGGATATGCATATGAATGATCTGGGAACATACATGTCGGTGAACAACAAAACTGTGTAAAATCTTTAAAATAAAGAATTAAAAAAAAATATGTCTCCTGCTTTTCTGGTCTTCAGTTGTTCTACTTCAGCTCTCTTCAGAACAGCTCTCCTCAGGCTCTGAGACTGCCCATACACTGCATGCGCCCAGTGCAAAAGGTCAGCGGTGGAGGAGCACTCCCATCAATGAGGCTGGCTGTGTCCTGGGCTTCAGCCAAACTTCATCCAACCCTTTCCTAAAGGTCCAGGGGGTATTGTGGCAAAGAGCTGCTCAAGGAGCCAGATGCAGCTTGAGGTCTAGAGGGTCTCCGAAATAAGCTGTCAATCTTTTCCTGACCACCCTAATCTCTGGTGATTTCCTTTCCTGTACACTCATCAATGCTGTCTCTTTAGATTCCTCCATATGTGGTGATACACTTTGGTGCTAACTTTTAATAGGCTATCTACAATATAAAGCAGAAAAATCGTTGGATGGATAGCTCAAAACCTTTGAAAGCTGACTTTGATTTAGCCTTCAAAGTGTGTCCTGGATCTCTAATCTATCCAGTTGTGGGCAAGATGGCCCTTTATCCTCACTCTGACTCCACACTGCCATTAGTCTTACTTCCTGATCATCTATTTTTAACATGATACCAAAGTGATTTTTTTAACAAAATTATAAGCTATAGCATGCCTCTCCTCTGCACAAAACTCTCTGATAGTTTCCATTGCTACTCATAAAAAAACCATTACCTTTATCAGGCTCAAGTGGCCTCCACTCCCTACCCTCTATGACTTACCTTTCTGCACTCCTTCATTCCATACTAACCACACTGACTTTTTGTTTTTCTCAATATTCCAAACACACTTCCAGCCCTGGCTCTTTGCATTCACTCTTCTTTCTGCCTGTGCTGCTCTTTTACTGAATATCTATTTTAGTCTTATTTCCTCAGTTCCTCCTGTTCTCAACTCAAATATCTCCTTGACAGAATGTTTTTCATTAATCACCCATTTAACCCACTACATACTACCTTGACCCTCACCACACATCCCTTTAAAGTCCTGTGCCCTCTTGACACTATGCACCATCCTATACAATAAATGTTTTGTTATTTGTAAACATACATATTGAGCTTCTCTTTAAAACCAGGAGTCCTGGGACTCCAGATTTCTTCATTTTTACATTTCCATCTCTAGCACACAATAATATCCTTGGCATAGACTTGAGCCTTGAGGTAATCTTCTGGAAGATTACATAAATGAACACATAAATGTCAACTGTTCTCTCCTCCTGGGCTTTTGCTTAGGCTTTTCATTTCCCATACATGCCACAATCTGCCCCTTCTTAGGCTGGCCTTTATTCCTAATTCTGTCCAGTAGCATGTCTTCTGTATCATCTACAGTAATGGCACTATTCATGGTGAGCTTTCCCTTCTAAGAGCCCCTACAGAAAGATCCTATTGTGACTGTCAAATATATTTGGCAATCATGAAACACAGTATTATTTTCTTAGAAGAAAATGCTAAGGTCCTTGAAAGCAATGACATTCTTTTGTTTTTCTCTGTATCTCTTGTTTTTCCTTTGTCTCTAAAGTTTGATAATATCTTATTGAATCTGATTAAGTTTACATAGATGAATAAGATCTTTGTCTTAACTAATCTGTCCCCAAACAATACTATGGATATTATCAGTCATAATAATAATAATTAGGCAAAATAAATTTGTTTTTTTGTTAATCTAGAATATTTAGAGTAAGTTTTTTTTTTTTTTGACTATTTTTTATTTTTTTTGGAGGGGGGTGCGGGTTGGGGAGGGGGGGGGGCGGGTGGGCCACTTCTATTGGTCTTTCGTTTATCTGTTTTCATCCATCTTTGTTCTTTGGCCCGTGTGGGCCTCCCATCGTGGTGGCCTCCGTTGTCACAGAGCACTGACTCTGGGCGCATGCACTCCAGAGCTCTGGCTCAGTAATTGGACACAACGGTCCAGCCGCTCTGTGGTACGTGGGATCTTCCCAGGCCAGGGATCTTCCCAGGCCAGGGATCGAACCGGCGCCCCTTGGACTGCAAGGTGGTGTCCTTACCCACTGGACCACTAGGGAAGCTCCTAGAGTAAATTTATTTCAATTAAAATGTGTGGTTATGCTGGTCCTGAATAACTGGAAATTTTTCTTAGGTCTGAACCACTTACAATGATATTCTAGGCAAATGCATTTATAAGTTATTATAGAAACATTAACTTATAGTCAGCATAATACTGCTGTTGATATTTTAAGATATTCTAATTCTTTTAAAATGAGTAATTTATATTTGAAAATGTTAATATAACCTTTCTTTACTCTAAAATATCATGGTATTTCAATAATATCTCTTTTGACTTTATTATTACTCTTAGTAATCATATTAAAAATACATTGCATTTTAGACTGAAAGTTTTTTAACTATAAAGATTAAGCCTTGAAGTTATAAAATGAGAAAAATAATAATACATATCTCATAGGGTAGCAGTGAGAACTAGATGAAAAACTCATAAAACACTCAGCACAAGTTCTGATATACAGTGGGAACTTAATTTTAAAAAGCTGTTCTTAATAAAACATTATTTATTCTTCTATGAAAGAACCTACCATAGATGTAACACAAATTTCAAAATAAATAAATACCTATAGGTAAAGGATGGATAGACAGAGGCTTGGATGGCTTGACAGGTAGATCCAATATGGAAGAATGACAATATGTCAGGTTTAAAAAATTCAGTGTAACTATGTAAGAGATGTACATAAACATACATATGTTTATTGCATCCTCACAGGCTTTGTCTAGGTGATGCAAGACTGATGAAAATCTTACAAAATTTACTGAGCAACAGGTAGACATAATATTAACTGAGTTACAGTGCATCTGTTATGTAATTTAATCTTATAGAGGTTTTATTTTTTAGGTCAGTTTTTGTTTTGTTTTTCATTTACAAGTGAAGACATTTGAGGCTTAGGGACATGAAATAACTTGTCCAAGGTTTCTTGTTAGTGGAAAAAATTAGCTATATCTAACAGTTGTTCCAATTCATGTTACTGCCTCTCACTAGGACCTGCCAAAGGGTGCTGGCTGTCTTGAATCATTTTCAAACTGGTAGTTACATGTCAAACACGAGATTCAAAGTACAGGGCATAACACAACATTATAAAGCAACTATACTTCAATTTAAAAAAACCAACAACTGGGGGTCCTCCTACACTTTTCTGGTAGTTTGGGCTAAGGGAACTTCCTTATCTGGTAAGACTTCACATTGAGATACTGCAGGTGCTACAGACTGTATGTTTCTGTGCCTCCAAAATCCATACATTGAAATTCCAACCCCCAGTGTAATTAAGCTTGGAGCTGGGGCCTTTGGGAGATGATTAGGTTGTAAGGGTGGTGGTTTCATAAATTACATTATTGTTTTTATAAAACACACCTCAGAGAGTTCCCTTGCTCCTATTATTGTGAAAACACAGAAAGAAGACAGCCTTCTGTGATCCAAAAAGCAGGCCTTCACTGGACATGAAATCTGTCAGCACCTTGATCATGGACTTCCTAGTCACTAGAATTCTGAGAAATACATTTGTTATTTATAAGTCACCCCATACATGCTGATCTACTATAACAGCCTAAACTAAGGCACAGGACTGTGAAGAAGCTAACACTTTTGTGAAAAACTTTCAAAAATCTTAAGTAGGAGATAGTAGCTATGCTATGGATAATCATTGCCAAATTATTATAATTTGTATTTTAAACATTCAAGTAATTTCACCTTTGCTGATATATTAGATATTGTACTGACCATATCTTAACATAAGAAAAATATGTCTAGTACACCCCAAACCATACTCCTAAATAAGAATTTCACATGGATAGATAAGGGAAGAAGGCACACACAATACTTTTACACAAGAACAAAAGAAAATTAGAAACCATCATTTTCAAGGGTGCCAAGGAGTGTTCCAGCATCCACTGAATCACAGAAAAAGCAAGGGAATTCCAGAAAAACACCTACTTCTGCTTCACTGACTACTCTAAAGCCTTTGACTGTATAGATCACAGCAAACTGTGGAAAATTTTAAAGAGATGAGAACACCAGATCACCTTACCTGCCTCCTAAGAAACATGTATGCAGGTCAAGTTGTTCCAATTCATGTTACTGCCTCTCACTAGGACCTGCCAAAGGGTGCTGGCTGTCTTGAATCATTTTCAAACTGGTAGTTACATGTCAAACACGAGATTCAAAGTACAGGGCATAACACAACATTATAAAGCAACTATACTTCAATTTAAAAAAACCAACAACTGGGGGTCCTCCTACACTTTTCTGGTAGTTTGGGCTAAGGGAACTTCCTTATCTGGTAAGACTTCACATTGAGATACTGCAGGTGCTACAGACTGTATGTTTCTGTGCCTCCAAAATCCATACATTGAAATTCCAACCCCCAGTGTAATTAAGCTTGGAGCTGGGGCCTTTGGGAGATGATTAGGTTGTAAGGGTGGTGGTTTCATAAATTACATTATTGTTTTTATAAAACACACCTCAGAGAGTTCCCTTGCTCCTATTATTGTGAAAACACAGAAAGAAGACAGCCTTCTGTGATCCAAAAAGCAGGCCTTCACTGGACATGAAATCTGTCAGCACCTTGATCATGGACTTCCTAGTCACTAGAATTCTGAGAAATACATTTGTTATTTATAAGTCACCCCATACATGCTGATCTACTATAACAGCCTAAACTAAGGCACAGGACTGTGAAGAAGCTAACACTTTTGTGAAAAACTTTCAAAAATCTTAAGTAGGAGATAGTAGCTATGCTATGGATAATCATTGCCAAATTATTATAATTTGTATTTTAAACATTCAAGTAATTTCACCTTTGCTGATATATTAGATATTGTACTGACCATATCTTAACATAAGAAAAATATGTCTAGTACACCCCAAACCATACTCCTAAATAAGAATTTCACATGGATAGATAAGGGAAGAAGGCACACACAATACTTTTACACAAGAACAAAAGAAAATTAGAAACCATCATTTTCAAGGGTGCCAAGGAGTGTTCCAGCATCCACTGAATCACAGAAAAAGCAAGGGAATTCCAGAAAAACACCTACTTCTGCTTCACTGACTACTCTAAAGCCTTTGACTGTATAGATCACAGCAAACTGTGGAAAATTTTTAAAGAGATGAGAACACCAGATCACCTTACCTGCCTCCTAAGAAACATGTATGCAGGTCAAGAATCAACAGTTAGAACTGGACATGGAACAACAGACTGGTTCAAAATTGGGAAAGGAGTATATCAAGGCTGTATATTGTCACCCTGCTTATTTCATTTATATGCAGAGTACATGATGCAAAATGTAGCACTGGATGAAGCTCAAGCTGGAATCAAGATTGCTGGGAGAAATATCAATAAACTCAGATATACAGAAGAAAGCAAAGAGGAACTATAAAGAATCTTGATGAAGGTGAAAGAGGAGAGTGAAAAAAATGGCTTAAAATTTAACATTCAAAAAACTAAGATCACAGCACCTGGTCTCATCAGTTCATGGTAAGTGGAAGGACAAACAATGGAAACAGTGACAGACATTATTGGGCTCAAAAATCACCGTGGATGGTGACTGAAGCCATGAAATTAAAAGACATCTGCTCCCCAGAAGAAAAGCTATGACAAACCTAAACAGCATATTGAAAAGAAAGAGAGACATCACTTTGCCTTCAAAGGCTGACATAGTTAAAGCTAGTGAAAGTTATGTACGCATGTGAGAGTTGAACTATCAAGAAGTCTAAGTGCCAAAGAATGGATGCTTCTGAACAGTGGTGCTGAAGAAGACTCTTGAGAGTCTCTTGGACAGCAAGGAGATCAAACCAGTCAATCTTAAAAGAAATCAACTGTGAATATTCATTGGAAGGACTAATGCTGAAGCTGAAGCTCCAATAGTTTGGTCACCTTAGGTGATGAGCCATTTCACTGGAAAAGACCCTGATGCTGGAAAAGCGATATATTAGATATTGTACTGACCATATCTTAACATAAGAAAAATATGTCTAGTACACCCCAAACCATACTCCTAAATAAGAATTTCACATGGATAGATAAGGGAAGAAGGCACACACAATACTTTTACACAAGAACAAAAGAAAATTAGAAACCATCATTTTCAAGGGTGCCAAGGAGTGTTCCAGCATCCACTGAATCACAGAAAAAGCAAGGGAATTCCAGAAAAACACCTACTTCTGCTTCACTGACTACTCTAAAGCCTTTGACTGTATAGATCACAGCAAACTGTGGAAAATTTTTAAAGAGATGAGAACACCAGATCACCTTACCTGCCTCCTAAGAAACATGTATGCAGGTCAAGAATCAACAGTTAGAACTGGACATGGAACAACAGACTGGTTCAAAATTGGGAAAGGAGTATATCAAGGCTGTATATTGTCACCCTGCTTATTTCATTTATATGCAGAGTACATGATGCAAAATGTAGCACTGGATGAAGCTCAAGCTGGAATCAAGATTGCTGGGAGAAATATCAATAAACTCAGATATACAGAAGAAAGCAAAGAGGAACTATAAAGAATCTTGATGAAGGTGAAAGAGGAGAGTGAAAAAAATGGCTTAAAATTTAACATTCAAAAAACTAAGATCACAGCACCTGGTCTCATCAGTTCATGGTAAGTGGAAGGACAAACAATGGAAACAGTGACAGACATTATTGGGCTCAAAAATCACCGTGGATGGTGACTGAAGCCATGAAATTAAAAGACATCTGCTCCCCAGAAGAAAAGCTATGACAAACCTAAACAGCATATTGAAAAGAAAGAGAGACATCACTTTGCCTTCAAAGGCTGACATAGTTAAAGCTAGTGAAAGTTATGTACGCATGTGAGAGTTGAACTATCAAGAAGTCTAAGTGCCAAAGAATGGATGCTTCTGAACAGTGGTGCTGAAGAAGACTCTTGAGAGTCTCTTGGACAGCAAGGAGATCAAACCAGTCAATCTTAAAAGAAATCAACTGTGAATATTCATTGGAAGGACTAATGCTGAAGCTGAAGCTCCAATACTTTGGTCACCCAATGTGATGAGCTGATTCACTGGAAAAGACCCTGATGCTGGAAAAGATGCAGGAGGAGAAGGGGGCATGTCGATTCAATGGACGTGAGTTCGAGCAAACTCTGGGAGATAATGCAGGACAGGGAAGCCGAGCACGCTACAGTCCATGGCTCACAAAGAGCTGGCTATGAATTAGCAACTGAACAACAGCAAAGAAGTGTCCAAGACCAACTAAATTAAGGTACACTAGATTGAATATAAAACACAATAAAGACATACTTCTTGGATATACATGATACTTAGGCATGTGATAAGATATAGCAAGTTTCAGAAGAAAAATTCAATTAACAGTATCTCTCAGATAAATGTATGCTATATTTTTTTCTTGTTGATGATTCTCATTGCTATGCTATATACCTTTCAAATATACTTTATTGATTTATTACATATAAATTATATGTATATTTTAAAAGAACAGTTTCCAGATTGAAATGCAGTGTTCTTTACATATATAGACTGTTTCTTGCCCATAAATGGCCAAAGTTGAGTCACGTTCTCTCAATAGAATTCATAAGTAGAAAACACAGAATGTCATTTTAGTCAAGCAGTAATTGTTTCCTATATTGCTTAGAACTCCTATTTGGAGCTGAATTTTGATCACATTCACCTACATATCTTTCTGGGAAGAAACTGAAATTGGACTCCTGGTTAAATTGCGTAAAGAGGACATGCTATTTGTCTCCTCTCTTTCCTAAGAAAAAGAAAGTGAGAGTGTGTACAAAGTATATATATTTTCAATAACAGCTCAGAATACTAAAGAGCACAAAGCTGGAAACGAATTGAGTAGTGACTGACTTAGCAGTTCCAAAAAACTTTACCTTAAAAGAGAAATGGGAAAATCATTCCCACTTCACATAGCAGAGCTTTAAATGGCTTAGCAATTGATTGCATACTGTTAATGGATTTATAAACAAGAGATTGTTTTAAAATCTGTTTTAAGATGTAATTTGACTACCCCGTCAAGGCTTGTGTCTATCCAGAGGGCACAGATCCTGCCACTCTCCAGCAGAATGCTGCCAGGCGCCTGGAAGGGGCTATGATGCTCAACCTGCAGGAGGCTGGCAGTCTCTTCACTGGGGCTTATTACTTGACTCTCACATACACTTTGGAGATAAAAATAATACAAAATGTCAAAAATAATACAAAATGTCACTGATACTGGAGGATCTTGAAGGAAACAACCCTTTCAGACAACCTTACAGTAAGGATGACAGTTGATAAGCATCTGCTTCCACCATGGAAGAAATCCCAGTGGGTGTTTTAGTGCTCCCAATCTTAAATATGAACCAAATATCTATAACCAGGAAGTTAAAGCATCTCACATGAAAGGCAGACAAAAATAAATACAAAAAAACATACACAAAAACCCAAACCAAGAAAAACTCTCAGAAGATATTTGCATATTTAGGGAAAATAATTATTAAGTTTCAGGAAACAAGACCCTTATTTATTGAATGATTTAACTGTGAATAGCAGTTTACTTGCCATGGTATCAACACTTAAAATTGAGGGAAAACATCATGTAGTAGATAAAACATGACCTCTGAAGCCAAACTTCTTGGGTCTGAAGCTGAAAAATTTTGAGCCTGTAGTTTCCTAACAGAACACCACTGACTTTCACTCAACCTTCTCTATCTCAGTTTCCCTTCTATAGACTACCCTTCTATAGATACTGTAGAAATAGTACTTATATCATAGACTAGGAAATGTTTTGAGGATTAAATAAATATTTGTAAAGTTCACAGAAAATAAGCATAAAAAAAGTTTGTAAGAGATTCATTGTTGACCTGAACAAAATAATTATGTCAGTTTTCTACTAAGAATAGAGGAACAGGGCTTCCCTGGTGGTCCAGTGGGTAAAGAGTCTACCTTGCAGTGCAAGGGGCACTGGTTCGATCCCTGACCAAGGAAGATCCCAGGTGCCATGAAACAGCCGGACCAGTGCATCCAATTATGAGCCAGCACTCTGGAGCACATGCACCCTGAGCCGATGCTCTGCACTGAGGGAGGCCACTGCAATGGGAGGCCCACACAAGGTAAAGAATAAATATGGGTGAAAATAAATAAAATAAAATTTAAAAAAAACAATAAAAAGAGGCCAAATTTAAAAAAAATAAAGGAACAGAAATGTATATGTGTATGGTGGAGATGAATATGGGAAGAAAGGGGACTAAGTATTCATTTTCTACACTGGGAAAGTCATCCATAACTGAAAAAATACAAGAAGAAGCAATTTACATATGTTATTTCAAACCACTGTGGTGTTTCTCACATGAAAAGGAAAAATGTCAAGGGATCAATAACTGGAGATAGAATTAGTTGGAGGAATACTAATTCCAAAATATAATTTTGAAACTATGGGATTTGTTTAGACACAGGCAAGCATAACTTTGATAAATTTATTTAAAAATTATGTTATATGTATAATATGAAAAAGAAAGCAGCTCTGGCAATGTTTTTCTACATATTCTGATATGATTGGAATTCTGTTGTAGCTCAGCTGGTAGAAGAATCTGCCTGTAATGCAGGATACCCTAGTTCAATCCCTGGGTTGGGAAGATCCCCTGGAGAATGGACAGGCTGCCAACTCCTGTGTTCTTGATGTAATGTAAATTATACACTTTGCTTAAGAATACTTACAAATGATTAATAGTGTACAGTAACCTCTGCATCTTCAAAGTAAAGGAAACAAAGAAAGTCTTACTGAATGGCTAATGAGTACCCTCCTACTTTCTGGAAGAGGCAGTCCTATTTTAACCAGTGAATTAATAAAATAATCCATGCATTTTATTTACAGGCTTGATTATAATCAGTTTAATTAAAAAATCAGATTTCTTTTTCGACTGTGTATGCTTTTTCCACAGCTACTGACTACTGTGATACTGGAAAATTGATGAATTTTTGCTATTATTTGTCTGACTAATTATTAGTTTCCATTATTGAGAAATATAATCCATATCTGATGCTCTATGGGGCTTTCAGATGGTGTTAGTGGTAAGGAACTTGTCTGTCAATGCAAGAGATGTAAGAGAAATGGGTACTATCTCTGGGTCGGGAAGATCCCCTGGAGAAGAGCATGGCAATCCACTTGTATTCTTCCCTGGAGAATCCCTTGGAAAGAGGAGTTTGGAGGGCTATAGATCATGGGGTTGCAAAGAGTCAGATACAACTGAAGCCACTTAGCACAGCACAGCACATTAACAATATAACTTAATAATGGTAATGATATTCCAATTTTATTTCTCATGCTTTTTGTAAATGGATTTACTGTGAAACAACCCAGATATTTGCTTCACAATCACAAGACATTATTTTAATGCACAGACAGATTCTGAACCTCATACGAGAAGGGTTTTATTTTACTCACTGACCATTCAGCACCTATAAAATAATAGTTCATATACACCTTCACTTAATGAGAGTGTATGGAACATGAGGAAATAGGGCTTGTTTTGAGACCATCTAGACTCATTTTCTTTGATATGCAGATATTTCAAGACACTATAAGGCTGATAAGATCATCTTACAGCTGTGTGTGTGCATGCATGCATGTGCTATGTGTGGCTGTTTGATCCCTTTGTGTTTAATCACAGCAGTAGTAGACAACTGATATGGTTTTGATCACTACTGTGAAAGACTTTCCTATGGGACTGGTGTCAGAATCCTGGGGCTATCCTTCATATCGATGAGAGAGTGTGACAAAAAGTACAGTTTCTGACATTCAGAAGCATTTTGACATTCATAGCTATGCCATGCTATATACAAGGTTGTTCTGGAACCATGGTAAAATGAGAACATTTAATAATTTTGTTGAAGCATGATAAAAACAATACCAATATACCACTCATGGATGAATAGTAATCATAGCACACTAATCACAACATTTCCACATTCTGTTTTTTTTTTTTTTTTTTAACATTTATTTATTTATTTACCTTTTAGGGGGTGGAGTGGGGAGAGAGAGGGACGGGCGGGCCACTTCTATTGGTCTTTCATTTCTCTATTTTCATCCGTCTTTGTTCTTTGGCTCTTGTGGGCCTCCCATCACAGTGGCCTCTGTTGTCGCAGAGTGACAGCTCTGGGCACATGCACTCCAGAGCTCTGGCAGGGTAATTGGACACATGGGTCCAGCTGCTCTGCTGCACGTGGGATCTTCCCAGACCAGGGATTGAACTGGCGCCCCTTGCACTGCAAGGCAGTGCCCTTACCCACTGGACCACCAGGCAAGCCCACATTTCCACATTCTCATCTTCCCTCCCTATAGATAACCCAACCCTAGAACCCTTTCTGGCAACATTCAATCCAGAGAGCCCACCCATTCTAGATTCTCCAATTTTTCTTCTCTTGCTGTTTGTAAAGGGATTCACAGGGAAACAACCCAGATATTTGCTTCACAATCACAAGGCATTATTTTAATGCACAGACAGAGTCTGAACCTCATACGAGAAGGGTTTTATTTTACTCACTGACCATTCAGCACCTATAAAATAATAGTTCATATACACCTTCACTTAATGAGAGTGTATGGAACATGAGGAAATAGGGCTTGTTTTGAGACCATCTAGACTCATTTTCTTTGATATGCAGATATTTCAAGACACTATAAGGCTGATAAGATCATCTTACAGCTGTGTGTGTGCATGCATGCATGTGCTATGTGTGGCTGTTTGATCCCTTTGTGTTTAATCACAGCAGTAGTAGACAACTGATATGGTTTTGATCACTACTGTGAAAGACTTTCCTATGGGACTGGTGTCAGAATCCTGGGGCTATCCTTCATATCGATGAGAGAGTGTGACAAAAAGTACAGTTTCTGACATTCAGAAGCATTTTGACATTCATAGCTATGCCATGCTATATACAAGGTTGTTCTGGAACCATGGTAAAATGAGAACATTTAATAATTTTGTTGAAGCATGATAAAAACAATACCAATATACCACTCATGGATGAATAGTAATCATAGCACACTAATCACAACATTTCCACATTCTGTTTTTTTTTTTTTTTTTTAACATTTATTTATTTATTTACCTTTTAGGGGGTGGAGTGGGGAGAGAGAGGGACGGGCGGGCCACTTCTATTGGTCTTTCATTTCTCTATTTTCATCCGTCTTTGTTCTTTGGCTCTTGTGGGCCTCCCATCACAGTGGCCTCTGTTGTCGCAGAGTGACAGCTCTGGGCACATGCACTCCAGAGCTCTGGCAGGGTAATTGGACACATGGGTCCAGCTGCTCTGCTGCACGTGGGATCTTCCCAGACCAGGGATTGAACTGGCGCCCCTTGCACTGCAAGGCAGTGCCCTTACCCACTGGACCACCAGGCAAGCCCACATTTCCACATTCTCATCTTCCCTCCCTATAGATAACCCAACCCTAGAACCCTTTCTGGCAACATTCAATCCAGAGAGAACCCCACCCTCTACTTCTTTAGACCTTCCTCCAATTACCTGACCAAAGCTCAAATCCTACATAGGTTCATTCTAATACCATCTTACTGAGATAGTCCACGGTACCCCAGGATGTGTGTTCTCCCTTGTGGAAATGAATAATAACAAAATTTGTCCAGCTTCAGGTACATTCTTGGAGATCTTTGGTTAGAGAATATTGATAATGACAATAACAGCAATAACAGCAACAACAGCAACAAACATTATCTAGTGCTTACTCTACTACAGCTACAATCCTCCTTGCTACACTGAATGCCACACAGACCCCTTCCTCAGGACATCAGTTATCACTGTTCCTTCCGCCTGGGTAATTATTAATGAAATATCTGCATTATTCCTCTTTCATTTCCTCTAGATCTATCTAAAAACGTGGACAATAAACTGTTGCAAAACTAAGGGGCTTAGGGCTTCCCTGGTGGTCCAGTGGGTAAGGACACCGACTTGCAGTGCAAGGGACGCCGGTTCGATCCCTGGCCTGGGAAGATCCCGCGTGCCGTGGAGCGGCTGGACCAATGTGTCCAATTGCCGAGCCGGAGCTCTGGAGCGCATGCGCCCAGAGCCGGCGCTCTGCAACGACAGATGCCACCGCTATGGGAGGCCCACAGGAGCCAAAGAACAAAGACGGATGAAAATAGAGAAATGAAAGACCAACAGAAGTGGCCCGCCTGCTCCTCTCCCTCCCCAACCCAACACCCGCCCAAAATAAATAAATAAACAAATCTTTAAAAAAAAAACAAAAAACTAAGGGGCTTAAGCGACATTGTTTCATTCTCACTCATGAGCATGTGTATTTTCTGGGGATCACATGAGTGAGAATCAGCTTGTCTGTGTTTCCTACTTCAAGCTATGGGCCTACAGGACTGCGGGTCCCACTGTGGGTTGGGCTCATGCATGTTTCAGGTATATGCATTCTGTGCTGAAGGGTCAAAAGTTATCTATAAGATATGCTCTCATGCAAACAGTAGAACCATAAAACAGTATGCCTAACTGCACAAGTACATTTCATGTCTTTGTTCTTCCCACATTTGCTAACATTCCAATAATGGAAATCCATCACATTGAGTCTAAAATCAAGAAGCAGCATAGGGGACTCCTCCTTTGGTGGCAGAACTACAAAGTTCTATGAGAAAAGGCACAGATATAGGGACAGGAGAAGAACTGGAACTAGTACAACAGCTCAAGCTACCACAATTTCTGTATAAATTTTATCTTTAAAGACAGAACTTCCTCAATCACTAATGTCACAGCTCTTCCATTCCCATTATTTCCTTTTGTCAAGCTTAATTTTCTTTTGAAGTATTTTTGCGTGCAAAAGAATGTGTTTGTGTGTGTTTATTACAGAATTTGCCAACCCAACCCTAAACATACACACAGGGCTGTATGCTCCAAGGAGAATGTACAGCATTTGGTATGGCTTTGTTAACTGGTGCATCCTCAGTACTGACAATGCACCTGGTATTTTTAAGACAATACATTAATATTGAATACTCTGGGATCTTAAAGCCAAGAGGAGATCTCAGAAAGACAGAACTATCTATGGACTCTGACACTTCAATAGGTAGATGATACTGTTCCTTCATTGGCTCAAAGTGGATATCACTGGGATTCTATTAAAAATAGTAGTTGTTAAGGTATATATAAAGTGAGACCACTGCAGTAGGATTATATTTTGGAATTATCATTCAGTAGAAATGTATATTTTAAGATGACCGGAAGAGAAAGCTTTAGTGATATTTATTAATCAAAAGGTGGCATACATTTTATTTACACAGACTGTTTTCAATTTAGAAATTCAATTTAGAAGCAATAAGGATTGACCTAAATCCAATAGATAACTAAAATAGAAAAATGAACACAAAAATAACTTCAGATAAGGTTCAATTTATATTGGTTTTACTGTAATGCCCAACTCTCTTTCTCTTCTTAATGACTATAGGAGCCATTTGTTTCTGGCAATTTCATTGAAAAATAATGAAAATTTGTAATATTCATACATGCTGAAACATTAACATGCATGATAAATTTGTCAATGAATGACATCTTGTTGGTCTTACATTTTTTGAAGTATTTTTCTAAATACAGACAAAAATAGAGGTCAAGATACACTATAAGAAATTTCAGTAATTTCAGGAGACAAGCTTCAAAATCATAAATTTGTTACTTAACATTTTATTATATAAAAGATAACTGAAATATGAAAATATTGAAACATTCAATCTGTATGAAATTTGAGTCAATATATTAAAAGCATTTTGGGGATTGAAATTCTGCTAATGTTTCAGAGAGGATATTCAAATGCATTTCAAGAAAAAAATGTTTGAATGCTTATAGATGACATTTTAACTGGTCTGTAGAATAAGAAATAGTCATATATTTGAAAAAATATTCATAGGATGAAAATAAATAACAGATAAGCATATTTTTTTCATTTTAAAATTAAGATTTCTTAAGACTAATAAAGATTTTTGAAGGTATAAGTTTCTGAAATAGAGGATCAGAGTTAGAAAAGTTTTAAAAGTCAATTTACTGAGCAATGTCAAAAACTCCAATAGAGAATCCCCCTTAAATGGTCATTCACCCTCTGAGTACTTCAAGGAGAATGAACTCACTGTTTCCCAAAACACTCCATGCTAATACTGATAATCTCATTTACTGAAAAAGTCTATGCCATTACCCTGGAAGATGCAAAATAACATATTTCAAGAAATTCTCTATTTTTATAACTGCAGAACTATACAATTAAAATCAAGACTAGGATTCCAAAAGCTGGATCTTCAAAAAAAAAAAATGTTACCTCAATTTATTTGATTGCAAATATTTGCAAAAGTTTTCTTTCAGAATTTCTGTTATCAGTGTGATTTAGACCTCCTTTTAAAATTATAGAAAGATCCAGAAGAAGAAAAAGAAGAAAAAAATGCTGGGAAAAGTATAATCAAAAAATAGAGCTTGGAGTAGGATCCAGGATTTTTAAACCAAAGTTGAGGATGCCCATTCAGTTTCTCTGTTACAGAAGAATCATGACTTAGGTCTACATCTACAAACTGAAGTATATACATTATACATAAAGAAGATAAAAAATTGAACATAAGATCATTTTTTTCATGTCACTCATTCATTTATTGCAAGATTTTTACTGAACATTGATTAAGTGTCAGATCCTATGTTAGCTATCTAACAGCTCAGATAAACAGGCTTTTATAAAATCATTTTAGAAGTATAGCAACTGAGGTATTTCATATAAAAGGTCTTAACACCAAGAGAGTCAAAGAGACATAGTTACAAAACTGATTTTTAGTAATAGGAACACTGATATTGTTGGGCATCTCAGGGTAAGAATGTGATTCATTCGTTTATGCAATAAATTGCTAACTGCACTGGTATGGAAAATGATAAAGCCCTAGTGATTGAACCATGTCACTAGGTTCTACTCAAGTGAGATCATTGATGGGGGCAGTATCCAGCACTGGCTCTTATTAAAACCAGCAAGTTTTCAACCAGTTAATCATGAACCAAACACAGTCTGAAAAATATACCTTGGTGTAATCTCCAAGTATTAGACCTCTGTTAAGTTTTGAGATACAAAATTAAATGGACAGCCCATTGTTTTTGACTTTTGCATGACTAATTTTGCTGAATATGATATCATCTGTTACTTTACTGGGAGATACAAGTAAAGTGGAAAAAGGGTATTTATAATGGCTCCCTTTTCCTCTTGGACATTAAAAAAAATAAATAACACAACTGTTAGGAGCCCTAATAGAAACTGCAATTCCAGAAAACCCAGAAGGGAAAGCTCCCCCTTAAGCAATGGCCCTTTATTACTCAGAAAGAGAAAGAAAGATTTTAAGCAATTAAAATAGTGATCTTGCAAACCTTTCACCTACATGAGATTTTTTTGTTAATAATTTGTACTACATAATGGACTTTTTGAAGATTAACTGACTATGTCAAAGATTAATTGACTATGTTCAGGGTCCCTGGAACTATCTGATATTCATAGTTAAATAAATTTTGCTCAATATATTGGTAGATGATCTTTGTTAAAATAATACTTTTGGAGTCCACTATCAGGAAGAGATGAATGCTTTGATGAATATGTTGTGTTTCATGAGGTACCTCTTTGCATATTTCTTTTTTTTTTTTTTTTAAGATTTACTTATTTATTTCTTTGAGTGGCGGGGGGGAGCAGGCGGGCCACTTCTATTGGTCTTTCATTTGTCCATTTTTCATCCTTCTTTGTTCTTTGGCCCGTGTGGGCCTCCCATCGCGGTGGCCTCTGTTGTAGGGCACCGGCTCTGGGCGCATGCGCCCCAGAGCTCCGGCTTGGTAGTTGGACACATGGGTCCAGCCGCTCCGGGGCACGTGGGATCTTCCCAGGCCAGGGATCAAACCGGCACCCCTTGCACTGCAAGGCGGTGTCCTTACCCACTGGACCACCAGGGAAGCCTGCATATTTCTTAAAGATACATTAATATTAGTCTGCTACCTCTTTTAGAGCATGAACAATTTGCAGATTAAGATGAAGAGAAATAAACCGATATACATAACATCATTATTAGAAAATAAACTTTCCAACAACTTGCATAACCTCAAGTTGCCTTATTTAACCTCTACCATTTTGTTCACCACATAACGATCTATAAGATGATGTTATCTATAAGTATTAGACCTCTGTTAAGTTTTGAGATACAAAATTAAATGGACAGCCCATTGTTTTTGACTTTTGCATGACTAATTTTGCTGAATATGATATCATCTGTTACTTTACTGGGAGATACAAGTAAAGTGGAAAAAGGGTATTTATAATGGCTCCCTTTTCCTCTTGGACATTAAAAAAAATAAATAACACAACTGTTAGGAGCCCTAATAGAAACTGCAATTCCAGAAAACCCAGAAGGGAAAGCTCCCCCTTAAGCAATGGCCCTTTATTACTCAGAAAGAGAAAGAAAGATTTTAAGCAATTAAAATAGTGATCTTGCAAACCTTTCACCTACATGAGATTTTTTTGTTAATAATTTGTACTACATAATGGACTTTTTGAAGATTAACTGACTATGTCAAAGATTAATTGACTATGTTCAGGGTCCCTGGAACTATCTGATATTCATAGTTAAATAAATTTTGCTCAATATATTGGTAGATGATCTTTGTTAAAATAATACTTTTGGAGTCCACTATCAGGAAGAGATGAATGCTTTGATGAATATGTTGTGTTTCATGAGGTACCTCTTTGCATATTTCTTTTTTTTTTTTTTTTAAGATTTACTTATTTATTTCTTTGAGTGGCGGGGGGGAGCAGGCGGGCCACTTCTATTGGTCTTTCATTTGTCCATTTTTCATCCTTCTTTGTTCTTTGGCCCGTGTGGGCCTCCCATCGCGGTGGCCTCTGTTGTAGGGCACCGGCTCTGGGCGCATGCGCCCCAGAGCTCCGGCTTGGTAGTTGGACACATGGGTCCAGCCGCTCCGGGGCACGTGGGATCTTCCCAGGCCAGGGATCAAACCGGCACCCCTTGCACTGCAAGGCGGTGTCCTTACCCACTGGACCACCAGGGAAGCCTGCATATTTCTTAAAGATACATTAATATTAGTCTGCTACCTCTTTTAGAGCATGAACAATTTGCAGATTAAGATGAAGAGAAATAAACCGATATACATAACATCATTATTAGAAAATAAACTTTCCAACAACTTGCATAACCTCAAGTTGCCTTATTTCCAGATACTCTCTACCATTTTGTTCACCACATAACGATCTATAAGATGATGTTATCTATAATTCTGTCCTCTAAAACTTGAAACTTCAGTGATTCTATCTAAGTATCCTTAAGACTTGCAAAACAATATAATCATTATTGTGCAATAAGTTGGCAAAGATCAAAACCTGAAACTTTGTTTAGACCAATCACAGTCCCAATACCAAACTACTCTAGCAAGCTAAATCCAGCTTGGTGCCTTCTGTTGGTAAATAAGACTTTATTGCAATACAGCCATACCTATTCCTGTATTTACGGTCTGTTACCTCTTTTATGTACAATGGCAAAGTTCAATATTTGCAATAGGGCATTGGCCTATAAAACCTAAGATATTTACCATCTGGCTATATACAGAACGTTTTTAGATCTTTGGTCTAGACTGTTCACTATGTTTCAATACTATTCATCAAATCTAGTTAATCCTGTCTCCTAAATAAATGAATATTCATTTGGTTCACCTTTCTACATTACCTCTGCTACAAAGTTAATTCAGTTCTTTACTATATGTAACTGAATGAATATGGTGTCTTTTTAATTGGTCTCATGTAGTCCCAATACAATCAATTCACCTTCAGTACTAATAATCTGTAAAGAAGTGGGTCTAATGGAAATAACCTAAATGTCCAACGACAGACAAGTGAAGAAGATATGGGGTGTGTGGGGTGTGTGTATGTGTTATATACCAGTACCTTTACTTAGGATCCCATAGAAAATAAATAACATAATATTGCTCAACTATTGAAAAGAATGAAATAACACCATTTGCATCAACATGGATGGACCTACAGAAGTAAGTCAGAAAGAGAAAAACAAATACCATATGATATCACTTATATTTGGAATCTAAAACAACACAAACCACATATAAATGAAAGAAAAAATTACTAATAGATATAGGATCTTGAGATTAGCAAATGCAAACTGATATATATATTTAACTTATATGCAGAGCACATAAAGAGAAATTCTGGGCTGAATGACTTACATGCTAGAATCAAGATAGCCAGGAGAAATATCAATAACCTCAGATATGTAGATGACACCATTCTAATGGCAGAAACTGGAGAGGAATTAAAGAACCTCTTGAAGGTGAAGGAGAGTGAAAAAGCCAACTTAAAACAAAATATTAAAAAAAAATTTTTAAATTAAAAAAATCCTAAGATCATGGCATCCAGCCCCATTACTTCATGACAAACAGAAGAAGAAAAAGTGGAAGCAAAAAGCAAAAATGGACAGATTTCCTCTTCCTGGGCTCTAAAACCACTGTGAATGGTGACTACAGCCATGAACTTAAAAGACAGGAAAGCTATGATGAACATAGACACTGTGTTAAAACACAATGACATTGCTTTGCTGACAAAGGTCCATACAGTCAAGGCTATGGTCTCTCCAGTAGTCTCATACATTTGTAAGAACTGGACCATAAAAAAGGCTGAGCAATGAAGAACTGATGCTTTCAAACTGTGGTGTGGTAAAAGACTCTTGAGAATCTCTTGGACAGCAAAGAGATCAAATCAGTCAATCTTAAAAGAAATTAACCCTGAATATTCATTGGAAGGACTGATGCTAAAGCTCCAAAACTCTGGCCACCTGATGTGAACAGCCAACTCACTGGAAGAGACCCTGATGCTGGGAAAGACTTAAGGCAGAAAAAGAAGAGGGTGACAGAGGATGAGACGGTTGGATGGCATCACTGAGTCAATGGATATGAACTTGGGCGAACTCCAGGAGATAGTGAGGGCTAGGGAAGCCAGGCGTGCTGCAGTCCATGGGGGTGTGAAGATGCAGAGACAACTTGGTCACTTAGCAATAATAACAAAATATATAGGATGTATAAACAGTAATGTCCTCTATTGTACAGCACAGGCAACTGTATTCAATATCCTGTGACATCAATAATAGAAAAGAATATGAAAAATAATATATATGTATATATAACTGAGCCACTCTGATTTACAGAATACATAATTGCAAATCAACTATACTTCAATAAAATTTTCTCTTCAATAAAAGAGAAATGGGGGAGGGAGCCAAGATGGCGGAGGAATGAGGGGAAGATTTCACCAGCTCCCCAACAGAATCACCAGAACGAATCAAGAAAAGAACCACCACCAACAAACCAGCCGCTAGACGACAGAAGTGCCAGCAAGTGCCCTAAAAGGGGGCCTAAGCAGAGACTCGGGGGAGAGAAGGCAGCGTTCAGCGTGAAAACTCCAAGAATCCGCTCGGATCGCCGGCAGAAATTAAGACACTGCGAAAATAGGATACTGGAGAAGGGCAGGGCGGAAAGTGCTTACTGCCTAGCGACCTGAGGCCGGAACGCGGGGAGTGCTGCCTAGCGACCTGGAGCCGGGAGGGAGCGCCCAGTGTGAAAATCGTGCCAATCGGCCGGGCGAAAATCGCGGCTTTCCGCCTGGCACCGGGTGAGTTCAAACACTCCTAGTGGGGGACTGGCTGAAGGGGAAGTCGCCCACAGATTGCTGACCAGGGACCGGGCTCGAGCCAGACGGAGAAACTTGTGCCTGCCTTTGGGACTTGGAGGCGTAACCGGCAGAGCGCGCGCGCCAGTGGCGGAGGAGCCCTTGCACCCCCATAGCTGCACCCCCATAGCTACACCCGCAACGGAGGAAGCCGGGAAAAGGGCAGGTATCAGAGGCTACCGGCGGGTGCGCGGCAGAGCCAGGACGCCCCCGCCCAACATGGTATTGCAAGCGTGCCGTGGCCCCCCGCCCAACTGACTGGGATCAGCCCGCGCCCCCGCCCACCCCGGGACGGAGCACCCGCCGCGCCTGAAGGACTAGGATCACCCCGCCGTCCCAGCCAGCACCTGAGCTTGCAGACCCCGGTGCCATAAAGGAAAGGCTACATCATCAAGACAGCACCATCGAGAGCAGACTGGCTTCCACCAGACAGATGAGAGGATAAAAACAAGGGACAATATCTAGCCTTTTTGCTTATCTGTTGCGGAAGGTTCTATTTATTCAGTTGATCAGTCAGGTTTGGGTTTTGGTGTTTTTTTTTCTTTCTTTTTTTCTCTTTTGTGTCTTCTTATTAAGTTTCACTTCCCTTTTTGAATTTTTAATTTCTTTTTTTTTGATTTTTAATTATAAATTTTTTTTCTTAAATTTTAATTTTTGAACTTCTAATTTTCTTTCCTCTTTCCCACTCCTTCCTCCCTCTATGTTCTAAATGTAAAACTTTCTCCTATTTACCACGACTCCCTAGATAAATATTTCCTACATTCCTGTCTCCACTGTTCTCTTCCAGCTGCACTAAACAATACAACACACTAATCTTGGCTATATAACCCTATAAAATCATTCTAAGTCGAATCTATTCCTTCTCATTACCCATACACTCTCCACTTCCTCACTCCCAACACATGTCTTAGTTAAAAATGGCTTTCAATGAAATAGTCCAAGCCAGGACCTTAACCAAGATCTATTTTTACAGGCACTATTTTAATTAATTCAGAGCTTAACGGGCAAGTACCATCTTTGATTGCATCGTTTGCCAGAAAAATTTCCTATGCTTTTCACTGTAAGACGGGTTAGATGTGGTTATTGCTGTGTATGTATGTATATCTTATGACCATGTTAGAAAACATCTGCATGCTTTTATGACTGTCACCCATTAGGGACACACCTCTTGCATCTCAGATGGTAGTATTTGAACTAATATCACGGAACATCATAGCAAACCAGACATAGAGCCTACACCACCTGACCAATCATCAAACCAAGGATCCTCAGAGCAGGAGCCCTGATTCCAAGACCCCACACTATCAAAGAACATATAACACTAGAGATTGTTCACCTGTAAACAAGACCTAACACCACCCAAGACACAAACAACTGAACCCTTCTAGAAGGACAGAAACACAAAGGAAGGGAGAATTCAACCAAGAAGCCTGGTGGGGAAAAGAACTCCGTACACACAGACACCCACAAAGAAACAAAAACTAACCTAATAATGAAATGACAGAGAAACACTGCACAAATGAAGGACCAAGCTAGAGAATCACAGCTTCAAATGACAGAGGAGGAGATAGACAAATGATCTGAAAGAGAATTCAGAAAAGCTATACTAATGAGGATGCAAAACACCGAAAACAGAATATTATAGGAAATTAGTGCACTGAGAAAAGACATGCAGGAAATGAAAAATAAGCAAATAGAGACCACCAACTCAATTGCTGAACTCAAAAATACTATAGAAGGCCTCAACAGTAGAGTATCAGAGGCTGAAGAACAGATAAGCGAGCTGGAAGATAGACTGGTAGAAATAACTGGTGAGGAGCAGAAAAAAGCTGAAAGAAATAAAGAAGTGAGGATATCCTCAGAGACCTATGGGACAATATCAAACGCACCAACATTAAAATTATAGGAGTTCCAGAGGAAGAAGAGGGAAAGAAAAGTTACGAATCTATTCCTTCTCATTACCCATACACTCTCCACTTCCTCACTCCCAACACATGTCTTAGTTAAAAATGGCTTTCAATGAAATAGTCCAAGCCAGGACCTTAACCAAGATCTATTTTTACAGGCACTATTTTAATTAATTCAGAGCTTAACGGGCAAGTACCATCTTTGATTGCATCGTTTGCCAGAAAAATTTCCTATGCTTTTCACTGTAAGACGGGTTAGATGTGGTTATTGCTGTGTATGTATGTATATCTTATGACCATGTTAGAAAACATCTGCATGCTTTTATGACTGTCACCCATTAGGGACACACCTCTTGCATCTCAGATGGTAGTATTTGAACTAATATCACGGAACATCATAGCAAACCAGACATAGAGCCTACACCACCTGACCAATCATCAAACCAAGGATCCTCAGAGCAGGAGCCCTGATTCCAAGACCCCACACTATCAAAGAACATATAACACTAGAGATTGTTCACCTGTAAACAAGACCTAACACCACCCAAGACACAAACAACTGAACCCTTCTAGAAGGACAGAAACACAAAGGAAGGGAGAATTCAACCAAGAAGCCTGGTGGGGAAAAGAACTCCATACACACAGACACACACAAAGAAACAAAAACTAACCTAATAATGAAACGACAGAGAAACACTGCACAAAGGAAGGACCAAGCTAGAGAATCACAGCTTCAAATGACACAGGAGGAGATAGACAAATGATCTGAAAGAGAATTCAGAAGAGCGATACTAGTGAGGATGCAAAACACCGAAATCAGAATATTAGAGGAAATTAGTGCACTGAGAAAAGACATGCAGGAAATGAAAAATAAGCAAATAGAGACCACCAACTCAATTGCTGAACTCAAAAATACTATAGAAGGCCTCAACAGTAGAGTATCAGAGGCTGAAGAACAGATAAGCGAGCTGGAAGATAGACTGGTAGAAATAACTGGTGAGGAGCAGAAAAAAGCTGAAAGAAATAAAGAAGTGAGGATATCCTCAGAGACCTATGGGACAATATCAAACGCACCAACATTAAAATTATAGGAGTTCCAGAGGAAGAAGAGGGAAAGAAAAGTTACGAAAAAATTCTTGAAGAGGTTATAGTGGAAAAACTTCCCCAGCATGGGAAAGGAAATAGTCAACCAAGTCCAAGAAGCACAAAGAGTTCCATAGAAGATAAACCCCAGAAGAAACACACCAAGGCACATTCTAATCAAACTAACGCAGACTAAATATAAAGACAGATTACTAAAAGCAGCTAGAAGCAAACAACAAATAACATATAAAGGAAACCCCATACGTCTAACTGTGGATCTCTCAACAGAAACCCTGCAGGCCAGAAGAGAATGGCAGGACACATTTAAACGGATAAAAGAGAATAACCTCCAACCAAGAATGCTCTACCCAGCAAGAATCTCATTCAAAATTGATGGAGAAGTCAAAAGCTTCTCAGAAAGACAAAAACTAAAAGAATTCTGCACCACAAAACCAGCCCTACAACAAGCATTAAAGGGCCTGATATAGCCAATAAATACAAGAGTAGAAGAAGTCCTACAAATCAAACCCCAAACTTGTAAGAAGATGACAATAGGGACATTTGTATCAATAATTACTTTGAATGTAAATGGATTAAATGCTCCAACCAAAAAACACAGGTTGGCTGATTGGATCAAGAAACATGACCCATATATATGCTGTTTACAAGAGACCCACTTCAGACCTAGAGACACCCACAGACTGCAAGTGAGAGGCTGGAAAAAGATATTCCATGCAAATGGAAATCAAAAGAAAGCTGGGGTAGCAATCCTCATTCAGACAACATAGACTTTAAAGAAGATTCTAAGAGACAAGGCAGGTCACTACATCATGATTAAGGGATCTATCCAAGAGGAAGACATAACAGTCATGTATATCTACGCACCCAACACAGGGGCACCTCAATACATAAGACAGATACTTTCAGACTTAAAAGATGAAATCAATAATAACACAATAATAGTAGGAGACTTTAACACTCCTCTCACACCAATGGATAGATCATCTAAACAGAAAATTAATAAAGAAACACAAGCCTTAAATGCCACACTAGAAAAGATGGACCTCATCGATATCACTAGGACCTTCCACCCAAAAGCAGAAGAATACACTTTCTTCCCAAGTGCTCACAGAACATGCTCCAGGATAGACCAAATCCTGGGCCACAAATCTAACCTCAGTCAGTTCAGGAAAACTGAAATTATATCAACAATCTTCTCGGACCACAATGCAATGAGTCTAGAGATCAACTATGGGAAAAAAAAACTGCTAAAAACATGAAAACATGGAGATTAAACGACACATACCTAAAAAACCAACTGATCACTGAGGAAATCAAAGGAGAAATTTAAAAATTCCTAGAGAAAATGATAATGAACATACGCCCGTGCAAAACCTATGGGATACAGCAAAAGCAGTTCTAAGAGGGAAATTTATAGCAACACAATCCCACCTCAAGAAACTAGGAAAATATGAAGCAGATGACCTAAACCTCCACTTAAAACAATTGGAGAAAGAACAACAAAAACATCCCAAAGCCAGCAGAAGATGAGAAATCATAAAGATCAGAGCAGAAATAAATGAGAAAGGAATGAAAGAAATTATAATATGGATAAATACAACAAAAAACTGGTTCTTTGAAAAGGTAAATAAAATTGACAAGCCTCTGGCCAGACTCATCAAGAAAAAGAGAGATAAGAACCAGATCAACAAAATCAAAAATGAAAAAGGAGAGATTGCAACAGAGAATGCAGAAATCCAAAGGATTCTAAGAGACTATTATGAACAACTCTATGGCAACAAACTGGACAACCTGGAAGAAATGGACAGTTTCTTGGGGAAGATCAATCTCCCAAGACTGAGCCAGGAAGAAACAGAAACTTTGAACAACCCAATCACAAGCTCAGAAATCGAATCTGTGATCAAAAATCTACCCAAAAATAAAAGCCCAGGGCCAGATGGCTTCACAGCCGAATTCTACCAAACATTTAAAGATGGGCTAATGCCTGTCCTTCTAAAACTCTTCCAAAAAATTGCACAGGAAGGAACACTTCCAAACACATTCTACGAGGCCACCATCACCCTGATACCCAAACCAGGCAAAGACAACACAAAAAAGGAAAATTACAGACCAATTTCTCTGATGAACTTAGATGCCAAGATCCTCAACAAAATCCTAGCAAACAGAATTCAACGACACATCAAAAAACTCATACATCACGATTAAGTCGGGTTCATCCCAGGCATGCAAGGATTCTTCAATATCTGCAAATCAATTAATGTGATACACCATATCAACAAATTGAGACACAAAAATCACAAGATTATCTCAATAGATGCAGAAAAAGCCTTCGACAAAGTACGACATCCATTTGTGATAAAAACTCTTCAGAAAATGGGCATAGAAGGAACCTATCTCAACATAATAAAACCCATATATGAGAAGACCACAGCGAACATTATCCTTAATGGTGAAAAACTGAAAGCATTCCCTCTGAGATCAGGAACAAGACAGGGGTCCCCACTTTCACCACTACTATTCAACATAGTCCTGGAAGTTCTAGCAACGGCAATAAGAGAAGAGAAAGAAATCAAAGGAATTCAGATTAGAAAGGAAGAAGTCAAGCTCTCTCTTTGTGCAGACGACATGGTATTATACATAGAGGATCCCAAAGACACGGTTACAAAACTACTAGAGCTAATCAACGAATTCAGCAAAGTCGCAGGATACAAAGTCAATACACAGAAATCACTGGCATTCCTATACACAATGAAAAATCAGAAAACGAAATCAAAGAGGCAATCCCCTTCACCATTGCAACCAAAAGAATCAAATACCCAGGAATAAACCTACCCAAAGAAACAAAAGAGCTGTACACAGAAGATTACAAGACACTCATGAGAGACATTAAAGAAGACTTAAAACAGATGGAGAGATATTCCATGTTCCTGTGTTGGAAGAATCAATATGGTGAAAATGACCACACTACCAAATCTCATCTACAGATTCAATGCAATCCCTATTCAACTTCCATTGACATTTTTCACAGAACTAGACCAAAGAATAACACAGTTCATATGGAAACACAAAAGACCTCGAATAGCCAAAGCAATCCTGAGAAAGAAAAACGGAGATGGAGGAATCAGCCTCCCTAACTTCAGACTCTACTACAAAGTAACAGTCCTCAAGACAGTATGGTACTGGCACAAAAACAGAACTATAGACCAATGGAACAAGATTGAGAACCCAAAGATAAAGCCACGCACCTATGGGTACCTTATTTTTGAAAAAGGAGGTGAAACTATAAAATGGGACAAAGACAGCCTCTTCAACAAGTGGTTCTGGGAGAATTGGACAGCTACATGCAAAAAAATGAAGTTGGAACATTCCCTGACACCATGCACAAAGATCAACTCAAAATGGATTAAAGACCTAAATGTAAGACCGGAAACCATCAAACTCTTAGAGGAGAATATAGGCAAAACCCTCAAGGATATAAATCAAAGCAAGATCTTCTCTGACTCACCTACTAAAATATCGGAACTCAAAAGAAAAATGAACATGTGGGACCTAATGAAACTTAAAAGGTTTGGAAAGCAAAAGAAATTACAAAAAAGAGAAGGACAAATAAAGTATATTAACACATATATATGGAATCTAGTAGGATGGTGATGATGGCACATGCAGTGAAGCGACAGAAAGACAGACATGGACAGTGGACATATGGACATTGTGGGGAAGGAACAGTGGGTGAGTGGCGTAAAGGAAGTAACATGAAGGCCTGTGCTATCATAAGTGAAGAAAATAGCTCTAGTCATTGCTCTGTGAGAAAAGGGGATCCTTCAGGGGTGCTGTGTGATGGTCGGGAGGAGGGATGGGGGGATATACATATGACTAATCTGAGAACATACATATCTGTAAACAACAAAACTCTGTAAAAGTTAAAAGTAAAATAAAGGTTTAAAAAAAAAAAAAGTAAGATAATTTCTGCTGGTGCATAAGTCAATCAGCAAGGCAAACATTGCTTTGAAAGGTCATATTAGAGGTTGCTTCCTCTACCTCACTCCATTTCTGAATGAGTCTATTCAGTTCTTCCACCATTTCCTTTACAGGAGTCAACCATTTCTAACTTTACCTGGCAAAATAATGGTTTCATTGACTCTTATATTTCACCTCTTTGCTATATTAAACAAAATCAAATCCCCCCCCCAAAAAAAGAAATTACAAAAAAGCTGAACAGACACCCCACAGAGTGGGAGAAAATCATAGCAAATGAAACAACAGACAAAGAATTCATCTCCAAAATCTACAAGCAACTCAGACAACTCAGCACAGGAAAAACGAACAACCCAGTCAAAAAATGGGGAAAAGATCTAAAGAGACGCCTCTCCAAAGAGGACATACAGATGGCCCAAAAGCACATGCAAAAAAATGAAGTTGGAACATTCCCTGACACCATGCACAAAGATCAACTCAAAATGGATTAAAGACCTAAATGTAAGACCGGAAACCATCAAACTCTTAGAGGAGAATATAGGCAAAACCCTCAAGGATATAAATCAAAGCAAGATCTTCTCTGACTCACCTACTAAAATATCGGAACTCAAAAGAAAAATGAACATGTGGGACCTAATGAAACTTAAAAGGTTTGGAAAGCAAAAGAAATTACAAAAAAGAGAAGGACAAATAAAGTATATTAACACATATATATGGAATCTAGTAGGATGGTGATGATGGCACATGCAGTGAAGCGACAGAAAGACAGACATGGACAGTGGACATATGGACATTGTGGGGAAGGAACAGTGGGTGAGTGGCGTAAAGGAAGTAACATGAAGGCCTGTGCTATCATAAGTGAAGAAAATAGCTCTAGTCATTGCTCTGTGAGAAAAGGGGATCCTTCAGGGGTGCTGTGTGATGGTCGGGAGGGGAGGGATGGGGGGATATACATATGACTAATCTGAGAACATACATATCTGTAAACAACAAAACTCTGTAAAAGTTAAAAGTAAAATAAAGGTTTAAAAAAAAAAAAAGTAAGATAATTTCTGCTGGTGCATAAGTCAATCAGCAAGGCAAACATTGCTTTGAAAGGTCATATTAGAGGTTGCTTCCTCTACCTCACTCCATTTCTGAATGAGTCTATTCAGTTCTTCCACCATTTCCTTTACAGGAGTCAACCATTTCTAACTTTACCTGGCAAAATAATGGTTTCATTGACTCTTATATTTCACCTCTTTGCTATATTAAACAAAATCAAATCCCCCCCCCAAAAAAAGAAATTACAAAAAAGCTGAACAGACACCCCACAGAGTGGGAGAAAATCATAGCAAATGAAACAACAGACAAAGAATTCATCTCCAAAATCTACAAGCAACTCAGACAACTCAGCACAGGAAAAACGAACAACCCAGTCAAAAAATGGGGAAAAGATCTAAAGAGACGCCTCTCCAAAGAGGACATACAGATGGCCCAAAAGCACATGAAACGATGCTCAACCTCACTTATTATAGAGAAATGCAAATTAAAACTACAATGAGATATCACCTCACACCCGTCAGAATGGCCATCATCAAAAAATCTGCAGACAATAAATGCTGGAGAGGGTGCAGAGAAAAGGGAACCCTCTTGCATTGCTGGTGGGAATGTAACCTGATACAGCCTCTATGGAAGACAGTATGGAGATTCCTTAAAAAACTAAAAATAGAAGCACCCTATGACCCAGCAATCCCACTACTAGGAGTATATCCTGATGAAATCAAAACTGAAAGAAGCACCTGTACCCCAATGTTCACTGCAGCTCTATACAATAGCCCGAACATGGAATCAACCTAGGTGTCCATCGACGAATGAATGGATAAAGCAGCCCTGTTACATATATACAATGAAATACTACTCAGCTGTTAAAAGAAATGCAGAATAATCAGCCCTAATCAGGTGACTGGCTCTAGAACCTATCATAAAAAGTGAAGTCAAAAAGAGAAAGACAAATACAGTATACTAACACACATATATGGAATCTAGTAGGACGGTCTTGATAACACACGCAGGGAACTCACGGAAAAAGAGAGCATAGACATAGGGACATTGTGGGGAAGAAATAGGGAGGGGGAGGCATGGAGGGAGTAACATGGAAACCTATACTGTCATGTGTGGAAAAGATAGCTATTGTCTTTGTGCTAAGGGAATAGGAGTGCTTACAATGGCATGGGGCGATGGTCCGGAGGGGTGGGATGGGGGGAACTTGGGGGTGGGGACAAGGGATATGCATATGACTGATCTGGGAACATACATGTCTGTGAACAACAAAACTCTGTAAAACCTTTAAAACAAAGAATTTAAAAAATATATATCAATGAAAAAGTAAAATGATGAGTAATTATTGGGAGTCTTCGGAGTCTCTTTTAACTAGTCGTCAGAGGAGACCATGTCAGGTGGTGACATTGGTGATATTTTAGAAGTTGGACAATGAGAACAAGGTAGCCAAAGCTCTGAGATGTAGCACAACCCCCCCCCCCCCAATGGTTCTCCCTCCAAGGAAAAAGGGAAAAGAATATTAAAACAACAAGTGTGAAGTCCTGAGATAAAAATTAATTTTGACAAGTAATAAAGCCAGAAGTAAGGGTATTACAGTGTAAATGATGAGTTTAAGAAGCAGACAGGAACCAGATAGCAAAGAACCTTGCAAGCTACTTGTACAAAGCTATATAGTTGCTTCCAGATCACGCTGTTATCTCCATCAAGAGACAGCATCTGTGTCACTGCCTCATAAATCTAGGTTGGTCTCTCTGCCTGCCTTGAGTAATAAGAGTTAGACACAAGGTGCACTCCATGATCTTCAAACCATAAAGAGTGACAGAATTTCTGCCCAGTCCTTCCTGAGGATGCTTACCCTTGGAACTCTGCCATCATAACATAAGGAAGCTTGGGCCACATGAAGAGTCCCTTGGGGAGAGAACCTGGGCTCCTGGACCTCAGAAATAAATGAGTGCCTAGCCAACAATGAGCACCTGACTGCTGTCTTAAAGAGGTCTGTTTGCGTCAAGAGATAACTGGAACACTTAGAAGTCAACATCAAAATCTGTGCCTGGGACAGATAAGGCCATAATTAAGTCTATAAGGATATGAATGGAATCACAGAAGAAAATCGTAAGTAAGCAGTAATTGGAGAACTCTGGCTAAATGAGCTCAGATAATCTCAGTGACACTAATCTTAGGCATGATCTCTATCTAAGTGTACTCAAATTCAAACATTTATTATTGTATGTATTATTGTGTAATAGATTCTATTTTTTAGAGCAGTTTCAGGTTCACAGCCAAACTGAGCAGAAGGTAAAAATATTTTCCATATACCTCCTGCCCCCACAACATGGAGACATTAATTTATATTTTATAATTTGGTTGCTATAGAAATGAGTTGCCTTAATTACTGAATATTTCATACATTTTAAGTACATTTTTACTGAAGCAGGACACACCTAATAAACCATGCACAAATAATAGATACACAGCTTATAGAACTTCACAAAGAAAACACAACCATGAAGAGATTAAAAAAAAACAGAGAATAACTAGCAGCTCAGAATCCTCTTCATACCACTCATCACCTCAACCTCTACCTCGCAAATAACCTCCAAAGTAGATTTCTATCACATTAAGATAATTTGGGGGCTTCCCAGGTGTCTTAGCTGGTAAAGAAACCACCTGCAATGCAGGAGACCTGGGTTCGATCCCTGGGTTGTAAAGATCTCCTGGAGAAGGGAAAGGCTACCCACTTTGATAGTGTTGCATGGAGAATTCCATGGCTCATCCATGGGTGGCAAAGAGCTGGACACAACTGAGCAACTTGATTTTCACTTTCAAGTGAGTTTTGCCTGATTTAAAATGCATGTCAATGGAATCATACAGAATGTATTGTGATTTTCATCATGTTTTGGTATGGAGATATATTACAATAATTCTCATTCTTATACATTATTTCACCGCATGTATTTATTGAAATTGATCTACCATTGCTACTCATGATGAACATAAGGGGCATTTACAGCATTTTTTAAAAAGTATTGCCACTAGAAATACACCTAGGAACAGAACGGTAGGCTTTATATATAGTATTGAAGAAGATATTACCAGAGTGGTTGTACTAATCTTACTACTGACACTGACACCATTATTGTGCAGGAGTTCCTAATTATCCCACATTTTCACCAATGCCTGAAGCTGGTAGTTCTTTTCACTTTAGGAATTCTTATAAATACACAGGGGTAGCTCCTATTTGTATCCCTTATGACTAATGCTGTTGAGCACAATTTAATATGTTTACTGACTAAATGAATATCTTCTTTTGTGAAATATCTATAAATTCTGTCCAGATATTCTACTGCATTATTTGTTTCTTATTAACTGTAAGATATATATGCATAGTTTTGCAAATATATGTTCTTCCTTGTCACAGCCAAACTGAGCAGAAGGTAAAATATTTTCCATATACCTCCTGCCCCCACAACATGGAGACATTAATTTATATTTTATAATTTGGTTGCTATAGAAATGAGTTGCCTTAATTACTGAATATTTCATACATTTTAAGTACATTTTTACTGAAGCAGGACACACCTAATAAACCATGCACAAATAATAGATACACAGCTTATAGAACTTCACAAAGAAAACACAACCATGAAGAGATTAAAAAAAAACAGAGAATAACTAGCAGCTCAGAATCCTCTTCATACCACTCATCACCTCAACCTCTACCTCGCAAATAACCTCCAAAGTAGATTTCTATCACATTAAGATAATTTGGGGGCTTCCCAGGTGTCTTAGCTGGTAAAGAAACCACCTGCAATGCAGGAGACCTGGGTTCGATCCCTGGGTTGTAAAGATCTCCTGGAGAAGGGAAAGGCTACCCACTTTGATAGTGTTGCATGGAGAATTCCATGGCTCATCCATGGGTGGCAAAGAGCTGGACACAACTGAGCAACTTGATTTTCACTTTCAAGTGAGTTTTGCCTGATTTAAAATGCATGTCAATGGAATCATACAGAATGTATTGTGATTTTCATCATGTTTTGGTATGGAGATATATTACAATAATTCTCATTCTTATACATTATTTCACCGCATGTATTTATTGAAATTGATCTACCATTGCTACTCATGATGAACATAAGGGGCATTTACAGCATTTTTTAAAAAGTATTGCCACTAGAAATACACCTAGGAACAGAACGGTAGGCTTTATATATAGTATTGAAGAAGATATTACCAGAGTGGTTGTACTAATCTTACTACTGACACTGACACCATTATTGTGCAGGAGTTCCTAATTATCCCACATTTTCACCAATGCCTGAAGCTGGTAGTTCTTTTCACTTTAGGAATTCTTATAAATACACAGGGGTAGCTCCTATTTGTATCCCTTATGACTAATGCTGTTGAGCACAATTTAATATGTTTACTGACTAAATGAATATCTTCTTTTGTGAAATATCTATAAATTCTGTCCAGATATTCTACTGCATTATTTGTTTCTTATTAACTGTAAGATATATATGCATAGTTTTGCAAATATATGTTCTTCCTTGTGTAAAAGTAAAAGTATTTATATAAAATGTTTTCTCTCACTACTCTCATGATTTTTCACTTTCTTGATGTCTCTTAATTAAAAAGAATTCTTAAAGATAGTCCAATTATGTTTTTTCCTTTATGACTTTTGGAGTACTATTTATAAAATGTTTGTCTACCTCCAGGTAATGAAAATTTTCTGCTATCCTTCCTTCTAGCAAAGCGACAACTCACTGGAAAACAGCCTGATGTTGGGAAAGATATAAGGCAAAAGAAGAAGGGGATGACAGAGGAAAAGACGTTTGGATGGCATCACTGAGTCAATGAACATGAGTTTAAGTGGGCTTGAAAGACGGTGAAGAACAGGGAAGGCTGGTGTGCTGTAGTCCATGAGGTTGCAGAGAGCAACTGAGAGACTGAACTGAACTAATCCTGGTTTTTTTCCTTTTTAGCACTTTTATCCAGTTTAAAAAAAAAAAAAAAAAAAAACTATGCTAATCCTAATGTTCTGAATATTCTCCTTTTCTTTTCAATATTCCACATATTTATGATGATTAAAATACCCTGTGAGTGTGTTAGTTGCTCAGTCATGTCCGACTCTTTACAACTCCTTGGACTGTAGCCTGTCAGTCTCCTCTGTCCATGGAATTCTCCAGGGAAGAATACTGGAGTGGATTGCCATTCCCTTCTCCAGAGAATCTTCCTGACCCAGGGATCAAAGCCAGGTCTCCCAAATTGCAGGCAGATTCTTTACCATCTGAGCCACCAGGGAAGCCCCTAAATGACACTTTGTAGGAGCCAGAGTATGCTGTAATAACGGAGTGCTGAACTGTAGAATTTTGAAAGCATGCAAAATGTGTGTGAGTTTGCATCAAACTTCTTAACTAGCTTTTCACCAGTGAAATATCTTGAAACCACCTACTCCTACAGAGTTCCTAAAAGAGGATATATTTTGTTTCATGTTTAGTATTTGATTAAACTTCCAGATGATCTGCAAATTTTAAGGAGTTGGGATGGCTAGTTGTATAATGATCTTTGTATTTCTGAGACTTATTTTGCCAAAGGAGAACTAAAGATCCAAAACTGTGTAGTAAAGATAACTGGGAAGTAAAAACAAACTCTGATTCCTCAATATTTTAGATTGGCTAAATGTTGACAAGGTGTTTTATTCTCACCCGTTAAAAATCCACCTTTGAAGTGTAAACTGTATCCAAGTGTGAATTTGACAGAAATTAAAAGCATGCTCCCCTTCTCAATGACAGATGCACAAGAGATTCACATATAACAGATGCCTGGTTACTCACACAGACTTCTTATCATTTCCAACACTTCAGACTGAGTGATTCTGATTGTCATTTGTTCCAGACCAAAGACTTTAAGGTCAGACACAAATGTCTTTTAAATTGCATCTGATTAATATCCCTCAACAGCACACTGTCACTTCCAAAGGCCCTAAATGTTGTTCTCCAAGGCGAACCTACTCTGGACTGCTCTGAAGATGAAATGAGGCATGGTGAATAAGTACAGTCAAATGTGACTAACAGAGTCAAATGTGACTGAAACTCAGGAATCCTCAAAGCTGGAAATTTAAGTTCCTGAAGCAGAAACATAAACTAAAATTTTACTTTTTTTTGTTTTGTTTTCAAACTCTGGGTTCATCAAAATATAGATGTGATCACTGAATAATAAATAGTGTGTTAGGTAATATGGTGTCCTATTTGACTATTTTCATACAATTACTAAGGGAAACAAGATCAAGGTTTTAATTTGGCAATGTTCTGAAAAAGACGATCCTTCTGTTTTTTTTTCTTTTTTCCTTAGTGTCTCAAGATCTCAGCAAAATGAGTTTTGTGAGACCTTCAGCCCAAGAACTCTTCCAATCTTAGATCTTTGTCCTTGATGTGAAAATGGATGGCTATCCATCCACATTTAAATACCATACAGATTCATCTTTATAAAAATCATTTTGCTCATGGTATTATGAAAGAACAATTTATTGTCATGGGAAATGAATGAATTAGAAATAAATTCCTGGAACTTTTCAACATTTTCCTAACTTCACCTAGTTTTTAAATAAAATTCCTATTGTTTCATGTTAAAAGGTATTTGATTAAAACTTCCAGATGATCTGCAAATTTTAAGGAGTTGGGATGGCTAGTTGTATAATGATCTTTGTATTTCTGAGACTTATTTTGCCAAAGGAGAACTAAAGATCCAAAACTGTGTAGTAAAGATAACTGGGAAGTAAAACAAACTCTGATTGCTCAATATTTTAGATTGGCTAAATGTTGACAAGGTGTTTTATTCTCACCCGTTAAAAATCCACCTTTGAAGTGTAAACTGTATCCAAGTGTGAATTTGACAGAAATTAAAAGCATGCTCCCCTTCTCAATGACAGATGCACAAGAGATTCACATATAACAGATGCCTGGTTACTCACACAGACTTCTTATCATTTCCAACACTTCAGACTGAGTGATTCTGATTGTCATTTGTTCCAGACCAAAGACTTTAAGGTCAGACACAAATGTCTTTTAAATTGCATCTGATTAATATCCCTCAACAGCACACTGTCACTTCCAAAGGCCCTAAATGTTGTTCTCCAAGGCGAACCTACTCTGGACTGCTCTGAAGATGAAATGAGGCATGGTGAATAAGTACAGTCAAATGTGACTAACAGAGTCAAATGTGACTGAAACTCAGGAATCCTCAAAGCTGGAAATTTAAGTTCCTGAAGCAGAAACATAAACTAAAATTTTACTTTTTTTTGTTTTGTTTTCAAACTCTGGGTTCATCAAAATATAGATGTGATCACTGAATAATAAATAGTGTGTTAGGTAATATGGTGTCCTATTTGACTATTTTCATACAATTACTAAGGGAAACAAGATCAAGGTTTTAATTTGGCAATGTTCTGAAAAAGACGATCCTTCTGTTTTTTTTTCTTTTTTCCTTAGTGTCTCAAGATCTCAGCAAAATGAGTTTTGTGAGACCTTCAGCCCAAGAACTCTTCCAATCTTAGATCTTTGTCCTTGATGTGAAAATGGATGGCTATCCATCCACATTTAAATACCATACAGATTCATCTTTATAAAAATCATTTTTGCTCATGGTATTATGAAAGAACAATTTATTGTCATGGGAAATGAATGAATTAGAAATAAATTCCCTGGAACTTTTTCAACATTTTCCTAACTTCACCTAGTAAATATCTCCTATTTCAAAAGGTAACAAGAATGCATTTCTTCTATTGATATTGCCAAATTCTCAGGCTCTGGATAGAGCAAATTCTCTGGACCACTGCCAGCCTATAGAAATGTAATGCTAGATACAAATAGAAGCATCATCGGTCATTTTACATTTATAGTAGTCACATAAAATATTATTTTAAAACAGGTAAAATTAATTTTGATGTTTTCTCTAGCCCCATATAAGAAAATATTATACTTTCAATATGATTACTATAAACCATTAGTAAGATATAGATATAGACAGCTATTTTAAATCCAGTATGTTTTTACACTTCCAGCACATGTAATTTGGATGAGCTACATTTCAAGTCTGCAGCAGTTGCTACCAAGTTGGACAGTGGAACTGCAGACTATATGCAGAAACATTTGGAATAAAACCTGGGCTGTTGTATCTATCTATAGTCTTTCTATGGCTATTCTTTCTAGTTGTTCTTCCTGTCTTTCTTTTTTTTTTTTTTTTTTTAAGTCACCAGTCTTTTTTAGTTCTTTTCATACTTAGATACATTAGACTGATCTTCATTTTCGTTCAGACTAGTGAAGGAGACTACTGAGGTTATAAAATTTTGATAGAAAGATAGAGTATAATAATTATAAGCAATAAAGTTGCTTAAAATTACTGACAATGGTTTCCTGTAAGTTTTCTGTTAATAGTAATTTATTTTTTGACCTGGGATAAAGTTATGTCCATTATTCATAAGCTATGTAAATTAGGCAAATTAACTTGAAAAGTTTCAGGCTCCCACTCTTGATAGAGGGAAACAATATTTTCTCATAAGAATGTTCTATGAATTTCACAAAGTCATGCTTATATACCTAGTTAAAGACCTGATACATTATAAGCACTTAACACAAATAGACATATTTGTTGTCTTTGTGGAAAGCACAAGTTTTTTTCATTGTCTGACTTTTTCATTTACCATGAGAAGCAAAAGCTAGTCTTTATAAAAATCATTTTGCTCATGGTATTATGAAAGAACAGTTTATTGTCATGGGAAATGAATGAATTAGAAATAAATTCCCTGGAACTTTTTCAACATTTTCCTAACTTCACCTAGTAAATATCTCCTATTTCAAAAGGTAACAAGAATGCATTTCTTCTATTGATATTGCCAAATTCTCAGGCTCTGGATAGAGCAAATTCTCTGGACCACTGCCAGCCTATAGAAATGTAATGCTAGATACAAATAGAAGCATCATCGGTCATTTTACATTTATAGTAGTCACATAAAATATTATTTTAAAACAGGTAAAATTAATTTTGATGTTTCTCTAGCCCCATATAAGAAAATATTATACTTTCAATATGATTACTATAAACCATTAGTAAGATATAGATATAGACAGCTATTTTAAATCCAGTATGTTTTTACACTTCCAGCACATGTAATTTGGATGAGCTACATTTCAAGTCTGCAGCAGTTGCTACCAAGTTGGACAGTGGAACTGCAGACTATATGCAGAAACATTTGGAATAAAACCTGGGCTGTTGTATCTATCTATAGTCTTTCTATGGCTATTCTTTCTAGTTGTTCTTCCTGTCTTTCTTTTTTTTTTTTTTTTTTTAAGTCACCAGTCTTTTTTAGTTCTTTTCATACTTAGATACATTAGACTGATCTTCATTTTCGTTCAGACTAGTGAAGGAGACTACTGAGGTTATAAAATTTTGATAGAAAGATAGAGTATAATAATTATAAGCAATAAAGTTGCTTAAAATTACTGACAATGGTTTCCTGTAAGTTTTCTGTTAATAGTAATTTATTTTTTGACCTGGGATAAAGTTATGTCCATTATTCATAAGCTATGTAAATTAGGCAAATTAACTTGAAAAGTTTCAGGCTCCCACTCTTGATAGAGGGAAACAATATTTTCTCATAAGAATGTTCTATGAATTTCACAAAGTCATGCTTATATACCTAGTTAAAGACCTGATACATTATAAGCACTTAACACAAATAGACATATTTGTTGTCTTTGTGGAAAGCACAAGTTTTTTTCATTGTCTGACTTTTTCATTTACCATGAGAAGCAAAAAAGATAATATGTTACTCCAATTCACAGACATGCTGAACAGAGATCTCATTTATCCAAAGTATTCCTTGCTCAAATAACAATGCCTTACTGGTGTTTTTAAATATAATAATTCCATTCACATTCAGAAAACTGATATTTTCTAACTCATGCTGAATTTTTTCACTGCATGGTAAAAGAAATTCAACTTCGAGACAAGATTTTAAGATCTTCTGACCCAACAAAGCATGATTACAAGGTAATACAAAATTTAATTTTTAAAACAGCTTAGTGAAAGAGAAATACCACTTTCAAAACATATGCAAAGTCTCAACCAGTCAATAATTTCAATTAACTTGAGATGTATGACTGAATACACTAGAGAAATGAAAGTGTTCAATGAAATCTATCTCATTAGGATCTCATAAAGATTATTTCTGCCATTTTTATCTACTTTTGCTTTTATCATCCTTTTACCCACTCATCAAATCCGTTCTTCACAAGGCTCTCACAGTCATCTTTTACCTTTAATCAGATCTTGTTTGTATATCAGAGACCTCACAGTACTTTTACAATGAAACCCAAACTCCCTAAAGAGTTCCCCTGATCAGACTGTCCTACTGAACTCTTTTCCATCAAGTCATCATTGTGGCTCCTTCATAACATCCAACCATACTGGTCTTCTTGGTCTTTAAAATCTCCCTGCTTGATGCTGAACTGAGTCACTTCTTTTTTTTTTTTTTTTAAAGATTTATTTATTTATTTATTTTGGGCGGGGGTCGGGTTGGGGAGGGAGGGGGACGGGCGGGCCACTTCTATTGGTCTTTTTTTTTTTCCTTTTCTTTTCTTTTCTTTTCTTTTTTTTTTTTTTATTTCGTTTTTTGTCTTATTCTTCTCTATTGGTCTTTCATTTCTCCATTTTCATCCGTCTTTGTTCTTTGGCTCCTGTGGGCCTCCCATCGCGGTGGCGTCTGTCGTTGCAGAGTGCCGGCTCTGGGCGCATGCGCTCCAGAGCTCTGGCTCCGTAGTTGGACACATCAGTCCAGCCGCTCTGCGGCACGTGGGATCTTCCCAGGCCAGGGATCAAACCGGCGCCCTTTGCACTGCAAGGTGGTGTCCTTACCCACTGGACCACCAGGGAAGCCCTGAAATGAGTCACTTCTATCTAGCTATATTCTTTGCCTAGAATATTTGACTGTCTCTTAATTAACATACCATTCTAATTTCAAATGTCACTTCTTCACAGAATTTTTCTCTGACCAAAGTAACTCAAAAACCACCTAATTCACATCTGAATGATTCTTTACCTACATCTCATTATTCTCTCATTGATTACTATTTTCTTCATGGCTACCTTCACAATTTAAAACTTTTATATATTTGTTGACCTAGTTAAGGAATTCAGTCCTCTCCCTACACAATATAAAATTAAATATAAAATTGAGTAAATGAAATTAAGTATAAATCCTTCAGCCCAAAGACCATATCTATCCTATTCACCACTAAATCCCCACACCCAGGGGACTGTATTGAGTAATTAATAAATCCCTTACAAAGGAACAGTGTTGATCTGGTCGGTCTCATTCCAGACACTGTAATGGATCACACTTTGGGGGATAAAGATTTTCTATCAATGGATGGCCTAGTAAGCATGGAGGAAGCAGCAGTCATGTTCTGCTCTTGTTCCATACAGCCTGAGGAGAAAGTACCCTAGGAAGCAACCTGAGACACTGCTTCACTTGCTCAAATACTCTCTGATCTTCATTCTTCTAGGATTATCAGCTCGTCTGGGGTTAGCTGCCCCTAAATGAGAACTGGGTTGCAAAGGGAAGATGTGAACTGTAAAGACAGTGGAGGAAGATGGACCAGACATTGATCTAAACAAGCTGTATAAACCTCTGAGCTTTAATGTTCTCACCTATCACATAAAGGTAGCAGTGCCATGTGTCTCACGGTGTTGCTGAAAGACACAGTCTATGCCAATTGCCCAGTATCCATCAGCAGTCTATAGGAGACAAATGTTTACCTTGTTTTCTGTTTTTCTCACTCCTTTTATTCTGATTCTCGCAGGTTTGACCTGAAAATTTTACCCCAATGGATTTGGGTAATGGAGGAAGAGAATTTCAGATAATAGAATCATTTATACAATCTAGATTACCTCAATCCTAGCAAATCCACAAACTTAAATGTAAAGTAGTTTATTTTCCTTTACCCTTTTTTGAATAAATCTCCTTTATGCTTTTGTATAGTGAGTTAGTCAAAGTAGAACTTAGATATTCCATATTTTCCTTTCAAAATTAAATTATAATTCATTAACACTGAATTATGATGATTTCTAATAGCTACTTCTTTAATTGCCAATAGCTACCAGAAAACCAGTAAAATAAATGCATACCATTCAATTTTCATGTACAAATACAGAAAAATATGAATCTGTCATATCAAAGCAAAAGGTAAAGAGAACGGACTTCTGATGAAGAGTGAAGTAAATAATTCTTTCCTTAAAAAATTAAAGAAAATTATAAATTTTAGATGTTACTGCAGGAGAATTACATGACTCAAAAGATTTTGCAAATACAAAAGCAAACAAGTCAGTCTTTAGAATACCTCTCTCTGAAAACAAAACCATTCTTAATTATTGACAACCCTTTAGATGTGCCCTGGGTGATGAGAAGATGCAAAATTAGTTAGGTTTTATAACAGGTGAAGTGGTTAAAAACTCTGTGGAGCTAGAGTGTCTCTATTTGTATATTTTCTTTCCCTGAGTTATATCTCCTAAGACATTCAAGTGTTAGCCATATTGTCAATGTGCAGATTAGCTAACGGTTTATATACAAAGCGCTTTCTCCTTAGTGTACATAAACTGAAGGAGGAAACTATATTCAAGTCATTATTTCAATAATACGAGAGAAAGAAGAGGTGAGAAGGATAATGCTCATTCTCAGGATTATCAGCTCGTCTGGGGTTAGCTGCCCCTAAATGAGAACTGGGTTGCAAAGGGAAGATGTGAACTGTAAAGACAGTGGAGGAAGATGGACCAGACATTGATCTAAACAAGCTGTATAAACCTCTGAGCTTTAATGTTCTCACCTATCACATAAAGGTAGCAGTGCCATGTGTCTCACGGTGTTGCTGAAAGACACAGTCTATGCCAATTGCCCAGTATCCATCAGCAGTCTATAGGAGACAAATGTTTACCTTGTTTTCTGTTTTTCTCACTCCTTTTATTCTGATTCTCGCAGGTTTGACCTGAAAATTTTACCCCAATGGATTTGGGTAATGGAGGAAGAGAATTTCAGATAATAGAATCATTTATACAATCTAGATTACCTCAATCCTAGCAAATCCACAAACTTAAATGTAAAGTAGTTTATTTTCCTTTACCCTTTTTTGAATAAATCTCCTTTATGCTTTTGTATAGTGAGTTAGTCAAAGTAGAACTTAGATATTCCATATTTTCCTTTCAAAATTAAATTATAATTCATTAACACTGAATTATGATGATTTCTAATAGCTACTTCTTTAATTGCCAATAGCTACCAGAAAACCAGTAAAATAAATGCATACCATTCAATTTTCATGTACAAATACAGAAAAATATGAATCTGTCATATCAAAGCAAAAGGTAAAGAGAACGGACTTCTGATGAAGAGTGAAGTAAATAATTCTTTCCTTAAAAAATTAAAGAAAATTATAAATTTTAGATGTTACTGCAGGAGAATTACATGACTCAAAAGATTTTGCAAATACAAAAGCAAACAAGTCAGTCTTTAGAATACCTCTCTCTGAAAACAAAACCATTCTTAATTATTGACAACCCTTTAGATGTGCCCTGGGTGATGAGAAGATGCAAAATTAGTTAGGTTTTATAACAGGTGAAGTGGTTAAAAACTCTGTGGAGCTAGAGTGTCTCTATTTGTATATTTTCTTTCCCTGAGTTATATCTCCTAAGACATTCAAGTGTTAGCCATATTGTCAATGTGCAGATTAGCTAACGGTTTATATACAAAGCGCTTTCTCCCTTAGTGTACATAAACTGAAGGAGGAAACTAATCATTCAAGTCATTATTTCAATAATACGAGAGAAAGAAGAGGTGAGAAGGATAAGCAATGATTAATGAGAACATTGTCAATCAAGAAAGTAGTGTCAATTTTAATATAAAAGCCATGGAAACTTACAAAATAAAAGTATATCTGTTTTAAAAGGACATTCTGTCTGTGCATATGAAGCTGCTATAAATTCTTAAAAGTGGACCCCCAAATGTGTTTCTCTATAGTTATGTATATAGGATATAGACAATATTTCATGAAATTTTAGTAAAATTGAATTTCTCTGTTTCTATAGTTCAAAATGACTAAGTTGATTATCCTTCAACTTTCCAGGCCAGTGTTCAGGCATCCTGTAGACTCAATTATAAGTTCTATTTACAATGATGGTACCAAGGACAAAGCATTTTACTTTACTGAAGTTCTAAAGGTTCCTGCTATAGGAGTATTTTTCAACTCATACCCTTCCAACATTTTAAACACAGAACATCTTTGGAAAGTGTTAATGATTGATCCAAAATTCTGCTGTGATACACCACAAAAACGATGGGTCTGTAACAATGCAGTACAGTAGCAGTTCCCGTGGGACTTAGGGTCCACAAACAAGAACTAGAATTGCAGCTCTGTTGCAAACAGTTATGTGATCAGGCTCAAGATAACTAAAGTTATCAGTTGTTTAAACAAAAAGTAGGGATGATAATGGAAACTCATTTGAGGTTGGTATTAAGGATGTGAGAGACTATGTACTTGAGGTTATTGAGGTATATATCAAGGCTTACAGAGAGAGTCCCATAAATGGCAGTTTCAGGAAAAAGGGCACAGCATATATGCAGAAGGTGCAGAAATTATTCCTTTACAGTTACTATGAAATATTGGATATGTTCCCATGTTAGGCACTGCATCCATGAGCCTATCTTACACCCAATAGTCTGTACCTCTCACTCTGCTGCCCCTATATTGCACCCCAACAGTGGCAACCACTAGTTTTTTCTCTGTATATGTGAGTCTGCTAGGTTTTGTTGTTGCTGTTGTTGTTGTATTCACTAGTTTGCTGTATTGTTTAGATTTCCATATAAATGATATTATACAGCATTTGTCTTGGTCTGACTTATTTCATTTAGCCTACAGTTTGATAAATTCTAAAAAGAGGTAACACTGAATGCATAATTTTATCCTTGTTGGTATCACTATTTCTGTTCTTAAAATTTACATGAATGAATTATGGATTATGTACCCTTTGTGTCTGGCTTCTTTCATTGAATACTATGTTTAATTTAAATTGATAAAGTTGGTAAATGTAAGACAGGACAACATATAACTCATAGAAGAGAACATAGGCACAATGTTCTCTGACATAAATCATTTCAATGTTTTCTTAGGTCAGTCTCCCAAGATAATAAAATAAAATAAAATAGGACCTAATCAAACTTATCAGTTTTTGCACAGCAAAGGAATCTACAAACAAGACAAAAAGACAAACCATGGACTGGGAGAAAATATTCGCAAATAATGCAACTGACAACGGTTTAATTTCCAAAATATATAAACAGTTCATACAAAATAACAACAACAAGAAATCACCCGAACAAAAAATGACATATATAGACATTTGTAAGATATACAGATGACCAAAAAGCACATGAAAAGATGTTCAACATCATTAAGTTTTCAGAGAAACACAAATGAAAACTACAATGAGGTATCACCTTACACAGGTCAGATCAGCCATTATTCACAAGCCCACAAGCAATAAATACCTGAGAGGGTGTGGAGAAAATGGAACCCTCCTGCACTGTTTGTGGGAAGGAGAATGGGTACAGCCACACTCACATATTTTGGAGAACATATTCTCCATATTGCAGAGAATAATATGGAGGAAACTTAAAAAATTAAAAATAGATGTACCATATGATCCAGGGCATATATCCTGAGAAAACCACATTTTGAAAAGATACATGCACCTCAGAGTTTACAGCAGCACTACTTACAGTAGCCAAGACATGGAAGCAACCTAAATGCTCACAGACAGAAGAATGGATAAACAAAGATGTCGTACATACATCTCCACCATAAGAATGCCTTTTAGGCAACATGGATGAACCAGAGATTATTATACTAAGTGAAGTAAGTTAGACAGAGAAAGACAAATATCATATGATACACTTATACGTGGAATCTAAAATACGATATAAATGGACTTGCTTACAAAACAGAAACAGACTCACAGGCATAGAAACCATATGTGGTTAATAAAAATGAAGGTGGAGGAGGGATAAATTAGGAGTTTGCAATTACAGACACATCCTTTTTATATACTCAACTGCCCATGGACATTTAGGTTACTTCTATGTCTTAGCTACCGAATCAGGTTAAACAAAGAAAAGATCTGTGAATGAAAGGTTTTCAGGGAGTTTTAAGGTGGGTTGAACAGTAAAAGTATGTAAAACTATTCTGGGGATAGGATCTCTCAGAGAGCTCTGAACCTGGTCTGTGGTTTCCAATGGTTACTAAACTGCTTGTTTTCACAGTTGTGACGGTACTGGTCTTCAAAGCTACCGATGGAGTGGGAGACAGGCAGTGAGAATAGGGCCATTTACAAAGGCCACAAAGGTTGCAACTCTTACCTCAATCCTCCTGTTTCTCATGGGCAGAAAAAGAATATTATGCTGTTGCAAGTATCTGGATAATTTCCAGAATTCTGAAAAGTTCATTTTGACCATTCTGGCCAGTGTCTACATCACTTGTTATGGAATAATAACTTTTGGATATCCTTACTATGTCAGTTTGAAAGTGCTTCTTCAACCAACTGATATACAGTGTGAAAGCCATCTCTAAAGTCCTAAGTTAGTTGCCCCTATTTTGCTGGTCAGATTTACACAGGCTCCAAAAACTGTTTCTAAAATGCACATTCACACTGTTGCCTCACATTCTGACATATATTTTCACAGTATGGTGGTCACAGAATGTATGAAAAAGCCACCCAATTTCACCATAATCTTTTTCTGACAAGTTTAAAAACCGAGTTGCCACATATATTTGAAGACAAGTAAGTTTCAAGCTACACAGAGCAATTTTTTGATTTGTGAACTAAAGTTTTATTAGGAGTCCTCTACATATGGAATTTTATCTCCTACCTAAGCCCTGGTTGCCATCTTCAGTCTACTACAAAAGCTAAATGTAGGACTTCCCTGGTCATCCAGTGGGTAAAGAGTCCACCTTGTAGTACAAAGGGCACCAGTTTGATCCCTGGCCCAGGAAGATCCCATGTGCTGTGGAGTGGCTGGACCAACTGGACCAGTGTATCCAATTATGAGCCAGCCCTTAGAAGCGTATGCGCCAAGAGCCAGCACTCTGCAACAAGAGAGGCCACTGCAATGGGAGTCCCACACATGCCAAAGAATAAAAGATGGATGAAAATAAATTAGGAGTTTGCAATTACAGACACATCCTTTTTATATACTCAACTGCCCATGGACATTTAGGTTACTTCTATGTCTTAGCTACCGAATCAGGTTAAACAAAGAAAAGATCTGTGAATGAAAGGTTTTCAGGGAGTTTTAAGGTGGGTTGAACAGTAAAAGTATGTAAAACTATTCTGGGGATAGGATCTCTCAGAGAGCTCTGAACCTGGTCTGTGGTTTCCAATGGTTACTAAACTGCTTGTTTTCACAGTTGTGACGGTACTGGTCTTCAAAGCTACCGATGGAGTGGGAGACAGGCAGTGAGAATAGGGCCATTTACAAAGGCCACAAAGGTTGCAACTCTTACCTCAATCCTCCTGTTTCTCATGGGCAGAAAAAGAATATTATGCTGTTGCAAGTATCTGGATAATTTCCAGAATTCTGAAAAGTTCATTTTGACCATTCTGGCCAGTGTCTACATCACTTGTTATGGAATAATAACTTTTGGATATCCTTACTATGTCAGTTTGAAAGTGCTTCTTCAACCAACTGATATACAGTGTGAAAGCCATCTCTAAAGTCCTAAGTTAGTTGCCCCTATTTTGCTGGTCAGATTTACACAGGCTCCAAAAACTGTTTCTAAAATGCACATTCACACTGTTGCCTCACATTCTGACATATATTTTCACAGTATGGTGGTCACAGAATGTATGAAAAAGCCACCCAATTTCACCATAATCTTTTTCTGACAAGTTTAAAAACCGAGTTGCCACATATATTTGAAGACAAGTAAGTTTCAAGCTACACAGAGCAATTTTTTGATTTGTGAACTAAAGTTTTATTAGGAGTCCTCTACATATGGAATTTTATCTCCTACCTAAGCCCTGGTTGCCATCTTCAGTCTACTACAAAAGCTAAATGTAGGACTTCCCTGGTCATCCAGTGGGTAAAGAGTCCACCTTGTAGTACAAAGGGCACCAGTTTGATCCCTGGCCCAGGAAGATCCCATGTGCTGTGGAGTGGCTGGACCAACTGGACCAGTGTATCCAATTATGAGCCAGCCCTTAGAAGCGTATGCGCCAAGAGCCAGCACTCTGCAACAAGAGAGGCCACTGCAATGGGAGTCCCACACATGCCAAAGAATAAAAAGATGGATGAAAATAAATATAAGTAAAAGAGACATGATGGGGAAAAGGAAAAAAAAAAAAAAAGCTAAATGTACAGGTTTGGGTGGCCATGTGTGCACATGTGGGAAAATTTCAAATAATTGGTACAGAATGTTGGAACCAGGGATAATTTAATAGTTGGTTTTTTTTCTAACTTATTTAAGATAACATAAAATAAGCATTTTATTTACCACTTCTCAGGTAAAGAGTCTTTTTTTACCTTTAGTTGTCAAAAAAATACTATACTAACACATACATATGGAATCTAGTAAGAGGGCAACGGTAACACATGCAGTGAAGCGATGGAAAAACAGACATAGAGAACAGACATATGGACATTGTCGGGTATGAATAGTGGGTGGGAGGCATATAGGGAGTAACATGGAAACCTATACTATCATATGTGAAAAAGATAGCTATTGTCATTGCCCTGCAGGAACAGGAGATCCTGCAGGGGTAGGGTGTGATGGCCTGGAGGGGTGGGATGGGGGTACTGGGATGGGGTAGGGTGCCAGGGATATGCATATGACTGATCTGGGAACATACATGTCTGTGAACAACAGAACTCTGTAATAATTTAAAAAAAAAATTTAAAAAAAGGAAAGCAAATTCCACTATACATAAAATCTAGTTACTTTAAGTGCTTAAAATTGCTTGACTGACCTAAGTTAGATTAGTTTTGTTCAGTTTCAGAGTTTAAAGGACTACATACAACTTTAAAGGAGAAAGGACAAAGTTCTGATCTTTATTTCTTTAGAGAGTCCTGATTATGGATCATACTTCCTGTGGTACATTTGAGCAAAACATCTTGTTGTAATTGGCACCAGTGCACATGAGAAAAGATCAAACACATTTTAGATCCAAGGATTCTATACACAATATTTGGATATCAGAAGACATACTTATGCAATAAAAGTCAACCACTAACTCAGCAGCGAAGCATTCAAATTTCATTTGTATTCATATTATTTGGCAATATCTTCAAGTTTTTATGGCCAAAATATTTTATAGACAATAATTGTAATAGGGGAAAGAAACTATTTTAAGGTTTCATTAATAATGTTATTAATACTTTGACAAATTTTTCTACCATCCTGAAGGCACCTGATCTTGTCTGATCTCAGAAGCTAAGCAGGGTTGGGCCTGGTTAGTACTTGAATGGGAGACAAATTTTTCCAGGTTTTTCATAGAATCCCCCAAAAAATGGAGACAGGAAGTGGCTGACAGAGAGGAGATAGTGATTGGGAAAGCTAGAAGTCATTTTCAGTACTGAAATCTTTTTTCTCTATCCTTTAATCTTTCCATCTCCATAAGTACAAAACTATGATGTCCATTTTTAACTTAGAAAAGACATTTAAACTTCAGACAAGTACAAAACCTAGAAAGAACAAATATACATGAAACCACCACCAAATGTACAAATTTCTCACATTTATTTCACATTCTCTCTTGCTCTCTCTCCTTATGTATCTGAAATAAATTACAAACAATGAGACAGACATCTTTTTATACTCCTTATCTTATTACCCTCTTTCTTTCCAGAGATAATCACTCTCACAAATTTACTGTTTATCCATATTTGCATACCTTATTCCAATTATGCTTTCAGGAACATTGTACAATATTGTCTCTTGTTTTTGAAATTTACAAAAAGATCTGCTTATCTCAAACATATACAGATAGATAATATATATGCTTTTATATATACATTTTCACATGCTTCCAATTCAATATGAGAAATAAGAAATGCCAACAACGAAAATCATTCATTCTGTATGAAAAGTAATAAAACTGAAGAGACTCATCTCAAATTACACTTAGAAACACTGTAGAGAAGTACATTAAGTTGTACACGTCAAAGAAACATCAGGGAGAAGAAAAATGTATTCAGTGCTTGTTATTTATATTTACCCTTTTGGAAAAGAAAGGAGCATGCCTGACCCCAGACATAAATATTTCACATATAAAAGAAGTTAATTTGTTTATCTTGCACAAAAACTTGGAGGAGAACACCAAAAAAACTTAATAATTCAGTCTCCAATATATTTTGTCATTAATATTTATTTTTAAGGATATTTCTTGGAGGAAGTCATCTGTTAGTAATGGACAAATATCTACTCATACTCCAATTAATTAAAACATATTTTGAATATTCATATAATTTGTCCTAAAGCGGATCCTATAATAACATTTGATTTCTCAAAACCATGGAGACTAATAAGTATTTCTTGAGCACCTATTATTATTTCGCAGAAACTAAGCAAAAGGGAGTAACAGGGGCAAATAACAGTGAAAGTCTTTCCCCTGAGAATGTTAGTATTTTAGTGAGATAAGAGCAATGACAGCAACAACAAAATTTTTTTAGTTGGTGTCATATACTGTAAAGTAAAATAAATTCTAATGAGGCAGCCAGAGAGTTGGATGCCTTGTTTAAGAGATGATCAACCCCCCCACCCCCCCGGCCCCCAAAAAGAGAGAGATGATCAACCAAATAAGGGCATTTAGACAGGAGAACTTTTGAACTGAGACTTCAAGGAACTGAAGATTAAGTCATGTGTACGACCATATACATAAATCTCAATTTTCATATAATGAAGAAATAAAGTAATTACTAAAATAGGTAACATAAGAATCCTTAGGCCTGAAAACCTAGCAGATTTCCTAAGATAAACTCTTCATTTTCTGTGACTATTAGTAAGTTATGTGTTCTCATTTATTCTGAATTCTACTGGTTTGGTTCCTCTAATTAACATTATGAATGAAAAATAATTGAAAACTTATGTTTGAAAGAAACTGAGAACAAAATTTTGTGTGGTCATGCAATCAATATCTTCATTTTACAAATAAGAAACTGAAGCTGAATTAGGGAGATCACTGACCCAGAGAGACAGAGCAGAAACCCTACCAATACTTGCTCTCCCCAGGAGGCAGGAAGATTGTCACCTCTATTAAGCCAAGTCGACCCCAGTTTGACACTGGCTTCTTGGTATTGTAGAATGTGCTGCTTTAAACCCTGCACCAGTTCTCTTGCCCCCAAGGTGTCCTTTGCCAGGACTGCCTTTCCACTGCCTGTGAATTTCCCCACCACCGTCTCAGCCTCACAGGCAACCACTCAGCCTTAATGGGTCTCTTGGAGGAGAACACCAAAAACTTAATAATTCAGTCTCCAATATATTTTGTCATTAATATTTATTTTTAAGGATATTTCTTGGAGGAAGTCATCTGTTAGTAATGGACAAATATCTACTCATACTCCAATTAATTAAAACATATTTTGAATATTCATATAATTTGTCCTAAAGCGGATCCTATAATAACATTTGATTTCTCAAAACCATGGAGACTAATAAGTATTTCTTGAGCACCTATTATTATTTCGCAGAAACTAAGCAAAAGGAGTAATAGGGGCAAATAACAGTGAAAGTCTTTCCCTGAGAATGTTAGTATTTTAGTGAGATAAGAGCAATGACACAACAACAAAATTTTTTAGTTGGTGTCATATACTGTAAAGTAAAATAAATTCTAATGAGGCAGCCAGAGAGTTGGATGCCTTGTTTAAGAGATGATCAACCCCCACCCCCGGCCCCCAAAAAGAGAGAGATGATCAACCAAATAAGGGCATTTAGACAGGAGAACTTTTGAACTGAGACTTCAAGGAACTGAAGATTAAGTCATGTGTACGACCATATACATAAATCTCAATTTTCATATAATGAAGAAATAAAGTAATTACTAAAATAGGTAACATAAGAATCCTTAGGCCTGAAAACCTAGCAGATTTCCTAAGATAAACTCTTCATTTTCTGTGACTATTAGTAAGTTATGTGTTCTCATTTATTCTGAATTCTACTGGTTTGGTTCCTCTAATTAACATTATGAATGAAAAATAATTGAAAACTTATGTTTGAAAGAAACTGAGAACAAAATTTTGTGTGGTCATGCAATCAATATCTTCATTTTACAAATAAGAAACTGAAGCTGAATTAGGGAGATCACTGACCCAGAGAGACAGAGCAGAAACCCTACCAATACTTGCTCTCCCCAGGAGGCAGGAAGATTGTCACCTCTATTAAGCCAAGTCGACCCCAGTTTGACACTGGCTTCTTGGTATTGTAGAATGTGCTGCTTTAAACCCTGCACCAGTTCTCTTGCCCCCAAGGTGTCCTTTGCCAGGACTGCCTTTCCACTGCCTGTGAATTTCCCCACCACCGTCTCAGCCTCACAGGCAACCACTCAGCCTTAATGGGTCTCTTTCTGTGACCAGGCTTTCTGTGCCAAAGGGCTCTGAATCCTTTCCTAAACCCTGCTAACTGAAATCTTAAGTTTCATGTGTAGTTGAGATAGTGCTGAATAGGGAATTCTAGAATTCTGAATTTTTCCTATTTTGTAATACTGGCCTCACCTCTGTATCCTGAACCTTTGGACAACACTGTTACTCTGAGTTATAATTTAAGAAAGCTCATTCCTACCCCTCTGACTCATCACTAACTCCACTTCATCACTAACTCCCACTCATTTTTCAACCGCACTTCAACAATAATAATACTTTGTATGATTAATTTTGACATAGACAGGTATAAAAATATGTACCCATTATTCATGTGAGTTATATCAAACTTCAGGGCTCATTTACAATGGGAAAATAAATCTAACCCTTCATTTCTACTTTTAACTGGAACATCTTGTGATCCATTTCTTAACACTTAGAAAGTTAACCCATCAGTGTGGTAACTGGCTATTCTCTTAAGATTTCTCACAAAATGAAAGTCTGACTTCTGTTTCCATTAAAAATTAGTGACCAGTGAACTAATTAACTAATGATTTAATATATTAACTATAATTTGGGAATGGCAATAAGAAGCACTATAACAACTTACGAGTGGAACACAGAAAGGTATTTGCATAGAATTTTTTGAAGCTTTATACCTGTAGTCGATTCATTTTTGTTGGATGATTATTCTTATTAATCTTATTAATAATTTGAAAGAGTGACCAAAATAATATTCTCACCAGTTTAGACAAAAAGATACATCACTTCTTCCTGGAGGCAAAATTAGTATACTGTAATTATTGAAATTTATAGAGTTTCTCACATAAGTTAACTCATAATAATTTGGGTTTTAAAATGGGAACATCAACTGTTGAGAAGATTTATCAGACTCTGTAGTAACTAAAGAACAGTGGTTCGTATATGCTAGTTTCTTCTCATTTATGCACAGAGTAGACCGCATAGAGACTGAAATATCATGGACTGGTTGTTGTATTTAAGAATGCAGGCTCTGGAATCCCAGCACCAACACTGGCTAACTCAGCACACTAGAAGAGTCTGTAAACACATAATTGTGAGCCAATCATGATCATTATTTAGAAATATAATTCCAGAAAATTTCCAAAAAGGAAATTAATAAGGCAGGACAAAACAGATAGTGCTGAATAGGGAATTCTAGAATTCTGAATTTTTCCTATTTTGTAATACTGGCCTCACCTCTGTATCCTGAACCTTTGGACAACACTGTTACTCTGAGTTATAATTTAAGAAAGCTCATTCCTACCCCTCTGACTCATCACTAACTCCACTTCATCACTAACTCCCACTCATTTTTCAACCGCACTTCAACAATAATAATACTTTGTATGATTAATTTTGACATAGACAGGTATAAAAATATGTACCCATTATTCATGTGAGTTATATCAAACTTCAGGGCTCATTTACAATGGGAAAATAAATCTAACCCTTCATTTCTACTTTTAACTGGAACATCTTGTGATCCATTTCTTAACACTTAGAAAGTTAACCCATCAGTGTGGTAACTGGCTATTCTCTTAAGATTTCTCACAAAATGAAAGTCTGACTTCTGTTTCCATTAAAAATTAGTGACCAGTGAACTAATTAACTAATGATTTAATATATTAACTATAATTTGGGAATGGCAATAAGAAGCACTATAACAACTTACGAGTGGAACACAGAAAGGTATTTGCATAGAATTTTTTGAAGCTTTATACCTGTAGTCGATTCATTTTTGTTGGATGATTATTCTTATTAATCTTATTAATAATTTGAAAGAGTGACCAAAATAATATTCTCACCAGTTTAGACAAAAAGATACATCACTTCTTCCTGGAGGCAAAATTAGTATACTGTAATTATTGAAATTTATAGAGTTTCTCACATAAGTTAACTCATAATAATTTGGGTTTTAAAATGGGAACATCAACTGTTGAGAAGATTTATCAGACTCTGTAGTAACTAAAGAACAGTGGTTCGTATATGCTAGTTTCTTCTCATTTATGCACAGAGTAGACCGCATAGAGACTGAAATATCATGGACTGGTTGTTGTATTTAAGAATGCAGGCTCTGGAATCCCAGCACCAACACTGGCTAACTCAGCACACTAGAAGAGTCTGTAAACACATAATTGTGAGCCAATCATGATCATTATTTAGAAATATAATTCCAGAATTTCCAAAGGAATTATAGGCAGGACAAAACAGGTACACAATTCAGGAACATGTGGAATAGAAGACAGCAGCAAAATTACTTAAACTAACAGGAAGACATTGTGGACAAGAACTAAGCAGTTACGCAGTTATTAGAACCAATGCTATTTTCTTAAGTCAGTCACAGAGGGTCTAGGGTAGAGAAGAAATGCTGCAATGAAGTCAATATGAGCTACTGTGCCCCTAACCTGTCCATCCCTCTGGGCCTGAAGACTAGCACTGGTTTATCACAGAGCTTCATGGACTTCAGCACACTAAATATGGGGAACTTTTCATCTACAACCTCTATGGTCAAATCAATTATGGCTTTCGTGCCCACTAGGAAAAGACCAGCTCTTTGATACCTGGACCAGTAAGTTTTTGCATTCTAATCTTTATTGTTGACCCATGGCTAAAATTTTAGACTTAAAATATAAGCTCTCTTCATCTATATTTCTGTCTGTGTATCACTGATTCAGAAAAGTTTTCATGTGCGTATTCAATATTTTCTATTTTACATATAGAAATATTGAATGTATCTATTGTTACATGGTAGAAATATATTACACTATGAAGTGTTTTAAATAACACTGGAATAGTTTTTGACTGACTTGCAGAGGTTAATAAGGACATATATAAATAGAATATTCCTTAACTCCCAAGAAAATAACTAAGTTTGGCAACTAATGCATTAAACCTTTAAGATTAAGAAAATGTTAAAAAAACATTTAGGGGCTTCCCCCTGTGGTCCAGCGGGTAAAGACACCGCCTTGCAGTGCAAGGGGCGCTGGTTCGAGCCCTGGCCTGGGAAGATCCCACGTGCCGCGGAGCGGCTGGACTGATGTGTCCAATTACCGAGCCAGAGCTCTGGAGCGCATGCGCCCAGAGCCGACGCTCTGCAAGGAGAGACGCCACCGCGATGGGAGGCCCGCAGGAGCCAAAGAACAAAGACGGATGAACACAGAGAAACGAAAGACCAATAGAAGTGGCCTGCCTGCTCCCCTCCCTACCCAGCCTGAACCCCGCCCAAAATAAATAAATAAATATATCTTAAAAAAAAAAAAAAAAACATTTAAAGAATCCAAATTTGTATAGTTTAGATAAATCTTTGGAAAATGACATTAGTAAATAAATTTGGTTTAATAAAAGAGCTATTCTTTCTCTGATTTATCAGTACTAAATGTGATATAATATTTTAAAACATTCTATTTAGGTATGCATTCTAAATTTATTAAGGTTTTCAGATCAAATAAACTAAAATGACACTTAATCAATGCTGAAGATAATGAAAGGAATAAATGTGTGTTTCACTAGACTGAATCATTGTTTGGAAAACAAATTTAACAGCAGTCATTTTTTATGGGATGTCAGCTTTGAATATAACTTTGAAGATGCTTAGCTAACTTAAATCTTGAATTGATATTACATTATGTAAGCTGATATTCATTAGATGCCTAGATCTTTTCTAAGAAAAAATACTAAAACATTGATCTTAAAGTATAAGTTTATTTATATGCTTTTCTTTCTTTATTTTTATATACTGCATAGAGGTATCTTTGAATTTGTTACTGAATGTAAGAAAATTTTCTTTTCTTCTTCTGCTATTTTATCATCTCTGCCATGTGAAGGAACTATAGTGTTCTTCATAGCTATAGAAAATTGTGTGTGTAACATGCATTTGTCAGCTCTGCAAGTCTGTTAAAATAAAAGTGTGACAGGATATTCTTAATTATCCACATCATCTCTTTGCCTGAACCAAACAATCATACAGTCGGTTTAGGATTCTTTGTTTTTGTTTTCCAAATCTCTTTATACTTTTCAAACTTATTGACAAATCTAAAGAACTCTTTTCTTTTTATGTGTGGATAGATTACAATGACTGACATTTATTGATTAGTATTGGAAATTAAAAGTGAGTTTACTAAATGCTTATTTATTGACTTGCAAAAAGAAAAAAATACTAAGGTAGCAACCCCCAGTGCAAGGGGCGCTGGTTCGAGCCCTGGCCTGGGAAGATCCCACGTGCCGCGGAGCGGCTGGACTGATGTGTCCAATTACCGAGCCAGAGCTCTGGAGCGCATGCGCCCAGAGCCGACGCTCTGCAAGGAGAGACGCCACCGCGATGGGAGGCCCGCAGGAGCCAAAGAACAAAGACGGATGAACACAGAGAAACGAAAGACCAATAGAAGTGGCCTGCCTGCTCCCCTCCCTACCCAGCCTGAACCCCGCCCAAAATAAATAAATAAATATATCTTAAAAAAAAAAAAAAAAACATTTAAAGAATCCAAATTTGTATAGTTTAGATAAATCTTTGGAAAATGACATTAGTAAATAAATTTGGTTTAATAAAAGAGCTATTCTTTCTCTGATTTATCAGTACTAAATGTGATATAATATTTTAAAACATTCTATTTAGGTATGCATTCTAAATTTATTAAGGTTTTCAGATCAAATAAACTAAAATGACACTTAATCAATGCTGAAGATAATGAAAGGAATAAATGTGTGTTTCACTAGACTGAATCATTGTTTGGAAAACAAATTTAACAGCAGTCATTTTTTATGGGATGTCAGCTTTGAATATAACTTTGAAGATGCTTAGCTAACTTAAATCTTGAATTGATATTACATTATGTAAGCTGATATTCATTAGATGCCTAGATCTTTTCTAAGAAAAAATACTAAAACATTGATCTTAAAGTATAAGTTTATTTATATGCTTTTCTTTCTTTATTTTTATATACTGCATAGAGGTATCTTTGAATTTGTTACTGAATGTAAGAAAATTTTCTTTTCTTCTTCTGCTATTTTATCATCTCTGCCATGTGAAGGAACTATAGTGTTCTTCATAGCTATAGAAAATTGTGTGTGTAACATGCATTTGTCAGCTCTGCAAGTCTGTTAAAATAAAAGTGTGACAGGATATTCTTAATTATCCACATCATCTCTTTGCCTGAACCAAACAATCATACAGTCGGTTTAGGATTCTTTGTTTTTGTTTTCCAAATCTCTTTATACTTTTCAAACTTATTGACAAATCTAAAGAACTCTTTTCTTTTTATGTGTGGATAGATTACAATGACTGACATTTATTGATTAGTATTGGAAATTAAAAGTGAGTTTACTAAATGCTTATTTATTGACTTGAAGCTAGCAGTGATAAATTACTGATATTATTGAAAGTAGTAAATACTATGAAGTTGGTTCTAAGCTCACAAACACCCTGAGATTTGTCCTAATTATAAATTTGTTTCAGAATACAAGTCTGGAAGCCTATAAAATGTGCTAAAACCTTAGGAAATTTGCTCAATTTTTATGGGCTTGTCTCTCTGGCTTGCTATTTACTGCCTTAACTAACAATATGCAAGGTCATTGTTTTCTTTGCAATCTGAGATGACAGCAAAGGTTCTGTATCTTAATGGAATAGTTTTCTTTAAGTTATATCCACTCATTAAGTCCTTGATTATTTAAGGTAAAAAAAAAAGCTTCCTCAATTCTAAGATTATTTATAATCACCTTAATGGATAAGTTTTTTTCTTTATACTTCATTATTACTTTCAAAATGGGTTGCCTATTATCATTTCTCAGGCCCATATGGTTGTTAAGTTTAATTACCTAAAAAATTGACTCCAGCTTCCTGAATTCAAACTTTAAATATAAATAAAATACAATTATCAGGCTTTCTTTTACACCCCACACTATCTTTGATGTTTTCTATAGAAGTGCCATGGAAAATTGCAGATTTGTTTTTATCACCTTATGAAAAGAGAAGCCTTAAACATAATTAGTGAATTTGATTTATCACTATTCATGAGTTTCATTGAAAGCACTGTCAAATGGAAAAGCTTCTCAACATTCCATAGGCTAAACTGGCATATTTAAAATGTTATCAGTATAACTAACTTAGAGATGGCATATTTCACAAGACATCTCCAGATAGCAATCAATGTCCTTGCTTTCTATACTCATATATTTTCACCTCAGAAATACTTTAAAGAGAAAAATAGTAAGAAATAATTTTGTCACATTCTCCTTTATGTATCAGAGTCTTAGTGGTGGTTTGCCTGATGAGACTAGGTAAACAGTACAGTGTCACCATTAATAAGTTATTATTTTAAATGCTTATATAGCTGTGACATTTTAACTTGGTCTAGCATCTTACAGGCCAACAATTTCAGTTGATCATGCACATCAGAACAATGCAGTTTTTCTTGTTGTTTAATACCAATATTAAGATATCAGAGAAACTGAACCTCTTGAGAGTCTCTATATGCTATATGGTATTGATATATTCTTACTAAAGGCTTACTTTATAAATAAATATGTGATCTATATTTTTGAATTATCATGCTATTTATCAACATTTTTTATTTGTAAAAATTCTGTATTCATTTTTTATAACAGAGGTAATGTTTCCTAGATTCTTTAAAAGCATTCTTAATCATGCTTAAAAGGTATTTTGTCTAAAACTTATTTTGAATAGATTATCTATTTTCTCCCACAGCATCAGTCTTATTTCCTTGCCAGATACATTATTCTTGTCATGAACTGTCACTTGTTTGAAAACGATCCGTAATAAACTAACCATAGCCATTTAAAACCTTCATCACCTACAGATAGATTACATTTTATTTTGATCTTTCCCTGAATATTTTGCAGCTATAAGCGAGAGTTCTTATTGTACTCAAAGACAAATTATCTCAGAGTTCTGTGAAAAAGGACTGTTTCAGGTATTTCAAACTTGGAAGAACGGACTCCTGAATACAAGCTTCTAGTGGTCTCTTGTAGACAGCATTAACACTATACAGGGATGCTGAATAAGAATTTCCAGAACTGTGTAGTTAAAAAGTGGGGGAATTCATTAGACTTTAACCCAAGCTACAATGGAACAAGAGTTAATTACATAGGACTAAATGAATATTATCTGCTATACACACAAACATATTGGGAGCCATCTATAAGTTCCAGTGTTTTAATATTTTAGTAAACTGAACTGGTAGGCCGAAAAGAAACTTTTAAAAAGACACATATTCACTGACACCTAGAAATTCAGAAACTCTAATTGTATCCCTTAACTTTTCATGGTAGTATAGTTATTTCCAGAGGTTCTTTAAAAATCTGTCCTCCTTTTTTGCAGGATATAATTGGAAATGCTGGTTATGCAACCAAAAACTTGCCTGGAACATCATGTTCAAGAATGATGCTCATATAATCAGGTTTACCCAGCTGTATGTTAGGAACTTTTGGACTCAATTCTTACAAAGCCTTTTTGTATAGAGTCTATGCCTAGGTAACAGTACAGTGTCACCATTAATAAGTTATTATTTTAAATGCTTATATAGCTGTGACATTTTAACTTGGTCTATCATCTTACAGGCCAACAATTTCAGTTGATCATGCACATCAGAACAATGCAGTTTTTCTTGTTGTTTAATACCAATATTAAGATATCAGAGAAACTGAACCTCTTGAGAGTCTCTATATGCTATATGGTATTGATATATTCTTACTAAAGGCTTACTTTATAAATAAATATGTGATCTATATTTTTGAATTATCATGCTATTTATCAACATTTTTTATTTGTAAAAATTCTGTATTCATTTTTTATAACAGAGGTAATGTTTCCTAGATTCTTTAAAAGCATTCTTAATCATGCTTAAAAGGTATTTTGTCTAAAACTTATTTTGAATAGATTATCTATTTTCTCCCACAGCATCAGTCTTATTTCCTTGCCAGATACATTATTCTTGTCATGAACTGTCACTTGTTTGAAAACGATCCGTAATAAACTAACCATAGCCATTTAAAACCTTCATCACCTACAGATAGATTACATTTTATTTTGATCTTTCCCTGAATATTTTGCAGCTATAAGCGAGAGTTCTTATTGTACTCAAAGACAAATTATCTCAGAGTTCTGTGAAAAAGGACTGTTTCAGGTATTTCAAACTTGGAAGAACGGACTCCTGAATACAAGCTTCTAGTGGTCTCTTGTAGACAGCATTAACACTATACAGGGATGCTGAATAAGAATTTCCAGAACTGTGTAGTTAAAAAGTGGGGGAATTCATTAGACTTTAACCCAAGCTACAATGGAACAAGAGTTAATTACATAGGACTAAATGAATATTATCTGCTATACACACAAACATATTGGGAGCCATCTATAAGTTCCAGTGTTTTAATATTTTAGTAAACTGAACTGGTAGGCCGAAAAGAAACTTTTAAAAAGACACATATTCACTGACACCTAGAAATTCAGAAACTCTAATTGTATCCCTTAACTTTTCATGGTAGTATAGTTATTTCCAGAGGTTCTTTAAAAATCTGTCCTCCTTTTTTGCAGGATATAATTGGAAATGCTGGTTATGCAACCAAAAACTTGCCTGGAACATCATGTTCAAGAATGATGCTCATATAATCAGGTTTACCCAGCTGTATGTTAGGAACTTTTTGGACTCAATTCTTACAAAGCCCTCCCAGGAAAAGTGTTATGGTACCTGGCTTATAGAGTCCAATCTTACAGGAGGCAAGTGAGGTTATTTCCAGGCAGGCCAATGTGCCCAAATTTATAATATATATATATATATATATATATATATATATATATATATATATATATATATATAGTATATATATCCTCCAGATTTCACCTGTTGTGTGTGTGTATACACACACACACACATATATATATAGGATTTGTGCCCTACCTTTAAATAGTAAACAGTAAAAAATTTTAAAGTCCAGTATGAGATTGTTTATGAAAACATTCAGCAAAACTAACTTAAGAAGCCTACATGGTAACTTAGCATTTCTATTCTTATGCAAATAACTAAGCCAAACCTCCTAGTGAGATTGGTAACCATATTTTGCAATCAGACCAAAAAACTTTCTATGATTTTTCCTTTTTTTTTTTTTTTTTAATCATAAGGGGGAAGACTATAAAGAAAATCCTATTCTTCAATGGAAATTATATAATACCTGGAACAGATCTTTCTGTGCTGATTCTGTTTTTTGGGGGAGTTACTGTACAGTCCTGTAAAGTGTAAGTGACTAATAGCAGTTCAGAATAACCCTTCTTCAGAAAGGCAAGACAGCACTGAGTGCAGTATCAGCTATCCCCAACAAGAGAAGCAGGAGCACACATTGTACACCCATCTTCAGAATTCCAGTCTTAGCCTCCCCACACTTCCTGTGTTCCCTTTCCTAATACGTGAGGATACTTGTTTCTTACCTTTCCAGGAACCCTTGTGGGGAATTTTATCTTCTGCTGGTCTGATTTAACCTTGCTATCTGGAGCTAGATGGAGTACATAAATTGGGGAACAGGAGGAAAAAATTCTAGAGCAAGAGCCTGGGACTCAGCTTTATTATGTGTTTAATTTCAAAAGATTTATAAGGTTTTATAGTAATTGGTCCATTTGTATGTTTTCCCTAGCAACAAAGTATTTATTAGTATGCTATGTATTTTTAAAAATAGGCTATCTGAGAAGGTGCGCATAATAGAAGCAGGATGGCAGTGGGTCTGCAATGTCCTTGTCACCCTTCCTCCTTGAGCAGGGTCACCTCTCAGAAAACAAAGCAGAAACTCAACAGCAGCTGAAGCTGGCACCTTCCTCCTTTATGCCTGAGCTACTTGGATGCTATAAACCTCAACCCCAAAGTGTTGCAGAGACCCAAACACTACTATCCTCCTATTAGAAGAAACAAATCTATTACCAAGGAGACTCTTTGTGGTTAGGTTAAAAGGGACCACCCTTTTTATGAAACTTGCTGGCATAGCATGCTTTGTTTATATTTACACTTTTTTGAAAAGTATTTTTTTTTTCTCTTCAAAGGTGAGACTTACACAGCAACCCAAATGACACAACCCAAAAGGCACTGCCCAGAAGAGTGGCATAGGACCCTTGAAGACTTTAGCACCCAAGGAACCTGGCAATCTGGGAAGCATGGAAGGACAAGTGTTGGTTCTTGACTTCTATTTTGGCAGGAAATCTGCATTTGTATCAGACCTGCTTGCTACTTCCTCAGGAATCTCAGGCCCTCGGAGTCTGCTGAGTTGTGGGGACTGCCTTTGTCTCTCTCCTGTACAGAAGGAAGGAAGGGGACCTGCAATCACAGCAATATTTACCTATGGTCCTACCTGGGCCTTATGGACTTCTCTGTGCTGACTATGTTCCCCTGCATGACATCCACAACTTAGGCCCACTCCATTCTGTAAGGTCAGCTCCATGACTGGCATTGGTCCTTACCTTCAGTATCTCCATTATCACAAGACCAGACTGTTTGGATCAGGGCCTGGGCTTTGCTCAGAGGTTGATAACAATTTATTTTGAAGAGCCTGTTGACTTCTCTTTCTCCCGAGATGAAACCACTGTAACAAGTGTTTCCTTCTTTGTCTGAGTTCATTTTTTTGAAGATCCTGTTCCTTATGGGGAAGGGTCTGAGGTGTCTTAAGAAGGTCTCTGTCCTGGACAAAGTAGTTTATCTGCAATCCAAGAGCTCTAGCTTTATTATGTGTTTAATTTCAAAAGATTTATAAGGTTTTATAGTAATTGGTCCATTTGTATGTTTTCCCTAGCAACAAAGTATTTATTAGTATGCTATGTATTTTTAAAAATAGGCTATCTGAGAAGGTGCGCATAATAGAAGCAGGATGGCAGTGGGTCTGCAATGTCCTTGTCACCCTTCCTCCTTGAGCAGGGTCACCTCTCAGAAAACAAAGCAGAAACTCAACAGCAGCTGAAGCTGGCACCTTCCTCCTTTATGCCTGAGCTACTTGGATGCTATAAACCTCAACCCCAAAGTGTTGCAGAGACCCAAACACTACTATCCTCCTATTAGAAGAAACAAATCTATTACCAAGGAGACTCTTTGTGGTTAGGTTAAAAGGGACCACCCTTTTTATGAAACTTGCTGGCATAGCATGCTTTGTTTATATTTACACTTTTTTGAAAAGTATTTTTTTTTTCTCTTCAAAGGTGAGACTTACACAGCAACCCAAATGACACAACCCAAAAGGCACTGCCCAGAAGAGTGGCATAGGACCCTTGAAGACTTTAGCACCCAAGGAACCTGGCAATCTGGGAAGCATGGAAGGACAAGTGTTGGTTCTTGACTTCTATTTTGGCAGGAAATCTGCATTTGTATCAGACCTGCTTGCTACTTCCTCAGGAATCTCAGGCCCTCGGAGTCTGCTGAGTTGTGGGGACTGCCTTTGTCTCTCTCCTGTACAGAAGGAAGGAAGGGGACCTGCAATCACAGCAATATTTACCTATGGTCCTACCTGGGCCTTATGGACTTCTCTGTGCTGACTATGTTCCCCTGCATGACATCCACAACTTAGGCCCACTCCATTCTGTAAGGTCAGCTCCATGACTGGCATTGGTCCTTACCTTCAGTATCTCCATTATCACAAGACCAGACTGTTTGGATCAGGGCCTGGGCTTTGCTCAGAGGTTGATAACAATTTATTTTGAAGAGCCTGTTGACTTCTCTTTCTCCCGAGATGAAACCACTGTAACAAGTGTTTCCTTCTTTGTCTGAGTTCATTTTTTTGAAGATCCTGTTCCTTATGGGGAAGGGTCTGAGGTGTCTTAAGAAGGTCTCTGTCCTGGACAAAGTAGTTTATCTGCAATCCAGTATGGGAGGTCCCCATCACCGCATCTCCTTCTGAATGCTCTCCTGGTAAGAGTCCTCTTTTTGTTCTTTTGGGTATAAATCAGTCCCCTAACTTTTTATGAAAAATTAATACTTAGGGATTCATACTCCTGCCTGTTGAGTGTGCCCTGTCTATTATCTACCTGTCTGGTTCAGTCACACTGTGCCAGACAGTACTTTGGGTGCAGGGAGTGAAGATTGAAACATATGTTTCCTCTGTTCCCCAGCCTCAAGTGGCTCTCCAAGTCTACGGCCAGTATTAAACTGAGGACACCTCAGAGCTACCTGCTCTTTCTATCCACAGGTATGGGTTAGCAAGAGTCCTAACCATGGTGTGCAGCATCTGTTTTGTGATCACTTCTCCATAAAACCAAAGGTATCTGAGGAGGGAAAGGTGACTTAGAAAAGAGAACAGGATTGTACATTTCTCATCTAATACAACTGTACAGATTAAGAACCTTAATAGGACTTATTACTGTCTCTTCCACATACAGCCTGAAGCTTTACTCCTTGGAGTTCTTGAAAATGACTCCACCATTTTCAAGATTATCAAAGACTGGATTTTTTGCAGGAATTTTTTGCTTATCCCCAGGTCTTTGCTCTCAGAATTTCTTCTTTTAACTCCAGATTGCCCACGAAATCTGGTCTTTCCTTGGATCAACTCAGACAAAGGACACAGTCCCAAAGTCAACTCACAAAATCCACACAGAGACAAAAAACATGACTGAGCAATACCTCCTCAATTAAATATATCATACGAGTGACAAAGTGGGAGAGATGTGTTAGCCCTCCCATGGTACACAATTTAACAACCTCTCTTAGAAACGGTTTGTCTCCCTTGTCCTTTTGTGGTGTTCCTGAGGTATAGTAAACTCATCTTCCCACCAAGTGCCCACTCTGCTACACCTCTTTTCTAGATCTCTATCAACTCTAACATTTTTAACCTCCCTTATTCATACTGACGTCCTACCATAAGCCAAACACCATGATATGTACAATGAGTGAGGATTTCTCCTTGGCAAAATCCGATTTCCTATGAGAGCACCTGGGATTGCACTGAAGCTCCAATACTTTGGCCACCTGATGCAAAGAGATGACTCATTGGAAAAAAGCCTGATACTGGGGAAAACAGAAGGCAAAAGGAGAAGGGGATGGCAGAGGACAAGATGGTTGGATAGCATCACTGAGTCAATGGGCATGAGCTTGAGTGGGCTCTGGGAGATAGTGAAAGACAGGGAAGCCTGGCGTGCTGCAGTCCATGGGGTTGCATAGAGTCAGACATGACTGAGTGAACTGAACTGAAGTTCATTTATTTACTTTGATTTCCTCAGTTCTCCTTCCATTTTAATAAGCCCTGATCTGGAACACATCACTTTTCCATCTATCTGATAGATTTTTATCAGAAATGACAACTGCTTTTTCTGACCATTCTTTCTTGTAGCAAAAGCTTCTCTACAGCTAGCTCTCTGCAAAAACCCAGACTTCAGCTTATGTCCTGACTCTTTTCTACTCTTGCCACACTGCAGGAAGTCTGTCTGTTTAGAAAACTCTCTCATACATCTTAGGATCGCTAACATTATTATTTATGTTAAATCCTCAAAGTTTAGACTTGAGGCTAATATATCACTGAGTTCAAGCCCCTGTTCTGGTTTTTATCAGTTATATGAATTGATCTGACATTTTATCACTTTGATATTCAGTTTTCTTATATACATATGAACATTAACATCTTTAAAAAATATACAGTCATAGAATAAAGACTCCTAAAAAAGAAGAAGAAGTAGAAAACCTAGCAATATTGTTCAGAAAATATAATAGAAAACTACCATAGTTAAAGTGGTGTGGTCCCAAAGAAGAACAAGACAGAAAATAAATGAATGAACAGAAATGAGTTCAGAATCAATTTAAAGATCCACAGAAAGTTTACATTTGATTTAAGTCATTTGATGTAACTGGGGAAAATTTACGATCAACATATTCCATTGAAGATGGGAAACTGAAAAGTGGGTTTTCAGAATGATGAGTTAAGTGTTCAGAACACCTGGGTATATACCTCCTTTTTCTCCCCCTAGTGAGAAGAGGGACCTATTTATTTTCATAAATTTTCTTGTACTGGTAATAAAAGCCACAAGTAAAAAGGCAGCTTTGTTATGGCAATAACTCAGCTTTCCAGGCCCAGCAGGCCCTGGTGGGTTGAGCAGTAAATCATGCACAAACTGCTTGACATCTTCAAGACCCTGAGGAATGAAGGAGGCTCCTATGGGAAGTGTTGTGTTGGCTCATGGCATGAAAAGGAATCTTTTTTTTTCTGTATTATGTGAGTATCTCTGACAATGCACAATTTCTTCTTATGAATCACTGGCCCACTGTACTAACTGTAGAATTCATCTATAGAGTATTAATTCTTTACCTCATTCTATGAAATCTGAGTGAATGATTCAAAGATAAAAAAACCCCACACACACAAAATACTGGAGATTTTTTGCTTAACCATCTCAGAGCAAGAAAGCTTTTCTAAATGATTTTCAAGAATTATTGATAAACTCACATACATGAGGAAAACATTTATTTACTTGGGAAAAGATACATATACACACATAAATATGAAAAAAAAAAGCCAAAGACATTGAACAAACTGAAAGAAACTATTTTCCACCAAGCAGTAAAGGGTTTATCTCCTTAATGCACAAAAAGCTCTTAAAAAACAATGAAAATACAAAACATTCAGTAGGAAACCATCAGTATATGGCAAGAATACAGTTCAAGGAAAAGTAATACAAATCATTTTAAATCTTGGAGAAAAATGCTCAACCTTACTCATCATGCAAGAAATCCGAATTAAAACCTCAAGATGGTATTTTTAAACTGCCTGACTAAGCTAAGGAAGTCTAGTAAATAACCATATCAGTTAGGGCATACATGAAAAGGCATATTCACCTATGATTACTATGGAAGATTAGTGATTCCACCACCATTGAAGACAACTCCATGGCATCTTTAAAACTATGAGAGGCATATGTCTGGATCAGTAACTTTATTCATTAGACATGTATCCAAAAGATTTACTCTGTGATGGATACTGAAGAATTTTATTACAGTAGCTCCACGACAGAAAAGGTTGGAAAATAAAAATATTCATCAACAAGGACCTGGTAAGTAAATAATGTGTGTTCATGAAACAGTAAGCTATGGAGTAGCTTTAAGGACTGGGTAATTTCCACAGAGTGATACAGAATCTCCAAAAATATATGAGAAGTACATGGTGAAGAAAATATTTATATAAATTACAACTGTGTTACATGCTAGAGCCCATGTATCTTGACGTTCTTAAATATGTATGTATAGACAACTACTGGCAGGGTATTCAAGAAAGTAGAAAAGTTAATAGTCAATGGATAGAGGTATGGGTTTCCAGTAGTCATGAACGAATGCTAGAGTTGGACCATAAAGAAGGCTGAGCATCAGAATTGCTGCTCTTCAACTGTGGTGCTGGAGAATACTGTTGAGAGTACCCTGGACAATAAGGAGAGCAAAGCAGTCAGTCTTAAAGGAAATCAACTCTGAAGGACTGATGCTGAAGCTCCAATACTTTGGCCACTTGTTGAAAAAAGCCAATTATCTGGGAAAGATCTCGATACTGGGAAAGGGAGTGACAGAGGATGAGATGGTTGGATGGCATCACTGACTTAATAAAGGACATGAGTCTGAGCAAATTCAAGGAGACAGTGAAGGACAGGGAAGCCTGGTGTGCTGCACTTCACGATGTGGCAAAGAGTCAGACAGGACTTAGTGACTGAACAAAAACTGAAGGGCAAAGGAGCAAAATGTGAGAGGAAGTCCGGTTTTTTTTTTAGATTTTTTTTTTTTTTCTTTTAGTCACTTCTATTGGTCTTTCATTTATCTATTTTCATCCATCTTTGTTCTTTGGTTGTGTGGGCCTCCCATCACAGTGGCCTCTCTCTCTGCAGAGCACCGGCTCTGGGCTCATGCACTCCAGAGCTCCTGCTGGATAGTCAGACACATCAGTCCAGTTGTTACCCGGCATGTGGGATCCTCCCAGGCTAGGGATGGAACTGGTTCCCCTTGCACTGCAAGGCAGTGTCCTTACCCACCGGACCACCAGGGAAGCCCTGGGAGTCTTTTTTAAATTGAATACATTTTTGCTTTCAAATTATAGATTATGAACACTTATTACCTTTTCAAATAAATGAATAATTAAATAATAAAAACACTTAATGAATACTATAGTTATCCAAGATCATTTGAGTACAGAAGAAAATATCAACGGATGCATGGGTGCTTTTTCACCTATTTAAAAAATATATTGATTTCATATATTGTGTGTGTGCAAAAATATATCTCCATTTTAAAAACAGTTTTTCTAGGTACTACTTTCTAAAATATCAATTTATCTTTGTAAAACATAGTTCACGCAAATTAATAGTCAACATTAAATGAAATAAATGCTTTATTTTGAAAAAATGCTAAAAAATAACACTAAAAACTATATTCAGCTTTAATTTTTAGTACAGTGTACTGTTTTATTAAAATTTGCTTTACATTAAAATTAATAAAAGGCTTGGGTTTTTATCACAGTTGTTAATTTTCTGAATACTTACATTTAAAGAGGTAATGATTAATTTTATGGTTACATCCTAGATTTTACACCATTACTTAAGAAAAATGTGTTGAATACAATTTTAACCTGGTAATTTAAGTATTCAAAAATTATCTTCCTATTTTTTATCTTTTACCTAGTTTATTTTATAAACACTCCAGTTATTTGAGGAATACAATTATCCTCATGAGTGTAATGATTAGAATTTCAGTAGCATTCACTGGACTCAGTTAAAAGACTTCAAGTAGGTCTTCAGTTGTCAGTTAAATGAATTAATCCAGGGCATATTCAGTGGCCAAAACATCATTTAAATGCTCATGTATAAACTATGAGTCATTTAAAAAACATTCAAAGACACAACTACTGTTTGTTGCAAGATTTAAATTTAAATTTGCTCTTGACAATATTTCCTCCCATCACAGTGGCCTCTCTCTGCAGAGCACCGGCTCTGGGCTCATGCACTCCAGAGCTCCTGCTGGATAGTCAGACACATCAGTCCAGTTGTTACCCGGCATGTGGGATCCTCCCAGGCTAGGGATGGAACTGGTTCCCCTTGCACTGCAAGGCAGTGTCCTTACCCACCGGACCACCAGGGAAGCCCTGGGAGTCTTTTTTAAATTGAATACATTTTTGCTTTCAAATTATAGATTATGAACACTTATTACCTTTTCAAATAAATGAATAATTAAATAATAAAAACACTTAATGAATACTATAGTTATCCAAGATCATTTGAGTACAGAAGAAAATATCAACGGATGCATGGGTGCTTTTTCACCTATTTAAAAAATATATTGATTTCATATATTGTGTGTGTGCAAAAATATATCTCCATTTTAAAAACAGTTTTTCTAGGTACTACTTTCTAAAATATCAATTTATCTTTGTAAAACATAGTTCACGCAAATTAATAGTCAACATTAAATGAAATAAATGCTTTATTTTGAAAAAATGCTAAAAAATAACACTAAAAACTATATTCAGCTTTAATTTTTAGTACAGTGTACTGTTTTATTAAAATTTGCTTTACATTAAAATTAATAAAAGGCTTGGGTTTTTATCACAGTTGTTAATTTTCTGAATACTTACATTTAAAGAGGTAATGATTAATTTTATGGTTACATCCTAGATTTTACACCATTACTTAAGAAAAATGTGTTGAATACAATTTTAACCTGGTAATTTAAGTATTCAAAAATTATCTTCCTATTTTTTATCTTTTACCTAGTTTATTTTATAAACACTCCAGTTATTTGAGGAATACAATTATCCTCATGAGTGTAATGATTAGAATTTCAGTAGCATTCACTGGACTCAGTTAAAAGACTTCAAGTAGGTCTTCAGTTGTCAGTTAAATGAATTAATCCAGGGCATATTCAGTGGCCAAAACATCATTTAAATGCTCATGTATAAACTATGAGTCATTTAAAAAACATTCAAAGACACAACTACTGTTTGTTGCAAGATTTAAAGAAATTTGACATATTTAGTAGCCAGCTCTACATCAATTTTTTTTTTAATTTTCCTTTCTCACTTTTCTCTCTCTCCTTGTATCTTCTTCATAGGAAGAATCAAAATAGGTAAGTATGAAACAAAAATAGGATTGCAAGCTCAATTTTTTATTTGATCATACTGTTCAAAATTTCTATCTATAATATACAGAATAATAATGGTATGTCATTTGATTTGTTATGGGAAACTTGTTGAGTAGATTTCAGGGAAGGAAATTATCCACTCTTCTCTTATTTTTTTTATAATTTTATAAAAATATTATGACAATGAAAGAAAAGCATTTTGCAAAACTGTTGAAAAGCCTGGATTCTATATGTTCACTGTCTATGTGACCATTTGCAGACTTAAAGATAATGCTAAAGACAGGCACATTATCTGAGGGGTGACCCTGGAAGATGATGATAGAGTCACAGGGATGTAAGTGAGAAAGAGAAGGAAAGCTAGCCCACAAGTGCATGTTCTCATGTCAACTAACTGGACTTCAGTTCTAACTACAACAAAGCCGGGGGTCAGCCTGACATACATGTCTCAGGGTCGTTTTACCAAGGGATCATTAGCTGATCACTCTGGCTATCCAAGCTTGCAGTAGCCTGGGGAGAGCAGGCTGTGGCTGCCAGAGAGAATCCTCAGTGAGCAAGAAGTCAGAGCAATTGTACATAACAGTGGTAATGCCTGAGAAAGTAGAGGCTGGAAGCTTCAGCACTGGTTTAATCCCTGCCACTTACTTAGAGTGATAATGCACTTGATCATTACTTCTGGTGCTCTCAAGTTTCAAGTGAGTCTTCCCTCTCTACTGCCTCACCAACTACTCCTGAGACTTGAGAGTTGATCAGGACCTCTGGACAGAATTTGCTTGGAAAGAGAGGCAGCAAGCTGGGGAGCAGACAAACCTCAGGTCCATGAGGGGTGTAGTGTTTCATTCATGTTTGCCTAAATGTATTCTGCTTCTAGAAACATCCTCAACGTGTGTTTGAGGTGCTCCCCTCTCCCCCATGAATATACTTCCAGTTCACATGAATCAGAATGAGAACATGCCAGTTCAAATAAGTGCAGGTTAAATACTGAGATCTTTACTAAGAATTCCAGAAAAGGTATCCCATCTTTGCTCTGGAGATGAAACTGGAAGGATTTCGCCCTGGTACCTGTGATCAACAGGAGAAACTGTCTCCAAATGGGTCAGCAGAGCTGTGAGCTCAAGAAAGAAATTAGGTTCTGAGCTATCATTCAGAGGTGCAGTCCCTTTCCCAGCCAGTGTGGGTGACCAGAAACTTTTCAGGTAAGTCAGTTGGAGTAAGAGTTTAGGATTTTGAATCCAGAGCTTTCTAAATGCAACATTAGATTATCAGAATAGTATAATAACTAAAGTAATATTAACATCTTATTTAAAGAATTTTTGACAATAGATAAATGTTTAGTGAACAGAAACTACACTTTTTAGTGTCTTAGTATACTTAGCAGCAGACTGAAGTGAATCACTATATTTATATGGTAGAGGGGTAGAGGGGCTATGGGAAAAAAAAAAAAAAAAAGCTAGTAAAAGTGTTAGCTGTGAAGTGTTTGCCCCATCATTTCATGAGCTCCATGGCAGATAGGACTCCAGTGTCTGTGTGTTAACCACTGCACCAATTATGCTGACTGCGCACAACAGAAAATGAAAGTGTTAGTTGCTCAGTCGTGTCTGACTCTTTGTGAACCCATGTGCTATAAACTCCTCTGTCCATGGGATTCTCCAGGCAAGAGTACTGGACTGGGTTGCTCTTCCCTTCTCCAGGGGGGCCTTGCATGTAGTAAATCATCACAGATGCATGGGTAGAAGAAAGTAGAAGTGACAACTGAGAACTGAGCAACCATTAGAAGACACCGCACAGCCAAAAACAACCAGCACAGTCCTACTGGTAGGTGTGCCTATGGAAATTGATCTCGGGAGATGAGGAAACAAATAATCAAATGCAAATTATATGTAAATAATTTCTTATATACAGTATATGCTACCTCCTACCATTCTAAAGCTTTGGCTATCTTTGGTTTTTACCTTCAATGCTGTATATGTGGGGTGATGTTGTCCAGTGACTATTTTATGAAAAATAGATTTCCAGACTGTATTTCCTTGATTACCCAGATCTTTTAAAAAAATGTCTTTACTCTTGAAAAAAGAACCATGACTAAATCCCTCCAACATTTTCTTATATAAGTAGTGCCTTGCTTGTGCTATATATCTCTGTTGCTAAAGAGACACTTTGGTAGCTTCCCTGGTAGCTCAGTGGTGAAGAGTTCGCCTGCCAATGCAGGAGACAGGGGTTTCATCCCTGATTCAAGAAGATCCCACATACTGTGAAGCAACTAAGCCCATGAGCCACAACTATTGAGCCCATGTGCCACAATTACTGAAGTCCTGTGTGCCCTAGAGACCGAGTTCCACAACAAGAGAAGTCACCACAACAAGAAGCCTGCTCACCTCAACTAGAGAGTATCCTCCCTCCATGCAACTAGAGAAGAAACTGTGGCAGCAGTGAAAACCCAGAATAGCCTAAATAAAATAAGTAAATAAAGGGACACTTTGGGATTATAAACTGAGTATATACATGACACTACTGTGGAAATAATTTCATTTTAAGTCTCTCAATATGAGCTGGATGGTTTTCCTATTATTTTTGAGTCATGACTTAAAAATAAATACCATTTTAAATGTTCTCTTCCTTCCATCAGTCCTGAGGTGGAATATTACTAAGAATCAGAGAGTGTGGTATTATATCACATGAAAAGGGCAGAATAGAACCAGGATAAAAACCCATGACCTAAACATTCAAGGTCTAGGACTGTCCTATGACTGAATCCACAGTAAAACAGAAATTCTTATTTTGATCAGGTTACCAACTCAAGTATTCAAGAGTATGCTCACCAAGTTACACGCTAATTCCTACCATTATACAATACTAGGGTAACTTTCCCGGATTCTCATCTACCCAAGGGTTAACTCTTGTTTTAGCTACGTTTCCTCTTGATATGTTCTCAGGAAACAGGAAATAATTTCCATAGACATTCAGTGACTTATTGAATAACAGTTTGTTCAGAGAGTTAAAGAACAAGCCACTGGGCTAACACGTATTACATAAAACATCTTTAATGGGAATCATAAATGCCCTGCAACAGAAACAGCAATAATAAAATTATAATACCCTAGTTAAGTCAGTGGAATACTATTTTATGAAAAATAGATTTCAGCTTTCCCGCAACTTTCTCTTAAAAATGAAAAAAAAGTAGTGCCTTGCTTGTGCTATATATCTCTGTTGCTAAAGAGACACTTTGGTAGCTTCCCTGGTAGCTCAGTGGTGAAGAGTTCGCCTGCCAATGCAGGAGACAGGGGTTTCATCCCTGATTCAAGAAGATCCCACATACTGTGAAGCAACTAAGCCCATGAGCCACAACTATTGAGCCCATGTGCCACAATTACTGAAGTCCTGTGTGCCCTAGAGACCGAGTTCCACAACAAGAGAAGTCACCACAACAAGAAGCCTGCTCACCTCAACTAGAGAGTATCCTCCCTCCATGCAACTAGAGAAGAAACTGTGGCAGCAGTGAAAACCCAGAATAGCCTAAATAAAATAAGTAAATAAAGGGACACTTTGGGATTATAAACTGAGTATATACATGACACTACTGTGGAAATAATTTCATTTTAAGTCTCTCAATATGAGCTGGATGGTTTTCCTATTATTTTTGAGTCATGACTTAAAAATAAATACCATTTTAAATGTTCTCTTCCTTCCATCAGTCCTGAGGTGGAATATTACTAAGAATCAGAGAGTGTGGTATTATATCACATGAAAAGGGCAGAATAGAACCAGGATAAAAACCCATGACCTAAACATTCAAGGTCTAGGACTGTCCTATGACTGAATCCACAGTAAAACAGAAATTCTTATTTTGATCAGGTTACCAACTCAAGTATTCAAGAGTATGCTCACCAAGTTACACGCTAATTCCTACCATTATACAATACTAGGGTAACTTTCCCGGATTCTCATCTACCCAAGGGTTAACTCTTGTTTTAGCTACGTTTCCTCTTGATATGTTCTCAGGAAACAGGAAATAATTTCCATAGACATTCAGTGACTTATTGAATAACAGTTTGTTCAGAGAGTTAAAGAACAAGCCACTGGGCTAACACGTATTACATAAAACATCTTTAATGGGAATCATAAATGCCCTGCAACAGAAACAGCAATAATAAAATTATAATACCCTACTTTTCTGTTTGCCATAGTCAGTGGAATACTATTTTACATGAGTCTCCTGGGTGACTCGAATTATCACAGAATAAACACTTTGCTGTACCTGTAGTAGGTCCTTGATGGAGCAGTATGGAATCATATTTGACATTCACTGGGTCTGGCACTGCCATCACTATTTAATCAAACATTACAGGCATTCTTCATATGTTGTTATTGCTTTTAAATTGCAAACAAGACAAAGATCAACAATTATTCAGAATGTTGGTCTTAAATCAAAATAAATTCAACAGAGTGTGTCAGTCATATCCTACATCACAAACTTCCATTTCACTGCACTCCCAAAAATACTTGCTCCCACATAGTGGATAAAATCCTAAAAGATTAACTTCCCTTTCTTATTTACCAACAATCACAAAGACCATAATTGCACTGCAGATGAAGCATCCATCTTAAATTTGTGACTTTTCCCTTTATGTATGAAGGAATTGAGGAGGAATCAGAAAATAAAAGGTAAGCATTCTAGCTAAAAGAACAATTTATTTATTGATTTTCCACTTAATCTCATAAAATAACTTTCTTTTTATAGTAACTCCCTTCCTTCAAATAATAGCCAAGACCTTTGCAGTACTTAAAACTAAAGGACAGATCATGGTCAAAGGCCAAAAAATATTTTCTACTGTTAAGACTGCTGGTCCAGAATCAACATAAAATTTTTAAATTATATTGTTTAAAATCAATGAATATATATGTGAATATATACACTGTGTTGTGTGTGTGGTAGTCACTCATTCGTATCTGACTCTTTCTGACCACATGGACTATATATAGCATGCTAGGCTCCTCTGTCCATGGAATTTTCCCAGGCAAGAATACTGAAGTGGGCCGCCATTTCGTTCTCCAGAATATATACATTACATTTATGTAATTGTGTGTAGATTTATATGCAAGTTGTTTTTTTTTTCTTTCTGAAAGGCACAGTAAAACACTTAAATTCCTCAAGTATTTACTGGGTTTTCTATTTTATTTTTAGTTTATTTCTACAGTACATAGATTGGAGATTAGGAATATAAGAGTGTCATTCAATAACTGCTTACTAACTACATATGATAAAGAAAAATTTAAAGGTTCTATTGTCCCTTAAACAGAACACAGACTACTTAATAGTGACAAATCTGTATAGGTCTATATAATAATATTAATTTATAAGTGCATAAAATAATAAGAAAGTACTATATATTATGTTATAGATGTTGATACTATATAACAGTGCAATATAAAATCCATATTCTAAGTATAAGATAATACTCAGAAATTGACTAAATATATTTTTATTCATCTATATATATAGTTCCTTCACAAGTACTTTGAAAAAATCTTGAAGATGTAGAACAACCAAATTGGAACATCCAAATTACTTCTCAGAAAAACATCCAAAATGCCTATTTCCTTAATTATAGATTACAAGGGAAAAAAAGCAAGGCATTATTATAATGTTTTAGGGAAATGAAAATATATTCTCAAGATTCCATAGTGAAAAACATTTTTAAAAAAAAATTGGGGTATATTTGCTTTACAATGTTGCATTAGCTTCAGATGTACAGAGAAGTTATTGTTATATGTTTTTATAGAGTTTTCTTATTTACAGGTATACATAAACCCCAAACAGTTATAGGTATATCTATGCCTACAGCACTCTTGCATCATTTGATTAAGATTAAAAATTCTGGGCAGGAATATACAATTAGCCAAGCTAAGTTGCCATTCTATGCCCTGGCTTTTTCATACTGAAGTAAGAAAGAAGCTGATCCCTTTAACTTTACTTCTAGAGCATGCAATAAACTTTTGTACCTAAGTTACATGAAATGCAAAATCTCTCCTCCAAAGGACAAGGAGTGTGAATATTGCAGAGATACTTTTTTGCAAAGCAAATATTCACTCTACTTAGACAAAACAGTAAGAAAATATATTCTCCACTTTATAAAAAATATCATATAAAAATATATCATTCTATAATCAAAGTTATGCCATTTATTTGCATTATTTACATTTATTTACATTATTTGATTTGATTTCTACTTTGTCAATTTAACTTGGTCATTGTCATCAATGGCTAAAATATAACTTTTGCAAGAATCAGAATTTGTCTCTGGTTCAAGCATTGAGATCAGACTCTGGTAAAGTGACACTTAGGGGATCAATACTTATTTTGTCGAATTACTTAGCTGATCAACAAAGGCACATTAATGTGTGGGAAATATTACTTCCCCAATTTCTTGGCCCAATTCAATTTTTCTGAGTCACTTTTGACACATGTACATTTTCAACCTCAAATACTGTTATGACATAGAAACCTGAACTAAAAGAAAGATGGTGAGCTTCCCACAGTGTGTTTTTACAGATGCAGCAGCTTTACCTTGATATCCCCCCCTTTGTACAAAGCAAATTTCTGACCTACTTTCTCTCATGCTTAGTGTACTGGAATTGAAAATGAACTTGTGATGTTGAAGAGTCACGTGTGAAAAAGATGCTTCCTCCTGGTCCCTCTGAAATTGTTTTACATTTCAAAAAGGTTTTCTACACATATATATGGACTCTAGTAGGATGGTGATGATGGCACATGCAGTGAAGTGGCATAAAGACAGACATGGACAGTGGACATATGGACATTGTGGGAAGGAACAGTGGGTGAGAGGCGTAAAGGAAGTAGCTTGAAGGCCTGTACTATCATATGTGAAGAAAACAGCTATAGTCATTGCTCTGTGAGAAAAGCAGATCCTTCACAAGTGCTGTATGACGGTCTGGAGGGGTGCGATGGGGGGGATATACATTTGATTAAGATTAAAAATTCTGGGCAGGAATATACAATTAGCCAAGCTAAGTTGCCATTCTATGCCCTGGCTTTTTCATACTGAAGTAAGAAAGAAGCTGATCCCTTTAACTTTACTTCTAGAGCATGCAATAAACTTTTGTACCTAAGTTACATGAAATGCAAAATCTCTCCTCCAAAGGACAAGGAGTGTGAATATTGCAGAGATACTTTTTTGCAAAGCAAATATTCACTCTACTTAGACAAAACAGTAAGAAAATATATTCTCCACTTTATAAAAAATATCATATAAAAATATATCATTCTATAATCAAAGTTATGCCATTTATTTGCATTATTTACATTTATTTACATTATTTGATTTGATTTCTACTTTGTCAATTTAACTTGGTCATTGTCATCAATGGCTAAAATATAACTTTTGCAAGAATCAGAATTTGTCTCTGGTTCAAGCATTGAGATCAGACTCTGGTAAAGTGACACTTAGGGGATCAATACTTATTTTGTCGAATTACTTAGCTGATCAACAAAGGCACATTAATGTGTGGGAAATATTACTTCCCCAATTTCTCGGCCCAATTCAATTTTTCTGAGTCACTTTTGACACATGTACATTTTCAACCTCAAATACTGTTATGACATAGAAACCTGAACTAAAAGAAAGATGGTGAGCTTCCCACAGTGTGTTTTTACAGATGCAGCAGCTTTACCTTGATATCCCCCCCTTTGTACAAAGCAAATTTCTGACCTACTTTCTCTCATGCTTAGTGTACTGGAATTGAAAATGAACTTGTGATGTTGAAGAGTCACGTGTGAAAAAGATGCTTCCTCCTGGTCCCTCTGAAATTGTTTTACATTTCAAAAAGGTTTTCTACACATATATATGGACTCTAGTAGGATGGTGATGATGGCACATGCAGTGAAGTGGCATAAAGACAGACATGGACAGTGGACATATGGACATTGTGGGGAAGGAACAGTGGGTGAGAGGCGTAAAGGAAGTAGCTTGAAGGCCTGTACTATCATATGTGAAGAAAACAGCTATAGTCATTGCTCTGTGAGAAAAGCAGATCCTTCACAAGTGCTGTATGACGGTCTGGAGGGGTGCGATGGGGGGGATATACATGTGACTAATCTGAGAACATACATATCTGTAAACAACAAAGCTCTGTAAAAGCTAAAAGTGAAATATGTTTTCCAAAAAAAAGAAAATATGCAAAAAAAAAAAGTTTTTCTAAATACCAATGGTATTTGAAACATAAACATAAACTGGACTTCTTAGAGTAGTTCCCACATTGAGAAGTTTCTAACATCTAATTCTGAAGCGTCAGTAGCAAAGATTTGAAAAGACAAATGATAGTTATTGTGACAAAAGATGTCAGAAAGGTATTTGATTTTTTTTTTCTGTCTGTTTGTGGGTGGACATGGAGAAGATAAAGAGATGTCAAATTTGGAATCAAGGTTCAATAATGCTGGGAGATGCTTTCTATCTTTTGTCCTTTAACATCTAGTTTCAGGTTCACCTTGAACTTTAAAGGTGACCTCCATTCCACATTTCCATTAAAACCTACTTCATTTGAAAATTTACCATTTTTTTCTTTAAATTTAGTGTATTTTCTATAGTTCTCTACTCAGACACTCTCATTCCAAATGTACAAGTACCATCTCACTGTTCTTTGTGCCCTCAGAGCCTAGTTCAACATTATTATATAGCACTTACAGTTCAATACACTATTCTGCCAATATTATCTGGTCTAAGGTAAATATAGTCATGTAACTTGCTAAAAATCAATGATGAGCCTGATTTCTGGGTTATCTGAAGAAACGTAGTATGTTAAATAAGAACATGATTTCTACTCCTAAACCTGAAATGGAATTCCCTCTTGTTAAATAGCAAATATTATAAAGTTTTATATAATCAGCAGTATGTAAATAATCAGCAGAAACTATCTTAGGAAAAGGAAAACACAGTTCAGAGACAATGAGATAATTGTCACCACTTCTCTTTTGAAGAGTTAAGAGAGAAGGTGAGCACATGGATGCACATAGGCAACAGAAAAAAGAGGAGAAAGAGGGAGTGAAAAATGCAGAACAAGTTAAATTTCCTCATCTTTGCCAGTCTAACATAGATGACTTAGGAAAAAATGATCAAGGCAGAAAATCCCAGTGGCACCTGGTTTTCACCATGGTACTCTTAGTGCCAGTGTAATGAGGCTTTCAGTGTTCTCCAGAAAATAAACTCTGTCCCTCTCAAGGTTCCTATATTTTCCAGATGCTACTGGAGCTCTAATCAATTCTGCAAAGACTTTGGCCATTAGCAATTTCCAGACAACAAACTCTTTATAAATGTAAAGGAGAAAAATTACTCATAATTTAAATACTTTCTCATATAATTTTAATATTTTATCCTGCTCAACATGTGGGCAAATATTTCCCTTATTTACAGAGCAGTTCCTGAATACCGTGTGTATCCCATGTTACATGTCATATTGAATGGAAGCATATAGTTCAAACGCGAACATTTCCTTTAACCCCAGGACCCTATGTTCTGGGTCATATACTTAGGACAGCATTACGTGGAGTTTCCTTCTATGCTCTAGTGAACTTGAGGCATGAGGAAAAACCACCATTGCTTTAATTTATTGAGACATTGAGCTTGTTGATTTGCAAAGCATCATCTAGCTTATTGTTTTTACAGGAGAGCTACATCTCTCGTAAAATAAACATCATTCTTTTATTTTAGAATTATATTATTCTACTATAATTCTAATGTTTCCTACTACACCTAAAGAATGTCACCTGCCATATCAGTAAACAAAGGATGATGTGGCCATCAAGTCATCAGTCACTGAAGTCACCCCTCCTCCCCCATGGATGGTACACCCTGAGGGAATTCAAGATGGAGAAAAATAGCTTATTGATCCTAGACACTTAAAGAAAGATTTCAATGAGCCCAAGCTCTTTCATCTTACCATATACAGAAAAGGGCCAAGTTCATTAACTTTAGATGTCTGTTTTCCTTTAATTAAGAGTGCCTGATTTTCATTTGTTTGTTTTGCAAAAACTCCTCTGTATCTGGGCTCTTCCCTTATCTCTTTGGCACAGTGCCTCAGAGCTCCATCTCCCAGGCTTAAGTCTCCTGCATGTCCAACAAGTAATAAAAGATAATTCTCAAAAACTAAAAAAAAAAAAGATAATTCTCAACTAGGTTGTGCATTTTTTTTCAGTTGATACTGTTTTGTATTTTTTCTATAACTTGTTTTTTTTTTTTTTTTTTAACTTGGAAAATCACTGATGTTAGTTCATGTTAATCCACTTTATTCTTTTCCACAGATTTATGATATTTTACAAAATTACTGTAACATTTTATTTATAAAATTGGTTGCAAGAATATAAAATGCAACAGAAGAGAACTCCATATGGACTCAAGCTTCCATTAAAGAGTGAGTGAACATAGCAGAAATAAGGAAGATGGCGAATCCAGAAACAAGTCTAGGGTAAACTGAAGATCAAAAGTTAAGGCAAGGGGTTTCCCTGGTGGACCAATGAGTAAGGACACCGCCTTGCAGTGCAAGGAGTGCCAGTTCGATCCCTGGCCTAGGAAGGTCCCACGTGCCGCGGGGCAGCTGGACTGATGAGTCCAATTACCGAGACAGAGCTCTGGAGCGCATGTGCCCAGAGCCAGCGCTCTGCAACAACAGAGGCCACCAAGATGGGAGGCCCACAAGAGCCAAAGAAAAAAGACGGATGAAAATGGACAAATGGAAGACAAATAAAAGTGGCCCGCCAACCCCCTCCCCCACAACCCGCCCCCCCCAAATAAATAAATAAATAAATAAATGTTAAAAAAAAAAAAGTGAAGGCAAGACATGTGAATTATGTTTGTCAAAATATAAAAATTAAGAAAGAAATATCAACAAAAGCAAGGGAGAGCTACTACTCACTTTTAGACAAACCATTATGAAGGAAATTTTCTGACACTTATACTGATATTTATTATAGAACCAAGAATACTACCTGATTCATTCAATTATTAAGGATTTAAAAACATACCTGTAGAGTCAAATAATAGTAAAAATAAAAGTAATTCCTACTACTTATTGGAAACTTCTTATGTGCCAAACACTGTGCTCTGTGCAAAGTATTTGTGCTAAACCTTGAAACCATCTCTTCAGCAAATTTTCATTCAATTTATTCACTTCGCCAACGCATTTTAGATTCTTCTGCCTTTCCCAACCACACACAATCCACCTGTCAGTTCTATAGGTCTCTATTTTCAATGTAGTTCCCAAATCTGACCATTTCTTATCACTTCCATGGCTCCTGTCTAGTCCCAACCAGTTTCACTTTTAGAAACAATTAACATAATATCTAAGTAGCTTTCCTGCTCATATGGTTATTCTTCATCCAGCAACAAAACCATTCCAGCATATGAAGCAGATCATGTCAGCCTTCTTTTGGTCAAATAATTCTCACAGATTCTCAGTCAGGAACTGGGACTATCATAAAATGTATTTACTCAGACAGAAAATGAGGAGGCAGATGATGCCTAGGAACACCTCAAAAATGAGTCACAGAATCCTAAAGGTCAGGTCTTCATGAAGAAGGATGGGCCTGCTGCCGTAGCTCGCTAGACACAGAGTCAGACAGCAAGAACAGCTATTGGGATTTGAGGAGAGACATGACCTGGGCATGTGGACTTTGCCTGCGCCCAAGTGTTATTATTTGTCACAGGCAGCCACCCAGGTAGCCCTAACCTCAGAGGCTTCATGAGATAGTGCCTGGACACCAGCATGGTTCAGTCAACAGCAAGAGAATCCATAGCAGACAGAGAGAGAAGACCTCAGGAGGCTCATCAGAGGACTATGGCACAGGAGATGACAGCAGATCAGACAGCTGCTGGAAAATACATTAAGTTGATTAGCCAGCAGAATTAACGGAGGGTCCAGAAGGAATGAGAGTGAGTTATTCCCAGGCCCTGTGCACAGCTACTAGCAGCAGGAAGAGCTGGCAGTGTGAGAAGAGGGAGCAGCTAATCAAACTCTAATGTGCTGATTAGACAAGCGGTGGGATCCGACAGCAGGGATAGGAGATTCAACTGCAGGTGGATCAGAGGGATGGGAAAGGCAAAGAGAGAACAAGGTCACTCAGGGGTCTGGGTACAAGGAGCCCGTGATTGGGCAGCAGGCTGATCAGCCAGCTGTGAAGGCTCATTGCACAGTAAAGGGAGCCAACTACAGGAGGAGTGAAGAGGGCTGAGGGGACAGAAAGAGCTTAGGAATCTCCAGGGTCAGAAGGGCTAATCAGAGCTGACAGCAGCTCTGCAGAGCTGGTTGTGAGCCTGCAGCCCTGCCTTTTGGCCAAGGGTTTAATTTCCACCCCACAAGCAGAGCATGCCGCTCAGCCGCTCTCTCCGCTCTCCCAGGGCTCCGGGGACTGCAACCTGAAGTCTCCTTGACAGCGTTGGGCAGCGGCCAAGTCTCAGCTCCTGTCAATATGGCAGCCTGAACCAGGAGCAGCGGCCCACTCTGGAACCCTGGCCAGCCTGACTCAAGAGAGAAGATAAACACGCAAAGACTCCTTTGCTTGTTCATTCTTTCTTTCTTCATTTTTTAAAACATAATACAATACCATGTATTATTGAAAATGTTGCATAAAGGATTCTGAAAGCACAGGTTTAGGTCAAAATACAACACATCTTAAACCTGTCAAAAAAGTCTGCTTCATGGTCTTTAAATTTTAGGCATAGTCACTTCCCACAGAGGAGCATTATGTTCTTTGTTCCCCTCCATCAAACCTCTATAAATATTTTTTTTTTCTGTTAGAATACACAGTCAGAAACACATACAACCTTAAAACTGCATTCTTGTGGAGTACTTTATGTAATCGATTTTGTAAAAAGAGAAAATATATATAAAGCTTCCAAAACTAATTATTTCTTACTATTTTTTCCTATTGATGGCTTTTAACTTTCTTCTAATAAGAGTCAATCACCATCAGACCCACCTAGAATGTTTAGATGACAAGCTTTCCCCTAACCTATATTTTTCTTATTTGTGACAGCTTGAAAATTCAAACGCACATAATGTAGTAACAATAATACCTATCTTTTTTGAGTTCTTAGTTGGAAAAATGATATGAGGTTAAAAACAAGTCACACCCCCACTTTACTGGGAAATGGAGTTCACAAGGTTAAGAAGTTGAAGCAAAGTGACACCCTAGTAAGTGTGTAAGCTGAGACTCCACTGCTACCCACTTGCCTACTAGGTCACATGGCCTTTATGTTTCCGACAAATTAAAAGATGCTAGATGAAAACTTGCATAGAATACAGAGAGTGAAGAGGTTTGAGGGGACAAGAAAGGGGCTTAGGAATCTCCAGGGTCAGAAGAGCTAATCAGAGCTGACAGCAGCTCTGCAGAGCTGGTTGTGAGCCTGCAGCCCTGCCTTTGGCCAAGGGTTTAATTTCCACCCACAAGCAGAGCATGCCGCTCAGCCGCCTCTCCGCTCTCCCAGGGCTCCGGGGACTGCAACCTGAAGTCTCCTTGACAGCGTTGGGCAGCGGCCAAGTCTCAGCTCCTGTCAATATGGCAGCCTGAACCAGGAGCAGCGGCCCACTCTGGAACCCTGGCCAGCCTGACTCAAGAGAGAAGATAAACACGCAAAGACTCCTTTGCTTGTTCATTCTTTCTTTCTTCATTTTTTAAAACATAATACAATACCATGTATTATTGAAAATGTTGCATAAAGGATTCTGAAAGCACAGGTTTAGGTCAAAATACAACACATCTTAAACCTGTCAAAAAAGTCTGCTTCATGGTCTTTAAATTTTAGGCATAGTCACTTCCCACAGAGGAGCATTATGTTCTTTGTTCCCCTCCATCAAACCTCTATAAATATTTTTTTTTTCTGTTAGAATACACAGTCAGAAACACATACAACCTTAAAACTGCATTCTTGTGGAGTACTTTATGTAATCGATTTTGTAAAAAGAGAAAATATATATAAAGCTTCCAAAACTAATTATTTCTTACTATTTTTTCCTATTGATGGCTTTTAACTTTCTTCTAATAAGAGTCAATCACCATCAGACCCACCTAGAATGTTTAGATGACAAGCTTTCCCCTAACCTATATTTTTCTTATTTGTGACAGCTTGAAAATTCAAACGCACATAATGTAGTAACAATAATACCTATCTTTTTTGAGTTCTTAGTTGGAAAAATGATATGAGGTTAAAAACAAGTCACACCCCCACTTTACTGGGAAATGGAGTTCACAAGGTTAAGAAGTTGAAGCAAAGTGACACCCTAGTAAGTGTGTAAGCTGAGACTCCACTGCTACCCACTTGCCTACTAGGTCACATGGCCTTTATGTTTCCGACAAATTAAAAGATGCTAGATGAAAACTTGCATAGAATTTTTACTGTTCTTCTGACTTTTATCACCTTCAAGAAATAGACTCAAGGAAGTTTTTTGCTAAGGCTTAAAATGTCTATGCATTATGAAAAACAGGCTGCATACATTCACAACGTAGCAGGTGACATTCTTAAGAGAAGTGAAACTGCTATATATGGAAGGTGTGAATTAAGAAACTCCTTATTACATCCCTTCTGACCTCCTGCATCATCTGGATAAAAATCTGACCAAGAAAGAAATTAAAAATGTGATTTTAATGTATGAAGTAGTTTATTCAATGTTAACGGGTTTTGAAACCAAAATAATTAAAACAATGTGTTCCTAGAACAAGGATAGACAGGTTGATTAATGAAACAAAATAGAAAATTTAGATTCAATTAAGCAGAAGATTTAAATTAGTAAAAAGGTGACATTTCAGATGGCCAGGGGAACAATGAACTTGCTAGTGGTTCTGGGTCAATTTGCTGACTATTAAAAAACAGTAAGATCCTTATGTCAAAAACAAAACCAAAAGAAATTCCAGATAGATTACATTTAAAATTAGTAGAGTCCATCTTGGAATGTGGGCTTCCCAGGTGGCTCAGTGGTAAAGAATCTGTTAACGCAGAGACACAGAAGTGGGTTTGATCGGTGGAGGAGAAAATGGCAAACCACTCCAGGATTCTTGCCTGAGGAATGTCATGGACAGAGGAGCCTAGTGGGCTACAGTCTGTGGGCTTGCAAAAGAGTTGGATGCTACTAAACATGCATGCATGCATAGAATTCACTTTAGCTAATATGCAAACAAATTTTTATAATGTGCTTGACTTCTCACTCTTTTACTTTCAGTGGATATTCATTACATTATGGTGTATTCTAACAAAAAGGAAAAATTAATAATAACGTAGTATTGAAACAGAGGAACCACATAAATGAAGTGTATATTTACAAAAGTGGGCCATGCTGTTATCATTACTAATAATTTGTGCTAAGGGGCTCATATATTACTTTTGCAACTAAAAAACCAACAACACCATATTTTAATGAAATATACAAAATATATAAAATATGTACACAAGTAAACTACTATAAACTACTTGAAGCCAGGTAGGGCATTTTTGGTGTTAGTATCAATTTTATTCCAAGAGGAGCTTAGAGTGGTTAACACTGTAATTCATACTCAGTAAATACATAAGAGACGGGCTTCCCCTGGTGGTCCAGTGGGTAGGGACACCGCCTTGCAGTGCAAGGGGCGCCGGTTCGATCCCTGGCCTGGGAAGATCCCACGTGCCGCGGAGCGGCTGGACCCATGTGTCCAATTACCGAGCCAGAGCTCTGGAGCACATGCGCCCAGAACCGGCGCTCTGCAGCGACAGACGCCACCGCTATGGGAGGCCCACAGGAGCCAAAGAACAAAGACAGATGAAAATGGATAAATGAAAGACCAATGGAAGTGGCCCGCCCGCTCCCCTCCCCCCCCAACCCGCCCCTCGTCCAAAAAAAAAAAAAAAAATACATAAGAGACACGTGGTGATGTCAATTACCAATTTCCTGAAGCATTCCATAATTTTGCAAAGGTACTTAAAAATATTTTTGTATCATCAGGATTCTTTGATTACTGAAATTGTTAAGCTTTAATATACCAATTTTTATATACTGTATTATGTATTACTGCCACTCCAAATGTAAACCAATGAGTCAGAATGACTAAGAAAAAATAAGAAACATGGGGCAGTTTTTCATCTTTCCAATGCCTCTCTTCCCCAACACGGAGAGAAAAATGGCAAACCACTCCAGGATTCTTGCCTGAGGAATGTCATGGACAGAGGAGCCTAGTGGGCTACAGTCTGTGGGCTTGCAAAAGAGTTGGATGCTACTAAACATGCATGCATGCATAGAATTCACTTTAGCTAATATGCAAACAAATTTTTATAATGTGCTTGACTTCTCACTCTTTTACTTTCAGTGGATATTCATTACATTATGGTGTATTCTAACAAAAAGGAAAAATTAATAATAACGTAGTATTGAAACAGAGGAACCACATAAATGAAGTGTATATTTACAAAAGTGGGCCATGCTGTTATCATTACTAATAATTTGTGCTAAGGGGCTCATATATTACTTTTGCAACTAAAAAACCAACAACACCATATTTTAATGAAATATACAAAATATATAAAATATGTACACAAGTAAACTACTATAAACTACTTGAAGCCAGGTAGGGCATTTTTGGTGTTAGTATCAATTTTATTCCAAGAGGAGCTTAGAGTGGTTAACACTGTAATTCATACTCAGTAAATACATAAGAGACGGGCTTCCCCTGGTGGTCCAGTGGGTAGGGACACCGCCTTGCAGTGCAAGGGGCGCCGGTTCGATCCCTGGCCTGGGAAGATCCCACGTGCCGCGGAGCGGCTGGACCCATGTGTCCAATTACCGAGCCAGAGCTCTGGAGCACATGCGCCCAGAACCGGCGCTCTGCAGCGACAGACGCCACCGCTATGGGAGGCCCACAGGAGCCAAAGAACAAAGACAGATGAAAATGGATAAATGAAAGACCAATGGAAGTGGCCCGCCCGCTCCCCTCCCTCCCCAACCCGCCCCTCGTCCAAAAAAAAAAAAAAAAATACATAAGAGACACGTGGTGATGTCAATTACCAATTTCCTGAAGCATTCCATAATTTTGCAAAGGTACTTAAAAATATTTTTGTATCATCAGGATTCTTTGATTACTGAAATTGTTAAGCTTTAATATACCAATTTTTATATACTGTATTATGTATTACTGCCACTCCAAATGTAAACCAATGAGTCAGAATGACTAAGAAAAAATAAGAAACATGGGGCAGTTTTTTCATCTTTCCAATGCCTCTCTTCCCCAACAAATGGAGTCCAATGAGAATTTCTTTCCATGTAGACTTTTGAAGGATGTGTTATTATTCCAAGCAGAGCTGTAAGTGAAATCAGTCTCTGTATTATTCTATTTCATTATACATGAGTTTTTCTAAGAAGTAGCACATTTTACCTGCCTGCCCTCGCTCTAGGAGATAGAAAGAAGAAATAATCATTCCTTAGTGGTTATATGACATGAATCATGATTATTTCAGTCAATGCTTCGAATTTCAAGATGTTATACGTGAGTCATAGTTTAGAGAACTTGAACAATAACAGCAAAAAGAATCCTGAGCATTGGTCTAAAGAATACGTTGATTTAATTGTTTTGAAACATGAATAATATCATTACTCAGTAATTCACAAGCAAGCGGGAGAAAACACAGGTAAACTCATTAAAATGTAAGCAGCATGCCCATGTCTAAAGAATATTGATCATTAGAAGTAATATGATTTGGTAATCTAATCTTGGATATATTTTACTCAAAAGACAGTTAATTTCTAACAGTATACTGATAGTTTTCAAGACGGGAGATCACTATCTATATGGCTGATACTTTCTGCTTGCTTTCTATTTTGTCGTTGGTATTATTTTTCACTACTGACAATGGAATGGTATGGAGGAAATTCAGGCATCTATAATAATACTGATTCTTTAGGTAAATAATGCAAGTACATGAAATAACTGATTGATTCTAGGACTGAATCCAAATTCCCTGTAAACCAAATGGGCTAATCTATTAGAGGTACAGCACACACACTTATAGCTAGGTTAATGGAGGAATATCTGGAGTAGGAGTAGCAGACTCAAATGCTTCCTGGGCTAGGAGGGGAGTATAAATGTGTGTGCTAGGCAGCAACCATTACAGGATAGTAAAGAGCATTAGAACTTATACCTTCAAAATTCATTCAAAGTAACCCTGTTTGGGTGCTGAGGTAGGGGGTGGTGGAGGCATGGAGTGGATATGAAAAGCTTTCAGTTCAGAGACTTCTATTTCTCATCTAGCGAAATGACTAGTACCTACAACCTCAAAATGAGGAACCCCAATACTGGAATGCTTGTGTGTGTGATGACTAAGTCCCATGACCAGTTAATCTGTTCTTTCTCAGGAGGTTGCTTGTTACTTGCTGTAGGGGCTAAGATAGTCATAGTTCCCCAGAAGCTGATAGTTTAAGGAGTTTAGTAATATATACTAAATGGCAATTCATTATGATAAATGCTATAATAAATGGAAGTACAGAGAAGAGGGGCATCTGCTGCAAACAGAACTAGTGAAATCGGCTTTGAGTCATTAATTAAGGATAAATAAGAACTACTCTGGGGCTTCCCTGGTGGTCCAGTGGGTAAGGACACCGCCTTGCAGTGCAAGGGGCGCCGGTTCGATCCCTGGCCTGGGAAGATACCACGCCCGTGGAGCGGCTGGACCGATGTGTCCAATTACTGAGCCGGAGGTGGTCCCCGTGGGTAAGGGCCCACAGATTCATTACTCAGTAATTCACAAGCAAGCGGAGAAAACACAGGTAAACTCATTAAAATGTAAGCAGCATGCCCATGTCTAAAGAATATTGATCATTAGAAGTAATATGATTTGGTAATCTAATCTTGGATATATTTTACTCAAAAGACAGTTAATTTCTAACAGTATACTGATAGTTTTCAAGACGGGAGATCACTATCTATATGGCTGATACTTTCTGCTTGCTTTCTATTTTGTCGTTGGTATTATTTTTCACTACTGACAATGGAATGGTATGGAGGAAATTCAGGCATCTATAATAATACTGATTCTTTAGGTAAATAATGCAAGTACATGAAATAACTGATTGATTCTAGGACTGAATCCAAATTCCCTGTAAACCAAATGGGCTAATCTATTAGAGGTACAGCACACACACTTATAGCTAGGTTAATGGAGGAATATCTGGAGTAGGAGTAGCAGACTCAAATGCTTCCTGGGCTAGGAGGGGAGTATAAATGTGTGTGCTAGGCAGCAACCATTACAGGATAGTAAAGAGCATTAGAACTTATACCTTCAAAATTCATTCAAAGTAACCCTGTTTGGGTGCTGAGGTAGGGGGTGGTGGAGGCATGGAGTGGATATGAAAAGCTTTCAGTTCAGAGACTTCTATTTCTCATCTAGCGAAATGACTAGTACCTACAACCTCAAAATGAGGAACCCCAATACTGGAATGCTTGTGTGTGTGATGACTAAGTCCCATGACCAGTTAATCTGTTCTTTCTCAGGAGGTTGCTTGTTACTTGCTGTAGGGGCTAAGATAGTCATAGTTCCCCAGAAGCTGATAGTTTAAGGAGTTTAGTAATATATACTAAATGGCAATTCATTATGATAAATGCTATAATAAATGGAAGTACAGAGAAGAGGGGCATCTGCTGCAAACAGAACTAGTGAAATCGGCTTTGAGTCATTAATTAAGGATAAATAAGAACTACTCTGGGGCTTCCCTGGTGGTCCAGTGGGTAAGGACACCGCCTTGCAGTGCAAGGGGCGCCGGTTCGATCCCTGGCCTGGGAAGATACCACGCACTGTGGAGCGGCTGGACCGATGTGTCCAATTACTGAGCCGGAGGTCTGGGGCGCATGTGCCCAGAGCCAGTGCTCTGCGACAACAGAGGCCACTGCGATTGGAGGGCCACACAGGCCAAAGAATAAAGATGGATGAAAACAGATAAGTGATAGAACAAAAGAAGTGGCCCGCCTGCTCCCCTCCCTCCCTGACTCGCCACCCCCACCCCCCAAAAAGAACTACTCAGCAATGAACATGAGAATGACCTCCCAGGCAGGAAAACAGCGTATTATACATGTTAGTGATCACTCTCTCAGCCTACAGTACTTACATATGTAAACAGATTAGAGTGAGAAATCAACTCAAAAATAGGTATTATTATTATAATGGGACAGTATAAATTGATGTTTAAAATTAGTCAGACCTAGGTTCAAACCCTTTGGAGGCAACTGGAGATGGATTCAGATTCTGCCTCTTCTGCTGTGTAACCTAGATTGTGTCACTGTAACTCTCTAGGCAGGTTTCCTTGTGCAGTGAAGGTGTTCCTAACTTCTGATGCTGTCATGTGAATTACATGTAATGATGCATATAAACCCCAGCTCCTATTGCACAGCAAGTACCTATTTTTTTATGTTAATTGCCCAGGAAAATAAAACTCAGTATCAACAGTTAAGTAAAAGAACGAAAATGAGAGAAAATGAAGTGATACTAACTAATTCATCCACATCATGGTTCTGGGTCAAGTTTGGTAATAGCTGTTTCTTTCTCCCTGGAAAGTCATGGGTTCTCAGATATGAGCCCTGGCCCCAGGAGCGGGATCAGGGGGAACATGGGCGAGTTGCTACCAAGAGGCTGAGTGGGGACGTTCCTGAGTTTCACTGAGCCCTGAGCTCAGAAGTAGAGCCAGCTGTTTCCTTGCTGAGGGTTTTATTTACTAAATGTAGGCTGGGATGATGGGATTTGGGTTTCCCCAGTAGTCTTTCATCAGAGCACTGGTGCTCTTCCTTATCACCTGCACTATGTCTCCCACATGGGTTTTGAATTTTTTTTAATGGGGTATCATTTAAAATTAAAGCCTTGATTCTTTCCTTATGGATGAATGATTCAGAAACCACAGTTAATTTTTATTTACTTTTAATTTCTTTATGATAGATTACCTGTCCATCAAGGCCCACTTGAAAGAACTTGAGGAAATGTTTAATGTCTGAAATGCAGAAAACTTTCTGGAAAACAACATATGTTTACTTTTCAGGTAACTTAAGATAGCCAATCTGAACCTTCCAGGATAACACTTACCTTTCCTAAAGTGCGGCCACTCTTTAAATCTAAAAGCCAAATGCTATGAACACAGTTTGATAAATCAAATACCGTGCTATTTATCATGGAATCCAAAGGGTGTCTTTCCTTCCTGCCCTCTGTGTTCAGAAAACTAATTGTGCCAAACTAGTGATAAAACTAATGATTCATTCATTCCTGTTGAACTACTGTTAGTAATAAAAACTGAAAGAAAATCATGCTATCTGTACAAACTCACATCTAATTGAGAACTTTAGCAGTTTTTCACATGCCAAGAAGACTATGGAAGCTTTAAGTCTTCTATAACTAGTAGAAAAAATACTACCTACAAATAGTAAATTAGTATTTACATGAGATTAAAAAAGACTAGTAATAAGATTTATACTTGTATCCCAAGTTTAATACTATATTATATGGTCCTGGATATGTGTTTGAACTTTATGGACACTCATTTACCCAACATTTATTGAGTATGCATCATGTTCCAAATCTTGACCTAAGCACTGCCCTCACATTATCTCTTTTAAAATGAGCATAAAAATGAAAAGGTCAAGCACAGTTCATTAAGACAATATAAATGACTATTTTTAATTGGAAACTCATGTAGAGACTGATAAAGTTGTTAACATATTCATTTTAGCTATTTTTGGAGCTTTGTACACTATAAGGCGAAAACTGTCCCTGCCTTATGAAAGACGAAAAGGGAGGATATTTTTTGTGAGGCTGCCTTTGTAGCCATCAGGCACAGCAGCTATAACTCTGCCAGGTGGATGAACCCACCCTTGAGCCACTGGGGCCAGGAGGGATTTCTTTGTTCTAGTGGTAAGTGCAGAAGGACGTGTTTCCTGAGGACTCGGGGACAGCAACGTGGCTGGCCATGCTAAGGGGACTGACCCTCGGGAGCAGTGTGACAAGCTTCAGGGACCAGGACTTGGTGACCACAAGCGCTTCCTCAGTTCTGCACAGCCAGGACACACAGTCTCAAACGTTATTCTTCAGCCTGCTCAGTAATTCCCTAAGCTCTTCAAATGGCCTTTCAGTGCATTTGTTTTCTGTGTTAAGTAATTACAGATGGTTTCTGCTGCCATGGCAGCCCTGGTTGATGTGAAGAGAGCAGTTAAGCCATAGACGGTTCTAAAATGCCCTACACCTATAGAAGACAACACACAGGCACCTCTCTGGGCAAAGGAAGAAACAATAAACGAACTCTTCTATCCCCTCAGGGATTTTGTGACTTCTCCTCAACTACAATGGACAGTACCATTCTGACCCCTGGTTCCTTCATGGTGAGCAATAAACAAGTTCAGGAGATAAAAGAGTGTGCTGAGCAACACATACTCAGCTGTGTTCTAAAGAAAACAGTATTTTTGCAAAGCCCCATGTATCAAATAACTTCAATCAAACAACTTTAGAAAATAATATGTATGTTAAACAGGTGAACAGCATTTCTATAAACAGATGTGGCAAAAAGAGATTTATAACTTTGTACCGTGTACCCAAACTTCTTTTGATTACTCTTACGGAAACTTACTTTCCAAGATAGCAGTAACATTCCACCATACAGCATTCTGTTGAATACTTTTTATATACAAGTCTAAAAAGTCATCTTATCTAGTCATCTTTTGGAGGAGATAATCTTGAAGGAATACTATGCACGGTTGGAGGAAAATGAACATGGAAATGGGATGTCTGTCACATATAACTGGGGACATAAGACATGTCTCTGATGGGGTTTCCTTAATTTTTTGTAAAAAAACTATATTTAGCTATTTTTGAGCTTTGTACACTATAAGGCGAAAACTGTCCCTGCCTTATGAAAGACGAAAAGGGAGGATATTTTTTGTGAGGCTGCCTTTGTAGCCATCAGGCACAGCAGCTATAACTCTGCCAGGTGGATGAACCCACCCTTGAGCCACTGGGGCCAGGAGGGATTTCTTTGTTCTAGTGGTAAGTGCAGAAGGACGTGTTTCCTGAGGACTCGGGGACAGCAACGTGGCTGGCCATGCTAAGGGGACTGACCCTCGGGAGCAGTGTGACAAGCTTCAGGGACCAGGACTTGGTGACCACAAGCGCTTCCTCAGTTCTGCACAGCCAGGACACACAGTCTCAAACGTTATTCTTCAGCCTGCTCAGTAATTCCCTAAGCTCTTCAAATGGCCTTTCAGTGCATTTGTTTTCTGTGTTAAGTAATTACAGATGGTTTCTGCTGCCATGGCAGCCCTGGTTGATGTGAAGAGAGCAGTTAAGCCATAGACGGTTCTAAAATGCCCTACACCTATAGAAGACAACACACAGGCACCTCTCTGGGCCAAGGAAGAAACAATAAAAGAACTCTTCTATCCCCTCAGGGATTTTGTGACTTCTCCTCAACTACAATGGACAGTACCATTCTGACCCCTGGTTCCTTCATGGTGAGCAATAAACAAGTTCAGGAGATAAAAGAGTGTGCTGAGCAACACATACTCAGCTGTGTTCTAAAGAAAACAGTATTTTTGCAAAGCCCCATGTATCAAATAACTTCAATCAAACAACTTTAGAAAATAATATGTATGTTAAACAGGTGAACAGCATTTCTATAAACAGATGTGGCAAAAAGAGATTTATAACTTTGTACCGTGTACCCAAACTTCTTTTGATTACTCTTACGGAAACTTACTTTCCAAGATAGCAGTAACATTCCACCATACAGCATTCTGTTGAATACTTTTTATATACAAGTCTAAAAAGTCATCTTATCTAGTCATCTTTTGGAGGAGATAATCTTGAAGGAATACTATGCACGGTTGGAGGAAAATGAACATGGAAATGGGATGTCTGTCACATATAACTGGGGACATAAGACATGTCTCTGAGCCTTAATTCCTTCTTCTGTAGAATGGGGTTAATTACCCCTTTTACCCAGGACTGTAGTAAGGAGTCACTGAAATAATGTACATAAAATGCAACACATTGTCTAGTACAATGAGGGAAATCTGGTTGTTGCTATAAAAATTAAATGACAATTATTAAAATGTAAATGTTTGAAAATGCCCAAGTATAAGTGTGACCACCTTTTAGGCTGTTAATAAACAGTAACAAGTTATTTATCTCTTACTGTTAAAAGTATGTTTGGCCAAAGAAGATCACTAATGTACAAACACCTTATTAGACTGTGAGCTCAGGGATAGCAGAGACTGTTGTGTCTGCTTCTGGTCAGCCTATTCCCGCAACAGAGCATCTACAACATAGTATGTGCTAATTTTTGTACATTGTTGATCAACTGTCCCTCTATTTTTCAACTTCACAGAGCAGAGAATCAAGATGCTTCATTATCTGCCCTGTTGAAATAGCACCAGAATTAAGTATCATAAGAAGCTCATTTTCTAAAATTTACTACACTACTCAGTCAGGTTCCAAACACATATTTACTCATCCAAACTTTCACTGGTTAGCAAAAGACAAAGAAATAGGAACATCTTATTTCTGATTGAGTTAAAGTAGCACATATTGGCATCTCAACAAAGGTAGAGATTGAAAACTTGATTCTGAAACATTTGAAGACTTCCCCATTAAGCAATGTTCCACTCTCAAATCCATAAATACCAAATTGCTGCTGACAGCAGGGCAGAACAGCCTAACCAATTTCACAGAATTACTTTTCACAATAGGGATTACAACCACACAGAAAACAGCAAATTGATCAAAGATGCCGGCTTCTAGGGCTCAGGAAAAGCAGCAGCTTGGACACCAAAGTCAAGACAAAAATCAGGAGTATTTGCTGATGGTTTGCATTTTGCAAAATTCCAGACTGACTTGCTCTCATTCGGACTCTATAATATTTCTAAGAGAATGATAACACCAGCTATGATTCTTAGTTTCCAGTTATCAGAACTCTCTCAACCGTACTTTCTTCATGGTTTCTTTAAGTATGCATTATAAAATAGTTTTTCTCAAAGAAAAATACCTGAGAATTTCTGCTCTTTTTAATATAATTCAGCACCTTTTCACTGGTCTCAGAAAAATGACCCAAATTATTCATTTTATCTGTAAGACCCAAAGTAGCCAGAAACCATCTTTAATAATCACATTAAGCTATGTTATGTTATAGTAAATAACAAAAAAATGTCAGTAGCCTAATATAGAAAATTCCTGTCTTTTTTTTTTTTTTTTTAGCCCACAGTCTTCCATAGAACCATTTACCCCTCCAGATCACTTATTCTTCAGACCGTGAGTTACATCAAGGCCTCCTAGTTTTGGAGGTTTTGCCAGGTCAATACAAGGTATCTTCATTGATCACAGGATGGAAAGAGGAGCAGGTAATTTTGCATGGATTTTAATCCCTCAGCACAGATTTGGCATTGTTCACAGAGCTCACCCAATGGAAAAGTAGGTGGGGTATGGACCATGTGAGTAAATGAGCATTTGAGGAGCACCACCATCCCTTCTTCATCTCCTCAGTGTCCATCCTTCCCTGTATTATTCGTGTACCCACACTGAGCTCTCAGCCCTACAGTTCCTTCAATAAGTCACACTCCCTCCTCCCTAGGGACCCTGGAACACCTTTTCGCTCTGTGGAGAGTGGTCTTTCCCATCCTCCTCCCTTTCCCTCTCCCCCAACCCTTCAACCTAGTTGGTTTTCACTTTCTTATAATCTTAGTTAAGCATTGTCTCCTCAGGGAGTGTTTCCTCCAACTCCTCCCCTCTGACAAGTACCATTATAGGAATATTTTCTCTGGAAAATTTACTATACCTTACAGACTTACGTTCCTCATTGTAAAGATCTGACCAAGTCTTTCCTATCCCACTAGAAAGAAGACTATAAGAGATTATGAACTATATTGATTTCTTATCAGCCATATTTCCTCAGCAGATAGAAAACTAATTGGCATATAACATGAACTCAATAAACATTTGTAAAATGAATCAATAAATAATGAAGACTTTGATCTGCAGAGGCATTATAACATGTATGATTCTTAGTTTCCAGTTATCAGAACTCTCTCAACCGTACTTTCTTCATGGTTTCTTTAAGTATGCATTATAAAATAGTTTTTCTCAAAGAAAAATACCTGAGAATTTCTGCTCTTTTTAATATAATTCAGCACCTTTTCACTGGTCTCAGAAAAATGACCCAAATTATTCATTTTATCTGTAAGACCCAAAGTAGCCAGAAACCATCTTTAATAATCACATTAAGCTATGTTATGTTATAGTAAATAACAAAAAAATGTCAGTAGCCTAATATAGAAAATTCCTGTCTTTTTTTTTTTTTTTTTTAGCCCACAGTCTTCCATAGAACCATTTACCCCTCCAGATCACTTATTCTTCAGACCGTGAGTTACATCAAGGCCTCCTAGTTTTGGAGGTTTTGCCAGGTCAATACAAGGTATCTTCATTGATCACAGGATGGAAAGAGGAGCAGGTAATTTTGCATGGATTTTAATCCCTCAGCACAGATTTGGCATTGTTCACAGAGCTCACCCAATGGAAAAGTAGGTGGGGTATGGACCATGTGAGTAAATGAGCATTTGAGGAGCACCACCATCCCTTCTTCATCTCCTCAGTGTCCATCCTTCCCTGTATTATTCGTGTACCCACACTGAGCTCTCAGCCCTACAGTTCCTTCAATAAGTCACACTCCCTCCTCCCTAGGGACCCTGGAACACCTTTTCGCTCTGTGGAGAGTGGTCTTTCCCATCCTCCTCCCTTTCCCTCTCCCCCAACCCTTCAACCTAGTTGGTTTTCACTTTCTTATAATCTTAGTTAAGCATTGTCTCCTCAGGGAGTGTTTCCTCCAACTCCTCCCCTCTGACAAGTACCATTATAGGAATATTTTCTCTGGAAAATTTACTATACCTTACAGACTTACGTTCCTCATTGTAAAGATCTGACCAAGTCTTTCCTATCCCACTAGAAAGAAGACTATAAGAGATTATGAACTATATTGATTTCTTATCAGCCATATTTCCTCAGCAGATAGAAAACTAATTGGCATATAACATGAACTCAATAAACATTTGTAAAATGAATCAATAAATAATGAAGACTTTGATCTGCAGAGGCATTATAACATGTCACAAAAGGCACAACCGATTAGTAATAAAGCTGAGATTCATACCTGGGTCTTCCCCTGCTCTTTTCATGGGTGCCCAGGAGGGTAAATTTGGAAACAGGCAGTTTCTTAGAAGGAGAGCACTGGAGACATCTCACAGAGAGCATTTACTGTCAGAAAGAAAAAAAAAGAGAGAGGCATATTTTCACCATCTGCTTTCATAGTCCCCACAATTGGGGGCCGAAGAGTTCTTTGGGCATGTAAGTTAATTACAAAGCAACCTCTATCAACTTAGAAAAGGAAACCACTGTTAATGTCAGCCAAGAGAGCATTCAGAGTTTGAAGAAAAAACAAGTGTCTGCATCGTGGCTTCTTTCTATTGTCCTTTCACATTTATTTTCAGACTGTGGGGACAGATAAATAGCGTAGCTTTATTGTGAGTCACCCTTCTAAAAACAGAATTCTATTTGCATGAACAATAGTTATCGGTCCAGCTTGATAGTCAGTAAGGCTGAAAACCAACCTCAACTGAGTAAATAACATTTTCTGTTCCTGTGGCCCACCTGAAGTGACATGAAATCTCACTATTAACTAGTCAACTAAAATATACTATTTTGTAAAAGTAGACACATAGTCATTGGAAAAATAGTCAAAATATTTTAGAAAGAGTGAGGAAAACCAATTTCATTTGAAATTCTGCCTCCAAAATATCATAATCTCAGTTAACATCAGGGTGAATATCCTCCATAAAAACCATTTCTCCATAATCTGTATGTTTACGAAACTGTGTTCAGATGCACAATCAAGTTGTGCAGAGCTGGAATAAAGGGTGTGTGGTTTGAACACTAACTCTGCCACCTATCAGCTATGTGACCTTGGACAATCACCTCTTTAACTTCAACTTTCTACATTTGTAAAATTACACCAGTATTTGCATGGCAGATGGGTTACAAAGACAAAATGTTATGCTAAGTACCTAGGACAGTGCTAGACATGCTCAGGTATCTAAGGGAAAAAACCCACAATTTCCCCTAATAGAATATGAATATAGACAGATAGATGGTGGTATTTGACACAGGTTTGATGCATACAACAAATGAGTGAGTGGGATGTGTGCAATGCCATCAGCTACTTTGTGATCAGAACTGCTGAGTGCTGTGACTCACCTGGCTTTTAGAGAACTTGGAGGATTATACTCACTGAACTAGGCTGAAAAGTGATTCTCTGCAAAAATATACTGTATTACAGAAAAACATCATTTATCGGTCAGTGTGAGACAAGGAATTATGCTGGGTCCTTGACATGCATTATTTCATTGAATCCTCTCAACAGTGGAACAATGATATTGCCATGGCAATTTCAATTTGAAAGATTAGGAAATTTAAACCTAGAACATTTAAGTCATCTGCCCAAAGATTTACATGTGATAATAGAGGACCTAAGTCCAGTGAACTCCAAATATGAAGTCCTAAATCACTGGTCAGTATGGCTTTGTGAGACAATGGAATGCCATCATTTATTGTTTAATATGCTATAAAAATTGCTTATAAAAGAAATTACAATTTTAAAAGAAAAAATATGGTATCTACTTCATAGATAATGAACGTTAAGATCTGAAAGGATCCACCATGTGCTTATTGCCTGATAACATGCACAGTAGTGGAATGATAGAACTGGTCATTAGCTTCAACTCCTACTTTGCACCAAAGAAACTTATTTTTGGAAGGAGCAAGGAAATACTCACAACTCATCACTTAAGAATTGTTGCCCAGGAAAACAGTGAAAATTATAATTGCATACCTAAACTGTACAATATACTCTTCTGAAAGTCATATGATTCTTGTGCATGCGTGTTCATTCATGCCCAACTTTGCAACTCCATGAACTGTAGCCCACCAGGCCCCTCTGTTCCTGGAATTTTGCAGGCAAGAAGTAACAGGCAGATACTATGACTATTTTACTTACAGAAGAGTTTAGATCACAGATTCAATTAGTATTAGAAGAATATCTAGACTTCTCTTATTTAAAATACAGTATTTTCTATAATACTTTAATTTCCCTCTCAAGGGAAATAAATTTCAAGTATTTTAAACCCTCTCACCTATACTGTCATGTCCTCAAACAAAAAATTTACAGGACATTTAAAAAATATTTAATACATAAGCTTGGGGAAGTCTTGGTTAGAGACACTACCACAGATACCTCAAATAGCTCTGCCTGGGGACTTAGAGGACAAGACTCTAAATAAGACTTATGACAAGGCTTCTCTGGCTGTGGTGGTGTCTTCCTGAATGAAGAACTCTTCCTACTAACTTTGTGAGATCTACACTTGAGGTACTTAGGGACTATTTTTCCGAGAAATCAAAATGACTGCCTTCATCACAATGAATGATATTTGACTTTAGAAAGAAAATGTAATTAACTGACTTGAAGAACAATCGTTCTAAATTAATCAAGGAGACAGACATTAATTCAGAAGGAGAAAATCCATCAAGAGTAAACCAATTTAAACACTGTAGAATCATTAATATCCATTTCACATGACTGAGTGCCATTAGCTTTAGTCAGCCAACAGCCTGGCACAATCACTTTCTCTTCCCTCTGCCACTGGTCCATGGAAAAACACAGCTTACTGAATTTGTTTTCAAAGAACTTAATTTGCTTCTCATTAACGGGCCGTGCAGATGGTTATAATGGATTGATCTTTAAATGAGACAAGCATATTAAAATAAAAAAGGTTTTTATTAGACATATTTAACTTTGATATAAACTTCTGTTCTGATATGAAGAACTTATTTATGCCCCCCCCCTTAAATCTGTATGCCCAGTTTGATTTATTCAAAGAAATACTGAGTTGCCTGTAACATTCCAAAAGTAAAGTAGCCCAGTTCAACTGAACTTTTTGAAACAACCTTTGTGTGTTCATGCATGCTCAGTTGTGCCCAACTCTTTGCGATCCCAATGAATGCAGCCCACTAGGCTCCTCTGTTCATGGAATTCTCCAGGCAAGAATACCGGAGCGGGTAGCCATTCTCTTTCTTCTTCCAGATCAGGGGTCAAGCCTAGGTCTCCTGCACACCAAGTGCATCACCTGGGAAGTCCCATAGCTAAAAAGAAGACTTAGGAAAGAAGACAAATTCTACCATCTTTCAATTATATGCCATAAGGAAGTCGCTGTTCTCTGAGTCTCAGTTCTTTCATCTGTAAAATCTGATAACTAGGTAATATGCCAAGAAACTGTAGTGCTTAAATCAAATAGTGCATGTGAGTCTTTTGCAAAGTCTGAAATACTCCACTAATGGAGTTTCTGAGACAGAGCACCACAGATTGCAACCTTGCTTCCCAAAACAGATGAGCTGTGTGGTCCTGAGTAAATTGCACACCACTCTGGGCTGAAGAAATGTATATAAAAAGATAACAATAATGCCTGTAAGACTGTGCTGTGAAATAATAATAAACAACCAAATATAACTACATTTGGCCCTCAATACATGTTAGCATCATCATTATTATTATGTTAACTAAATTGCTACACTTTCACAAGCCCAACATTATGAAATCCTTAGACAGTAACGAGACGATGATAATGGAAAGTATAAAAGATAATACAAGATATCCTGGCAGAAAAAAAAGGCAAAAGCATAGCAGGTTTGAGACAAATGAATATTCTCTGCTAACTGTGATTACTGGCAATTCATAAATTTATATATTTAACAGTTTTTGTGGGGTATTGACTGTTGGGAATGCAAAAGAATACTATACACGGACTCTGCTGTTGGGGAGCCTAACATCTATTCAGATAGACAGATAATAGATGATAGAAATGTATATTTCTATACATACACGTGGGTACAAATAATATACATTATATACACATTTGCAACTCATATATATTTGTATACATACTGTCAACTACAAACTGACAACAAGGGCATTTGCCATCTGCCTCTGATGAGACTGAAGGCCGTGTTGCTGGAGCTGCTGACTTTTAACAACCTCCCTTGAGAAAATCAGGGTAGGGAAAGGCACTCTGTGCTCCAGGGAATCTGGTGGAATGGGCCTTTACATAGGTAAATGGCTTTTAGGAACAGATATTATGATCTCAATCCTTGCATCTCCTCACACCTAGAAAAGCCCTAAATTCCCTCATGAAGATATCACATCCTCATGACTGACCCAAAACACTGGTAAAACAAAACCCTTTGGAAACCCATTGTTTAATGGCACTTGAACTCCCCTACACCAAAATCCTTATACTGACTTTCCTCCTCTGCCTCTCTGGAGCAGTTTCTCAGAGCTATCTGAGGTGTTGTCTTTCAGGCTGCAGTCCTAATTACGCCCCAAATAAAACTTAACCCACAACTCTCAAGTTATTCATCTTTTTTAGTTAACAATGCCATATTGAATAACAATTTTAAAATCAAGCAATAATGTGTTATACAATAGGATATAGTAAAATTGAAACTATCTATGATGATATGCATTCAAGTACAGGAATGTTGCCTGTACTAAACTGTACCAAGTGAATTCATCCACCTACAGTGTGACCTAAAATATACCGCGTGAATATCAATGCATGTTTCATTTCAAAAGCTAGATTCTGAGGACCAGAGTTTAGTACTCTGTCTTTGTCACCTCTGATTTTTCTCTGCTTACCTGGAATAAAGAAAGGTAGATTTCCCTAAAGAAATTTGTCAATAAACATCAGAAAATTGGATTTCACTCAAGCTTCAAGTCCTTTGATGCTACCACCTTGGGATAGTAAGTGGCATAAGGGGGTTTGTCTCTGGCTACTCTGGTATGCACACATAATCTATGGACAGTGTTACATGGAATGACTTCCAATTCCCCAGCATCTCACTCTATCATAAGAAAAGTGCAAAAGAAAGACAGAGAAGAGATGAGGGAATGACGGGGAGGATTAGATTTATTCATATTGGGCTTAGGTAGGAGCCTCCAAGAAGGATCTGGCTACACAGGCATGACCAGGAGAGAGAAACAAACAGGAGGAGAGGCAGGGGGGTCAGGGACAGGGGTCCAAGAGGGAAGAAAGGTTCAGGGAGAAAGGGAGGCAGAGAGTCCAAAAGGCCAGAGGGCTAAAAGGGACGTTGCAGTCAAGAGTGGGGGTTAGGTATCTGGGTGTTGCCAGGGAAGTGGCCAGGGGAGGGACTGGTGCCGATGTGACTCCACAGCTGGAAAGCTCTGGGTTGGAAGAGGTCCCTGGTGGGAAGAGACTTGGGGGGGGTTTTGGGTGGAGCTTCAGGCTAACTCAGCTGACGACCCAAAACACTGGTAAAACAAAACCCTTTGAAACCCATTGTTTAATGGCACTTGAACTCCCCTACACCAAAATCCTTATACTGACTTTCCTCCTCTGCCTCTCTGGAGCAGTTTCTCAGAGCTATCTGAGGTGTTGTCTTTCAGGCTGCAGTCCTAATTACGCCCCAAATAAAACTTAACCCACAACTCTCAAGTTATTCATCTTTTTTAGTTAACAATGCCATATTGAATAACAATTTTAAAATCAAGCAATAATGTGTTATACAATAGGATATAGTAAAATTGAAACTATCTATGATGATATGCATTCAAGTACAGGAATGTTGCCTGTACTAAACTGTACCAAGTGAATTCATCCACCTACAGTGTGACCTAAAATATACCGCGTGAATATCAATGCATGTTTCATTTCAAAAGCTAGATTCTGAGGACCAGAGTTTAGTACTCTGTCTTTGTCACCTCTGATTTTTCTCTGCTTACCTGGAATAAAGAAAGGTAGATTTCCCTAAAGAAATTTGTCAATAAACATCAGAAAATTGGATTTCACTCAAGCTTCAAGTCCTTTGATGCTACCACCTTGGGATAGTAAGTGGCATAAGGGGGTTTGTCTCTGGCTACTCTGGTATGCACACATAATCTATGGACAGTGTTACATGGAATGACTTCCAATTCCCCAGCATCTCACTCTATCATAAGAAAAGTGCAAAAGAAAGACAGAGAAGAGATGAGGGAATGACGGGGAGGATTAGATTTATTCATATTGGGCTTAGGTAGGAGCCTCCAAGAAGGATCTGGCTACACAGGCATGACCAGGAGAGAGAAACAAACAGGAGGAGAGGCAGGGGGGTCAGGGACAGGGGTCCAAGAGGGAAGAAAGGTTCAGGGAGAAAGGGAGGCAGAGAGTCCAAAAGGCCAGAGGGCTAAAAGGGACGTTGCAGTCAAGAGTGGGGGTTAGGTATCTGGGTGTTGCCAGGGAAGTGGCCAGGGGAGGGACTGGTGCCGATGTGACTCCACAGCTGGAAAGCTCTGGGTTGGAAGAGGTCCCTGGTGGGAAGAGACTGTGGGGTGGGTGGAGCTTCAGGCTAACTCAGCTCTTTGCAGATTTTCAGCTCCAACAACTAGCCCACGCACAAGTTGTTCTCTCTACCTAAGACGTTCTAAAAAAAGAAAAAAGAGGTCCTTGCCTCAGTCACCTAGGGATCCCCTTTCGACCTTCAGCTTCTCATGTAAATCCTTCTTCCTGTTTGCCTTGTCACAGACCTATGCAGATCAGATCCTTCGTTCTACTGTACTTTGACATCAGGAAATACTGTGTTGAGATCCTCCACTTACCCACCTATCTTCTCCGCTGGACTGGAACATTTTTCAGAGTCAGAGATTTTTTTCCCCCCTATCTTCATGTTCCCAGGACTGGCAAATAGTAAGTACTTCACAAAAAAAATCTGTGGTTGATTCTTTTAAACAACCCAAGTCTTAAGTCTATCTCTGAGTTACATGAGATTAGAAGGAAAACGTGTGTTGAATAATGTCAGCTAATATCACTGAGAATTTATTATATGACAGGTGTGATATTGTTATTAATCCCATTTCATAAATGAAAAACCCTTAGCTCAGAGAAGTAATGAGATTGTCCAAAGGTTATTCTGGCTGTCCGTATAGGATAGAGGTAGGATTTAAACATCGGTTGGTCGACTTTGAACCACTAGGTCAAATGAGAACTGATTTAGGGTGATCTACCCAACTGTCATTCTGTTTAGGAAAGGGCGCTGATGTGATGATTCAGAACCGTGGAAGCTCTGTGCTGTGGAGAAGAAAATAAAGGTGAACAGAACCGCCCACACTGCTGCTCTTAAAACACATGTGCTTATTAATGGAAATGCAAGGGAGTTTGCTCTACTTGGCAAGGTTAAGACAATCTGGTTTCTCTTAAGAAATTAAGATTCCATTCTGCCCGTTTCATAGAAAAGAGCTAAAATAGACTATTTAACTGTTAACACAACCATATAAGGGAGGTAATTATTTTTATTAAATGTCACTAATAACTAATGGGGAAAATTCCATCTTGGTTAAATGTGGGAAAATACATGACTAATAGCTGAGTGACAAAGGTGCTTAATCATCACTTTCTAACTGATGAGTTTTTAAACCAGACATCCATGTCTTTTTTATTTTAAAAGCAAACACACATTTAAAAACAAAAGACAGAGCCCTGTTAGAAAGGACAATGAAGAAGCCCTCTAGACTAGACCACAGTGAGTCAATAGGTGCTCCAGCACCTGGAAATTCCCTCTATTCTTTCTTTGCATCCCCTTGTATTTCCATATAATCAAAGTGTTTATCTCACCCTTAGAAGTTCTACTGGACAATCACAGGCATGCAAGAAGGTTACTAATGACTCTGTGAAATACTGTAGCTAAAGGCTTTAGCCTGTGGCCATTGAACAACTTTGAAAAGCTTATCTGTTTGTCTGTTTTGGAATTAAGCTTTCTCTTTTGGAATTACAACATTGCAGCTGTAGCCAGTGCTAAAATCCACAACTGCCAAGGAATTACATGTGCAAAATACCTATTTAAAGACATAAATGCCATATGCACGTGCATATACTCATACACACACATACATTTGCTTATTCTAGAATTTCTATTTAGTGTACTATAATTGAATGGTACTAGTTGAACTGATTTTTTGAGAATTTTTTTTTTTTTTTAATTAAAAAAGACTGGCTACTGGCTGGATGCTTCCAACTTGTCTTCATGGAAACAGACTTCCCTTCCCAGCCTCCTTTGTCAGAGTACACAGCTGGGTTTTGGCCAAGAATGTGGAAAGAACTGATAATGTATTTCTCTGAGGTCTAAGACCAGAATATCTTGTCCAACTTCTCTCACTCACTCAGCACACCCCAATGTGTCTCTGCCATGTCTACCTGGTAGATGACAATGAGGCTGATCCTGAACCTCAACATGATGGAGACATAACAGGGAAGCAGCCTGGGTGCTAGCATCACCACTTGGAAAAGAATCCCCTGACCTTCCTCAGATGTCTATGTGAGTGAGAAAACAAATTTCCCTCATAAGCCACTGAGGCTTTCAGAATTCACAAACTCCATTGCTGACTGCCTGCTCTAACAAAAATTTTGGCACAAGGTGTGGTGTGCTTTCAGAAAGCCTGAATTAAAAAGGATTTATCAGTTGATCAGCAGTAATTAAAAAAAAAAATCAGTATCAGAAGTTGCAAATATGTCGATCAATGGTATTCACCGTAAAAGCTTTGGTAAAACTGTTGGCCCAGATCAGCACTTCTATGACCCAGCATCTCTAGAAAAGAGGACTGAGAATACAATGCAAATATTTAGTGTTGATAATTGCTTTACTATGCTGTATTGGTTTCTAGCATACAACATCACAAATCAATCATAAACATATCTATATATGAAAGACTGGAAAATCAGATAACCTGGTTTCAACCGACTAGGTTGTTCCACCCAAAGGCAGGCAAACATCCTCCCTGAGGCCGAATGGCACTCCCGAGGCCTCCGCCCACAAAATTCCAACGCTCGGCAGCACTCCCTGGAATTTCTACCGAATGAAAGAAATCTCACAGGTCGCTATTCATCAGATGCTCCTTCAGCCCTATTCCCGACTGCCCACCAGCCCATCACCCTCAGACCAGCCTTAGACTCCCCATGCCCAAACAAAGACTCAGCAAGAAGTAGCCAGAAAAAGTTCGGTGCCCTATATCACCAAAAAGGCTGGAATGTTAAGTTGGTAGGCTATTAAAGAGTTAACACAGCAGCCGGAGATTCCCCAACTCTAAATAGTCATAAGAAAAGGCCAGTTGCTAGGGTCAACACCACGACCAGAGACTCCCCGGCATTAAATCAGGGGGTCAGTTGCTTGCCTGCTGGCGCCTGAAAGTCTCCTTGGAAAGTGTCAAGGACTTCACACCCCCAGCCCGCGGACACCTCAAGGATAGTGGGCTCATCACTGGACTTCCTGCCAATCATATAGCCAATCGTGTAATGCCTGATGTGCCCGCCAAACATATAGCCAATCGTATGTTGCCTAATGTACTTGCATTAATTTGAAACTTTGCCCTATAAAAACCCCGGAATCCTCGGCGAGGGTGTGCAGCTTGTTCGACTAGGCTGTCACTCGAGTGCGCACTCGCTCAATAAAATACTACTCTTGCTTTTGCAGCTCTTGGTCTGGTCTTTGAGTCTCGGGGACCCCCTGGAGATCTCTGCTCCCTCCCATCGGGGGAACGGAGTTTAACATATACATACATATATATGTATATGTATATATATATATATACTCCATCTTGAGCCTTCCTCCCCACACCCTGATTCTGCCCCTTTAAGTCATCATAAAATGCCAGGCTGGGCTCCCTGCCCATTTGGGAAGGTATTATAGGAATGAAGAAAATTTCCAGGAAAGAATGGGTCAGAATTCAGAGAGAGATGAAAGTGAGTAAGCTATACAGGAACTGAGTTTCTCAGGCTACACATGTAAGGAATAGGATTTGAGAAGACTGAGAGATGTAGACCCAGTAGAATTTCTTAGAAACTTTTTAGTGGCTCAGAGAACACATCAATTTAGGAATGATGTCCCATTAAATCTGAGAAAGATGAGAGGTATCAGAGGGACACAGCACAGAAAAAAACTACATATGAGAACTGTGCTTAGAAAAGATCCCTGGGTATAGTTTCATTGTACAAAGTTGAGTAGATTTAAATATATCAGAACTCTACTGTCGGGCTTCCCCTGGTGGTCCAGTGGGTAAGGACACCGCCTTGCAGTGCAAGGGACGCCGGTTCGAGCCCTGGCCTGGGAAGATCCCACGTGCCGCGGAGTGGCTGGACTGATGTGTCCAATTACCGAGCCAGAGCTCTGGAGCGCATGCGTCCAGAGCAGGTGCTCTACAACGACAGACGCCACCGCAATGGGAGGCCCACAGGAGCCAAAGAACAAAGACGGATGAACATAGAGAAACGAAAGACCAATGGAAGTGGCCCGCCTGCTCCTCTCCCTCTGCAACCCGACCCCCACCCAAAATAAATAAATAAATAAATCTATAAAAAAAAAAAAAAAAGAATTCTATTGTCTCCTTGAGGAAACTGTATTTCAAAATAAACTATATGCCTGAAGCTTAAAAAATGTTGATTAGTTGAACACTTAAGCAGTCTTTGTTATCCCTCCTTCAGTATCTAATGTTTTCTTTTTTTAATTATTTTCTTTTCCCCATCACGCCTATTTTTTATTTATTTTCATCCATTTTTTATTCTTTGGCATGTGCAGGCCTCCCATCACAGTGGCCTCTCTCGTAACAGAGGACTGGCTCTGGGCACATGCGCTCCAGAGCACCGGCTCGTAATGGGACACACCGGTTCACCCGCTTAGAGGCACTTGGGATCTGCCTGAGCCAGGGATCAAGCCGGTGCCCCTTGCACTGCAAGGCAGACTCTTTACCCAATGGACCATCAGGGAAGCCCAGTATCTAGTCTTTTAGAGCAAGAGTTAGGCTATTCAAATTTCCACAGATCAGTGACTGCTTTACTCTTCTCATTCTTCCAGTTTTTTAATGGAAATATTTATTGTCATTATCCTGACACAGTTTTATTTTATACAGAAATATAAGACAGTGGAGGACAGGCAGGTAAGTTTTCTTTTTATTTTATAGGTTACCAGTCTCTAGGCCACTAAGTACCTTCCAGTCCAGGCTTTATGAAGAGGATTAAGCAGCACTGTATAGGGCCTGGGTAGGATTTGGAGTTCTCATCCTTGTGAAGAGGTAGCTTCTTACATACATGGAAGGACGAGATTTTGTTTGGACAGGATTAGAAGCATGTATGGGGACTATGGTGGAGACCAGCTAGATAAACATCGTATCATTTCTTCTTTGACAGAAGGAAGGCTGTTTCCCAGCCTTGCTTGCAGTTCAGTTGAGACCAAATGACTGATTTCTGGTCAATGTCACGTGGGCATAAATGTTTCATAACATCCTGGACATGGTCATAACACATACTGATTGATGCTCAAAGTTATCTCTAAGTCAATCTTACATTTCATGTCTATCACTGATGGCTAGATAAAGCCAGAGTGAACTGAGAGCCACAGGATACAAATAGCTTGCTTCTGAATTCATCTACATCGGACTGATCTTAGCAATAAAAACACTTTTGTTGTATTACGCCCATAAGGTTTTTTGCAGTTTGTTACTACAGAATAACTTAAGCCTAGTCAACCTGTAAACTTGCATGATGCAGAAACAAAATAAAAGAAACATTGCTAATCACCTGTATTCTAATATAAAATTAAAAATTCAAATAAGTCAGTAATTTATTCACTGGATTCAATTTCTTAAATTTGTTATCCCTCCTTCAGTATCTAATGTTTTCTTTTTAATTATTTTCTTTTCCCCATCACGCCTATTTTTTATTTATTTTCATCCATTTTTTATTCTTTGGCATGTGCAGGCCTCCCATCACAGTGGCCTCTCTCGTAACAGAGGACTGGCTCTGGGCACATGCGCTCCAGAGCACCGGCTCGTAATGGGACACACCGGTTCACCCGCTTAGAGGCACTTGGGATCTGCCTGAGCCAGGATCAAGCCGGTGCCCCTTGCACTGCAAGGCAGACTCTTTACCCAATGGACCATCAGGGAAGCCCAGTATCTAGTCTTTTAGAGCAAGAGTTAGGCTATTCAAATTTCCACAGATCAGTGACTGCTTTACTCTTCTCATTCTTCCAGTTTTTTAATGGAAATATTTATTGTCATTATCCTGACACAGTTTTATTTTATACAGAAATATAAGACAGTGGAGGACAGGCAGGTAAGTTTTCTTTTTATTTTATAGGTTACCAGTCTCTAGGCCACTAAGTACCTTCCAGTCCAGGCTTTATGAAGAGGATTAAGCAGCACTGTATAGGGCCTGGGTAGGATTTGGAGTTCTCATCCTTGTGAAGAGGTAGCTTCTTACATACATGGAAGGACGAGATTTTGTTTGGACAGGATTAGAAGCATGTATGGGGACTATGGTGGAGACCAGCTAGATAAACATCGTATCATTTCTTCTTTGACAGAAGGAAGGCTGTTTCCCAGCCTTGCTTGCAGTTCAGTTGAGACCAAATGACTGATTTCTGGTCAATGTCACGTGGGCATAAATGTTTCATAACATCCTGGACATGGTCATAACACATACTGATTGATGCTCAAAGTTATCTCTAAGTCAATCTTACATTTCATGTCTATCACTGATGGCTAGATAAAGCCAGAGTGAACTGAGAGCCACAGGATACAAATAGCTTGCTTCTGAATTCATCTACATCGGACTGATCTTAGCAATAAAAACACTTTTGTTGTATTACGCCCATAAGGTTTTTTGCAGTTTGTTACTACAGAATAACTTAAGCCTAGTCAACCTGTAAACTTGCATGATGCAGAAACAAAATAAAAGAAACATTGCTAATCACCTGTATTCTAATATAAAATTAAAAATTTAACAAATACTTAAGTCATGATACATTATGCCATCATCTCACTGGATTCAATTTCTTAAATTTTTGTTTGTTAAATCAACTAGTAAAATGTTGACAGCTATCTCTCACGACATCTGTGTAGGAGATGGAAATAATTTTAATTGACCACTACATTGGTCCAACCACTGTGCTAGACACTTTAAAATCCTTTTGAACTTCATTATTTCCACTTTGAAGATGAGAAATCTGAAGTACTGTGACACTATAGGCCTTATTACTTAAGCGAATAATTCTACTTTTTACCCAATCACCTTTCTTTAAGCCTTATACTTCCTTTAGGCTATGGCCAGTTGTCTGAGTAGGGCTTTACATCTGAACTTCAACCTAGGCTCATCCCCATGTCTGTCAGGACTGATTCAACAGTGCAATTATGATGTAAGTCAGTCTAATCACAAAGAATTTTTTAGAAACTTTTACTGACATTGGGACAAGACAGTCTTTATTTTGAATTTTAATTAGGGAATGGGTCATTCCTTGAACCTGCTGAAAACTATGCTCCAAACCCACAGAGAAACAGTATTTATATATGAGAAGAGGCAGAATGAGAGAAGGAATGAGTACTTGTGATGTCATTTGAGCTTTTGTATCTTTGGGGACTAAAAAAAAAATGCAAATCACACAAAAACACACACACTACACACACACACACACTCACACACATGTATATATATCCAAATACTCTTGTTTGAAACAGTAAATCTCCTTTCCAATTTTTAGAAGCATGATATTGGTTTACTCTTAACTTCCAACCTCATGCATCTTAAAATTTAACTTATCTCAGCTAGCTGAATTAAGTACCAAACTTCAGAGCACTAATTTTCCACTGTCTATCACTGATGGCTAGATAAAGCCAGAGTGAACTGAGAGCCACAGGATACAAATAGCTTGCTTCTGAATTCATCTACATCGGACTGATCTTAGCAATAAAAACACTTTTGTTGTATTACGCCCATAAGGTTTTTTGCAGTTTGTTACTACAGAATAACTTAAGCCTAGTCAACCTGTAAACTTGCATGATGCAGAAACAAAATAAAAGAAACATTGCTAATCACCTGTATTCTAATATAAAATTAAAAATTTAACAAATACTTAAGTCATGATACATTATGCCATCATCTCACTGGATTCAATTTCTTAAATTTTTGTTTGTTAAATCAACTAGTAAAATGTTGACAGCTATCTCTCACGACATCTGTGTAGGAGATGGAAATAATTTTAATTGACCACTACATTGGTCCAACCACTGTGCTAGACACTTTAAAATCCTTTTGAACTTCATTATTTCCACTTTGAAGATGAGAAATCTGAAGTACTGTGACACTATAGGCCTTATTACTTAAGCGAATAATTCTACTTTTTACCCAATCACCTTTCTTTAAGCCTTATACTTCCTTTAGGCTATGGCCAGTTGTCTGAGTAGGGCTTTACATCTGAACTTCAACCTAGGCTCATCCCCATGTCTGTCAGGACTGATTCAACAGTGCAATTATGATGTAAGTCAGTCTAATCACAAAGAATTTTTTAGAAACTTTTACTGACATTGGGACAAGACAGTCTTTATTTTGAATTTTAATTAGGGAATGGGTCATTCCTTGAACCTGCTGAAAACTATGCTCCAAACCCACAGAGAAACAGTATTTATATATGAGAAGAGGCAGAATGAGAGAAGGAATGAGTACTTGTGATGTCATTTGAGCTTTTGTATCTTTGGGGACTAAAAAAAAAAATGCAAATACACACACACACACACACACACACACACACACACTCACACACATGTATATATATCCAAATACTCTTGTTTGAAACAGTAAATCTCCTTTCCAATTTTTAGAAGCATGATATTGGTTTACTCTTAACTTCCAACCTCATGCATCTTAAAATTTAACTTATCTCAGCTAGCTGAATTAAGTACCAAACTTCAGAGCACTAATTTTCCTCTCATTTCTTGATGCTGTCTTATCTTTTGCTTGATGAAATACAGTTTGCATTAAATAAGCTATTTGTTTACAGATACATTTATAGAGTAACAAGTATGCACTGGGCATTATACTAGGAAGGAAATAAAAAATGAGCAGAACCAAGAGTTTACAGTCTTGATAAAACAAACAATAACCATGACAATCTGAGAGAATTGCAGAAAGCAAAGAAAACCAAGTGCTAGATTATCAATTTCCTACTGATCAAACTCAGAGAACATTAAAAACATTAGGACTACCTGGTTCAAAACACTTCTTTCACTGCACTATATCATGCCTTCTGCTCAGTGTATTTTTATTCCATAAAAAATTCAAAATTCTCTTCTTATCCTCTCCTCTCTTACTTTAATCACTTGCTGTCAACTATTACCTCCATCCCTATGACAAAACAAGAAAGTAAGAATGTCACAAGAAACTTGATTATCTGAGAAAATATGATGTGTTGTTAAATGTTTAATAACCAGCTCTCTCATTTGCAGCACACAGCCATTTCCATTCCATAAACACTACCATCATGAATGATTTCAAGCTACCAACTTGATATCACTAACTTCAGAGGTAGAAAAAAATGCAAACAAGAGGGTCTCAAGAGCCACTAGAAGCCAACTCTAAAATATTACTGGATATAGGGGTAAAATTTTCCAACTGGTTTTATTGTTGTAACTATATAAACTCATTTTATTAACTCATTAAACATTTTTTTAAAGTCTTATATCTATGAATGCATGTGTGCACCTGTGTGTGTGTGTGTACATATAGATAAACAGAAAAATGAACAGAGAATATAAATTGAAGTGTTATTACTGGTCAATACTAAATGTGACATTATGGATAATTTGTATTTTTTCTGAGATTATTTCTATTTTTCAAATAATTTGCTATTTTTGCATGCTAAAGAAAAAGATGTTTCTTTGTTAAAAGACAAAAGGCTTTACTCAGGTTTTCTATTTCACTGTTGAAAATGTGAGAAAAAATGTATAGCATAACCTTCATACAAAGATGACAAAGTTATTTATGATGCATGTGACACTGAACATGTTCCAAGACCATTTAAAACTAGAACATTTTTAAAACAATAGAAATGCATAAGATATTTAAAATATAACTCATATATAGTCTACCTGGATTTAGGCTAAATATGAATATTTTTCCATGTAGGCATAACAAAAGCAACTTCTTACTGAGCTTGAGTTTGGTAATTACAGAAAAGTTATTTGCAAATGAATAAGGTGATACACATAAAATTTTTGGTGCCACCAAATCAAAAGACATAAGGAAAGAATCACAGCACAGATTTATGAAGTTATACAAAACGATCTCCACCATAGCACTATCGTCTTATGATAGTATGAAGATTCAAGGAGATTAATTGTTTTGTGACACATTTGAAAAAAGATTCTCATGTTAGGCTGATAATGAGATCAAACAAATGGGCTTATATTTTGATCTTATTGATATGTCATACATGAGGTTTTGCTTGTAAAGTAAATACAGTAAGTTACTTTTCACATATTCATTTAGGCCATTTCCTTCAGAATAGATTTTCAATGAAACTCTGTATCTAGTAGCAAGGGCATACAGGTAAGTCATTGTATTCAGTGGATATTAACAGAAAAATAAAATGCCAAAAATGGAAACTAAACCACAGGGGGAAACACATTAGACAATCTTTAAAAATTAAAATATGGAACGATAATAAGGAGTGAAATGTACTACTTATGGCAATTTCACATCAAAGAATGAAGGTGGTAGAAGCCAACTCTAAAATATTACTGGATATAGGGGTAAAATTTTCCAACTGGTTTTATTGTTGTAACTATATAAACTCATTTTATTAACTCATTAAACATTTTTTTAAAGTCTTATATCTATGAATGCATGTGTGCACCTGTGTGTGTGTGTGTACATATAGATAAACAGAAAAATGAACAGAGAATATAAATTGAAGTGTTATTACTGGTCAATACTAAATGTGACATTATGGATAATTTGTATTTTTTCTGAGATTATTTCTATTTTTCAAATAATTTGCTATTTTTGCATGCTAAAGAAAAAGATGTTTCTTTGTTAAAAGACAAAAGGCTTTACTCAGGTTTTCTATTTCACTGTTGAAAATGTGAGAAAAAATGTATAGCATAACCTTCATACAAAGATGACAAAGTTATTTATGATGCATGTGACACTGAACATGTTCCAAGACCATTTAAAACTAGAACATTTTTAAAACAATAGAAATGCATAAGATATTTAAAATATAACTCATATATAGTCTACCTGGATTTAGGCTAAATATGAATATTTTTCCATGTAGGCATAACAAAAGCAACTTCTTACTGAGCTTGAGTTTGGTAATTACAGAAAAGTTATTTGCAAATGAATAAGGTGATACACATAAAATTTTTGGTGCCACCAAATCAAAAGACATAAGGAAAGAATCACAGCACAGATTTATGAAGTTATACAAAACGATCTCCACCATAGCACTATCGTCTTATGATAGTATGAAGATTCAAGGAGATTAATTGTTTTGTGACACATTTGAAAAAAGATTCTCATGTTAGGCTGATAATGAGATCAAACAAATGGGCTTATATTTTGATCTTATTGATATGTCATACATGAGGTTTTGCTTGTAAAGTAAATACAGTAAGTTACTTTTCACATATTCATTTAGGCCATTTCCTTCAGAATAGATTTTCAATGAAACTCTGTATCTAGTAGCAAGGGCATACAGGTAAGTCATTGTATTCAGTGGATATTAACAGAAAAATAAAATGCCAAAAATGGAAACTAAACCACAGGGGGAAAAAACACATTAGACAATCTTTAAAAATTAAAATATGGAACGATAATAAGGAGTGAAATGTACTACTTATGGCAATTTCACATCAAAGAATGAAGGGTTTTAGTTTGGAAGATGAAGTATAAGGTTGAATTAAGTAGCTGCTCTCATTAGCTGTGACTGGCAGCTCAAAGGTGGGGTAAATTTCTGAGACAGGCATCATTTCTATCTGGCACTTGAGATCGTCAGTGAAAAATGCCTCCTGAAGGACAAAATGAAATATGAGACTTCTAAACAATAAAAACTTCTGACAAAATAGTCATGAAATTATATGTAACATTAATCCTTTGATATTTATTTCATACCTTGTCAAGTAATTTCTGACTTGATTTCAAGTACAGTGTATTCCTTCCAAATTAGTCAGGAAAAGTAGGACGGATGCTTTATTTCATATTAAAGGTTGTGAGTACAGAGTAGGATATATATATACATTTATATATATATAAATATATGATATATTCTGAAAATTATATATTATATATAATATATTCAAAATATACTAAATATTTTATACTATATGTTATATAAATGTTAATGATTTTAATGTTTCTATTAAATATTTTTCCTCAATATTAATAAGAAAAAGGCATCCAACTCAACTGATATATAAGTCAAAGGCAAAAAATTCCCAAAAAGCACATTCAAAAGGGGATTTATCTTCATTACCACAAAAATGCTGTTTAAATAAAATTAAATGAGATAGCATTAGTTGCTGAGTCTTATCCAGCTCTTAAGACCCCAAAGACTGTATGCAACCTGCCAGAGTCCTCTGTCCAGGGGGGTTTTCAAACAAGAATACTAGCATTGGTAGCCATTTCCATCTCCAGGGGCTTTTCCTTACCCAGTGATTGAAACTGGGTCTCCTGCATTGCAGGTTCATTCTTTACCATCTGGCCACTAGGCAAAGGCTAACAGAGTTTTGCCAAGAAAATATACAGGTTATAGTAAGCACCCTCTTTGAATAATGCAAGGGATAATTTCACACACAGACATCATCAGATAGCCCAAAAAAATAAATAAATAAATTCAAAGAGTATACTCTTTGGAGATGAAGATGAAGAAGCTCTAACAAAAAGCAAAAACAAGACTGGGAGCTAACTGTGACTCAAATCATGAGCTCCTTATTGCAAAATTCAGGCTTAAATTGAAGAAACTAGGGAAAACCAATAGACCATTCAGGTATGACATAAATCAAATCCCTTACAATTATACAGTGAAGGTGATGAATAGATTCAAGGGATTAGATCTGGTAGACAGAATGCCTGAAGAATTATGGACGGAGGTTGGTAACACTGTCGAGGAGGTGGTGACCAAAACCACACCAAAGAAAAAGAAATCCAAGAAGATCAAGTGGTTGTTTGAGGAGGCCTTACGAGTAGCAGAGAAAAAAAGAGACGCGAAAGGCAAGGCAGAAAGGCAAAGACACATCCAACTGAATGCAGAGTTCCAAAGAACTACAAGACATAAGAAAGCCTCCTTAGGTGGAAAATGCAAACAAATAGAGGAAAATAATAGAATGGGAAAGACTAGATATCACTTCTGGAAAACTGGAGATACAAAGGGAATATTTCATGAAAGGATGGGCATGATAAAGGAAATAAGAACCTAGCAAAAGAAGAAACTAAGAAGAGGTGACGGGAATGCACAGACTGTACCATAAAGGTCTTAGTGACACAGTTAACCACGACTGTGAGGTCACTCACCTAGAGCCAGATGTCCTAGAGTGTGAAGTTAAGTGGGCCTTAAGAAGCATCACCACAAACAAAGGTGATGGATTTTCAGCTGAGCTGTTACAAATCTTAAAGATAATGCTTTCAAGTGATGCACTCAATATGCCAAGAAATTTGGAAAACTCAGCAGTGGCCTCAGGACTGGAAAAGGTTCACTTTCCTTCAAATCCCAAAGAAGGGCAATGCCAAAGAATGTTCAAGCTACTTAAAATTATGCTCATTAAACATGCTAGTAGGGTGATGATATAAATTCTTTGAGCTAGGTTTCAGGAATATGCACACCAAGAACTTCCATATGTACAAGGTTGGTTTATAAAAGGCAGAGGGAACCAGAGATTAAATTGGCAACATTCACTGGATCACAGAGAAAGCAAGGGAATTCCAGAATAACATCTACTTCTGCTTTACTAACTATTCTCAAGTCTTTGATTATTTAGATCACAACAAACTGTGGAAAATTGTTAAAGATATGGGAACACTAGACCACCTTACCTGCTTCCTGTGAAACCCGTATGCCGGTCAATAAGCAATAGTTAGAAATGGACAAGGAACAACAGACTGGTTCCAAATTGGGAAAAGAGTATGTCAAGACTATATGTTTTCACCCTGCCTATTTAACTTTTATGCAGAGTACACCATGTGAAATGCTGGGCTGGATGAAGTACAAGCCCGAATCAAGATTTCCAGGAGAAATATCAACAACCTCAGATATGCATATGATATGCTAAGACTGCATGAATCACAATAAATTATGGAAAATTCTTAAAGTGATTGGAATACAAGACAACATTACTTGCCTCCTGAGAAAGCTGTAGACAGGTCTAGAAGCAGCAGTTAGACCCAGACATGGAAGAAAGGACTGGTTCCTAATTAGGAAAGGGGTATCTCAAGGCTGTATATCGTCACCGTGTTTATTTCACTTATATGCAGATTACATCATGCAAAGTATTGGGTTGGGTGAACTACAAGCTGTAATCAAGATTTTTAGAAAAAATATCAATAATCTCAGATACACAGATGACACCACCATCAACAGTCTCTTGATGAAGGCGAAAGAGGAAACTGAAAAAGGTGGCCTAAACCTCAACAGTCCAAAAACAGATCATAGCATCCAGTTCCATAACTTCAGGGAAAATAGATAGGGAAACAATGGAGATAGTGACAGACTTTATTTTCTTGGCTCCAAAATCACTGTAGATGGTGATTGTAGCCATAAAATTAAAACACTTGCTCCTTGAAAGAAAAATTATGACAAACCTAGACAGCATATTAAAAAGCAGAGTTATTACTTTCCTTACAAAGTCCATATAGTCAAAGCTGTGATTTTTCCATATATGGATGTAAGAAATGGACCGTAAAGAAGGCTGAACATCAAAAAAATTGACGTTTTTGAACTGTGGGGTTGGAGAAGACTTTTGAGATTCCCTTAGACTGCAAAGAGATCAAACTAGTCAAACCTAAAGGAAATCAACTCTGAATACTCACTGGAAGCTGAAGCTTAAGCTCTAATACTTTGACCACTTGATGTGAAAGTGGAAAAGACACATTGAAACAGACCTTTCTCAGACAGATTTAGGGGAGCAGGTGAAGAAGGATACAGAGGACTAGATAGTTGGATAGCATTACTGACTCAGTGGACATGAATTTGAGCAAACTCCAGAAGACAGTGAAGAACAGGGAAGCTGGGTGTGCAGGAGTCCACGGGATGGCAAAGAATTGGACACGACTTGGTGACTGAACAACAGCAAATGAGAAAACTGCAATGAAATACCACTTGCACACCAGAAAGTCTTAGCAGGAAATAAAATGAATGAAAATGCTAAAATTTCATTCACTTTATAAGAGGTGGTGCAGTAGAGCTCTTAAACACTTCAAATGGGAAGAAAGCAAATTGGTGGCATACTGTGACCTAACAATTTCATTCTTTTAATGCATAATAGCAGAAATATTGTCAAAAAAGACATACATAAGATGGTTCAGAGAGTACCCTTAATAATTTTCCCAACCTAGATACTATCCCCAATACCCATTAATATCAGAGTAGATAAATAAATTATAGCATCTTTACAACAGTGAGAATAAGTCTCATTACATGCACAATCATTCATGTATCTCATAAACAGAAGGTTGAGAAGAATATGCCAAACAGTAAAGAATGCATGTTATATTCAGACTGTTTGCTTTTACCTATACAGAAACTAAACTGCTGTTAGAAGTTAGAGAGAAATTTTCCTTGGGTTTGAAGGGGAGTGGAGTATAATATTGGCAGGGAGAGCTTATAATTGGCTTGTAATAATCTGGGTGTAGTTTATAAGGATGTGTTCATGTTCTGAAAGGGCATCAAGCTGTAACATATGTGACCAGCGCATTTTTCTTTTTAATCTCAATAATGTTTTAATCTCAAAAATTTAATGATATAAAAGAAATCCACCTTGGGTCACAGAGCAAGTTAGGAGCAGAGTCAAAACATAAACAAAGCCTGACTTTGTAGCTCCTAGAGTTTAGTTTTACATACCTGAACAGAAAGCAAAGAATTTCCTTTTTTGTTTTATCTTTGGAAGTAACTAATTTTTTTCCTAAGTTCAAACTCACACAGTCTTCGTGAATAAAAGCAGCCTGATGTAGTGGGAAAAATGGCTTCCAAACTGCAACAACTTGGATTCAAATCTGTTCCTTCTCTTATTATCTATCTTAAATTCTTATGGCTTTTGTTTCCATAGCAATAAATAGACTAGATAGTTGGATAGCATTACTGACTCAGTGGACATGAATTTGAGCAAACTCCAGAAGACAGTGAAGAACAGGGAAGCTGGGTGTGCAGGAGTCCACGGGATGGCAAAGAATTGGACACGACTTGGTGACTGAACAACAGCAAATGAGAAAACTGCAATGAAATACCACTTGCACACCAGAAAGTCTTAGCAGGAAATAAAATGAATGAAAATGCTAAAATTTCATTCACTTTATAAGAGGTGGTGCAGTAGAGCTCTTAAACACTTCAAATGGGAAGAAAGCAAATTGGTGGCATACTGTGACCTAACAATTTCATTCTTTTAATGCATAATAGCAGAAATATTGTCAAAAAAGACATACATAAGATGGTTCAGAGAGTACCCTTAATAATTTTCCCAACCTAGATACTATCCCCAATACCCATTAATATCAGAGTAGATAAATAAATTATAGCATCTTTACAACAGTGAGAATAAGTCTCATTACATGCACAATCATTCATGTATCTCATAAACAGAAGGTTGAGAAGAATATGCCAAACAGTAAAGAATGCATGTTATATTCAGACTGTTTGCTTTTACCTATACAGAAACTAAACTGCTGTTAGAAGTTAGGAGAGAAATTTTCCTTGGGTTTGAAGGGGAGTGGAGTATAATATTGGCAGGGAGAGCTTATAATTGGCTTGTAATAATCTGGGTGTAGTTTATAAGGATGTGTTCATGTTCTGAAAGGGCATCAAGCTGTAACATATGTGACCAGCGCATTTTTCTTTTTAATCTCAATAATGTTTTAATCTCAAAAATTTAATGATATAAAAGAAATCCACCTTGGGTCACAGAGCAAGTTAGGAGCAGAGTCAAAACATAAACAAAGCCTGACTTTGTAGCTCCTAGAGTTTAGTTTTACATACCTGAACAGAAAGCAAAGAATTTCCTTTTTTGTTTTATCTTTGGAAGTAACTAATTTTTTTCCTAAGTTCAAACTCACACAGTCTTCGTGAATAAAAGCAGCCTGATGTAGTGGGAAAAAAATGGCTTCCAAACTGCAACAACTTGGATTCAAATCTGTTCCTTCTCTTATTATCTATCTTAAATTCTTATGGCTTTTGTTTCCATAGCAATAAATAGACTAGGAACACATGTCTCACAAGACTGTTACTAGAATTATTAAACATGTTCTGACATAAAAGCATACCATCAACAAATATAGCTATCATTCTCTATTTTGTTAAAATTAAACAAAGGAAATTGTGAGCTAGTCAACCCTAAAAAAAGATAGTTTAATTAAGTAAGAGCTCTGCCATAAACCCCATGAGGGCACAAGCCACTGTATTCCCAGGGGGCAGTACAGTCCCTGGAACATAGTAGATAATAAATGTTTGCTAAATTACCAGTGTCTCTTTCTCATGCCTTTGCCATGCTTCCCAACTTATCAGTGCTATACTATTAACACAATGTGACTGAATATTAACACAAAATGATTGAAATAGAGTATGATCTCATAGCAAGATATTTTCTTGTGTATGTTTCTGTTGCTTTTGAACAAGGAACAATCCTGTCTTTTATACTGAAAGGTATACTGACATAGTGTGTTCTTTGTGGAAAACAACTCTATATAGGAATGGAAACAGGTACTCTTTGGTGTGGACAGTACCTTTTATATCAAAATATTTTTAAAGAATTTTATGGAGAAGAAAAGCAAAACATATATTCTGCTTGATAACTTTATCCAGTAAGTCTTCAGGCCTGACTTTGAAAATGACTTTTCTATTAATAATGATCAAAGACCATCAATTCTAATGGAAACACTTTTAGAAGAACATTTAAAGAGATGGGGCTAAAAAAAATAAGAGAGAGAGAGAGAGAGATGTGCTTGCAGCAGTTAGCTTTAGAATTAAGACTCAATCAAAAAATTGTAGGGCACATCTATTAAACAAATTTCAAAACACAGTAAAGCATACAAAATGTTGTTATTTCTTATTTGTCTCCAGCAGTGATTTACTGTATGGGTCATTAATCAAATGCATTTGGTCTCTGAACCACCCCAATCCTTTCTGCACCTCTTTGTGTCACACACACACACACACACACACATTTTCACTATTCTGAAGAACACACTTTGAAAAGAAATGCTTTAGAAATACTGCAAATGTATTCAATTATAATGAATATTGAGCAATATTCTAATAGAATGATGCTGGTCTAGTCTTAGTAAGAGTTAGACGATTAAAGCAGTCAAACCTGAAATTCTTTCCCACTTTGAATAGAAAGCTCTACAGAACTGCACTTCATTACAGTGTTTAGAAAATGCAGTATACGTTCAAGAGAAATTTCTTTTTAATTTTTTTTGGTTTATTCAGTGACACTTTTCCAACACATCGTGATTCCTAATGGGATAAAGGGAACCTTCTCTGAAATTCTATTTCCGTGCATACACTGGTGTTAGCCGAGGTCTTCATTATATAATTTTAGAAATCTGGAACTTCATCTACCACAAATCTTCAACATCACTATATACATCAGTGACTGCAATGTTAAGAGTTTGTAGGAGGGCTTCCCCTGGTGGTCCAGTGGGTAAGGACACCACCTTGCAGTGCAAGGGGTGAAGGTTCGATCCCTGGCCTGGGAAGATCCCACGTGCCGCAGAGCGGCTGGACCGATGTGTCCAATCACCGAGCCAGAGCTCTGGAGCGCATGTGCCCAGAGCCGGCACTCTGCAATGACAGATGCCAGCACGATGGGAGGCCCACAGGAGCCAAAGAACAAAAAAAACGGATGAAAATAGAGAAATGAAAGACCAATAGAAGTGGCCTGCCTGCTCCCCTCCCTCCCCAATCCAACCCCTGCCCTAAATAAATAAATAAATAAATAAATCTAAAAAAAAAAAAAAAAAAAAGAGAGAGAGTTTGTAGGAAAGTTTGTAAAAAAGGAAAGATGCCTTTGATTAATTCTTCTAGGCAGAATAAAAGTTGATGAAAAGCAAGTATTTCATTTCACTCTATAGACATTTGAAGACAATGACACATTTTTCAAACTAATCTTTAATTAGTGATGCAAGAACCATTGGTGGTTCTAACAGCTGGAAAATTAAAGGATTTATCAACAAACTTGGTAATGAGAATGTAAGATTCAAGTGACTTCTATTAGCAAGAAAAATAAAATCTCCCATGTATATAGTAGGCAATATCAAAAATACTTTTTTTCACCTTTATTATCAAAACTGGAGAGTCATAAGGGAGAAAATTTTACAAGTTCAAAGAAAATATTACACTAATGTCTTAATTTAAACCATCTCTCTGACACTGGGACGAACAATTTCTATCCCTAGAATATTATGAGACTTTCACTTGCCATAACTCTAGAACATAGGTGATTAAAAGGATTTGGGGGAGAACGGAGGTGGGCCAAAATGGTGGAGGAATGAGCGGAGGATTTCACCAGCTCCCCAACAGAACCACCAGAACTAATCAAGAAATGAAAAACCACCAACAAACCAGCCTCTAGATGACAAAAGAACTCCTCAAGGGTCAGAGAGCGAGCAGCCTGAACTTTTCAGAATCTCCCGTCCCCCAGTTTCCACACCCGACCGGGTAGAGAGGGCGCAGAGAAGTGCACTGGGAGGACAGAAAGCAATGCTCAGCATGGGAATCCTGCCAGGGACAGTAGTGTGACAGGGACGTAGGGTGCCAGGAGGTGAGCTTGAAATGGAACGCAAGCAGGGGCAAGGGAATCGGAATAGGGAAATTCCCAGGGGGCCACAGTTCAGAAGCTGGCTCAAGCTGGAAGGGGAAGCTCGTGCCTGTGTTTGGGGCAAGTAGTGAGGCTTGGTCCCGCCTCCGCCAGTGCCGGGACAAGCGTGCGCCAGCGCAAACCCAGAGCCGCAGCAAAGAAGCTGGGCATCTGGGAGGAGAAGCCCCAGTCCTGCCGGCAGCGCAACAGAAACACCAAGAAAAGAGCAAGGATTGAAGGCTACCAGGGGGTACGCAATAGAACCGGGGAACCCCCTCCAGCATGGGGTCCAGAGGCGCAACCCCCGCCAACCGGACTTGGAACCACCTGCCGCGCCTGCCCCAGCCAACATTAAGGGCAGAGAGGTATGAGTCAGCTGTGCTGGCTACAGACACACTATGGAGAAACCAGAGCAATCCGTTCTGCAAGGGTCCGGACTACAAACTTAAAACCTGACCCTCACTGAAACCTAAGAAATAAGCAGCCGCCCAGGCCCCACACCCAACCCCCACCAGTACAGACTAGGGAAATCTGGAACAACATCAAGAGCAAACTGGTGGAAGGTTCAAACGCAGATGAGAAGATAAAAATCAGGGACAGTATTTTTATCTTTTTTATTTTTTTAAATTTTTATATTTTCTTTTACTGTTTTTTCTTTCTTTCTTTTTTTTCTTTTTTTTTGTCACAGCTTCCTCTATGCTCTAACTTTAGAATCTTTTTATATCTACTACTATCCTCTCTGTAAATATTTCCTATTGTGCTGTCTCTAATGTTCTCTTCCAGCTGTACTAAACTCTATTTACTATACACTAATCTCTGTTACCTAACCCTACAAAATCCTTACAATGTGAAACTGTTCCTTCTCATTAGGTATACACTCTCCTCCTCCTCACCCCCAACACATGTCTTAGCTAAAAACTGCTTTCATTGTAATATACCCAGCTGGGACCTTGCTTTGGATCTGTTTTACCAGGCAGTGTTTTGATTAACTTAGAACATAATGGTCAGGTACTGACTTTGTGCCATTTGCAAGAAAAATTCCCTATACATTATTCCTTTAAGACTGTTCAGTTGTGTTTAGTGATGTGTATGTATATATATATTTTCCATTATGTTAGAAAATATTTTCATGATTGTCTGTCATCTACCAGGGATGCACCTTTTGACCAGCATATGTTTATGTTTGAACTAATAACACTAAATGCCATAGCAAACCAGACATAGAGCCTACACTCCCTGGCAAGTGATCAAACCAAGGAACCTCAGGGTGGAACACCTGACTCCAAGACCCTACACTATCAAACAACATACAACACTAAATATTATTCACGTGCAAACAAAACCCAATACCACCTAAGACACAAACCACCAAACACTTCTACAAGGACAGAAACCAAAAGGAAGGGAAAATTCAACCACAAAGCCTGGGAAAAAGACCTCAGTCACACACACACACACACAAACAAAAATTAACATAAAAATGAAAAGACAGAGAAACACCACACAAATGAAGGAATAAATCAAAGAAACACAATTACAAATGACAGAAGATTAGACAGACCAATTATCTGAAAGAGAATTTAGAAGAGCAATACTAGTGAGGATCCAAAACTACAAAAACAGAATATTAGAGAAAATTAGTGCATTGAGAAGAGACATGCAAGAAATGAAAAATAAGCAAATAGAGGCAAAGAACTCAAATGCTAAACTTAAAAATACTATAGGAGGACTCAACAGTAGAGTATCAGAGGCAGAAGAACAGGTAAGTGAGCTGTAAGACAGAATGATAGAAATAACTGCTGAAGAACAGAACAAAGCACAAAGAATTAAAAGAACTATAGGAAGGAAAAAGTAGAATTATAGGGGTCCCAGAAGAAGAAGAGGAAAGAAAGGCTATGAAAAAATTCTTGAAGAGATTATCTGTTACCTAACCCTACAAAATCCTTACAATGTGAAACTGTTCCTTCTCATTAGGTATACACTCTCCTCCTCCTCACCCCCAACACATGTCTTAGCTAAAAACTGCTTTCATTGTAATATACCCAGCTGGGACCTTGCTTTGGATCTGTTTTACCAGGCAGTGTTTTGATTAACTTAGAACATAATGGTCAGGTACTGACTTTGTGCCATTTGCAAGAAAAATTCCCTATACATTATTCCTTTAAGACTGTTCAGTTGTGTTTAGTGATGTGTATGTATATATATATTTTCCATTATGTTAGAAAATATTTTCATGATTGTCTGTCATCTACCAGGGATGCACCTTTTGACCAGCATATGTTTATGTTTGAACTAATAACACTAAATGCCATAGCAAACCAGACATAGAGCCTACACTCCCTGGCAAGTGATCAAACCAAGGAACCTCAGGGTGGAACACCTGACTCCAAGACCCTACACTATCAAACAACATACAACACTAAATATTATTCACGTGCAAACAAAACCCAATACCACCTAAGACACAAACCACCAAACACTTCTACAAGGACAGAAACCAAAAGGAAGGGAAAATTCAACCACAAAGCCTGGGAAAAAGACCTCAGTCACACACACACACACACAAACAAAAATTAACATAAAAATGAAAAGACAGAGAAACACCACACAAATGAAGGAATAAATCAAAGAAACACAATTACAAATGACAGAAGATTAGACAGACCAATTATCTGAAAGAGAATTTAGAAGAGCAATACTAGTGAGGATCCAAAACTACAAAAACAGAATATTAGAGAAAATTAGTGCATTGAGAAGAGACATGCAAGAAATGAAAAATAAGCAAATAGAGGCAAAGAACTCAAATGCTAAACTTAAAAATACTATAGGAGGACTCAACAGTAGAGTATCAGAGGCAGAAGAACAGGTAAGTGAGCTGTAAGACAGAATGATAGAAATAACTGCTGAAGAACAGAACAAAGCACAAAGAATTAAAAGAACTGAGGATAACCTCAGAGACCTATAGGATAATATCAAAAGCACCAACAGTAGAATTATAGGGGTCCCAGAAGAAGAAGAGGGAAAGAAAGGCTATGAAAAAATTCTTGAAGAGATTATAGCTGAAAACTTCGCCAGCACAGGAAAGGAAATAGTCAACCAAGTCCAAGAAGCACAAAGAGTTCCATACAGGAAAACCCCAGAAGAAACACACCAAGGCACATTCTAATCAAGTTAACACAGACTAAATATAAAGAAAGAATACTTGAAGCAGCAAAGAACAAACAACAAATAACATACAAAGGAAACCCCGTAAGTTTAACCGCTGATATTTCAGCAGAAACCCTGCAGCCCAGAAGAGAATGGCAGGACACATTTAAACAGCTAAAAGAGAATAACGTAAAACCAAGAATTCTCTACTCATCAAGGATCTCATTCAGAATTGATGGAGAAGTCAAAAACGTCACAGACAACCAAAAGTTAAAATAATTTTGTACCAAGAAACCAGCCTTATCACAAGTGCTAAAAGGCCTGACATAGCCAATAAATACAAGAGTAGGAGAAGTGCTACAAATAAATCCCTAAACATCTAGGAAGATGACAAAAGGAACATTTGTATCAGTAATCGCCTTAAATGTAAATGGACTAACTGCTCCAACAAAAAGACACAGACAGGCTAAATGGATACAAAATCAAGACCCATATATATGCTGTTTACAAGAAACCCACTTCAGTTTGACTAAATAGGATGGGAAAATCAAAGAAACACAATTACAAATGACAGAAGATTAGACAGACCAATTATCTGAAAGAGAATTTAGAAGAGCAATACTAGTGAGGATCCAAAACTACAAAAACAGAATATTAGAGAAAATTAGTGCATTGAGAAGAGACATGCAAGAAATGAAAAATAAGCAAATAGAGGCAAAGAACTCAAATGCTAAACTTAAAAATACTATAGGAGGACTCAACAGTAGAGTATCAGAGGCAGAAGAACAGGTAAGTGAGCTGTAAGACAGAATGATAGAAATAACTGCTGAAGAACAGAACAAAGCACAAAGAATTAAAAGAACTGAGGATAACCTCAGAGACCTATAGGATAATATCAAAAGCACCAACAGTAGAATTATAGGGGTCCCAGAAGAAGAAGAGGGAAAGAAAGGCTATGAAAAAATTCTTGAAGAGATTATAGCTGAAAACTTCGCCAGCACAGGAAAGGAAATAGTCAACCAAGTCCAAGAAGCACAAAGAGTTCCATACAGGAAAACCCCAGAAGAAACACACCAAGGCACATTCTAATCAAGTTAACACAGACTAAATATAAAGAAAGAATACTTGAAGCAGCAAAGAACAAACAACAAATAACATACAAAGGAAACCCCGTAAGTTTAACCGCTGATATTTCAGCAGAAACCCTGCAGCCCAGAAGAGAATGGCAGGACACATTTAAACAGCTAAAAGAGAATAACGTAAAACCAAGAATTCTCTACTCATCAAGGATCTCATTCAGAATTGATGGAGAAGTCAAAAACGTCACAGACAACCAAAAGTTAAAATAATTTTGTACCAAGAAACCAGCCTTATCACAAGTGCTAAAAGGCCTGACATAGCCAATAAATACAAGAGTAGGAGAAGTGCTACAAATAAATCCCTAAACATCTAGGAAGATGACAAAAGGAACATTTGTATCAGTAATCGCCTTAAATGTAAATGGACTAACTGCTCCAACAAAAAGACACAGACAGGCTAAATGGATACAAAATCAAGACCCATATATATGCTGTTTACAAGAAACCCACTTCAGACATAACTACACATATAGACTAAAAATGAGAGGATGGGAAAATATACTTCATGCAAACGGAAATCAAAAGAAAGCTGGAGAACTTCCCTGGTGGTCCAGTGGGTAAGACACTGCCTTGCAGTACAAGGGGAGCCAGTTTGATCCCTGGCCTGGGAAGATCCCACATGTTGCAGAGTGGCTGGACGGATGTGTCCAACTACCGAGCCAGAGCTCTGGAGCACATGCTCCCACTGCAATGGGAGGCCCACACAGAGTAAAGAACAAAGACAAATAAATGAAAGGCCAATAGAAGTGGCCAAAAAAGAAAGCAAGCAAGCTAGATTAGCAATCCTCATATCAGACAAAATAGAGTTCCAAATAAAGATGATTATAAGAGACAAGGCAGGTCACTACATAATGATCAAGGGATCTATCAAAGAGGAAGACATAACAATCATAAATATCTATGCACCCAACACAGGAGCACCCCGATACATAAGACAAACACTTTCAGACATAAAAGAAGAAATCAGCAATAACACAATAATAGTAGGAGACTTTAACACTCCTCTCACACTAATGGACACATCATCAAAACAGCAAACTAAGAAAGAAATATAAACCTTAGGTGAAACACTAGAAGACATGGACCTCATTGATATCTTTAGGAGCTTCAATCCAAAAGCAGAAGAATATACTTTCTTCACAAGGGCTCATGGGACATTCCCCAGGATAGACCACATCTTGGGCCACAAATCAAACTTCGGTTAATTCAGGAAAATTGAAATGATATCAACCATCTTCTCTGACCACAATCCAAGTGACTAGATATCAACTGCAGGAAAAAAACCTGTTAAAAACATAAGCACATGGAGATCAAACAACACATACCTAAAAAACAAACTGATTACCAAGCAAATCATAGGAGAAATAAAAAAAATTCATAGAAGAAAATGACAATGAACACTCAAGAGTGCAAAACAACCTATGGGATACCGCAAAAGTAGTTCTAAGAGGGAAATTTATACCAATACAATCCTACCTCAGGAAATAAGAAAAATATCAAACAGACGACCTAACCCTACAATTAAAACAACTGGAGAAAGACAAACAAATAAACCCCAATTGGAGAAAGACGAACAAATAACCCCAAAGTTAGAAGATGAAGAGAAATCATAAAGATCAGAGCAGAAATAAATGATAAAGAAATGAAAGAAACAATAGTAAAGATAAATAAAACAAAAAGCTGGTTTTTCGAGAAGATAAAATTGACAAACTGCTGGCCAGACTCTTGAAGAAAAAAAGAGAGAAGAACCAGATCAACAAAATCAAAAATGAAAAAGGAGAGATTACAACAGATAATGCAGAAATCCAAAGGATTATGAGAGACTATTATGAACAACTCTGTGGCAACAAACTGGACAACCTGAAAGAAATGGACAGTTTCTTAGAGAAGATTAATCTCCCAAGACTCAACCAGGAAGAAATAGAAACTATGAACAACCCAAACACAAGTTCAGGAATCAAATTTGTGATCAAAAATTTACACTAAAATAGAAGCCCAGGGCTAGATGGTTTCACAGCCAAATTCTACCAAACATTTAAAGAAGAGCTAATGCCTGTCCTTCTGAAACTCTTTCAAAAAAATTGCACAGGGTGGAATACTTCCAAATACATTCTATGAGGCCACCATCACCCTGATACCAAAGTCAGGCAAAGACAACACAAAAAAGAAAATTATAGACCAATATCACTGATGAATTTGGATGCCAAAATCTTCAACAAAATCCTAGCAAACAGAATTCAACATCACATGAAAAAATTCATGCACCATGACCAAGTCAGGTTCATCCCAGGCATGCAAGGATTCTTCAATATCTGCAAATCAATCAATGTGATACACCATATCAACAAATTGAGAGACAAAAACCACATGGTCATCTCAATAGATGCAGAAAAAGCCTTTGACAAAGGACAGCATCCATTTATGATAAAAGCTCTTCAGAAAATGGACATAGAAAGACCCTACCTCATCACAGTGAAAGCCATATATGCAAAGCCCAGAACGAACATTATCCTTAATGGTGAAAAACTGAAAGCATTCCCTCTATGATCAGGAACAAGACAGGGGTGCCCACTTTCACCACTGCTATTCAACATAGCCCTGGTAGTTCTAGCAATGGCAATAAGAGAAGAGAAAGAAATCAAAGGAATCCAGATTGGAAAGGAAGAAGTCAAGCTCTCTTTGTGCAGACGACAAATAAGAAAAATATAAAATAAATAAAACAAAAAGCTGGTTTTTCAAAAAAGAGCAGAAATAAATGATAAAGAAACAAAAGAAACAATAGTAAAGATAAATAAAACAAAAAGCTGGTTTTTCGAGAAGATAAAATTGACAAACTGCTGGCCAGACTCTTGAAGAAAAAAAGAGAGAAGAACCAGATCAACAAAATCAAAAATGAAAAAGGAGAGATTACAACAGATAATGCAGAAATCCAAAGGATTATGAGAGACTATTATGAACAACTCTGTGGCAACAAACTGGACAACCTGAAAGAAATGGACAGTTTCTTAGAGAAGATTAATCTCCCAAGACTCAACCAGGAAGAAATAGAAACTATGAACAACCCAAACACAAGTTCAGGAATCAAATTTGTGATCAAAAATTTACACTAAAATAGAAGCCCAGGGCTAGATGGTTTCACAGCCAAATTCTACCAAACATTTAAAGAAGAGCTAATGCCTGTCCTTCTGAAACTCTTTCAAAAAAATTGCACAGGGTGGAATACTTCCAAATACATTCTATGAGGCCACCATCACCCTGATACCAAAGTCAGGCAAAGACAACACAAAAAAAGAAAATTATAGACCAATATTACTGATGAATTTGGATGCCAAAGTCCTCAACAAAATCCTAGCAAACAGAATTTAACAACACATCAAAAAACTCATGCACCATGACCAAGTCAGGTTCATCCCAGGCATGCAAGGATTCTTCAATATCTGCAAATCAATCAATGTGATACACCATATCAACAAATTGAGAGACAAAAACCACATGGTCATCTCAATAGATGCAGAAAAAGCCTTTGACAAAGGACAGCATCCATTTATGATAAAAGCTCTTCAGAAAATGGACATAGAAAGACCCTACCTCATCACAGTGAAAGCCATATATGCAAAGCCCAGAACGAACATTATCCTTAATGGTGAAAAACTGAAAGCATTCCCTCTATGATCAGGAACAAGACAGGGGTGCCCACTTTCACCACTGCTATTCAACATAGCCCTGGTAGTTCTAGCAATGGCAATAAGAGAAGAGAAAGAAATCAAAGGAATCCAGATTGGAAAGGAAGAAGTCAAGCTCTCTCTTTGTGCAGACGACATGATATTATAAACAGAAAATCCCAAAGACTCTATTACAAAGCTACTACAGCTAATCAACGAATTCAGCAATGTCGCAGGATACAAAGTCAACACACAGAAATCACTGGCATTCCTATACACAAACAATGAAAAATCAGAAAACGAAATCAAAGAGGCAATCCCCTTCACCATTGCAACCAAAAGAATCAAATACCCAGGAATAAACCTACCCAAAGAAACAAAAGAGCTGTACACAGAAAATTACAAGACACTCATGAGAGACATTAAAGAAGACTTAAAACAGATGGAGAGATATTCCATGTTCCTGGGTCAGAAGAATCAATATTGTGAAAATGACCACACTACCAAATATCATCTACAGATTCAATGCAATACCTATTCAACTTCCATTGACATTTTTCACAGAACTAGACCAAAGAATAACACAGTTCATATGGAAACACAAAAGACCTCAAATAGCCAAAGCAATCCTGAGAAAGAAAAATGGAGCTGGAGGAATCAGCCTCCCTAACTTCAGACTCTACTACAAAGCAACAGTCATCAAGACTGTATGGTACTGGCACAAAAACAGAACTGTGGACCAATGGAACAAGATAGAGAGCCCAGAGATAAACCCACGCACCTATGGGTATCTTATTTTTGACAAAGGAGGCGTAACTATGAAATGGTACAAAGACAGCCTCTTCAACAAATGGTGCTGGGAAAACTGGACAGCTATGTGCAAAAAAATGAAGTTGGAACATTCCCTGACACCATACACAAAGATCAGCTCAAAATGGATTAAAGACCTAAACGTAAGACCGGAAACCATCAAACTCTTAGCGGAGAATATAGGCAAAACACTCAAGGACATAAATCAAAGTAAGATATTCCATGACCTGCCTACTACAATAGCAGAACTAAAAAGAAAAATGAACATGTCAGACCTAATGAAACTTAAAAGCTTTTGTACAGCAAAGGAAATTCCAAAAAAGCTGAATCGACAACCCACAGAATGGGAGAAAATCATAGCAAGTGAAACAACAGACAAAGAGTTAATCTCCAGAATCTACAGACAAATCAGCACTGGAAAAATGAACAACCCATTCAATAAAATGGGAAAAAGAGCTAAATAGACATCTCACCAAAGAGGACATACAGATGGCCCAAAATCTTATTAAACAATGCTCAACCTTGCTTATCATTAGAGAAATGCAAATCAACACTACAATGAGATATCACCTCACACCCATTAGAATGGCCATCATCCACAAATCGACAGACAATAAATGCTGGAGAGGGTGGGGAGAAAAGGGGGCACTCTTGCATTGCTGGTGGGAATGTAATTTGATACGGCCTCTATGGAAAACAATATGGAGATTCCTTAAAAAACTAAAAATATAAGCACCACATGACCCAGTAATCCCACTATTAGGCTTATGCTGTGATGAAATCAAATTTGAAAGAAGCATCTGTACCCCAATATTCATTGCAGTACTCTATATAATAGCCATGGAACAACATGGAACATGGAAGCAACCTAAATATCCATCGCCAAATGAATGGATAAAAAACTCTGATACATATATTCAATGGAGTACTTTTCAGCTTTAAAAAGAAATGCAGAAGCATCAGCCCTGATGAGGTGGATGGATTTAGAACCTATCATAAAAAGTGAAGTCAAAAAGAGAAAGACAAGTACAGTATACTACCACATATGTGGAATCTAGTAAGAGGTTAATGATAATACACGCAGTGAAGCGATGGAAAAACAGACATAGACAACAGACATATGCATATTGTGGGGAATGAACAGTGGGTGGGAGGCATAGAGGGAGTAACATGGAAACCTATACTATCATATATGAAAAAGATAGCTGTTGTCATTGTTCTGTGGGAATAGGGGATCCTGCAGGGGTGTGGTGCAATAGTCTGGAGGGGTGGGATGGGGGGACTGGGAGGGGGTGAGGGGAGAGGGGGACATGGATATGAAAAAATTTAAAAATATAAAAAGGATATGAGGAGGGCTTCCCTGGTGGTCCAGTGGGTAGAGTCCACCTTGTACTGCAAGAGGCACCGGTTCAATCTCTAGCCCAGGAAGATCCCACATACCATGGAGGAGCTGGACCCCTGTGTCCAATTATGAGCCAGAGCTCTCGAGCGTATGCACCCAGAGCCGGTGCTCTGCAACCAGAGAGACCACTGCAATGGGAGGCCCACACAGGCCAAAGAACTAAGATAGATTAAAGTAAATAAATGAAGGACCAGTAAAAGAGGCGAAAATTAAAAAAAAAGAAAAAAAGGATATGGGAGAGGCACTTCCCTGGTGGCTCAGTGATTAGGACTCATGTTTCCATTTGCAGGCAGCATGGGTTTGATCCCTGGTCAGGGAACTAAAATCCCACAAATCAACCTGAGTGGCCAAATAAATAAATAAAAATAAGAAATGCTTAGAAAAGCTTAAGAAAAAAGGATATAGGAAGAAAGTCTTCGATCATCTAAGACATACAGGAAAATAAAAACAAAGAATTCTCAAATAAAGATACCAATGTCTAAAATCCAAAGAGATTCACTGAGGCAGAACCTTCTTGTAACACTATACCCACCATCTCCATCACCACTACCAACCAACACTAACAGCATTAACAACAAAATAGCAAAATTTCTTACAATGCTGCTCTATTGTTCATTTAATACAGTGGTGTGTCAAAGTTGGGCATGTGCCAAAATCACCTGCAGAACATATTGTAGCACAAGCATTTCAGTTCTACCCCTAGACTTACTGGTTCAATAGCTGTGGGATATGTCACAAGATATTTACTTTCTAACAATTTCCCTGGTGATGCTTTTGTGCCTGGCCTAGGAACACACGCTTTGAAAGAATCATTTAAAATAGTTTAACATGATTTCACTCGGGGTAATATATTGCAGATCCAACTATAGTTGGTTCTGAGTTTCTCAAAATTTAACATAGGATAGTATGATAGTCCACTGTGATAAAAGAAAGGAACAACTACTTTATAATGGATGCTAGATAATTACAATGTACATGGGCACAGTATGACCTAGACCTGACAATAGAAATGGTGCCTAGTTTGGTATCCCTCTATGCCAGTTCAGTTACATAAGAGCTACCTTAAGCAGTACATAGAGAAGGCTAAGCACCGAAGAATTGAAGCCTTTGAACTGTGGTGTTGGATAAGACTCTCAAGAGTTCCTTGGACTGCAAGGAGATCAAACCAGACAATTCAAAAGGAAATCAACCCTGTATATTCATTGGAAGGACTAATGATGAAACTGAAGCTTCAATACTTTGGCCACCTAATGTGGAAAGCTGACTCAGTAGAAAAGACCCTGATGCTGGAAAAAACTGAAGGCAAGAGAAGGGGATGACAGAGGATGAGATGGTTGGATGGTATCAGCAATTCAATAGACATGAGTTTGAGCAAACTCTGGGAGACAGTGAAGGGCAGGGAAGCCTGGCATGCTGCAGTCCATGGGGTTGCAAAGAGCTGACATGACTGAGCAACAATATAAGGGCTAAGTACCTTAAAGCATCCTATCTATTTGTACCTCTCACTATATTTACTCCTATATCTCTTCCAAATATCTTCTATCATCTTCCTTTCTCAGAAATACACTCCTTCAACCTACATGATTAACTCTTATTGAAACCATCATTAGAAGAGGAATTGAAAATTCCTCTTTAAAGTCATGTTTCTCTTGAGGTTTACCTTGAAATATTTCTTTGCCCCTGTAAAATATGTGGGTTCTTTCTTTCTCCATTCAGAGAATGAGGTGTTCATTTCTACCATAGCACCTAACAGAGCATGCTATAACTTTGAGTATCTGTCCCTTTTCTGTGACCGTGAGTTTCTGAAGAGCAAGGATCTGACTTTAGTGGAGTCCACATTTCCAGTCACCAAAATTTGCACTTGACAATGCTTCTGAATTAAAACAAAGTTTTTATTTTTTTCAAACTAAGTCTAGGGATGGATTTGTCTTATTTTGTGACTTTCATTAAGTAGCTGTGGAATGGGAATTTGCTTGTTCATTCAGATTGTAATGGACTGAACTCTATGTGCCAAGCACAACAGATACATTGCCACCCATGAGATTTCAATGTACATGGGCACAGTATGACCTAGACCTGACAATAGAAATGGTGCCTAGTTTGGTATCCCTCTATGCCAGTTCAGTTACATAAGAGCTACCTTAAGCAGTACATAGAGAAGGCTAAGCACCGAAGAATTGAAGCCTTTGAACTGTGGTGTTGGATAAGACTCTCAAGAGTTCCTTGGACTGCAAGGAGATCAAACCAGACAATTCAAAAGGAAATCAACCCTGTATATTCATTGGAAGGACTAATGATGAAACTGAAGCTTCAATACTTTGGCCACCTAATGTGGAAAGCTGACTCAGTAGAAAAGACCCTGATGCTGGAAAAAACTGAAGGCAAGAGAAGGGGATGACAGAGGATGAGATGGTTGGATGGTATCAGCAATTCAATAGACATGAGTTTGAGCAAACTCTGGGAGACAGTGAAGGGCAGGGAAGCCTGGCATGCTGCAGTCCATGGGGTTGCAAAGAGCTGACATGACTGAGCAACAATATAAGGGCTAAGTACCTTAAAGCATCCTATCTATTTGTACCTCTCACTATATTTACTCCTATATCTCTTCCAAATATCTTCTATCATCTTCCTTTCTCAGAAATACACTCCTTCAACCTACATGATTAACTCTTATTGAAACCATCATTAGAAGAGGAATTGAAAATTCCTCTTTAAAGTCATGTTTCTCTTGAGGTTTACCTTGAAATATTTCTTTGCCCCTGTAAAATATGTGGGTTCTTTCTTTCTCCATTCAGAGAATGAGGTGTTCATTTCTACCATAGCACCTAACAGAGCATGCTATAACTTTGAGTATCTGTCCCTTTTCTGTGACCGTGAGTTTCTGAAGAGCAAGGATCTGACTTTAGTGGAGTCCACATTTCCAGTCACCAAAATTTGCACTTGACAATGCTTCTGAATTAAAACAAAGTTTTTATTTTTTTCAAACTAAGTCTAGGGATGGATTTGTCTTATTTTGTGACTTTCATTAAGTAGCTGTGGAATGGGAATTTGCTTGTTCATTCAGATTGTAATGGACTGAACTCTATGTGCCAAGCACAACAGATACATTGCCACCCATGAGATTTCTATGTCTCGACATTTGGTGGGAATGAAATTAACAAAAAGATTAATTAACAAATAGTATGACAAAGGTTTTGATGGGGTAGTAGACTCTAATAGAAATATGCATGAAGACCAATTAACCCAAGCTTGGGGTAAGAAAGCATTCATAAGAAACCTAATTTTCTAAATTTGGGATTATTGGTATAATCTGCTTACCTTCGATGTATTACATGTTATCTTTATATGTTCACATTGAGCATAACCGAATATCTATAGGTCCACTGTTGGGGCTTCCACAAAGTTGTACTTAATACAAAATGAAAATCAGAAAGCAGAGGCGAATTATATCACATTAGGCATTTAAAATTTTTATATAAGTAATTCTAGTCCTTTGTGTTAGGAATGTTAAAATATTTCCCCCTTTCCCTATCCAAGATTTCTGTTCACTCATTTGGCATGCAAATAGGCAGATTTGAAACACTGATTACTTTGACTGAGCATAGTTATTACTCCTCTCACGTTTGACTGTCAAACCAGGCTATTTTGAACTTTGAAGATTAAGATGACTCAGAACAAATATATTTGCATTATAATGGGGCTCACATTATTAATAAGGTGATTCATTACTCTTTTACAATCAATTTTATCTTTGAATCGTCACTTTAAAGCTTAGGTATCACAGTATCGTCTTCTGTTCCTAGAGTATTGGCATTTAAGATCTTTACCAGACATCTAAAACAAGGCAGTAGCTACAGGTACAGAAAAGGGTTAAGATCATAAAGGCAAAAAAAACATCACTTTTAAAGTCATGTTTTTGAGGTTTACCTTGAAATATTTCTTTGCCCCTGTAAAATATGTGGGTTCTTTCTTTCTCCATTCAGAGAATGAGGTGTTCATTTCTACCATAGCACCTAACAGAGCATGCTATAACTTTGAGTATCTGTCCCTTTTCTGTGACCGTGAGTTTCTGAAGAGCAAGGATCTGACTTTAGTGGAGTCCACATTTCCAGTCACCAAAATTTGCACTTGACAATGCTTCTGAATTAAAACAAAGTTTTTATTTTTTTCAAACTAAGTCTAGGGATGGATTTGTCTTATTTTGTGACTTTCATTAAGTAGCTGTGGAATGGGAATTTGCTTGTTCATTCAGATTGTAATGGACTGAACTCTATGTGCCAAGCACAACAGATACATTGCCACCCATGAGATTTCTATGTCTCGACATTTGGTGGGAATGAAATTAACAAAAAGATTAATTAACAAATAGTATGACAAAGGTTTTGATGGGGTAGTAGACTCTAATAGAAATATGCATGAAGACCAATTAACCCAAGCTTGGGGTAAGAAAGCATTCATAAGAAACCTAATTTTCTAAATTTGGGATTATTGGTATAATCTGCTTACCTTCGATGTATTACATGTTATCTTTATATGTTCACATTGAGCATAACCGAATATCTATAGGTCCACTGTTGGGGCTTCCACAAAGTTGTACTTAATACAAAATGAAAATCAGAAAGCAGAGGCGAATTATATCACATTAGGCATTTAAAATTTTTATATAAGTAATTCTAGTCCTTTGTGTTAGGAATGTTAAAATATTTCCCCCTTTCCCTATCCAAGATTTCTGTTCACTCATTTGGCATGCAAATAGGCAGATTTGAAACACTGATTACTTTGACTGAGCATAGTTATTACTCCTCTCACGTTTGACTGTCAAACCAGGCTATTTTGAACTTTGAAGATTAAGATGACTCAGAACAAATATATTTGCATTATAATGGGGCTCACATTATTAATAAGGTGATTCATTACTCTTTTACAATCAATTTTATCTTTGAATCGTCACTTTAAAGCTTAGGTATCACAGTATCGTCTTCTGTTCCTAGAGTATTGGCATTTAAGATCTTTACCAGACATCTAAAACAAGGCAGTAGCTACAGGTACAGAAAAGGGTTAAGATCATAAAGGCAAAGAATAAAATGGGAAGATTCAATCCACAGTGTATGAATAATTCACAAACACCCAACTGGTTTTTGAAGGTTCTCCCATCACCCATTTTCTTTGGATCTTTCTCTTTTCAGCTCATCTTATATCCTGTGTATCTAACAGAAATTAAGTAAGAACATACTGAGGAAGAGATTTTATTTCCTCAGGCAAGAAGAAACACACACTTATTATTAAGGTGGGAAATACATGATAAGTGTAAAAGGTTAAGTCCACCTCCCTCCTAATGCCTCTAGGTCATTTTTATTTTATTTTAAAGATTTTATTTATTTATTTATTTGGGGAGGGGCGGGTTGGGGAGGAAGGTGGTGGGCTGGCCACTTCTCTTGGTCTTTCATTTATTTTATTTTTCATCCATCTTTGTTCTTTGGCCCACGTGGGCCTCCCATCCCAGTGGCCTCTGTTGTCGCTGATGCCGGCTCTGGGTAATTGGACATATCGGTCTAGCTGCTCCGCGGCACATGGGATCTTCCCAGGCCAGGGATCGAACTGGCACCCCTTGCACTGCAAGGTGGTATCCTTACCCACTGGACCACCAGGGAAGCCCTCTAGGTCATTTTTATTCCTCTCTGGTTTCATTTAAGAGACAGTCTTCTATTGGCTTCTATCCCTGGCTGCACATTAGAATCACATGGTGTAGTAGGCAGAATAATGGCCCCCAATGATACCTATGTACTAATCCTTGAAAACTGTAAATATGATAGTTCACTGTAAAGGGATATTGAAGTGGGAAAGATGCAATGATGACTGTTAATTAGCTGACCTTAAAATGAAGAGTTACCCTGGAATATCTGGACAGACTGAATGTAATCACAAGATCCTATAAAAGTTCCAGGCTATTTTGAACTTTGAAGATTAAGATGACTCAGAACAAATATATTTGCATTATAATGGGGCTCACATTATTAATAAGGTGATTCATTACTCTTTTACAATCAATTTTATCTTTGAATCGTCACTTTAAAGCTTAGGTATCACAGTATCGTCTTCTGTTCCTAGAGTATTGGCATTTAAGATCTTTACCAGACATCTAAAACAAGGCAGTAGCTACAGGTACAGAAAAGGGTTAAGATCATAAAGGCAAAGAATAAAATGGGAAGATTCAATCCACAGTGTATGAATAATTCACAAACACCCAACTGGTTTTTGAAGGTTCTCCCATCACCCATTTTCTTTGGATCTTTCTCTTTTCAGCTCATCTTATATCCTGTGTATCTAACAGAAATTAAGTAAGAACATACTGAGGAAGAGATTTTATTTCCTCAGGCAAGAAGAAACACACACTTATTATTAAGGTGGGAAATACATGATAAGTGTAAAAGGTTAAGTCCACCTCCCTCCTAATGCCTCTAGGTCATTTTTATTTTATTTTAAAGATTTTATTTATTTATTTATTTGGGGGGAGGGGAGGGTTGGGGAGGAAGGGGGTGGGCTGGCCACTTCTCTTGGTCTTTCATTTATTTTATTTTTCATCCATCTTTGTTCTTTGGCCCACGTGGGCCTCCCATCCCAGTGGCCTCTGTTGTCGCTGATGCCGGCTCTGGGTAATTGGACATATCGGTCTAGCTGCTCCGCGGCACATGGGATCTTCCCAGGCCAGGGATCGAACTGGCACCCCTTGCACTGCAAGGTGGTATCCTTACCCACTGGACCACCAGGGAAGCCCTCTAGGTCATTTTTATTCCTCTCTGGTTTCATTTAAGAGACAGTCTTCTATTGGCTTCTATCCCTGGCTGCACATTAGAATCACATGGTGTAGTAGGCAGAATAATGGCCCCCAATGATACCTATGTACTAATCCTTGAAAACTGTAAATATGATAGTTCACTGTAAAGGGATATTGAAGTGGGAAAGATGCAATGATGACTGTTAATTAGCTGACCTTAAAATGAAGAGTTACCCTGGAATATCTGGACAGACTGAATGTAATCACAAGATCCTATAAAAGTTCAAGAATGATTCTAAAGAGAAAGCCAGAAAGACAGCACCATAATGAAGACTTGGTCTAACTTACTAGCTTTTAGTGGGCCTCTGGCCACAGAAAATGAGCATCCTCCAGAAGCTGGAAATGGCAAGAAAATAGATTTCCTCTCCAAACTCCAGAAAGGAATGTACCCTTCTGACACTATCTTGGCCTGGTGAGATCCTTGTCAAATCTATGATTTACAGAAGAGTAAGATAATAAATTTGTAAACTTGTGTTTCTTAAGCCATCACGCCTGTGGTAACTTGTCACAGCAATAACAGAAACTTAATAAATCTGGGGACCTTTTAAAAACTCTTATGTTCAGATCATACCTCACATCAATTACACTACAACCTCTGGGGAATGTGGACGGGGGAGAGGATGAAATCCAGTATCAGTAATATCTTAAAGCTCCTGAGAGGATTCCAGTGCGCAGCCATATTTCACAACTGCTCTTGTTAAGTATTCTCAGTGGTTTCCATAGAACCTAAACTGCCTCAGAATGAACTCTTCACTGCTCATAAGTATAGGCCCATAGGATGCCGTGACTCACCAAGTGCACTTCCAGGAGCATCATGGATCATCTTGGAACTTGTTAGAAATACATAATTTGGGCTCCAATCTGACCCAGTGAGTCAAAATCCTAATTTTAATACCAAATGTAGATGATACAGAGGCAGATTAAATTTTAAGAAACAACACGCACTGGAAGTTTCCTTCCTAATCTGAAATGGCTCTACTACCCATAAGAATTTTAAAATTATTCTCTATATGAAACATTTTAAAGCAGACCCTCATGGCTATCAGGTCCTTGAAGAAACACTGTTTCCCTCCCTTCTCTTCTTTCCTCTCTCCTTTTCCCTCACTACTCTCTCTTAATCTCTGTACCCCCTTTCCATTTTTCCAAATTCTTACTTCTCATTGCCTTTAAATCCTGGATAGGCAGACTGAATGTAATCAAACTAAAGATAGTTCACTGTAAAGGGATATTGAAGTGGGAAAGATGCAATGATGACTGTTAATTAGCTGACCTTAAAATGAAGAGTTACCCTGGAATATCTGGACAGACTGAATGTAATCACAAGATCCTATAAAAGTTCAAGAATGATTCTAAAGAGAAAGCCAGAAAGACAGCACCATAATGAAGACTTGGTCTAACTTACTAGCTTTTAGTGGGCCTCTGGCCACAGAAAATGAGCATCCTCCAGAAGCTGGAAATGGCAAGAAAATAGATTTCCTCTCAAACTCCAGAAAGGAATGTACCCTTCTGACACTATCTTGGCCTGGTGAGATCCTTGTCAAATCTATGATTTACAGAAGAGTAAGATAATAAATTTGTAAACTTGTGTTTCTTAAGCCATCACGCCTGTGGTAACTTGTCACAGCAATAACAGAAACTTAATAAATCTGGGGACCTTTTAAAAACTCTTATGTTCAGATCATACCTCACATCAATTACACTACAACCTCTGGGGAATGTGGACGGGGGAGAGGATGAAATCCAGTATCAGTAATATCTTAAAGCTCCTGAGAGGATTCCAGTGCGCAGCCATATTTCACAACTGCTCTTGTTAAGTATTCTCAGTGGTTTCCATAGAACCTAAACTGCCTCAGAATGAACTCTTCACTGCTCATAAGTATAGGCCCATAGGATGCCGTGACTCACCAAGTGCACTTCCAGGAGCATCATGGATCATCTTGGAACTTGTTAGAAATACATAATTTGGGCTCCAATCTGACCCAGTGAGTCAAAATCCTAATTTTAATACCAAATGTAGATGATACAGAGGCAGATTAAATTTTAAGAAACAACACGCACTGGAAGTTTCCTTCCTAATCTGAAATGGCTCTACTACCCATAAGAATTTTAAAATTATTCTCTATATGAAACATTTTAAAGCAGACCCTCATGGCTATCAGGTCCTTGAAGAAACACTGTTTCCCTCCCTTCTCTCTTCTTTCCTCTCTCTCCTTTTCCCTCACTACTTCTCTCTCTTAATCTCTGTACCTTTCTCTCTCTCAGTATGCACCCACCCTTTTCTTGTTCCAGATATTTCTTTTCAGACTTACTAATTGCCTGAAATAAAAATAACTGTAACTGCAGCAATGATAAAAATAACATGCACGCTACTATGAAATTAAAATATAACTTAAAATGTCCCCCCAGTCCTTCCTTTTCATTTAGACTCAATGCTCTGTTTCTTTTTGTCCCAGACTAATTTCTCTTTGACTCTGGAGATGTGTTAGAATTCCTAAATAATTTCAGACCTCTCTTGGAATTTTATTCCCACAAGCAAATAGATTCAAAATCCCTTGCTACATAAAATTACATTTCTTTTATCATAAATTATAATTACTTAAACCTAGCCTCTGTGGAAATAATCATTCTGTACTGGTAAAAGCACTTCATTTTTTTCCAAATTATTTTTCTCCAGCTTGGGGCTGAAGAAACCAATGACAATGACATAGCAAGATGTGAAGGCAAGAAATAAAAGACTGTACATTGTCCCATTCTTCTGCCCATGAAAACATCAGCAGTCCACCAGGAGTCTCTCCCAAGCTTGACCTCGAGACTCCTTTCTCAAGTTTTTCAACAAAGCATTTTAGATAACACCATGACTGGATGTTTATTTTTTTTATTTTGTTTTGTTGTGACCTTAATCATTTCACTTAATCACTATGAAAAATCAAGGAACTAGCTGTTACTATTCCCGTTTTATAAGTGTGGACACTAAAGCCCAGAAAGTGAAAATGTTAGCTGTTCAGTTGCCTGTGATCTGATGGACTATAGCCCACCATGCTTCTCTGTCCATGGAATTCTACAGATAAGAACACTGAGTGGATTGCTTTTCCCTTATTCAGGGGATCTTCTCAACCCAGGGCCTGAACCTACACCTCTTGAACTGTAGGTAGATTCTTTACTGTCTGAGCCACCAGTGAAGCCCTATACAGCCTAGAGGGTATTTGTAACTTAATCAAGGTTGTGCTGTTAAGCGTAGGGTGAAGGTGTGCCTCATTGCAAGACCCATGATGTTAAAAATCCAATCCCAGCAATGATATGACATGATTTGTTGGCTCTGGGAATGACAAGAAGCCACATATTAAAGGAATTTCCCTTGAGAAGTCTTAGAAAAACATCATGGTGGGTCAGACTGACACAAGAATGCATTCCAGCTCTAGAACTGTCCTTGCAGATCATGCTGAGGTATGCCTATGTGGTACGGAGCACTAATCAAAAAACTGTTGGTTTTAAACCACTGGCCTACTAGGCTGAATCGCAGTTAAGTGCTGAAAGCCAACAAGTCATTTCCAATTACCAGTAAATCTTTTTTAGTATGTTTATATACACTCTGCTACCTGCATCACACTACTTTTTTATATCATCCAGTATCACTGAGGAGCTATAATGAACAAGATGAGGAAGGATCCAAACAGTCACCATCTATCTGCTTCTCTGGAGGGAGGGAAGGGGAAAATTCACACAGATAACCTGCTGCACGTAACATGCAAGTATGGATAAATGGCCCTAAAAATGCAACCCAGATTTTTATTAACTAGGGGAACCTCCATCTCCCCAGATCGCTGGAAGCAAAAAGCTTGGGGCTGAAGAAACCAATGACAATGACATAGCAAGATGTGAAGGCAAGAAATAAAAGACTGTACATTGTCCCATTCTTCTGCCCATGAAAACATCAGCAGTCCACCAGGAGTCTCTCCCAAGCTTGACCTCGAGACTCCTTTCTCAAGTTTTTCAACAAAGCATTTTAGATAACACCATGACTGGATGTTTATTTTTTATTTTGTTTTGTTGTGACCTTAATCATTTCACTTAATCACTATGAAAAATCAAGGAACTAGCTGTTACTATTCCCGTTTTATAAGTGTGGACACTAAAGCCCAGAAAGTGAAAATGTTAGCTGTTCAGTTGCCTGTGATCTGATGGACTATAGCCCACCATGCTTCTCTGTCCATGGAATTCTACAGATAAGAACACTGAGTGGATTGCTTTTCCCTTATTCAGGGGATCTTCTCAACCCAGGGCCTGAACCTACACCTCTTGAACTGTAGGTAGATTCTTTACTGTCTGAGCCACCAGTGAAGCCCTATACAGCCTAGAGGGTATTTGTAACTTAATCAAGGTTGTGCTGTTAAGCGTAGGGTGAAGGTGTGCCTCATTGCAAGACCCATGATGTTAAAAATCCAATCCCAGCAATGATATGACATGATTTGTTGGCTCTGGGAATGACAAGAAGCCACATATTAAAGGAATTTCCCTTGAGAAGTCTTAGAAAAACATCATGGTGGGTCAGACTGACACAAGAATGCATTCCAGCTCTAGAACTGTCCTTGCAGATCATGCTGAGGTATGCCTATGTGGTACGGAGCACTAATCAAAAAACTGTTGGTTTTAAACCACTGGCCTACTAGGCTGAATCGCAGTTAAGTGCTGAAAGCCAACAAGTCATTTCCAATTACCAGTAAATCTTTTTTAGTATGTTTATATACACTCTGCTACCTGCATCACACTACTTTTTTATATCATCCAGTATCACTGAGGAGCTATAATGAACAAGATGAGGAAGGATCCAAACAGTCACCATCTATCTGCTTCTCTGGAGGGAGGGAAGGGGAAAATTCACACAGATAACCTGCTGCACGTAACATGCAAGTATGGATAAATGGCTTCCAGTCAGAGATCATTATCTAGCACAATTCCTCAAGGATAGGTTTGTGTATTAACTAGTGGGCAATACCCTCCATCTCCCACTAAGGAGATATCTGAAAGCCTGCTATTGTAGTTTTGAAACACCAGGCAGGGTTGCTGGTCTTACTCACAGGAAGTGCTATAAATTACAGCCCTGACTGTGTCCATGCACATGTAGACGGTATCTGCTGAGACAGAATGATGCGTTCTGTTCAGTATGCCACTGATAGCTAAGATGCCACCAAACAGAGAAAAAGATCACTGCCCGATATGTGGTAATTAAAATGCTTTTATTACAAAGACAAAAATTAAAATTCAGCAATGACAAGCTTTGAATCATGCCCTGGGTTTGAGTCCTTGCGCCAGAAGCTACAGATTTTGTGATGCTAAGACATTAAGTGAATCAGTGTCTCAGATTCTCCTTCTATAAAAAGAAATAAATCCAAGCCTCAGATTTTCTTAAATGAGTTAATTTATGAAAGTGCTGGCATGCTGGGTGGAGGACTGACCCTCAAAAAACATCACCTTGTTATCGTTTTCACTTCTGGGAGCCAGGACTTCAGATTATTCCTTTGCCATCCTCAGTTGCATATCCTTCATGCCCTGTAAGCTAGCATATTCAGGGTTACATATTTTCATCAAGTACCTCACGGAGCACAAATTCTTAATTATAGTAAATGTTTACTTCCTATAAGCAATGTCGTTAAATGAGAGATTTCCGCCGCTACCTACTATGGTGAAATATATTCATTAAAGAGGGACAAACTCCCACTGAGTTTGTCTATGTGACAGTTTATGTGTAAACTGACAGTGAAATACAATTAAGATATAATGTCTACTCTTGAGGCACTAAAATCTAGCAGGAAAAATCACATTAGCCAAACCATACAGTCGTATGAAAATGCATGTGGAGTACAGAAGTGTGATTAGGAAATGAATCGTGGGCAGTCTGGTATTTCAGATAGAATAGTAAGTAGGCTTTTAATAGAAGAGTAAGGGACACATTAGGCAAATAATCTGGAGACAGACTGTGAAAAACCTAGAACATCAACATTTAGGTCTTTAATATTTTGACTGGCAGGAACGTAATAAGGTATATAAAGCAGAAGAGTGCCAGATGTGTATCAATAGAAATAACTTTTATAGAAAAGATTAAAGTCTGCACTTAGGCAGCCATGCCTAATTTTTTATTCTGCTAATATTACTGTGCAGTGCCACCAGATCTTCCCCTATTCATCTGTAAATTTTTGTGGGTGCATGTACATTCTAAATGCATTTCAGCACATGACTTGCATAAGCAAAGACTTATACAGCAGGCAGGTCCTCTGGATCAGCATCGTGAAGAACTCTTCTGAGCAAAACACAAAGGTTACTACTGAAAATTATAAAAAGGAATCATTTAGAGTCTCTGGAAATTGTCGTAAAAGCATAGAGCAAATGAAAAAATATTCACGAGAAAAATCTCTGTGTGAACAGTGAGAGTCGGAAGTATTTGAATCATGAGCCATTCCCTTTCTCCCCCAACCAGTCTAGTGTGATGAAAGCACCACAGCAAAGCAGTGCAGCCAGGAACACAGGGCTCATCATCTCCCCTCCCTCTCCCTACAGGAAAATATCCAAGAAGAGTACTTCCGGACTCACAGTCTACCCTGGAGTTCAGGAAGTCTGCGTACATGAGCAGGCTGTACTCACTCAAGAGCAATCTGAGCAGGATGTGGGCTCACTTGAACCATTCTCCAAACCACAGACATACCAACCTGGGGAACACAGCTCAGGGGCACAAAGGCGGACCAGATCCTGGCTGACAAAAAAGTTTCTCTGACCCAGGTGTGATTCCTAGGAGTTGGCTACAAAAAAATATCATACCCACTACTGGCAGCCTGGACAAGTATCAATAGCCAATGCAGTACCCTCTCATAACTGATCAGAGATGTAACCATCACTTTCTAGGCTGAATGCAGGTCAAAAGGAGCGTAGACACCCTGAGCAGTGGTAGCAGCCTATACACCACACAGATACCCAGTATTAAAGGGTAAAACTCTTACTGGCTGAGGGGACTTAAGCATAATCTGTGAGCAATAAATGCTTTAAGCTGCTCACAACTGACCTCTCTGTAGCCAAACCAAAAGATTAAAGCAAAGAAAAACCATCTGAACAGGGATATCAGAGGCTGCACCCTGCAGAATAAATAGACTTCACAGAATCTGCCACTAAAAAAATTCAAAATTTAACCAGTTACATAGTGACAATACCTCCCCTCACTCCTATAGGGTACGTGTAGCCACAGTTGATGACAACACATTATCTACAAGTCAGTTTACAATATAAGGTTAAGAGATATGCAAAGAACACGAACATGTCCCGTACACAGCAAAAGGCAGTAAAATCGAAAAGGGTCTTAAACATGCACAGACAACTTAAGGAAAAAAAAAAAAAAAGTGAGATCAGCATCGCATTTCAGCACATGAACTTCCTTCTGAGCAAAACCAAAAAAGGTTACTACTGAAAATTATAAAAAGGAATCATTTAGAGTCTCTGGAAATTGTCGTAAAAGCATAGAGCAAATGAAAAAATATTCACGAGAAAAATCTCTGTGTGAACAGTGAGAGTCGGAAGTATTTGAATCATGAGCCATTCCCTTTCTCCCCCAACCAGTCTAGTGTGATGAAAGCACCACAGCAAAGCAGTGCAGCCAGGAACACAGGGCTCATCATCTCCCCTCCCTCTCCCTACAGGAAAATATCCAAGAAGAGTACTTCCGGACTCACAGTCTACCCTGGAGTTCAGGAAGTCTGCGTACATGAGCAGGCTGTACTCACTCAAGAGCAATCTGAGCAGGATGTGGGCTCACTTGAACCATTCTCCAAACCACAGACATACCAACCTGGGGAACACAGCTCAGGGGCACAAAGGCGGACCAGATCCTGGCTGACAAAAAAGTTTCTCTGACCCAGGTGTGATTCCTAGGAGTTGGCTACAAAAAAATATCATACCCACTACTGGCAGCCTGGACAAGTATCAATAGCCAATGCAGTACCCTCTCATAACTGATCAGAGATGTAACCATCACTTTCTAGGCTGAATGCAGGTCAAAAGGAGCGTAGACACCCTGAGCAGTGGTAGCAGCCTATACACCACACAGATACCCAGTATTAAAGGGTAAAACTCTTACTGGCTGAGGGGACTTAAGCATAATCTGTGAGCAATAAATGCTTTAAGCTGCTCACAACTGACCTCTCTGTAGCCAAACCAAAAGATTAAAGCAAAGAAAAACCATCTGAACAGGGATATCAGAGGCTGCACCCTGCAGAATAAATAGACTTCACAGAATCTGCCACTAAAAAAATTCAAAATTTAACCAGTTACATAGTGACAATACCTCCCCTCACTCCTATAGGGTACGTGTAGCCACAGTTGATGACAACACATTATCTACAAGTCAGTTTACAATATAAGGTTAAGAGATATGCAAAGAACACGAACATGTCCCGTACACAGCAAAAAGGCAGTAAAATCGAACTTTAAAGGGATTCATATAAACATGCACAGACAACTTAAGGAAACTATGCTTAAAAACAATATAAATACTGATGCAAAAATTTAAAAAAACCCAAACCTCAGCAAAGCAAATCCAGTAACATATAAAAAGAATTATACATCAAGGCCAAGCTGAATTTAACCCAAGTATGAATGGTTAAGTTTCTTATTCTTTTTTTATTGAAGCATAGTTTATTTACAATATTGTATTAGTTTTGGATGTACAGTATAGTGATTCAGTTATATTTTTAGATTATAATCTACTTATAGGTTATTAAAACATACTGGATATAATTCCCTGTCATATACAGGAAACTCCTGTTCCTTATTTTATATACAGTAGTTTCTGTTAATCTCATACCTTCAATTTGTCCCTCTACTCATCCCTCTCCCCTTTGGTAAACATATGTTTGTTTTCTTTGTTTGTTTCTGCTTTGTATATACATGAATTTGAATTATTTTTTACACTCCACATATAACTGTTATCAGATAATATTTGTCTTTGTTTTCTAACTTACTTCACTAAGTGTAATATTTTCTAGGTGGAACCCATGTTACTATAAATGGCAACATCTCATTCTTTTCTATGGCTGAGTAATATTCCACTGTGTTGTGTGTGTGCATATCACATCTTCTTAAAAATGTCAATTGTTTGTTCATGTGCATTCGATGGTGCCCATGTCTTGGCTCCTATACATAGTGCTGCTATGAACACATGTGTGTGTATCTTTTTGAATTAGAGTACTCCTGGGATTTTGGATCATAGGGCACTTATACCTTTATTTTTAAGGAAATTTCACATGTTTCTTTTATGATTAGTTTTACCGAATTTCATTAACAAAAAATTCAAAGAGGCTGCACCCTGCAGAATAAATAGACTTCACAGAATCTGCCACTAAAAAAATTCAAAATTTAACCAGTTACATAGTGACAATACCTCCCCTCACTCCTATAGGGTACGTGTAGCCACAGTTGATGACAACACATTATCTACAAGTCAGTTTACAATATAAGGTTAAGAGATATGCAAAGAACACGAACATGTCCCGTACACAGCAAAAAGGCAGTAAAATCGAACTTTAAAGGGATTCATATAAACATGCACAGACAACTTAAGGAAACTATGCTTAAAAACAATATAAATACTGATGCAAAAATTTAAAAAAACCCAAACCTCAGCAAAGCAAATCCAGTAACATATAAAAAGAATTATACATCAAGGCCAAGCTGAATTTAACCCAAGTATGAATGGTTAAGTTTCTTATTCTTTTTTTATTGAAGCATAGTTTATTTACAATATTGTATTAGTTTTGGATGTACAGTATAGTGATTCAGTTATATTTTTAGATTATAATCTACTTATAGGTTATTAAAACATACTGGATATAATTCCCTGTCATATACAGGAAACTCCTGTTCCTTATTTTATATACAGTAGTTTCTGTTAATCTCATACCTTCAATTTGTCCCTCTACTCATCCCTCTCCCCTTTGGTAAACATATGTTTGTTTTCTTTGTTTGTTTCTGCTTTGTATATACATGAATTTGAATTATTTTTTACACTCCACATATAACTGTTATCAGATAATATTTGTCTTTGTTTTCTAACTTACTTCACTAAGTGTAATATTTTCTAGGTGGAACCCATGTTACTATAAATGGCAACATCTCATTCTTTTCTATGGCTGAGTAATATTCCACTGTGTTGTGTGTGTGCATATCACATCTTCTTAAAAATGTCAATTGTTTGTTCATGTGCATTCGATGGTGCCCATGTCTTGGCTCCTATACATAGTGCTGCTATGAACACATGTGTGTGTATCTTTTTGAATTAGAGTACTCCTGGGATTTTGGATCATAGGGCACTTATACCTTTATTTTTTAAGGAAATTTCACACTGTTTTCCATAGTGTATGATTAGTTTTACACCCAGAATCAATTAGAACAAACTATATCAACTGAATAAAGGACAAAAACTACTTGATCATCTCAGAAAACACTATACAAAAATTCAGTAGCACTTCATGATTAAACATGGACGCACACAAAACAAACTATAAACAGAAGCCTCAAACTATTAAAAGGTATCTACAAAACCCCCACAACTATCATAAAACTTAATGGTAAAATACGGAATGCTTTTTCTCAGGACTGTTAAAAAGGTAAGGATGTTTGCCTTTCGATTTCTATCCAACATTGTACTATGGGTTCTAATCATAGCAATTAGCAACAAAAAGAAACAAAAAGAATTCAAGATGAAAAAAAAAAAAAAAAAAAGATGTAGAGTCAAGATGGAGCCAAGATGGTGGAGGAATGAGGGGAAGATTTCACCAGCTCTCCAACAGAATCACCAGAACTAATCAAGAAATGAACCACCACCAACAAACCAGCCACTAGACGATAGAAGAATTCCATAGGTCCACGAGAGTAGAAGAGTGAACAGCCAGAGCTTTCCTGGAGTTACTCTTCTGAGAACCCTCTATCCTAACCCCCATGCCGGACAGCACTGATGGAAAGCGCACCAGCAAGTGCCCTAAAAGTGGGGCTGAGCGGAGCACCAGGGGAGAGAGGGCAGTGATCAGCGTGAAAATTCCAAGAATCTGCCTGGATCACCAGCAGAAATTAAGACCCTGTGAAGATAGGATACAGGACCGGGCGGAATGCAATTGGGAAGTTCCCCGTGGAGTGCTGCCTAGAGAGCTGGAGCCAGAAGGGAGTGCCCAGTGCGAAAATTGCGCCACTTGGCCAGGCGAAAATCACGACTTTCTGCCTGGAATGGGGCAAGTTCAAACACTCCTAGTGGGGAACTTGATGAACGGAGAGGGAAAGTCGCCCACGGATTGCTGACCAGGGACCGGGCTCGAGCCCAACAGGGAAGCTTGTGCCTGCCTTTGGGACTTGAACGTGTAATTGGCAGTGCGCGCGAGCCAGTGGCGGAGGAGCCGGTGCACTCCCATAGCTATACCCGCAGCGGAGGAAGCCAGGAGAAGGGCAGGTATTGGAGACTACAGGCGGGTGCGCGGCAGAGCTGGGCCCCCCCTCCAACAGGGGACTGCGCGTGTCGCGGCCCTGCGCCCGACGGACTGGGATCAGCCCACCGCCCCGGCCAGCACCTGAGCTTGCAGCAAAGCCTTATTTAGCTGAAGACAAACCATAGCAACCGGTGCCATAAGGGAAAGGCTACATCATCAAGACAACACCATCAAGAACAGATTGGCTTCCACCAGACAGATGAGAGAATAAAACCCAGGGACAGTATTTAGCTTTTTTTGTTTGTTTATTTGCTGTGGACGGTTCTGTTTATTTGTTTCATCAGTCAGGTTTGGGGTTTTTTCTGGTTTTTCTCTTTTTTTTTTTTTGGTCTCTTTTTATTAAGTTTTTCTTCCTTTTAATTTCTTTTTTTGATTTTTAATTTCTATTGTTTTTTTAAATTTTAATTCTTGGAAACTTCTAATTTTCTTTCCTCTTTGCCTCTGCTTCCTCCCTCTATGTTCTAAATGTAAAACTTTCTCCTATCTACCACTATCCTCATGATAAATATTTCATACCTTCCTGTCTCCACTATTCTCTTCCAGCTGCACTAAACAATACAACATACTAATCTTGGCTACACAACTCTATAAAATCCTTCCAAGACAAATCTATTCGCTTCTCATTACTCATACACTCTCCTCCTCCTCACCCCCATCACATGTCTTAGCTAAAAATTGCTTTCAATGAAATAGTCCAAGCCAGGACCTTACCCAAGATCTATGTCTTTAAGGCAACTATCATCTGCAATTGGGAAGTTCCCGTGGAGTGCTGCCAGAGCTCCAGAAGGAGTGCCCAGTGCGAAATTGCGCCACTTGGCCAGGCGAAAATCACGACTTTCTGCCTGGAATGGGGCAAGTTCAAACACTCCTAGTGGGGAACTTGATGAACGGAGAGGGAAAGTCGCCCACGGATTGCTGACCAGGGACCGGGCTCGAGCCCAACAGGGAAGCTTGTGCCTGCCTTTGGGACTTGAACGTGTAATTGGCAGTGCGCGAGCCAGTGGCGGAGGAGCCGGTGCACTCCCATAGCTATACCCGCAGCGGAGGAAGCCAGGAGAAGGGCAGGTATTGGAGACTACAGGCGGGTGCGCGGCAGAGCTGGGCCCCCCCTCCAACAGGGGACTGCGCGTGTCGCGGCCCTGCGCCCGACGGACTGGGATCAGCCCACCGCCCCGGCCAGCACCTGAGCTTGCAGCAAAGCCTTATTTAGCTGAAGACAAACCATAGCAACCGGTGCCATAAGGGAAAGGCTACATCATCAAGACAACACCATCAAGAACAGATTGGCTTCCACCAGACAGATGAGAGAATAAAACCCAGGGACAGTATTTAGCTTTTTTTGTTTGTTTATTTGCTGTGGACGGTTCTGTTTATTTGTTTCATCAGTCAGGTTTGGGGTTTTTTCTGGTTTTTCTCTTTTTTTTTTTTTTTTTTTTTGGTCTCTTTTTATTAAGTTTTTCTTCCTTTTAATTTCTTTTTTTGATTTTTAATTTCTATTGTTTTTTTAAATTTTAATTCTTGGAAACTTCTAATTTTCTTTCCTCTTTGCCTCTGCTTCCTCCCTCTATGTTCTAAATGTAAAACTTTCTCCTATCTACCACTATCCTCATGATAAATATTTCATACCTTCCTGTCTCCACTATTCTCTTCCAGCTGCACTAAACAATACAACATACTAATCTTGGCTACACAACTCTATAAAATCCTTCCAAGACAAATCTATTCGCTTCTCATTACTCATACACTCTCCTCCTCCTCACCCCCATCACATGTCTTAGCTAAAAATTGCTTTCAATGAAATAGTCCAAGCCAGGACCTTACCCAAGATCTATTTTTCCAGGCACTATTTTAATTAATTCAGAGTTTAACGGGCAACTATCATCTTTGATTGCGTCGTTTGCCAGAAAATTTTCCTATGCTTTATCTCTGTAAAACTGGTTAGATGTGGTTATTGCTGTGTATGTATGTATATCTTATGACCATGTTAGAAAACATCTGCATGCTTTTATGACTGTTAACCATCAGGGATACACCTCTTGTTCCTTAGATGCTAGTATTTGAACTAATATCACAGAACACCATAGCAAACCAGACATAGAGCCTACACCCCCTGACCAATCATCAAACCAAGGATCCTCGGAGTAAAAGCCCTGATTCCAAGACCCCACACTATCAAAGAACATACAACACTAGAGACTGTTCACCTGTAAACAAGACCTAACACCATCCAAGACACAAACCATTGAACCATTCTAGAAGGACAGAAACCCAAAGGAAGGGAGAATTCAACCAAGAAGCCTGGTGGGGAAAAGAATTCCGTACACAGAGACACCCACAAAGAAACAAAAACTAACCTAATAATGAAATGACAGAGAAACACTGAACAAATGAAAGACCAAGCTAGAGAATCACAGCTTCAAATGACAGAGGAGGAGATAGACAAATGATCTGAAAGAGAATTTAGAAAAGTTATACTAATGAGGATGCAAAACACCGAAAACAGAATATTAGAGGAAATTAGTGCACTGAGAAAAGACATGCAGGAAATGAAAAATAAGCAAATAGAGACCACCAACTCAATTGCTGAACTCAAAAATACTATAGAAGGCCTCAACAGTAGAGTATCAGAAGCTGAAGAATGGATAAGCAAGCTGGAAGATAGACTGGTGGAAATAACTGGTGAGGAACAGAACAAAGCCAAAAGAATTAAAAGAAGTGAGGATATCCTCAGAGACATATGCGACAATATCAAACACACCAACATTAAAATTATAGAAATTTCAGATGAAGAAGAGGGGAAGAAAAGTTACGAAAAAATTCTTGAAGAGGTTATAGTGGAAAAACTTCCCCAGCATGGGAAAGGAAATAGTCCACCAAGTCCAAGAAGCACAAAGAGTTCCATACAGGAGAAACCCCAGAAGAAACACACCAAGGCACATTCTAATCAAACTAACACAGACTAAATATAAAGACAGATTACTAAAAGCAGCTAGGAGCAAACAACAAATAACATATAAAGGAAACCCCATACGTCTAATTGCGGATCTCTCAACAGAAACCCTGCAGGCCAGAAGAGAATGGCAGGACACATTTAAATGGCTAAAAGAGAATAACCTCCAACCAAGAATCCTCTACCCAGCAAGAATCTCATTCAGAATTGATGGAGAAGTCAAAAGCTTCACAGAAAGACAAAAACTAAAAGAATTCTGTACCACAAAACCAGCCCTACAACAAGTGTTAAAGGGCCTGATATAGCCAATAAATACAAGAGTAGGAGAAGTCCTACAAATCAAACCCCAAACTTCTAAGAAGATGACAATAGGAACATTCGTATCAATAATTACTTTGAATGTAAATGGATTAAATGCTCCAACCAAACGACACAGGCTGGCTGAATGAATCCAGGAACAAGATCCATATATATGCTGTCTACAAGAGACCCACTTCAGACCTAGAGACACTCATAGATTGAAAGTAAAAGGCTGGAAAGAGATATTCCATGCAAATGGAAATCAAAAGAAAGCTAGAGTAGCAATCCTCATATCAGACAAAATAGACTTTAAAGTAAAGAAGATTCTAAGAGACAAGGCAGGGCACTACATCATGATTAAGGGATCTGTCCAAGAGGAAGACATAACAGTCATGACTATCTACGCACCCAACACAGGGGCACCTCAATACATAAGACAGATACTTTCAGACTTAAAAGAAGAAATTAGTAATAACACAATAATAGTAGGAGACTTTAACACTCCTCTCACATCAATGGACAGATCATCCAAACAGAAAATTAATAAAGAAACACAAGCCTTAAATGCCACACTAGAAAAGATGGACCTCATCGGTATCTTTAGAACGTTCCATCCAAAAGCAGAAGAATACACTTTCTTCTCAAGTGCTCACGGAACATTCTCCAGGATAGATCACATCTTGGGCCACAAATCAAACCTCAGTCAGTTCAAGAAAACTCAAATTATATCAACCATCTTCTCGGACCACAATGCAATAAGACTAGAGATCAATTACAGGGGGAAAAAACGCTAAAAACACAAACACATGGTGGGCTTCCCTGGTGGTCCAGTGGGTAAGGACACTACCTTGCAGTGCAAGGTGCGCCGGTTTGATTCCTGGCTTGGGATGATCCCACGTGCCACAGAGCGGCTGGACTGATGTGTCCAATTACCGAGCTGGAACTCTGGGACGCATGCGCCCAGAGCCGGCGCTCTGCGACGACAGAGGCCACTGTGATGGGAGGCCCACAGGAGCCAAAGAACAAAGACAGATGAAAATAGAGAAATGAAAGACCAATAGAAGTGCCCGCCCATCCCCCTCCCTCCCCACCCCACCCCCTAAAAGATAAATAAATAAAATTAAAAAAAAAAAAAAAACCACAGACACATGGAGATTAAACAACACATACCTTAAAAACCAACTGATTACTGAGGAAATCAAAGGAGAAATTAAACAATTCCTAGAAGAAAATGACAATGAACATATGACAGCGCAAAACCTATGGGATACCACAAAAGCAGTTCTAAGAGGGAAATTTATAGGAATACAATCCCATCTCAAGAAACTATTAATATATGAAGCAGATGACCTAACTCTCTGCTTAAAACAATTGGAGAAAAAAGAACAAAAACACCCCTAAGCCAGCAGAAGGAGAGAAATCATAAAGATCAGAGCAGAAATAAATGATAAAGAAACAAAAGAAACAATAGTAAAGATAAATAAAACAAATAGCTGGTTCTTTGAAAAGGTAAACAAAATTGACAAGTCACTGGCCAGACTCATCAAGAAAAGAGAGAGAAGAACCAGATCAACAAAATCAAAAATGAAAAAGGAGAGATTACAACAGAGAATGCAGAAATCCAAAGGATTCTAAAGGACTATTATGAACAACTCTATGCCACCAAACTGAACAACCTGGAAGAAATGGACAGTTTCTTGGGGAAGATCAATCTCCCACGACTGAGCCAGGAAGAAACAGAAACTTTGAACAACCCAATCACAAGCTCAGAAATCGAATCTGTGATCAAAAATCTACCCAAAAATAAAAGCCCAGGGCCAGATGGCTTCACAGCTGAATTCTACCAAACATTTAAAGAAGAGCTAATGCCTGTCCTTCTTCTCGGACCACAATGCAATAAGACTAGAGATCAATTACAGGGGGAAAAAACGCTAAAAACACAAACACATGGTGGGCTTCCCTGGTGGTCCAGTGGGTAGGACACTACCTTGCAGTGCAAGGTGCGCCGGTTTGATTCCTGGCTTGGGATGATCCCACGTGCCACAGAGCGGCTGGACTGATGTGTCCAATTACCGAGCTGGAACTCTGGGACGCATGCGCCCAGAGCCGGCGCTCTGCGACGACAGAGGCCACTGTGATGGGAGGCCCACAGGAGCCAAAGAACAAAGACAGATGAAAATAGAGAAATGAAAGACCAATAGAAGTGCCCGCCCATCCCCCTCCCTCCCCACCCCACCCCCTAAAAGATACATAAATAAAATGAAAAAAAAAAAACACAACCACAGACACATGGAGATTAAACAACACATACCTTAAAAACCAACTGATTACTGAGGAAATCAAAGGAGAAATTAAACAATTCCTAGAAGAAAATGACAATGAACATATGACAGCGCAAAACCTATGGGATACCACAAAAGCAGTTCTAAGAGGGAAATTTATAGGAATACAATCCCATCTCAAGAAACTATTAATATATGAAGCAGATGACCTAACTCTCTGCTTAAAACAATTGGAGAAAAAAGAACAAAAACACCCCTAAGCCAGCAGAAGGAGAGAAATCATAAAGATCAGAGCAGAAATAAATGATAAAGAAACAAAAGAAACAATAGTAAAGATAAATAAAACAAATAGCTGGTTCTTTGAAAAGGTAAACAAAATTGACAAGTCACTGGCCAGACTCATCAAGAAAAGAGAGAGAAGAACCAGATCAACAAAATCAAAAATGAAAAAGGAGAGATTACAACAGAGAATGCAGAAATCCAAAGGATTCTAAAGGACTATTATGAACAACTCTATGCCACCAAACTGAACAACCTGGAAGAAATGGACAGTTTCTTGGGGAAGATCAATCTCCCACGACTGAGCCAGGAAGAAACAGAAACTTTGAACAACCCAATCACAAGCTCAGAAATCGAATCTGTGATCAAAAATCTACCCAAAAATAAAAGCCCAGGGCCAGATGGCTTCACAGCTGAATTCTACCAAACATTTAAAGAAGAGCTAATGCCTGTCCTTCTAAAACTCTTCCAAAAAATTGCACAGGAAGGAAAACTTCCAAACACATTCTACGAGGCCACCATCACCCTGATACCCAAACCAGGCAAAGACAACACAAAAAAGGAAAATTATAGACCAATTTCTCTGATGAACTTAGATGCCAAGATTCTCAACAAAATCCTAGCAAACAGAATTCAACGACACATCAAAAAACTCATACGTCACGATCAAGTCGGGTTCATCCCAGGCATGCAAGGATTCTTCAACATCCACAAATCAATCAATGTGATACACCATATCAACAAATTGGGACACAAAAATCACATGATCATCTCAGTAGATGCAGAAAAAGCCTTCGACAAAGTACAACATCCATTTATGATAAAAACTCTTCAGACAGTATGGTACTGGCACAAAAACAAAACTATAGACCAATGGAACAAGATAGAGAACCCAGAGATAAACCCACTCACCTATGAGTACCTTATTTTTGACAAAGGAGGGGAAACTATAAAATGGGACAAAGACAGCCTCTTCAACAAGTGGTGCTGGGAAAATTGGACATCTACATGCAAAAAAATGAAGTTGGAACATTCCCTGACACCGTACACAAAGATCAACTCAAAATGGATTAAAGACCTAAATGGAAGACCAGAAACCATCAAACTCTTAGAGGAGAATACAGGCAAAACCCTCAAGGACATCAATCAAGGCAAGATCTTCTCTGACCCACCTACTAAAATAGCAGAACTTAAAAGGAAAATGAACATGTGGGACCTCAGGAAACTTAAAAGCTTTTGTACAGCAACTGAAATTACCAAAAAGCTGAACAGACACCCCACAGAGTGGGAGAAAATCATAGGAAATGAAACATCAGACAAAGAATTAATCTCAAAAATCTACAAGCAACTCAGACAACTCAGCACAGGAAAAACGAACAACCCAATCAAGAAATGGGAAAAAGATCTAAAGAGACGCCTCTCCAAAGAGGACATACAGATGACCCAAAAGCACATGAAACAATGCTCAACCTCACTTATCATTAGAGAAATGCAAATTAAAACCATAATGAGATATCACCTCACACCCATCAGAATGGCCATCATCCACAAATCGACAGACAATAAATGCTGGAGAGGGTTCAGAGAAAAGGGAACCCTCTTGCATTGCTGGTGGGAATGTAAACTGATACAGCCTCTATGGAAGACAATATGGAGATTCCTTAAAAAACTAAAAATAGAAGCACCCTATGACCCAGCAATCCCACTATAAGGCCTATATCCTGATGAAATCAAAAATGAAAGAGGCACCTGTTACCCCAATGTTCATTGCAGTTCTCTGTACAATAGCCAGAACATGGAAGCAACCTAGTTGTCCATCGACACATGAGGTGATCCAGAAGCCCTGGTATATATATATACAATGGAATACTACTCAGCTGTTAAAAGAAATGCAGAAGACTCAGTCCTAATGAGGTGGCTGGCTCTAGAACCTATCATAGAAAGTGAAGTAAGTCAAAAAGAGAAAGACAAATACAGTATACTAACACACATATATGGAATCTAGTAGGACGGTCTTGATAACACATGCAGTGAACTCATCAAAAACAGAGAATAGACATAAGGACATTGTGGAGACCAAACAGTGAGAGGGAGGCATAGAGGAAATAACATCCTATACCAGCACTTGTGGAGAGGATAGCTATGGTCATTGTGTTAAGGGTAGGAGTACCTACAACCACTTGGGGTGATGGTCTGAAGGGGTGGAAGGGGGGGAACTGGGTGGGGGGAGGGTCCAGGTATATGCATATGAATGATCTGGGAACATACATGTTGGTGAACAACAAAACTCTGCAAAATCTTTAAAATAAAGAATTAAAAAAAAATCCATTGTATTTATATACAGTAATGGTGTACATTCCCAAAGTGAAATTTAGAAAGAAATTCTACTTATAACAGATTGAAAAGAACAAAATACTTGGTTATATATTTATAACAACAACTGTATACTAAAACTACAAAACATTGTTGAAAGGAATTAAAGATCTAAATAAACAGAATGGCTTCTTATGTTCATGTGTTAGAAAATTCAATATCTTAAGATACCAGTAATATTCAAATTGAACTACATATTCTACACATTTGATATCAAAATTCTAGCTGACATTTTTGCAGGCATTAACACCTTGATCCTAAAATTTATAGGGAATTAGGAAGGGTTTAAAAAAAGCCAAAACATCCTTGAAAAAGAAGTTGAAGAACTTATTTTTTTCCAATTTTAAAACAACAAATCTATGATGATAAAACAACGCAGTATTGGGGGCTTCCCTGAGGGTACAGTGGTTAAGATTCCACACTGTGAGTGCAGAGTAAATGGGTTTGATCCCTGGTTGGAGAACTAAGATCTCACATGCTGTATGGTGTGATCAAAACAAAACACAATGAAGTATTGCCATAAAGACAAACTGATAGATCGATGGTTAATTGATTTTGAACAAGAGTGCAAAAACTATTAAATGGGGAAAGAAAAGTCTTTTCACAAATTTCAAAGGGACCACTGAATATCCACTTGCAAAAGAAAGAAGCTGATCCTACACCTCACATTATATGCAAAAATTAATGTTAACTGGCTCAGAGAAAGAAATGTAAGAGTTTAAAATATATAAATATTGGAGGAAAACAAAGAGGAATTTTTTTTTTTTTTTTTACTTTAGGATAAGTAATGGTTTCTTATATATAGAATACAAAAAGTATAAGTGGCAAAAGAGAAAAGACACAAAGATACACTGGACTGTAACAAAATTTAAAATGTTTGTGAAGCAAACCATACCATCAAAAAAGCACAAAAAACAGTCCAAAGAATGTAAGAAACTATTTGCAAATATTCTGTCTGAAAAGGATTTTGTTGTCTTTTTAATTTTTATTTTACTGTGTACTTTTACAGAGTTTTGTTGTTTACAGATATGTATGACAGATTAGTCATATGTATTTTCCCCCAGGATTTTGTTGCCTTACAACTCAATGATAAACAGACAAAAATGAAATTTAAAATGGCTGAATACCTAACAGAATTTTTAACCTTAAATCCAATAAACACAAAACATTGTTGAAAGGAATTAAAGATCTAAATAAACAGAATGGCTTCTTATGTTCATGTGTTAGAAAATTCAATATCTTAAGATACCAGTAATATTCAAATTGAACTACATATTCTACACATTTGATATCAAAATTCTAGCTGACATTTTTGCAGGCATTAACACCTTGATCCTAAAATTTATAGGGAATTAGGAAGGGTTTAAAAAAAGCCAAAACATCCTTGAAAAAGAAGTTGAAGAACTTATTTTTTTCCAATTTTAAAACAACAAATCTATGATGATAAAACAACGCAGTATTGGGGGCTTCCCTGAGGGTACAGTGGTTAAGATTCCACACTGTGAGTGCAGAGTAAATGGGTTTGATCCCTGGTTGGAGAACTAAGATCTCACATGCTGTATGGTGTGATCAAAAACAAAACACAATGAAGTATTGCCATAAAGACAAACTGATAGATCGATGGTTAATTGATTTTGAACAAGAGTGCAAAAACTATTAAATGGGGAAAGAAAAGTCTTTTCACAAATTTCAAAGGGACCACTGAATATCCACTTGCAAAAGAAAGAAGCTGATCCTACACCTCACATTATATGCAAAAATTAATGTTAACTGGCTCAGAGAAAGAAATGTAAGAGTTTAAAATATATAAATATTGGAGGAAAACAAAGAGGAATTTTTTTTTTTTTTTTTACTTTAGGATAAGTAATGGTTTCTTATATATAGAATACAAAAAGTATAAGTGGCAAAAGAGAAAAGACACAAAGATACACTGGACTGTAACAAAATTTAAAATGTTTGTGAAGCAAACCATACCATCAAAAAAGCACAAAAAACAGTCCAAAGAATGTAAGAAACTATTTGCAAATATTCTGTCTGAAAAGGATTTTGTTGTCTTTTTAATTTTTATTTTACTGTGTACTTTTACAGAGTTTTGTTGTTTACAGATATGTATGACAGATTAGTCATATGTATTTTCCCCCAGGATTTTGTTGCCTTACAACTCAATGATAAACAGACAAAAATGAAATTTAAAAATGGCTGAAATACCTAAACAGACATTTCTTCAAAAACCATATATAAATGCCAATAAGCACCCAAAGCAATGCTCAACATCATGAGTGATTAGAGGAATGAAAAATCAAAACAACAATGAGATATCCTTTCTACAAGCTAGTGTCAACTAAAAAAAGATGAACAATTTGAGAGTTGCAAGTTAAGTTTTATTTGGGGCACAATTTGGACTGCAGCCCAGAAGCAGCACCTCAGATAGCTCTGAGAGACTGCTCCAAAGAGCCAGCAGGAGGAAAATCAATATATAAGTTTTTGATGAAGGGGGGTTTCAATACATGTCAACACTTATTTCACAAATGGGGTTTTTGGTTAGGTATGAGGATCTGATGTCACCATGAAAGGATTTAGTGCTTTTCTAGGTATGAGGAGATGCAAGGATTGAGATCATAAAATCTGTTCCTAAAAATATCTGCCTGTCTAAAGACCCATCCCACCAGATCCTCTGGAGCACAAAGAACTCCCTTGGGGTGGGAGATGAGAGTCAGCAGCTGCCACTGCACAGGGCTCAGTCTCCACAGTGGTGGATGGCAAATGCCCTTTCCAGTCATTGGCAACGTAATTGCCAATTTGTAGATGACACTATTAAGATGTTAGGGCAGCAAGTGTTGACAAGAATGTGGAAAAATAACAATACATGGCTGGTCAAATTTAAAATTTTCAGCCCCTTTAGAAAACAGTTTATTAAAATTATTAAACATAGAATTACTGTATGTCCCAGAAAGTTCAGTCTGAAGTATACAAACCAAGAGAAATAAATCATCAGCTCACACAAAAATTTGTGGACAAGTTCATAGGAGCTTTATTCATCACAACCAAAAATAACCTATATATTTGTGAAGGTGGAAATTACCCAAATGTCTATGAACTGATGAGTGGATAGTTAGATATCTAGGCAATTTAATATTAACCATAAATAAAATGTTCCAATAATAAAATTATAGGAACTTAATTATCCTATAATATGGTTGAACCCTAAATCATGCTGAAGGAAAGAAGCCAAGTCGCAAAAGGCTATAAATGCTTCTATTTATATTGAATGTTCAGAATAAGCACATGTCTAGGAAAAAAAATAGGGGTTTCTCAGGAGGGTCACAGTGGTAAAGAATCTGCCTGCCAGTGAAGGAGACTGAAGAGACATAAGTTCCACCCCTGGATCAGGAAGATTCCACGGAGGAGGGCATAGCACCTACTCCAGTATTCTTGCCTGGAGAATCCCACAGACAGAGGAGCCTAGAGGGCCACAGTTCATAGGGTCACAAAGAGTTGGACATGACTGAAGCAATTCAGCATGCATACATAGCAAAAAGGGAGATTAATAGTTGCCTTGTGCTACATGGGACTGTTACAGGGAAGGGGAAATGACTGCCAATTGGGACAGAATTCCTTCTAGGGCACATAAAATGTTCTATACAGAGGTTGTCATGATGGTTGCAGAGTCCTATGAATATACTAAAGACAGAATTTTATACTTTAAATGAGTATATTTTATGGCATTTTAATATCTCAGTAGTCTGTCCATAAGATAACATATACAATACTAAATGTTTCAATACATTTTAATTATCTATATTTTAGATATATGCAAATAAACGGTAATATAAAAACTATGCATGTGCATATGGCATGCTTATACATTTAAGTATGTATTCATTTGACTTATACTGATTATATAAATTTAATTACACTTAAAGGTTAGTTTAACATAATAGCATTATGATGTAGCATATTGTTCTGAAAATTAGTTTAAAATCTAATAATCATGTTTCCCCTTCTGACCCAGAATATGTATTTCTCGTTCATTTTCCATATTAGGATTAGGATTCCATATTACTGATTTACCGTAAACTACTGAACTACTCCCTTGTTAACGGACCTTTAGCTGCTATTTATTTTTACAAAAAAAAAAAAGACATTTTGTTCCTATTTATCTGTGCAAATATATTTATTAAAATATTCCTAGAGGTGGAGTTACTAGGACAAAGATTATGCACATATTAAATTTTGATAAGTGCTGTGAGATTACTATAATGCTATAGAAAATCTCTATTCCCAACAATATTGGAAATGAAGAACAGTGTCTTCACTGTTCTTCGCTGTGGAAGTGTGACTAAAGTATGTGAGGTCATATCCAAGCTCCACCAGTGTTAATCTGAGAGACTCTGAGAGATTTTTGACATTGTAAGTTACGAATTCATTGTAAATCTTTAACTGAAGTCATGTATCATTTTTACATTGGTCATGATGAAGTTTCCTATTTCTCCACATTTTACCAATAGGCGATAACATCATTTAATTGATTAATAGTTTTTCATTTCACTGATGTACAGTAAAGAACAATTTTCTGTTTAGACAGTGAATCCTGAGGTCCGAATACCTGACTATCCATCACTATCAAACTGTGTGAACTTGGTCAGACCACTTATATATTTTTTTCAGACTATTTTTCTGTGTAGCAATGTCTGCAACTCTAAAATAATGATACAATTTTTTATGAGGAGCACATGAATTAATTAAATGTTGTAAAAACTACCCCAGCCACAATTAATAACTAATATTTTAATTTTATTGTTATTTCCCTGCTCACTGTCACTAGCAGAGGGGTTAATGTTTTTTGGCTAATTTACCTCTTAAGTAATATGCTTATGGGATATTTGCTATTTTCTTATGTGTTGCAGCTCTTTTATAACTATCAGTACTTTTCTTGCTATAAATGTTGCAAGTATTTTCCCCTGACAACTCACTTATTTTTTCACTTTGTTAGTTTTATTCCATTTCTTGCTTTCCTCCCCCTGCTTTGTTTCAAACAACGGGCTTCTAAATGTACTCTAAATAGATTTTGCAGTGGTAACGTCCCCTTTGTCAACAATGCTTTCCCCAATGCTCATCCTCTCCCTTTCCTAGGTCTTTGCTCATAAGCTCATGAGTGAACTCTTACTGAAGCCTACACTAATGAGATACTTCGATGGCATCACTGAGTCAAAGGACATGAGTTTGAGCAAGCTCCAGGAGATGGTGAAGGACAGGGAAGCCTGGCATGACACAATCCACAGGGTTGCAAAAAATCAGACACGACTGAGCGAGTGAACTGAACACTTAATGACAGTAAATCATTTCAACACACTTCCACTCTTGCCAAAACCAAGACAGATCAGCCTTCCTATTTGCTATTCCTTTATCACAATCACAGCATTTTTGCAACAGTGCACTTAGGAACTTCCATACTTTTTTTTCTTTTTCCTGTCTTTTCATGAGTAGGTATTTTTATTTCTTTTTATTATATGCCTTAGGTATCCCCTAAACCAGTAACAGCGGTTTGTACCTGTTAGGTATTTGAAATTATTTGCTGAAATGAATCATTTATGTTTACTTTTTTCAAGTAAGTTTTCAATGATGCATCTTATCAAATCAGAAAAATGAAACCTTTATGACTACATGTATATTTATCTCATATTGGCAAGGTGCAGCATACTCTGAGATTGAGCAAATACTGTAGTATTATATTTTTGTAGCAATAGCACTGTTGATTTATGCTTATATTCTAGCTCTAACTAAAATACAGTTTGGGAAAAATTAGGTGAACTAACTGTAATTATCAAACGGTTCATTCATTAACCACTGATAACTAGCAGAACCTTTATCATATGCTCAATCTCATCTGTACAGATTTCTGAACTCCATTTTCCATACTCTATAGTAAATTTATTTAAATTAATTTTATACTTTAACATGGTAACAAATTTATAAATGTATTTGGGGACAGGTGACCCATATTTACTAGTTGAGACCCGTTTGATTTCTAAGAAAATGCATCCTCTAAACTTTGCTCAGTCCTTCTAGAATTTCTATTTGCTGATATTACATCTCTTGTATGTATCTTCTATATCACATCATAATTTATCTTTTATTTATTCGATATTGTGAGATTTAAACAACGGGCTTCTAAATGTACTCTAAATAGATTTTGCAGTGGTAACGTCCCCTTTGTCAACAATGCTTTCCCCAATGCTCATCCTCTCCCTTTCCTAGGTCTTTGCTCATAAGCTCATGAGTGAACTCTTACTGAAGCCTACACTAATGAGATACTTCGATGGCATCACTGAGTCAAAGGACATGAGTTTGAGCAAGCTCCAGGAGATGGTGAAGGACAGGGAAGCCTGGCATGACACAATCCACAGGGTTGCAAAAAATCAGACACGACTGAGCGAGTGAACTGAACACTTAATGACAGTAAATCATTTCAACACACTTCCACTCTTGCCAAAACCAAGACAGATCAGCCTTCCTATTTGCTATTCCTTTATCACAATCACAGCATTTTTGCAACAGTGCACTTAGGAACTTCCATACTTTTTTTTCTTTTTCCTGTCTTTTCATGAGTAGGTATTTTTATTTCTTTTTATTATATGCCTTAGGTATCCCCTAAACCAGTAACAGCGGTTTGTACCTGTTAGGTATTTGAAATTATTTGCTGAAATGAATCATTTATGTTTACTTTTTTCAAGTAAGTTTTCAATGATGCATCTTATCAAATCAGAAAAATGAAACCTTTATGACTACATGTATATTTATCTCATATTGGCAAGGTGCAGCATACTCTGAGATTGAGCAAATACTGTAGTATTATATTTTTGTAGCAATAGCACTGTTGATTTATGCTTATATTCTAGCTCTAACTAAAATACAGTTTGGGAAAAATTAGGTGAACTAACTGTAATTATCAAACGGTTCATTCATTAACCACTGATAACTAGCAGAACCTTTATCATATGCTCAATCTCATCTGTACAGATTTCTGAACTCCATTTTCCATACTCTATAGTAAATTTATTTAAATTAATTTTATACTTTAACATGGTAACAAATTTATAAATGTATTTGGGGACAGGTGACCCATATTTACTAGTTGAGACCCGTTTGATTTCTAAGAAAATGCATCCTCTAAACTTTGCTCAGTCCTTCTAGAATTTCTATTTGCTGATATTACATCTCTTGTATGTATATTCTATATCACATCAATTTCATAATTTATCTTTTACTTATTCGATATTGTGAGATTTATTCTACTTAATCAGTGAAGTTTATCTTCTGAGCCTAATCAATTACAACACAAAACTTTTACTAACATTTCATATTTCTTAGAGAGGAGCACAAAAGCATACATGGACACTAAAGAACATTATATAATAAAATTAACAGCTATGATCATTCTGACCAGAAAAGGAAATAAAACACTTCTCTATACTTTTTATAAAATTTGTAAATTTTCAGAAATACTTTTTGAAATAGTCCTGCTAACTGTATATTCTTATGTATGCTATTAAGTTCATCTATTTTTAAAAGTTTTCTTTACTCAATTTCATTCCTAGGAGTGCTATTTGATACTTTGAAAAATCTACTAGATCACTTTTATGTTTTCTTGTCCCATATACATATTTTTCCAGTCTGTCTTCTATTTCTTTAAATATAAGAAAAGTCCAACTTTGTAATAGCTGTTTTGGCCAGGGTGCCCTCAGCTACTGGGCAGCTGCTGGGCCCAGGGAAGCTAGCAGCAGTGGTGAGGCCTAGGAGCCCTCTGCTCCTGTGCATCCTACACTATTGGCTGCAGCCATCCCCTGATCTCCTTCCCAGAAACTCTAGCAACTCTGCCTTGGCCTAGGCAGCATGGTGACCAACATCCAATGGCCAACGAAGGCTAAACATTCAATCAGGACCAGGCTGCTAGTTACATCATCCAGTTACATGTCCCTGCTAGTTAGGGTATGCCAAAATCTGGTCCATTGGAGAAGGGAATGGCAAACTATTTCTGCATTCTTGCCTTGAGAACTCCATGAATAGTACGACTAGGCATGAAACCAACAGATAAGCCCCCAGGCTGGCACGTGTCCAATATGCTCTTGGGGAACAGTGAACAAACAGCTCCAGAACAGAAAATTAATTTTATACTTTAACATGGTAACAAATTTATAAATGTATTTGGGGACAGGTGACCCATATTTACTAGTTGAGACCCGTTTGATTTCTAAGAAAATGCATCCTCTAAACTTTGCTCAGTCCTTCTAGAATTTCTATTTGCTGATATTACATCTCTTGTATGTATATTCTATATCACATCAATTTCATAATTTATCTTTTACTTATTCGATATTGTGAGATTTATTCTACTTAATCAGTGAAGTTTATCTTCTGAGCCTAATCAATTACAACACAAAACTTTTACTAACATTTCATATTTCTTAGAGAGGAGCACAAAAGCATACATGGACACTAAAGAACATTATATAATAAAATTAACAGCTATGATCATTCTGACCAGAAAAGGAAATAAAACACTTCTCTATACATTTTATAAAATTTGTAAATTTTCAGAAATACTTTTTGAAATAGTCCTGCTAACTGTATATTCTTATGTATGCTATTAAGTTCATCTATTTTTAAAAGTTTTCTTTACTCAATTTCATTCCTAGGAGTGCTATTTGATACTTTGAAAAATCTACTAGATCACTTTTATGTTTTCTTGTCCCATATACATATTTTTCCAGTCTGTCTTCTATTTCTTTAAATATAAGAAAAGTCCAACTTTGTAATAGCTGTTTTGGCCAGGGTGCCCTCAGCTACTGGGCAGCTGCTGGGCCCAGGGAAGCTAGCAGCAGTGGTGAGGCCTAGGAGCCCTCTGCTCCTGTGCATCCTACACTATTGGCTGCAGCCATCCCCTGATCTCCTTCCCAGAAACTCTAGCAACTCTGCCTTGGCCTAGGCAGCATGGTGACCAACATCCAATGGCCAACGAAGGCTAAACATTCAATCAGGACCAGGCTGCTAGTTACATCATCCAGTTACATGTCCCTGCTAGTTAGGGTATGCCAAAATCTGGTCCATTGGAGAAGGGAATGGCAAACTATTTCTGCATTCTTGCCTTGAGAACTCCATGAATAGTATGAATAGGCATGAAACCAAAAGATAAGCCCCCAGGTTGGTACGTGTCCAATATGCTATTGGGGAAAAGTGAAGAAATAGCTCCAGAAAGAATGAAGAGGCTGAGCCAAAGCAGAAATGATGTTCAGTTGTGGATGTGACTGGTGATAAAAGTAAAGTCCAATTGTGTAAGAACAATATTGCATAGGAACCGGGAATGTTAGGTCAATGGATCAAAGTAAATTGCATGTGGTCAAATAAGAGATGGTAATAGTGAACGTGGACATTTTAGCAATCAGTGAACTTAAAGGTATGGAAACAAGTGAATTTAATTCAGATGACCATTACATCTAGTACTGTGGGCAAGAATCTATTAGAAGGAATGGAATAGCCTTCACAGTCAACAAGAGTCCAAAATGAGGTACTTGAATGTCATCTCAAAAACAATAGAATGATCTTCGTTCGTTTCCAAGGCAAAACATTCAATATCACACTAATCGAAGTCTATTCCCCCATCACTAAGTTGTACATTTCTATGAAGACCTAGAAAACCTCCTAGAACTAACACCAAGAAAAGGTGTCCTTTTCATCACAGGAGACTGGAATGCAAAAGTAGGAAGTCAAGAGATACTTACAGTAACAGGCAAGTTTGGCTTTGGAGCAGGGCCAAGGCTAACAGTTTTGCCAAGAGAACAAACTAGTCATAGCAAACTCCTTTCAACAACACAAGAGACAACTCTATTCGTGGGCCATCACCAGATGGTCAGTACGAAAATGAGACTGATTATATTCTTTATAGCCGAAGAAGGAGAAACTCTATATAGTAAGCAAGAACAAGACCTCAAGTTAACTGTGGCTTAAATCATCAGGTCCTTATCACAAAATTCAGGCTCAAATTGAAGAAAGTAGGAAAAATCACTAGGCCATTCAGGCATGACCTACATCAAATCCTTTATGATTATACAGTAGAGATGACAAATAGATTCAAAGGACTAGATCTGATAGAGTACCTGAAGAACAATGAACAAAGGTCCATACCACTGTAAAGGAGGTAGTGACTAAAACTATCCCCAAGGAAAAGAAATGGGGATGGTGACTAAAGCCATCCCCAAGAAAATGAAATGCAAGAAGGCAAAGTAGTTATCTAATGAAGTCTTACAAACAGCTAAGTAAAGAAGAGAAGCAAAAGCCAAAGGAGAAAGGGAAAGATATACTCAAGTGAATACAGAGTTCCAGAAAGATATACTCAAGTGAATGCAGAGTTCAGCAAGGAGAGACAAGAAAGTCTTCTTAAGTGAACAGTGTAAAGAAAAAGAGGAAAACAGAAGAATGGAAAAGACTAGAGATATCCTCAAGGGAAATTAGAGACACCAAGGGAACATTTCATGCAAAGCTCAGCACAATAAAGAACAGAAACAGCAAGGATCTTAAAGAATCAGAAGAGATTAAAAAGAGGTGACAAGAATACACAAAAGAACTGTACAAAACGTCTTAAGAAACTGGATAACCAAAACGGTGTCGTCATTCACCTAGAGTCAGACATCCTGGAATGTGTAGTCTAGTGGGCCTTAGGAAGCACTAACACAAAACAAAGCCAGTGGAGGTGATGGAATTTCAACTGAGCTATTTCAAACCCTAAAGATGCTGCTGCTAAAGTGCGGCACTCAATATGCCAGCAAATTTGGAAATCTCATCAGTGGCCACAGGACTGGAAAAGGTCAGTTTTCATCCCAATCCAAAGAAGGGCAAGGCCAAAGAATGTGCAGACTACTGCAGAATACACTCATTTCCCATGCTAGCAAAGTAATGCTCACAATCCTCAGGCCAGGCTTTAATAGTATGTGAAACAAGAATTTTCAGATGTACAAGCTGGATTTCTAAAAGGCACAGGAACCATGTATCAAATTGTCAACATTCACTGGATCTTTTAAAAAGCAAGAGAATTCAAGAAAAATATCTGCTTCTGCTTCATTGACTACATTAAAGCCTTTGACTGTGTGGATCACAACAAACTGTGGAAAATCCTGAAAAAGATGGGAATACCTGCCTCCTGAGAAACCTGTATACAGGTCAAGAGGCAACAGTTAAAACTAGACATAGACCAATGGACTGATTCAAAATTGGGAAAGGAATATGACAAGGCTATATACTATTACTCTCCTTATTTAACTTCTATGTAGAGCATATTATGTGAAATTGCGACCTAGATGAATCACAGGCTGGAATCAAGATTTCTAGGAGAAAGATCAACAACCTCAGATAGGCAAAAGATATCACTCTAATTACAGAAAGTAAAGAGGAACTGAAGAGTCTCTTGATAAACATGAAAGAGTGAGTGAAAATGCTGGCTTAAAATGCAACATTCAAAACAGTAAGATCATGGAATCCAGTTCCATCACATTGTGGCAAATAGATGGAGAAAAAGTGGAAACAGTGACAAATTTCATTTTATCTGGCTGCTAAATCATTGTGCATTGTTACTGCAGTCATGAAATTTAAAAATGCTTGCTCCTTGGAAGAAAAGCTATGACAAACCTAGATAACATATTAAAAAGTAGAGACATTACTTTGCCAACAATGGTCCCTGTGGTCAAAGCTATGGTTTTTCCAGTAGTCATGTATGGATGCAGAGTTAGATCATAAAAAAAGGCTGGGCACTGAAGAACTGATGCTTTCAAACTGTTATGCTAGAGAAGATTCTTGAGAGTCCCTTGGACAGCAAGGAGATCAAACCAGTCAATCCTAAAGGAAACCAACCTTAGATAGTCATTGGAAGGACTGGTGTTGAAGGTGAAGTGCCAATACTCTGGCCACCTGATGTGAAGGGCCAAGTTACTGGAAAAGGCCCTGATGCTGTGAAAGACTGAGGACAAGAGGAGAAACTTTGGATCCAATCCAAAGAAGGGCAAGGCCAAAGAATGTGCAGACTACTGCAGAATACACTCATTTCCCATGCTAGCAAAGTAATGCTCACAATCCTCAGGCCAGGCTTTAATAGTATGTGAAACAAGAATTTTCAGATGTACAAGCTGGATTTCTAAAAGGCACAGGAACCATGTATCAAATTGTCAACATTCACTGGATCTTTTAAAAAGCAAGAGAATTCAAGAAAAATATCTGCTTCTGCTTCATTGACTACATTAAAGCCTTTGACTGTGTGGATCACAACAAACTGTGGAAAATCCTGAAAAAGATGGGAATACCTGCCTCCTGAGAAACCTGTATACAGGTCAAGAGGCAACAGTTAAAACTAGACATAGACCAATGGACTGATTCAAAATTGGGAAAGGAATATGACAAGGCTATATACTATTACTCTCCTTATTTAACTTCTATGTAGAGCATATTATGTGAAATTGCGACCTAGATGAATCACAGGCTGGAATCAAGATTTCTAGGAGAAAGATCAACAACCTCAGATAGGCAAAAGATATCACTCTAATTACAGAAAGTAAAGAGGAACTGAAGAGTCTCTTGATAAACATGAAAGAGTGAGTGAAAATGCTGGCTTAAAATGCAACATTCAAAACAGTAAGATCATGGAATCCAGTTCCATCACATTGTGGCAAATAGATGGAGAAAAAGTGGAAACAGTGACAAATTTCATTTTATCTGGCTGCTAAATCATTGTGCATTGTTACTGCAGTCATGAAATTTAAAAATGCTTGCTCCTTGGAAGGAAAGCTATGACAAATCTAAATAGCATATTAAAAACCATAGACATTACCTTGCCAACAAAGGTCCATTCAGCCAAAGCTATGGTTTTTCCAGTAGTCATGTTTGGATGCAGAGTTAGATCATAAAAAAAAAGGCTGGGCACTGAAGAACTGATGCTTTCAAACTGTTATGCTAGAGAAGATTCTTGAGAGTCCCTTGGACAGCAAGGAGATCAAACCAGTCAATCCTAAAGGAAACCAACCTTAGATAGTCATTGGAAGGACTGGTGTTGAAGGTGAAGTGCCAATACTCTGGCCACCTGATGTGAAGGGCCAAGTTACTGGAAAAGGCCCTGATGCTGTGAAAGACTGAGGACAAGAGGAGAAAGGGGCAATAGAGAATGAGATGTTAGGATAGCATCACTAACTCAATGCACATAAGTATGAGCAAACTCAGGGAGATAGTGAAGGACATGGAAGGCTGGCATGCTGCATGCAGTTCATGCGGTTGTCAAGAATTAGACATGACCTAGTGGATGAACCATAAACAATAATGTCTATAATCTGAATCTGTTATCTCTGTGTATAATACAGAAGGTAGAGTAATGGACTTTCCAAACATTTCACACCCTTTTACGTGAAACTGTGAATATGTGCCTTGCATATACAACGAAAGACACATGGTAAAATTTAAAATTTTGACAGGAGGGGATTATGCTGCATTATTGGTGTGGACCCAGTTTTAATCACAAGGTGTCCTTATCATAAGAAGGCAAGATGATCAGAGACGTAAGAGAAGATATAATGATGGGAGCAGAGGTAGAAGTGATATGAAGAAGAGGCCGTGATCTAGTGAATGCCGGGTAGCCTCTAAGTTGTTGTAACAGACAAGGAAGAGATTCTCTTTTAGAACCTCCTGAAAGAATACAGTTATATTGATCCCTTTATTTTTAGGATTGGACCTCTGGAACTATAAGATAATAAATGGATACTGTTTTAAGCCACCAAGCATGTGTTAATTAGCAATAGTAGGACACCAGTTCAGTTACTCTGATAATTTCTTATTTCCAACACCCTCTTCCTAGGTGTTTCATCATTTGTTCATCATGATTTCTCTAGATATTTGTTTTCCCTAGAAATTATTTCCAACACTTTTTCATGGCAGAGTTTGAAGGTGAGGTCCTCTGGAAAACATTTACTTCTATCAAATCCAGTCTATTTAGTGCCTTCGCTTTTCTACATGACCATATTTTTTCTTCCCAGATCTTATTTTCTGTTCTCACATCTTTGGCTGTTTGTAAAATAAAGCACAAATGCAGCATGACAGATAAATGGAATGGTTTGCCCAGTAGGACAGTGCTCTGTAACATTTTCTCCAAAGAGATACCCCAAACTATTAGGACGTTCAAAGGCTTCTAACGGGGTGCCTGAGCAAAGAATGTCTAGGTGTCTGGGCTCTCACACAGTTATTTCTTAATATTATTATACTTATCTTGCTCCTGCATTATGGTCACTTTTCTCCTCTCTTTTGTTGTTACCATTGTGTTTGTTGTGGCTGTTACTACAATGTTTTCTGCTTTTCATACTTTCTGCCCTGTTTAAGAGACCCAAGCATTTAAAGGAAGGAGTCTAAAATTAAAATCAAGAAAGAAATGGTGGCTACATGCAATATAGGTTTTATGGATACCTGAGGATAGTATGTTCTCATTAGCAAATGCCAAAGAAGGACAATATTTTGCTTTTCAGAAAAGTTAACAATGCTGTACAATGATTTCCATATTCATATCACTCCTAAAGGCAGACGCTCGCATGATTTGGAGGTTTTCCAGGTTTAAAGACTATAAACTTTATCAAGAATCCTCAACGAAAGACAGTTGCTCCTCACTACCATCTGTGCAGCAGCACGATGCCAAAAAGAAATCAAGCCAGGGTATGTTAACTATGCTATGGATATATTGGCATCCTAAAGGACATTGGTTAGCTAACATTATGCAATTTAATTATTTACTATTACCAAACAGGTGTATTGTCCCATAAAGTAAGCACTGCTATATTTCAGATGTTTTATTAGAGAAAAATAAATGTCACAAAATAATTATAATTAATTTCATATGTGTATACATATATATACACACACATATCATATTCTTTAATAATAATGAACATTTTTTAAATCTATGCAATTAAATACCTGAAGTCATGCATCTAAACATAGTAGTCTGTGTTCAAACTAGCTAGACTGGATACAAAATATATCAAAAAATAAATAATATCCCCTTGACTGGTTCATGTGAAACACACAAGTGTATTTGCTATGGCCCACATTATAAGTCAGGTCATCTTAAATAAGTTGGTTAAAATCTATCAAGACTATTCTTATTACTTACCTTAATTAGTTAAATTAACAAACACTAAGTATAATGCCCTTTCCCAAGTGCTCAAAATACATCAATGAACACAGATGAAAAAGATCCCAACTCACAATCTAACCATCAAATTAGTGTAAGTACATCATATATAAAAATGACAAGTACTATGGCAGAAAAATCAGAGTATACTATGATAGGTAAGAACAGTGGGGGTCCTACAATTTAAAAGGCAGTTAAGGTGGCCTTATGAGAAGGTGTTAACTGAACAGAAACTTCAAGGAGTCTTGGACTTATCCAGGTGCATATTTGGAAGAAGAACATTCCATGCAGAAGGAACAAAAAATCCAAATGCCCTGAGGCACAAATGTATCTGGCATAACTGATAACAGTAAAGAAACCTCCTTGGATTCTAGGACTAGAGTACAAAGAGAGAATTGTAGGAGCTGGTATCAGAGCTGGGTTAGGACAGATGATAAGGGACCGTGGATTGCTGCATGAATATAGACTACTTCATGAATGAAATGGACAGATCCAAAAAAGCTGGACACACAATGTGATTTTTGGATATATTGGCATACCGTTTAAAGGAATCCTCAACGAAAGACAGTTGCTCCTCACTACCATCTGTGCAGCAGCACGATGCCAAAAGAAATCAAGCCAGGGTATGTTAACTATGTTTGGATATATTGGCATCCTAAAGGACATTGGTTAGCTAACATTATGCAATTTAATTATTTACTATTACCAAACAGGTGTATTGTCCCATAAAGTAAGCACTGCTATATTTCAGATGTTTTATTAGAGAAAAATAAATGTCACAAAATAATTATAATTAATTTCATATGTGTATACATATATATACACACACATATCATATTCTTTAATAATAATGAACATTTTTTAAATCTATGCAATTAAATACCTGAAGTCATGCATCTAAACATAGTAGTCTGTGTTCAAACTAGCTAGACTGGATACAAAATATATCAAAAAATAAATAATATCCCCTTGACTGGTTCATGTGAAACACACAAGTGTATTTGCTATGGCCCACATTATAAGTCAGGTCATCTTAAATAAGTTGGTTAAAATCTATCAAGACTATTCTTATTACTTACCTTAATTAGTTAAATTAACAAACACTAAGTATAATGCCCTTTCCCAAGTGCTCAAAATACATCAATGAACACAGATGAAAAAGATCCCAACTCACAATCTAACCATCAAATTAGTGTAAGTACATCATATATAAAAATGACAAGTACTATGGCAGAAAAATCAGAGTATACTATGATAGGTAAGAACAGTGGGGGTCCTACAATTTAAAAGGCAGTTAAGGTGGCCTTATGAGAAGGTGTTAACTGAACAGAAACTTCAAGGAGTCTTGGACTTATCCAGGTGCATATTTGGAAGAAGAACATTCCATGCAGAAGGAACAAAAAATCCAAATGCCCTGAGGCACAAATGTATCTGGCATAACTGATAACAGTAAAGAAACCTCCTTGGATTCTAGGACTAGAGTACAAAGAGAGAATTGTAGGAGCTGGTATCAGAGCTGGGTTAGGACAGATGATAAGGGACCTTGTGGATTGCTGCATGAATATAGACTACTTCATGAATGAAACGGACAGATCCAAGAGATAAGGAGCTGGACACTGACTTTAATGTGACTTGTATTTCAATAGGATCATTCAGACTGCCAATCAGAGAAGAAATAATTGTTAGAAAAAGGTAGAAACAGGTAGCACAGTAAGCACCCACTGTATTACCCAGGGAAGGGACAATGGTGGCTTGGATCTGGGTGATAGAAGATCAGGTGACAGATAAACTGACTTGTTTCTTAGAAGGTGAGGTTTCGGTATACTGTGATAAAGGAGAGAAATCTCTGTCAAGTCAACTGTGTGTAAAATCGTTTCTGTCTGTGCAGAGATCAGTTCTACAACCTTGATGCTGTTGGAGGAGTATCTGTGCCCAACAGGCACAGTAATTCTGAATACAACATAGTGTGTCATCAAGGATATCAATTTATTCTAATTCTAGACTATAAAAGTGACCTCCTGACTTCCTACATACATTTAGCTGAATAACTAATCCCTTTAATACCAAAGACAGATAACTGAATTGTTAATGTACTACTAATTGTGAGTTTTAAAATAAATGAGAAAATATTTGCTTTGGTTTCCATAGCAGTTTTACAGTTAAGCCCCAAAGGTATAGGAAGAAGGGAGAAAGCACAGCAGAGTCAATCATTTTCAGAATAAAACAGTCTTATTTGCTAGACCAGATTCGAAGTGGAAATAGAGAGGAGAGTGATTGAGCACAGTGACCTCAACATGACTTAAAATTTAGAAAGCAAGAGGAGTATTGATCTCTACTCCTTCTATCAAAATCTACAGTGACAATTTATTTTTTCATAAAAGGCAGTTAAGGCTTATGAGAAAGTGTTAACTGAACAGAAACTTCAAGGAGTCTTGGACTTATCCAGGTGCATATATGGAAGAAGAACATTCCATGCAGAAGGAACAAAAAATCCAAATGCCCTGAGGCACAAATGTATCTGGCATAACTGATAACAGTAAAGAAACCTCCTTGGATTCTAGGACTAGAGTACAAAGAGAGAATTGTAGGAGCTGGTATCAGAGCTGGGTTAGGACAGATGATAAGGGACCTTGTGGATTGCTGCATGAATATAGACTACTTCATGAATGAAACGGACAGATCCAAGAGATAAGGAGCTGGACACTGACTTTAATGTGACTTGTATTTCAATAGGATCATTCAGACTGCCAATCAGAGAAGAAATAATTGTTAGAAAAAGGTAGAAACAGGTAGCACAGTAAGCACCCACTGTATTACCCAGGGAAGGGACAATGGTGGCTTGGATCTGGGTGATAGAAGATCAGGTGACAGATAAACTGACTTGTTTCTTAGAAGGTGAGGTTTCGGTATACTGTGATAAAGGAGAGAAATCTCTGTCAAGTCAACTGTGTGTAAAATCGTTTCTGTCTGTGCAGAGATCAGTTCTACAACCTTGATGCTGTTGGAGGAGTATCTGTGCCCAACAGGCACAGTAATTCTGAATACAACATAGTGTGTCATCAAGGATATCAATTTATTCTAATTCTAGACTATAAAAGTGACCTCCTGACTTCCTACATACATTTAGCTGAATAACTAATCCCTTTAATACCAAAGACAGATAACTGAATTGTTAATGTACTACTAATTGTGAGTTTTAAAATAAATGAGAAAATATTTGCTTTGGTTTCCATAGCAGTTTTACAGTTAAGCCCCAAAGGTATAGGAAGAAGGGAGAAAGCACAGCAGAGTCAATCATTTTCAGAATAAAACAGTCTTATTTGCTAGACCAGATTCGAAGTGGAAATAGAGAGGAGAGTGATTGAGCACAGTGACCTCAACATGACTTAAAATTTAGAAAGCAAGAGGAGTATTGATCTCTACTCCTTCTATCAAAATCTACAGAGTGACAATTTATTGTTCTGCCTTTTGAGTAAGCAACAGAGCAGCAAAGCAAGAAGGAGGACTTCAGTGAAGCAAGGCTGGAAGGCTGTTTAGCTACAGTTAATTAGGCACAGTATGCCTCAGTGTACTGTACATTTATCATTGACCTCTATGTGCATCAGACATGGAGTCACATACAAATGCTAACCCAATTTTTAGACATGTGTCACCTTAGCTAATGTAATCTCATCCTGTTTTAGGTTCCTTATTTTTAAAGCAGATATAAAATTAATGATTACGACAGTAAGTTGTTTTCAGGATTATAAGGTAGTGTATGCCAAGCATATAACACTGTGCCTGTCATATAGCAATAATTTAACAAAAGGAGCTATTAAACTTTGTTATTAAATTTTGCACAGTACAAAACACATGCAGTAGGTGAAAGATCCATCCAACTGGTTCCATGGCATCTTGAAAACAAAATATGATATCTGAATGAGCATCTTTTTACATCTTTTTACATAGTAAATGCGATGATGTGCAGTTAAGATAATGAATTTTCTACCTCCCTTGTACCAAAAAAGTCAGAGTCTAGGACACACACACATGAATTGTGTAACTATTCAGATTAATAAGAGCACAGTTTTAAAAATTCAATGTATATTTATTTTGTGACAATATATATTAAAGAAACAGTAATATTTTATGAATGAATGAGAGCAATAAATATTACCAAAATGTAGATATAAACTGGGATCATGCTTAGTTCAGAAATCCCAGGAAAGGGAGCAGGGAGATTTACTTATTAATTTTACATAGAAATATTTCCCATCTGAACAACTGAGTCTAATTCAAGTGTTATTCTGAGTGTCCCCTAAAGTTATATAAAAATTACATGATCATGATCATCATTTCATCTTTCTTTACTAGCTATCATTCAGTCTCCTTTTGTTCATCTGCTAAAATATTACATAAAGTTGGATCTCACTATCCTCTATGCTCACTTGAAAAAAAAAAAAAGGTAACTAAGACAACACACAGTGTACATCATGTATATTTTTCTGGAACAGGAAAGATAATGCCTAAAGTGGGAAACTGAACAGTTGGTATTCTGTTGGGAGGAACTCTTCTTCCAGATGCAATAATAACTTGATGAGGTTGCTGTTATTTTCCACCTCAATGTGAGTTTATTAAGATGATTTTAAAAGGCAATGAGGTGGAGAATGTATTGACAATCAGGGCTAAGTAGCTGCATACTTTAATTCTGATGGAAAGGGCAAAGCAGGGAGAAGGGCTTTTCTAATGGTACATGCTAAAGTGGACAAACTCAGGATAGAAATTCGAACAAGCCTCCTCTGCCCACAACTTATTCCTCCTCCCTACCACCATGTGGCCACTCAACACTGACCTTAGTGCCGCAGCAGAAGGGGAAGCACCAAGATGCAACCTTTGTGATATTAGCCATGTGAGAGTGCAAAAGAGGAAAAAAGTAACAAAACAGAAAGACAGGAATGGTGTGACGAAGTTCACAGGGCCAACTGGAAAGTTCAATCTAAGTCACAGACCTAACCCTTCAGAATGTTAGGGAAGGCTTTACAGATGGATAGGAGATTCATTTTGAGTCTTGGAGAGATCTGAATATGTAAAAAAAGAGGGAGTCAGCCAAACCCGTGTTTACCTTTGTCACACAGCAAGATCTCAGTAGATGGTGAAAACTGGCTGTGTTCCTCTTATCTATAGTTCATAGTTTGGAGGTGCATGCATACTCAGTTGTGTCTAACTCTTTGTGACACCACAGACTGTAGACCAGCAGGCTCCTCTGTCCATGCAATTTTCCAGGCAAGAATGCTGCTGCGGATTGCCATTTCCTACACCAAGGAATCTTCCTGACCCAGAGATCAAATTCATGTCTTCTGCACTGGCAAGTGGATTTTATACCACAGAATTACCTATCATCAATTAAATCAAGAGGACAACCTTAGAAGATTATAAGCTGAAAAACATCTAACAGAATAACCAGTTATTAGAAATTTAATACAAAATACATGCACATGTATCTGGAGATGGGTTGAAGGTCAGTGTGTTCATGAAAGTTTACGAAAGAAAAGCATAGATGCTGAATGTCAGTTAAATGAAACAAACAAAAAATATTTAGTACAGGAAGATGTTGGGAAAATTCTTTGAGGCCCACAGGACTTTTGCTTTTGTATTAGATTAGCAATGTGTTTAATCATTTGTAGCAATTGTATTACAATAATATAATGGCCCCCACACAAGGTGTAGACAAAGATTCTGAATATACAAGCCTGAGCAACAGAGTGTAATGGGGCATTATTTCCTTTGGGTAAGATTCATTTCTTTTGCATGAAAACACCCAGTGCCTTTTGTTTTTCCATTCGACATTTCTAGTGGAAATAATTTATGGTAATATAGGCAGATAGCACAGAGCATGTAAGGAACTGAAATAAATTTGAGTCTCAAATGAGAAATGTTGGAGTGTTGACAATAGCAAGAAGGTTCTCAGGAATGGAGCAGGTCTCATTATTTTTCTTCACTGATCAACAAGGGACTTGGCTGAAAGGGATAGCTAAGTGGCTGGAATTTTAGTTTTCACTTCTTTCTCCTCCAGTCAGACAATTACTGCCAAGGTCAATTAGTCTTCCCAAATCCACAGATAAAATTCCAAGTAGTTTACAGCATAAGGTATTGTTAGAGCAAGTCTCAAACACAAGTTTATCTATCAGCCTGATAAGGGCATTAAAAAGAGTCCATGATGATATTGCCTTTTGGCCTTCCTTTCAACTTTCTTTTTCCCTTCCTTGGATTTGAAGTCACATCAAATTAAAATAAAGAATTTGAGAAATATTTTTGCACACTAGCTATTTTGAGATACAGGTTATTAATAAGGTATGAACTCCAGGCAGCTGAGCTAAAATACTGTTTTTCTAGAAATAAGTCATGACATTCAAGCTATGTTTTCATCTATACAATAAGGCCATATTTCTCCACAAGAGAGATTATATTCAATATGTAAAAATGATTGATTTTCATGAATGAGAGCAATTGAAAACGCCAATTCTAAAATTATATTGAACATACAACATAACGTTTCTTCCAACCAAGAGACTTAATTTCAAATAGAGGGAAAAACCATTTTGTAGAATTTTCTGACTCTTCTGATTTTTAGTTAAGCAGAAGCCAGTTCTAACATGCTCCAATTATTTTTAACAGAATAGAAGCAACCTGATAACAGAACATTTAATCTTCTTGAGTCTGGATCCTCCCAAAGAATTCATTTTAACCCAGAACTTAAGTCAGTCCCAACAATTCATCCCCTTAACACCTATTACCATTACCTGCCTTTGCCAAAATGCCAAAATATTCTTAAAATTGGAGAAGAAGCAAACACAAATGGTCTCTACAACAATGTTTGTCATAATTACTTGTAATGGGGCATTATTTCCTTTGGGTAAGATTCATTTCTTTTGCATGAAAACACCCAGTGCCTTTTGTTTTTCCATTCGACATTTCTAGTGGAAATAATTTATGGTAATATAGGCAGATAGCACAGAGCATGTAAGGAACTGAAATAAATTTGAGTCTCAAATGAGAAATGTTGGAGTGTTGACAATAGCAAGAAGGTTCTCAGGAATGGAGCAGGTCTCATTATTTTTCTTCACTGATCAACAAGGGACTTGGCTGAAAGGGATAGCTAAGTGGCTGGAATTTTAGTTTTCACTTCTTTCTCCTCCAGTCAGACAATTACTGCCAAGGTCAATTAGTCTTCCCAAATCCACAGATAAAATTCCAAGTAGTTTACAGCATAAGGTATTGTTAGAGCAAGTCTCAAACACAAGTTTATCTATCAGCCTGATAAGGGCATTAAAAAGAGTCCATGATGATATTGCCTTTTGGCCTTCCTTTCAACTTTCTTTTTCCCTTCCTTGGATTTGAAGTCACATCAAATTAAAATAAAGAATTTGAGAAATATTTTTGCACACTAGCTATTTTGAGATACAGGTTATTAATAAGGTATGAACTCCAGGCAGCTGAGCTAAAATACTGTTTTTCTAGAAATAAGTCATGACATTCAAGCTATGTTTTCATCTATACAATAAGGCCATATTTCTCCACAAGAGAGATTATATTCAATATGTAAAAATGATTGATTTTCATGAATGAGAGCAATTGAAAACTCCAATTCTAAAATTATATTGAACATACAACATAACGTTTCTTCCAACCAAGAGACTTAATTTCAAATAGAGGGAAAAACCATTTTGTAGAATTTTCTGACTCTTCTGATTTTTAGTTAAGCAGAAGCCAGTTCTAACATGCTCCAATTATTTTTAACAGAATAGAAGCAACCTGATAACAGAACATTTAATCTTCTTGAGTCTGGATCCTCCCAAAGAATTCATTTTAACCCAGAACTTAAGTCAGTCCCAACAATTCATCCCCTTAACACCTATTACCATTACCTGCCTTTGCCAAAATGCCAAAATATTCTTAAAATTGGAGAAGAAGCAAACACAAATGGTCTCTACAACAATGTTTGTCATAATTCTGAACAAAAGAGCAAAATAAACTTGAACACCGCATATTTCCTTATGCTAATTTTGGGCATTTCATTTTACAAAGATCATCATCCAAATACTTCTCATGATTATCACTGCTCTGTAAAGATGGGGTAATGTGACTCCATTATGTCCTATGATTCCCTTTACTAACAATTCAGTGTGCATCTAAACAGTTTCTGAAGAAAAAAAAAATGCTCAATTTCTTTTTCTGAGGCAAGTAAGTACAATGCTAACACTGCTATGTGTCTTTGGGAGAAAATATTCAAAATACTTCATATGTCTAATAACAAACACTTCTGGATGAATTTTCTTTTCCCTGTATCCCTCACAGCATCCTGTCAGCACTGATATACCGACCACAAAAAGACTTCAGAGGAAACGACCCAGGCCTAGCAACAATGTACTATCATTAGCATTAACTGAATGTAGTTTAAACAGACGTAATCTTCTCAGAGCAGTTTTAGATTCACAGAAAAGCTGAGGATACAGGTATTTTCCATATGGCTCCTGCCCCTACACATGCACGGTCTCTCCAATTATCAACACCCTCCAGCAGAGAGGCACACGGTTACAATTGATGTTACACATCACCATCACCCAACATCTATAGTTTATATAAGGGTTAACTTGATGTTGTGTGTTCTATAGGCTTAGACAAATGTATAAGGGTGTGATATTAAGGTTATGGTCAAAACCTTTCAAGCTAAGCTTGAAAAATGCATGAACCAAGAACTTCTACATGTACAAGCTGGGTTTAGAAAAGGCAGAGAAACCAGAGACCAAACTGGCAACATCCTCTCGATCACAGGAAAAGCAAGGGAATTCCAAAAATCATCTACTTCTGCTTCAATAAGTATGCTAAATCCACTAACTGTGTGGATCACAACAAACTGTGGGATGTTCTTAAAGAAATAGGAATACCATACCACCTTACCTGCCTCCTGAGAAACCTGTATGCAGGTAAAGAAGCAACAATTAAAACTGGAAATGGGCTGCTGGATTCACTCTGCAACGGCCTACACTCTGTCTGTGGAGTGTGCTTTTCTCTGAATCTGAATAAATCTATTTCTTACCTATCACTTTGTCTCTCATTGAATTCTTTTCTGCAAAGAGACATGCAGAACCTGAGCTCCGTTAGGAAGCTGTGACTAGAGAAGACAGAATTATATTGCTCTCTTTGACTCTGAGATTTTCCTCCTATATTTTTGACCTATCAAAAAAAAAAAAAAAAAAAAAAACTGGACTTAGAACACTGGACTGGCTCAAAAATGGGAAAGGAACATGACAAGCTTATCACCCTTGTCACCCTGCTTATTTAACTTCTATGCAGAGTATATCGTGCTAAATAGTGGGCTGGATGAATCACAAGCTGCAATCAAGATTTCTAGGAGAAATATCAACAACCTCAGATATGAAGATGATATCCCTCCAAAGACACAAAATGAAGGGAAACTAAAGAGCCTGTTGTTGAAGATGGAAGAGTGTAAAAAAGATGGCTAAAAATACAACATTCAAAAAACAAGACCATGGCATCTGGTCCCATCACTTCATGGCAAACAAAAGAGGAAAAAATAAAAGCAGTGAAAGATTGTATTTTCTTGGGGTTCAGTATCACTGAAGATGGTGACTGGAGCCAAAAAATGAAAAGACTCTTGCTCTTTGGAAGAAAAGCTATGACAAACCTAGACAGCATATTAAAAAACACAGACATCACTTTGTTGACAAAGGTCTATACAATCAAAGCTATAGTTTTTCCAGTAGCCATGTACAGATGTGAGAGTTGGACTATAAAGAAGGCTGACTGCCAAAGAACTGATGCCTTTGAATTGTGGTAGTGTAGAAGACTCTTTAGAGTCTCTTGGACAGCAAAGAGATCAATCCAATCAATCCTAAAGCAAATAAATCCTGAATATTCATTGGATGGACTGATGCTGAATAGAAAGCAAGACCAGAGACCAAAATGGCAACATCCTCTCGATCACAGGAAAAGCAAGGGAATTCCAAAAATCATCTACTTCTGCTTCAATAAGTATGCTAAATCCACTAACTGTGTGGATCACAACAAACTGTGGGATGTTCTTAAAGAAATAGGAATACCATACCACCTTACCTGCCTCCTGAGAAACCTGTATGCAGGTAAAGAAGCAACAATTAAAACTGGAAATGGGCTGCTGGATTCACTCTGCAACGGCCTACACTCTGTCTGTGGAGTGTGCTTTTCTCTGAATCTGAATAAATCTATTTCTTACCTATCACTTTGTCTCTCATTGAATTCTTTTCTGCAAAGAGACATGCAGAACCTGAGCTCCGTTAGGAAGCTGTGACTAGAGAAGACAGAATTATATTGCTCTCTTTGACTCTGAGATTTTCCTCCTATATTTTTGACCTATCAAAAAAAAAAAAAAACTGGACTTAGAACACTGGACTGGCTCAAAAATGGGAAAGGAACATGACAAGCTTATCACCCTTGTCACCCTGCTTATTTAACTTCTATGCAGAGTATATCGTGCTAAATAGTGGGCTGGATGAATCACAAGCTGCAATCAAGATTTCTAGGAGAAATATCAACAACCTCAGATATGAAGATGATATCCCTCCAAAGACACAAAATGAAGGGAAACTAAAGAGCCTGTTGTTGAAGATGGAAGAGTGTAAAAAAGATGGCTAAAAATACAACATTCAAAAAACAAGACCATGGCATCTGGTCCCATCACTTCATGGCAAACAAAAGAGGAAAAAATAAAAGCAGTGAAAGATTGTATTTTCTTGGGGTTCAGTATCACTGAAGATGGTGACTGGAGCCAAAAAATGAAAAGACTCTTGCTCTTTGGAAGAAAAGCTATGACAAACCTAGACAGCATATTAAAAAACACAGACATCACTTTGTTGACAAAGGTCTATACAATCAAAGCTATAGTTTTTCCAGTAGCCATGTACAGATGTGAGAGTTGGACTATAAAGAAGGCTGACTGCCAAAGAACTGATGCCTTTGAATTGTGGTAGTGTAGAAGACTCTTTAGAGTCTCTTGGACAGCAAAGAGATCAATCCAATCAATCCTAAAGCAAATAAATCCTGAATATTCATTGGATGGACTGATGCTGAAGTTGAAGCTCCAATACTTTGGCCCTCTGATGTGAAGAGATGACTCACTGGAACACACCCTAATGGTTGGAAAGAACAAAGGAAAAAGGAGAAGAGGTGACAGAGGATGAGATAGTTAGACAGCATTACCAACTCAGTGGACATGTATTTGAGCAAACTCTGGGAGATAGTAGATAACAGAGGAGTTTGGCATGTTATAGTCTATGGGGTTACAAAGAATCAGACACTGTGTGTGTGTGTGTGTGTGTGTGTGTGTGTGGTAACACACACACATACTTTTTAAAATTCACAAAAAGATGCCATAGTTCATAATTCAGGTTTTTTTTATACCTGAAAGTAGTGATTCTGTTTTTGCTTTCCTGACTAATCAAATTTTTTTTTTCTCAAGAAGATAACTACAACTTCTAAAGTACTTCATTATCATTTTAAATAATGCTTTATGTATAATGAGGTAGGAGCCCTTAATGTATATATGTCATAGATTTTGAGATCACAGGTACTGAAATTTGGAGAGCTAGAATACAATTTATAAATAATTTAAACAAATAATTATAAGACCACTAAATAAAAGGTTAGAATGCAGATCTGGGTCTCTGATCAGTGTAATTATTCACTCTTTCTGGAATCTAATAAATATCTCCTTTTTTAATAAAGTAAATAACAGTCTAAATTATGCTTATTTAACATTATGTATGATATCATGTCAATACCAGATTAAACCAGATTTTGTTTGCCTTTTTTTGGACTCAGCATAAATTCAGTATTTTCTATGCCATTTTGTAATGTTCTGAAAATTGTTTGACTGGGACAATTTTATTTTAGAATGAAATATAATTAATCTGTTTGGAATATTTGCCTTATAAACTGCTAGGAATTCTTCTGCCTAGACAATGAAAAGCCCATTGTCACCACTTCTACAGCTGGGTTAATCCTAAGAAAATCTTTGTTCCTCTCTCCAGCCATATCTGCTAACAGAAATATCTAAATACTATCATGAAAGAAACGAGGTATTTTATGCTCACATGTTAACTAGCCACGAATGAATGTAAGAATCTACATTTAAGTCTTTTATTACTCTTTAGTTATAAACTATAAACTTAGGCTTGAAAAGTAACATTATTCATCCTTTTTCGTAATTATTCCTGTAGATCTTTAAACAAGGTCGAGAAAATTGAAGAATGGAAATACATGGTGAGAATACAAGGAAAGGCCTGGTTTAAGAGAAACTGTATGATGCTTGATTACATGCAAATTACTGAGTTCATACTACAAACAACACAACTGGTGTGTGGCTACAGGGCACCTTTAAAGGCTATTATGGCCAATCTGGTTTCAGGTCAGGGATCTAGCTTCTCCTCACATCAGGCTGACAATGTGACAGCTGGAGATGACTGGCTCCACTACAGGTTTGCGTCCTCCAGACCATTCAACAATCCTCTTAGTATTTTCATAGTTCCCTTTTTCAGTTTAGACTTGCCTGAACTAGACGTTTCCCATTCTCCTCTACTGACCTGCTCATTCTTGTTCTTCTTGTTCTTTTTGTTCTAGACAAAGGAGTGTCTTCACAGAGTCATGAAATGATACCTGGGTTAAAATTCTACAAAATAAAATTGCCTTGATATCTAAAGTGTTCTCTATTGTAGCCCCCTGTTTATCAAACATCTCCAGCATCAATTTATTTATTAAATATTAAGTAACACTGCACGATTATTATCTACCAATTACTATGCCACTCCAGACATACAATTTCACTTTCTAGTCTGATGTCTGATTATAAAATTTTTTACATGCATTGATCTCACTTGATCAAAAACATGACTTGGTTGTGAAAACTAGTGTGCTGAAGTCCATGGGGTCGAACAGAGTTGGACGCGATTTAGCAATTGAACAGCACCACAGAGGCATGTGCCTATTGTTATAGTTCCATACTAAGTAGTTCCCTGCTCTGAACAGACTCAACCTGGAGAGGGCTCTAACAGATGAACAGAATAATGGATGGAGAAGGACAACCAACATCAACAATTCTCTGCTAAGGAACAATTATCTACCCTCGAAGTATATGGTAGATTCAATGGAGAAGCTGCAGAGATCTGAAGAAGGAGAATCCTTCTTTTGGCCTTTCTAATCTCATGCAGCAGAAACCCTCAAAATCTCTTTACATTGCATAATGAGAAGACGATACATCAAAAGGGTCAAGCCTGGGAAATTAGAATTGACTGCAAAAATGTTGTTGTACTCATATAGTGGAACACTGTTTATCAGTTACAAAGAATGAACTACTGACATGTAGGTTAAGAATTCTAGGGGTGTGCATGCTATCAAGATTTTTTATGACCATATTTCTATATTGTCATGCTTTTTATTTGCTTGATTTATATAACTAACTGACAGTGATGTGGCAAAATGATCCATCACAATTCTCAATTTTTCAAGACTTCTTGCAGTTTTCTTAACAATTTTGTATTTTTAAAGTTATTTTATTAGGACCAAACCAGATTAAATTATTACATTTCCCTTGGGAATTATACCTTTATAACTATTTCTATTATTATTCTATTATTAATTATTCATTATTAATTTTATTATTATTTCTAATTTCTGCTTTTTCCCTAGAAAATTTTATTCTTTTTTATATTAATAGTTACTCAAATTTTATTTTTTTAATTATTTTTTCCTGTGAAATTTCTTCTCTATCCTTGTACATTCAATATTCTGTCATTATGTTTTGGATGAATCCCTCACAAGCAATGTTTAAGTTTGATTTTTATCCAATGTGATAATTTTTATTGTTTAGTTACTGAATCTATTTTTTTTTTATGAAAGATGTGATTATGGGTGACCCAATTCATTACTATTATCTTGTTAGGTTTTTGTTATTGGTTATGTTGTTGGACTGTTCTCTGTATTTCCCCTTGCCTTCGCCAGATGTATTAATCTGTTGTGATTCTTATCCTTTACTAACTTAGAACCTTAAAAAAATGATTTAATCTCTAACTTCAAAAATTTTACATGTATATTTCACAAATTCTAAAGTTACCCAGTTTCTTTATATTCTATAAAAACATAATATAAATGTTTTAACTGTTTGCCTCTATACCAAAGGGTATGTTATTTTTAGAGATAGAGACTGCAGAATAATGGATGGAGAAGGACAACCAACATCAACAATTCTCTGCTAAGGAACAATTATCTACCCTCGAAGTATATGGTAGATTCAATGGAGAAGCTGCAGAGATCTGAAGAAGGAGAATCCTTCTTTTGGCCTTTCTAATCTCATGCAGCAGAAACCCTCAAAATCTCTTTACATTGCATAATGAGAAGACGATACATCAAAAGGGTCAAGCCTGGGAAATTAGAATTGACTGCAAAAATGTTGTTGTACTCATATAGTGGAACACTGTTTATCAGTTACAAAGAATGAACTACTGACATGTAGGTTAAGAATTCTAGGGATGTGCATGCTATCAAGATTTTTTATGACCATATTTCTATATTGTCATGCTTTTTATTTGCTTGATTTATATAACTAACTGACAGTGATGTGGCAAAATGATCCATCACAATTCTCAATTTTTCAAGACTTCTTGCAGTTTTCTTAACAATTTTGTATTTTTAAAGTTATTTTATTAGGACCAAACCAGATTAAATTATTACATTTCCCTTGGGAATTATACCTTTATAACTATTTCTATTATTATTCTATTATTAATTATTCATTATTAATTTTATTATTATTTCTAATTTCTGCTTTTTCCCTAGAAAATTTTATTCTTTTTTATATTAATAGTTACTCAAATTTTATTTTTTTAATTATTTTTTCCTGTGAAATTTCTTCTCTATCCTTGTACATTCAATATTCTGTCATTATGTTTTGGATGAATCCCTCACAAGCAATGTTTAAGTTTGATTTTTATCCAATGTGATAATTTTTATTGTTTAGTTACTGAATCTATTTTTTTTTTTTTTATGAAAGATGTGATTATGGGTGACCCAATTCATTACTATTATCTTGTTAGGTTTTTGTTATTGGTTATGTTGTTGGACTGTTCTCTGTATTTCCCCTTGCCTTCGCCAGATGTATTAATCTGTTGTGATTCTTATCCTTTACTAACTTAGAACCTTAAAAAAATGATTTAATCTCTAACTTCAAAAATTTTACATGTATATTTCACAAATTCTAAAGTTACCCAGTTTCTTTATATTCTATAAAAACATAATATAAATGTTTTAACTGTTTGCCTCTATACCAAAGGGTATGTTATTTTTACCCAACAGTTTAACAGTGTCACTGTTTATCATCACAAAGTAATAATTTTAAGTACAGACATATCTCATTTTACTGTGCTTTGCTGACACTGCATTTATTACAGATTGAAGGTTTGCAGTAATCCTGTGTATAACAAATGTACAGGTACATTTTTCCAACGTACAGGTACATTTTTCCAACAGCATTGTTCACCTCCTATCTCTGGGTAACATTTTGGAAATTCTTACATTTCATACTTTTTGTTATTATTATATTAATTTTTTAGGGTAAACTGTAATCAGTGATCCTTGGCATTACTATTGTGATTACTGTTCTATATTTTTGATTATAATATGCACATAATGCTATCACACATTTAATAGACTCAACATAGCAACCAGGTGGAAGAGAACCACTGTTTATTTCTTGATAACCAAATATTAATAGGCACAGAGTATGTTTTCAACAAATATTTGTTGAATAATCAATGAATGAGATTAATGGGTAAGTCTTATTTCATAAAACCAAAGCATTTTCAGAGACAGCAGGCAAAATCATAAAATCTAGCTTCAAAGTCTTGGTTTTAGGCATGTCCCTCTCAAACAGAAGCTTAATTTGTACAACAGATCAACATGCCATTTCACCTCCCTTCCCAGGTCATCCTGGAGCCTTCAATCCTCTACTTTTGGACAGAAGGGACCCGAGACCCAAAGAGAAGCCACTGCCTCTAACTAAACATAAAGGCTAGCGTGCACTTTGCTAGAATTCTGCTCCTCTCACCCTAGGCCAGTGCTTTTCCTCTTTACCTTAGGGCCTCGTGACATCACTGGATATGTTCTCCTGGGTGCTGGGGTCTAAATGGTTCTTTGAACTTACTATTAAAATAGCACTGTAAATGACTTCAGGAAACTTTAAAATCTCCCAGGATAACAACTTCTCTTGGTTCTTTTCATTCTCAGTCAAACTGAGCTAGAATAATACCTTACAAAAAAAAAAAAAAAAAAAAAACCTGAAGACTCAGCAAAAGCCCTTTGCAAACTAGAAGGTAGTAAAGAATTACTTTTTTCTCCTTTATCTATATAAATTCTAGAATTAATGATATTTGCTGTTTGGATTAGGACATTTAAAACCGTCTGGCCTTGATCTGTTTGAAATATTCAAGGAAAAGGCAAGCTCTTTCACAAGAGAAAACATCAACTGAGTAAAAAGCATATTATTCAGTAAGTTCTTTTCTACTAAACCATCATTTTCCCCTTCCCCATACTGAGGATTTGAGTTTTCATGAGATTATATTTAGAGAGATGAAATAGATTTCAGGGAACTGGAAATATGACTAGCTATAGAGTTCATAAAATAATGCAAATGCATTTCTTTTGAGTTCATCAAAGATAAGATTTTTCTTTGGTTTCAGTGAGAGAGTACACTGTATGAGCAATAAAAATCTCCTTATATTTTGCCAGACAAATAATATTTGTCTTAAATTGTGTTCCTTAAGACCTTAATGGTCATAGCCATAGGAGAAAAGGATCGAGATGGTTCTAACAATGATCAAAGTAATAACATCTGCTATGACTATCATCAGCTATCGTGGGAATCTGGAGTCCTCCAGCACCACAGGAGGATGGTCCTGGACTCATTTGCTTCTGAGACCGAACCGACACGATGATCCATTCATGTCACATTTGCAGAGCTAGGCTATACATGTTCTCACCCTAGCATGCGCACACGCACACACATAAAATTTGATGCTCACAATCTTTCACAGTTCTGGTCTAACTTCGGCTTCCAGCTTTTTTAATTAAAAAAAACAAGATGCAAAACAAGGATGGCGCCAACTGAAGAGAGTTGATGTGGGGGACCTTTTCCCTTCAGAACAGATATCTGAAAGTGCCAAATTTGACCTATAATGTTCTGCCTTATAGTCCAGTATTAGGTATTAAAATATATGACCCTTTAGCATGGTAAGTGAATATGACCATCTTTCCCCATTTTCATTACCATGAAAAAATATATGGCATAATAAACAGCATTACGTTTTCAGGAATCATTGGGAAATGAGATCAGTGAGAATTTCATTGCCAATTTAAACTGTTCTGCTTTTGATATTCTCAAGTTACATTCTTTATGTGTTCCATGCACCTCCTGTACTTGCTCATGAGTACTGAAAATTTGCCAAGTGAATCTTTCTTTTACTCAATTTCTTCGCATGAAGAGTGATATCTGTGTACTTTCCACCAATATATCAGATGAATAACATAGTATACAAATCTTGTATTTGAGTTAGAAGATTTGAAAAAAAGAATTATAAGAAAAATGAGTATAAGTTATTACTACAATTAATAGATTACTGTATTACAGATGAATGAATGTGATATCTATCCAATATGTCTGATTATAGACACAAATGCAAATAATTATTAACCAAATCTGACTTTCTCTCACTAGCCTTTCTCCTGAATGGCATCTCTTAGAATATCTAATTCCAATTAAGGCACCTTTATTGTCTGCCTTTTTCCTTTAGCTATTGTACCATATAACACTATAGAGGATATGATCATATTATTTCTAACTCTATCTACTTATGTCGTGAGTCATATATAATAAAGTTTTGCACAACGAATTTCTTACATATAGTAAACAATGGTCGCACAAACTCTATTTTGAACTTTACTCATTCTCTATTCTGGGTAATATTTTGCAAACCCACATGGATGGGTATGTGCCTTGTCTGCATGCTCATGTGAATTATTAACATTAGGAAAAATATTTAACTATTAAAAATACACACCCCAAAATGGTAATTTTAACAATGTTGAATTTAACATGTTAAGATAAAAGGGAAAACTCTTAAATAAGGGAAATTATGATTTTCGGACAGACTGCTTCTTCTATATTCAAGTGAAGGTCACTCACCGTGGCAGACAGAATGATGACCACCACCTCCGCCTCCCCTGTACACACAGAATGTCCCTACCTGAATCCCCCAAATCTCTCAATATATCATGGTACATGGCAAGGGGGGGATTAACAGTTGCAGACAGAGTTAAGTTAGTTAGCTGATCAGTTAATTAGCTGATCTTAAAACAGGATTATATAATTGGATCCTTTACAATCCAAAGGCCTGAAAAGGTAGAAGAGGGAGACAGAAGAGCCACTGTTAAAGTGATTCAGCGTGTAAAAGATCTGACTGGCCATCGATGTCTTTTGAAGATGGAAAGCCATGCACCTCCTGTACTTGCTCATGAGTACTGAAAATTTGCCAAGTGAATCTTTCTTTTACTCAATTTCTTCGCATGAAGAGTGATATCTGTGTACTTTCCACCAATATATCAGATGAATAACATAGTATACAAATCTTGTATTTGAGTTAGAAGATTTGAAAAAAAGAATTATAAGAAAAATGAGTATAAGTTATTACTACAATTAATAGATTACTGTATTACAGATGAATGAATGTGATATCTATCCAATATGTCTGATTATAGACACAAATGCAAATAATTATTAACCAAATCTGACTTTCTCTCACTAGCCTTTCTCCTGAATGGCATCTCTTAGAATATCTAATTCCAATTAAGGCACCTTTATTGTCTGCCTTTTTCCTTTAGCTATTGTACCATATAACACTATAGAGGATATGATCATATTATTTCTAACTCTATCTACTTATGTCGTGAGTCATATATAATAAAGTTTTGCACAACGAATTTCTTACATATAGTAAACAATGGTCGCACAAACTCTATTTTGAACTTTACTCATTCTCTATTCTGGGTAATATTTTGCAAACCCACATGGATGGGTATGTGCCTTGTCTGCATGCTCATGTGAATTATTAACATTAGGAAAAATATTTAACTATTAAAAATACACACCCCAAAATGGTAATTTTAACAATGTTGAATTTAACATGTTAAGATAAAAGGGAAAACTCTTAAATAAGGGAAATTATGATTTTCGGACAGACTGCTTCTTCTATATTCAAGTGAAGGTCACTCACCGTGGCAGACAGAATGATGACCACCACCTCCGCCTCCCCTGTACACACAGAATGTCCCTACCTGAATCCCCCAAATCTCTCAATATATCATGGTACATGGCAAGGGGGGGATTAACAGTTGCAGACAGAGTTAAGTTAGTTAGCTGATCAGTTAATTAGCTGATCTTAAAACAGGATTATATAATTGGATCCTTTACAATCCAAAGGCCTGAAAAGGTAGAAGAGGGAGACAGAAGAGCCACTGTTAAAGTGATTCAGCGTGTAAAAGATCTGACTGGCCATCGATGTCTTTTGAAGATGGAAAGCAACTAAATATGAAGTAATGCAGGTAGCCTTTAAAAACTACAAGAGCTAAGAATAAAGGTCACCTGCTAGAGCCTCCAGAAGGAACACATCTTGATTTCAGTCCTGAGAGACCCATTTCAGATGCTATAAAACAACAAACAAACTCCTAGTTAAGTTTTTCTAGAAACTGATGATCTTTCTACCTTTTCTTCAGCCTTCCAGCCATACATTAAGTTAAAATGAGAAATTCTGAAAGCTTGTGTAAAACCTAGTGCTTTTTCTGATAGCTTGTGTAAAACCTAGTGCTTTATTGCTTTCATTATTGTTTTTGTGAGTAGCATTTAACACCATGAGAAAAGACTATTTGTTTATTGCTGTTACCATTGGTACAACATCAACTATAAGAGAGATCTTTAACTTGTTTTGTTCATTGGGTCACTGCCTAGAACAACGCCTATCATGTATACACCTCTGATTATTTGACTTCCTTGCCTTAAAAGTGAATTTGGTGCTCTGTGGAAGTGCATATTCAGTATTCATGTGTACTAACTACTCTGGTCTATATACTCACTGAGCTACTCCCCAAAAGTCCCTTTTGTGCTAATTTCTAAGTCACCTAAATCATGTTAAACTCTTTGCAACCATATGGACTGCCACATGGTAGCCTGCCATGCTCCTCTGTCCATGAGATTCTCCAGGCAAGAATACTTAAGTGGGTGGCCACATCCTCCTCCAGGAGATCTACCTGAGCCAGGGATCGAACCTGAGTCTCTTATGCCTACTGCATTGGCAGGTGGGTTCTTTACCACTAGCACTACCTGGGAAGCCCAACAAGTTCCTTGTTCAGTGGCTCAGTTGTGTCCCCACGGATTGTAGCATGCCAGGCATCTCTGTCCCTCAACAACTCCTGGAGTTTGTCCAAGTTCACATCCACTGCATTGGTGATACTATCCAGCCTTCTCATCCTCTGTCAACCTCTTCTCCTTCCTTAAATCTTTCCCAGTATCAGGATATTTTCCAATAAGTAGGCTCCGGTAGAAGAGGGAGAAAAACCTGTTAAAGTGATTCAGCGTGTAAAAGATCTGACTGGCCATCCTTTGAAGATGGAAAGCCACTAAATATGAAGTAATGCAGGTAGCCTTTAAAAACTACAAGAGCTAAGAATAAAGGTCACCTGCTAGAGCCTCCAGAAGGAACACATCTTGATTTCAGTCCTGAGAGACCCATTTCAGATGCTATAAAACAACAAACAAACTCCTAGTTAAGTTTTTCTAGAAACTGATGATCTTTCTACCTTTTCTTCAGCCTTCCAGCCATACATTAAGTTAAAATGAGAAATTCTGAAAGCTTGTGTAAAACCTAGTGCTTTTTCTGATAGCTTGTGTAAAACCTAGTGCTTTATTGCTTTCATTATTGTTTTTGTGAGTAGCATTTAACACCATGAGAAAAGACTATTTGTTTATTGCTGTTACCATTGGTACAACATCAACTATAAGAGAGATCTTTAACTTGTTTTGTTCATTGGGTCACTGCCTAGAACAACGCCTATCATGTATACACCTCTGATTATTTGACTTCCTTGCCTTAAAAGTGAATTTGGTGCTCTGTGGAAGTGCATATTCAGTATTCATGTGTACTAACTACTCTGGTCTATATACTCACTGAGCTACTCCCCAAAAGTCCCTTTTGTGCTAATTTCTAAGTCACCTAAATCATGTTAAACTCTTTGCAACCATATGGACTGCCACATGGTAGCCTGCCATGCTCCTCTGTCCATGAGATTCTCCAGGCAAGAATACTTAAGTGGGTGGCCACATCCTCCTCCAGGAGATCTACCTGAGCCAGGGATCGAACCTGAGTCTCTTATGCCTACTGCATTGGCAGGTGGGTTCTTTACCACTAGCACTACCTGGGAAGCCCAACAAGTTCCTTGTTCAGTGGCTCAGTTGTGTCCCCACGGATTGTAGCATGCCAGGCATCTCTGTCCCTCAACAACTCCTGGAGTTTGTCCAAGTTCACATCCACTGCATTGGTGATACTATCCAGCCTTCTCATCCTCTGTCAACCTCTTCTCCTTCCTTAAATCTTTCCCAGTATCAGGATATTTTCCAATAAGTAGGCTGTTTGCATCAGGAGACCAAAGCATTGGAGCCATGGCTTTAGCATCAGTCCTTCCAATGAGTATTCATGGTTGGTTTCCTTTAAGATTGACTGGTTTGATTTCCTTGCTGTCCAAGGAACTCTTAAGAGTCTTCTCCAGCACTACAGTTTGAAAGTGTCAATTCTTTGGCACTGTGCCTTCTTTACAGTCCAGCTCACAGAATCTTATGGAACTACTGGAAAAATGATAGCCTTGACTATACAGACTTTTGTCAGCAAAGTGATTTTGCACCTTTTTAATTTTTATTTATTCTGTCTTAGCTGGTTTTTTTTAATTTTTTTAAATTTTATTTTACTTTTTACTTTTACAGTATTTTGTTCTTTATAGATATGTATAATCCCAGATTAGTCATATGTATATTCCTGGCTCCCATCCCTCTTCCACCCCTCTCCCAGTTCCCCCCGTCCCATCCCTCCAGGCCATCATACCACCCCCACTCCCCGCAGGATCCCCTATTCCCACAGTGCAATGACAGTACCTATCTTTTTCACATACGATAGTATAGGTTTCCATGTTACTCTCTCTATGCCTCCCACCCACCGCTCATTCCCCACAATGTCCATAAGTCTTTTCTCTATGTTTGTTTTTCCAATGTTTCACTGCATGTGTTATCATTACCATCTTACTAGAGTCCATACATATGTGTTACTGTTCTAGTCTTTCTCTTTTTGACTTACTTCACCTTTTATAATAAGTTCTAGATCCATCCACCTCCTTAGGACTGATTCTTCTGCATTTCTTTTTACAGCTGAATACTTAAGTGGTGGCCACATCCTCCTCCAGGAGATCTACCTGAGCCAGGGATCGAACCTGAGTCTCTTATGCCTACTGCATTGGCAGGTGGGTTCTTTATCACTAGCACTACCTGGGAAGCCCAACAAGTTCCTTGTTCAGTGGCTCAGTTGTGTCCCCACGGATTGTAGCATGCCAGGCATCTCTGTCCCTCAACAACTCCTGGAGTTTGTCCAAGTTCACATCCACTGCATTGGTGATACTATCCAGCCTTCTCATCCTCTGTCAACCTCTTCTCCTTCCTTAAATCTTTCCCAGTATCAGGATATTTTCCAATAAGTAGGCTGTTTGCATCAGGAGACCAAAGCATTGGAGCCATGGCTTTAGCATCAGTCCTTCCAATGAGTATTCATGGTTGGTTTCCTTTAAGATTGACTGGTTTGATTTCCTTGCTGTCCAAGGAACTCTTAAGAGTCTTCTCCAGCACTACAGTTTGAAAGTGTCAATTCTTTGGCACTGTGCCTTCTTTACAGTCCAGCTCACAGAATCTTATGGAACTACTGGAAAAATGATAGCCTTGACTATACAGACTTTTGTCAGCAAAGTGATTTTGCACCTTTTTAATTTTTATTTATTCTGTCTTAGCTGGTTTTTTTTTTGAATATCTAATTTTTTTAAATTTTATTTTACTTTTTACTTTTACAGTATTTTGTTCTTTATAGATATGTATAATCCCAGATTAGTCATATGTATATTCCTGGCTCCCATCCCTCTTCCACCCCTCTCCCAGTTCCCCCCGTCCCATCCCTCCAGGCCATCATACCACCCCCACTCCCCGCAGGATCCCCTATTCCCACAGTGCAATGACAGTACCTATCTTTTTCACATACGATAGTATAGGTTTCCATGTTACTCTCTCTATGCCTCCCACCCACCGCTCATTCCCCACAATGTCCATAAGTCTTTTCTCTATGTTTGTTTTTCCAATGTTTCACTGCATGTGTTATCATTACCATCTTACTAGAGTCCATACATATGTGTTACTGTTCTAGTCTTTCTCTTTTTGACTTACTTCACCTTTTATAATAAGTTCTAGATCCATCCACCTCCTTAGGACTGATTCTTCTGCATTTCTTTTTACAGCTGAGTAGTACTCCATTGTATATATTTACCAGAGCTTTTGTATCCATTCACTCATTGATGAACATCTAGGTTGCTTCCATGTTCTAGCTATTGTATAGAGAGCTGCAATGAACATTGGGGCACAGGTGCTTCTTTCAGTTTTGATTTCATCAGGGTATAAGCCTAATAGTGGGATTGCTGGGTCGTATGGTGCTTCTATTTTTAGTTTTTAAAGAAATCTACATACTATCTTCCATAGTGGCTGTATCAATTTATATTCCCACCAGCAATGCAAGAGTGTTCCCTTTTCTCCACACCCTCTCCAGCATTTATCTTAGCTTTTTAACACGTGGTCTGCGTGCACGTATGTGCTCAGTTGCTTCATGACAGGTAAGATGGCCTGGCACTCCCATCTCTTTGAGAATTTTCCAGTTTTGTTATGATCCACAGAATTAAAGGCTTCAGCAGAGTCAATGAAACAGAGGTAGATGTTTTTCTGGAATTCTGTTGGCTTCTTCTCTATGATCCAGTGAAGGGAATTGTTAATATCAGTACAGCTGGAAATAAGTGCAATAAAGATTTCACACTGAAGAAAAAAGTTACGGATTTTCTACGTGTTATTTTTTCTTACAAAATGTCCTTATGTTACCAAGTTTTTGTAAACTCCAACCTCCCCTAAGCCATTAGTACCTCCCAGTAGATAATCTCTGAGCCTTTGGGATATGCTGCCTGATAAGAGTGTTTTAGAACACCTGAGGCCTTTGACCATGGAAGTTTATCCTATGTGATAATGGTGAATACACAATTTTGCTCTAGGGGATCCAATGTCTAGAGCTAAGACATGAGGATGCTGCATGCCCACATTACTGACTCTAATAATAACCATGTAGCTAAGGCTGGGGTGAAATTCCTTGGTTGAAAGTACCTTGTCACACATCCTTGCTGAGAAATTTAAGTGCATTTCCATGGGACTCCTCAGGATGACAAACTCTGTGTCTAGTGTCTCCTAGACTTCACCCCTTGTGCCTCTTTCCCTTTGCTAATTCTACTCTACAGCTAGCCCTAGATAACAGTATAAATTAAAAATAATTACACCTAGACATACTACAGGGAATTTTCCAGAATAAAAGCACATGAAACAATCTTCAAAGAAATCAGATAACAGAGTTGGCAAAATTAAAAAAAAAAAAGATAAATAAAGCAAAAGAAAAAACAGCAAAGGAAAACTATCTAATCCACCAACAGCAATACTAAGTCAAAAAAAGAATAAAGTATTTAATTTATTGAGAGAAAAGAACTATCAATACTAACGAGTCCACATGTCACAGCTAAAGAACCCACATATCGCAATGCAGATCAGACATCCCATATGCCACAACTAAGACTTGGCACGGCCAAATAAAATTATTTTTAAGGATAAGGGTAAAATAGGGCTTCCCTGGTGGTCCAGTGGGTAAGGACACCGCCTTGCAGTGCAGGGGGCGCCGGTTTGATCCCTGGTCTAGGAAGATCCCATGTGCCATGGAGCGGCTGGACCGATGTGTCCAATTACCGAGCCGGAGCTCTGGAGTGCATGCGCCCAGAGCCAGCGCTCTGCGACAACAGAGGCCACCCCGATGGGAGGCCCACATGGGCCAAAGAACAAAGATGGATGAAAATAGAGAAATAAAAGACCAATAGAAGTGGCCTGCCGGTCCCCCTCCCTCCCCACCCCAGCTCCCAAAAGATAAAAAAAAAAAGAAGAAGAAGAAGGGTAAAATAAAGATAACTTCAAATTACTAAAAACAAAGTTTCCCATAAATCTTCCCTTATTAAATAAACTTTTAGAGAAATACTCCAGAAGGAGGACTGATAATAAGAAAGGGACAAAATTCTGAAAAGCAAGAAATAAAAATAGTGAGAAATGAACTTTTTAGGTATGGGATCAACAGAAACAAATACAGAATGGCCATAGGCAGAGATAGTAGAAACAGGACTTGACTGAATTCTAGATTTCACTTTACAAGTACTATAGACATGCACAGACAAATCCAGAAGCTGCTCAGCTGGTAAGATGAAGATGTTCATACTCCCCATCCCAAGAGTTGTCCTGAACATAAGGGAGACTGTAGATGTGATTCCTCTCAAAGTCTAGAGAAGGATGCTGTAATTATTCAAATTATCTATGCTACTTTGGTCAGCTTTCAAATGGGGGTGGGGGGGCAGGATTATGTCAGACATTTAAATATTTACAAATACCACAAATAATTTTTAAACAAATTCTGCAGAGAAGGAAAGGTACTCTCATTTTCAATATTAGCAAATCTTAAGAGAAATAATAAATTGAAAACTCTCAATATTTTAACCTCAGGTGGTACAAAAAAGTAATATAATAAATGAGTTAAAAAGAAAGAAAAGGGGGCTTCCCCTGGTGGTCCAGTGGGTAAGGACACCGCCTTGCAGTGCAAGGGACACCAGTTCGATCCCTGGCCTGGGATGATCCCACATGCCGCGAAGCGGCTGGACTGATGTGTCCAATTACCGAGCCGGAGCTCTGGAGCACATGCGCCCAGAGCCGGTGCTCTGCGACAGCGGAGGCCACCGCGATGGGAGGCCCGCGCGAGGAGCAAAGACGGATGAGGGTGGACAGATGGGAGACCAATGGAGGTGGCCCACCTGCTCCCCTCCCTCCCCAACCCGCCAAAATAAATAAATAAATAAATCTTAAAAAAAAAAAAAAAAGAATCACTATCTTCCTGTGGAAATGAAAGTAAAATGCAGTTTGTAAATAGTCTTTTGGATGTTCGGATACTCAAGACAAAACAGACACACTGAGGCATCTGCTGTTTTTACTCTGGTACCATTCCATGGTAAGTTCACAACTAAGTGGGAAATTTCAAAACAGGAAACCAGAGCAGTGAACAGAAGCATCAGAAAGCATTAGCCAGTATGAGGCCCACTGCCTGAAGTATTTGCAATGAAGAGGAGACTGTATGTGTTTTAATCTAACTGAAATTAAAGACGAAGTTGAGTGCTTGACTCTATTTTATATTATAAACTATACTCTACATGGTTGAGAATTTAAGAAGCTTAAAATTAATGTGCTGAGGAAGATGGAAGGATACATTTTAATACCTAACATGCTGCAGAAACCTGAAATGTGTTAAAATTACACATTACTCTTACCATCTGTTCTGTTTACATAACATATTTGAAATTGCTCCCTCCCCCAGAGTGAGTTCTTAAAGGCAAACAGAAGGAAAAGTGGTTTTTTCATTTTAATTTTAGTGGCATTGTAACTCCAATCGGTTTGTCAGTTTTACAGGTGAAAATATTTATTGCACCTCTGTTTATTACAAATACCACAAATAATTTTTAAACAAATTCTGCAGAGAAGGAAAGGTACTCTCATTTTCAATATTAGCAAATCTTAAGAGAAATAATAAATTGAAAACTCTCAATATTTTAACCTCAGGTGGTACAAAAAAGTAATATAATAAATGAGTTAAAAAGAAAGAAAAGGGGGCTTCCCCTGGTGGTCCAGTGGGTAAGGACACCGCCTTGCAGTGCAAGGGACACCAGTTCGATCCCTGGCCTGGGATGATCCCACATGCCGCGAAGCGGCTGGACTGATGTGTCCAATTACCGAGCCGGAGCTCTGGAGCACATGCGCCCAGAGCCGGTGCTCTGCGACAGCGGAGGCCACCGCGATGGGAGGCCCGCGCGAGGAGCAAAGACGGATGAGGGTGGACAGATGGGAGACCAATGGAGGTGGCCCACCTGCTCCCCTCCCTCCCCAACCCGCCAAAATAAATAAATAAATAAATCTTAAAAAAAAAAAAGAATCACTATCTTCCTGTGGAAATGAAAGTAAAATGCAGTTTGTAAATAGTCTTTTGGATGTTCGGATACTCAAGACAAAACAGACACACTGAGGCATCTGCTGTTTTTACTCTGGTACCATTCCATGGTAAGTTCACAACTAAGTGGGAAATTTCAAAACAGGAAACCAGAGCAGTGAACAGAAGCATCAGAAAGCATTAGCCAGTATGAGGCCCACTGCCTGAAGTATTTGCAATGAAGAGGAGACTGTATGTGTTTTAATCTAACTGAAATTAAAGACGAAGTTGAGTGCTTGACTCTATTTTATATTATAAACTATACTCTACATGGTTGAGAATTTAAGAAGCTTAAAATTAATGTGCTGAGGAAGATGGAAGGATACATTTTAATACCTAACATGCTGCAGAAACCTGAAATGTGTTAAAATTACACATTACTCTTACCATCTGTTCTGTTTACATAACATATTTGAAATTGCTCCCTCCCCCAGAGTGAGTTCTTAAAGGCAAACAGAAGGAAAAGTGGTTTTTTCATTTTAATTTTAGTGGCATTGTAACTCCAATCGGTTTGTCAGTTTTACAGGTGAAAATATTTATTGCACCTCTGTTTATGACAGAAAACAACAACAACAACAACAAAAAAACAAAAACTGAACAAAACATCAAATAATTTACTAGAAGTCCACCAGAAGGGTATAATGTATTGATACAATGACAGTATATATATCCTTTAAGAAAGAGAACATAATTCTGTACATTTTCATTTGCAATGATTAAGTTGATGAGTAAAAAGAGAATCAGCAAAATAAAAGATACACTGTGTACTTCCAAAACTGAGTTTATATGTTTGAACGTGCTTTTGTTAATTGGTTTCCTAGTATTCACCTACTATCTCTTTTGCAACAGTATCCTAAATTTACCTGGAAAAAGGAAGAGTGAGTGGCTTAAGTCCTTATGAATGCCTCACATTCCTTTCCAACTGTGAGTTCATGACTCAATTAATACAAAATGCCTCAGGAAGATTCAATCTCAGGATTTTTGTTAGGAAGGCTTTCTAATTTTGCCCAGACATAGGCTTGATTATGAGAGTATGTAGCCTCGGGAGCTGTCAGTCACCATTTCATCCTCATGAAGTGAAAGCCTACAAAGATCGGGCCAGAGAAGAGCTAAGAAACAGAGAAAGAAAAATCTTGGACAATCCACTTGAACCACTAGACCAACCCTGCCCTGAAGCCAATCTGTGTTCCCCACTTGGCTCCTGCCACTCTCTGTTCAGAAATAATGGTGCCTCAATACTGCTGAGCAAAGCTAGGGGGTTCCGTCTCCCCCTAGTCCTCTGCCCTCACTACCCTACCTGGGAGGAACAGGGATGCATCATGCTGTTCCCACATGTTTCAGCTGAAACTTTTAAGGGAGTTGGTACCCGTGGAAGATTATAAAACTCCTGGCTTCTCTCATGGCTTTTTCTAATACAATGGAGAATAAGACATGTACCTTTGTAGGGAAGAGCCAATTCTTGCTCCATGATCGATCTGTTTCTTTGACTTTAACCTTTTTTTCATTGTTAAAATTACACATTACTCACCATCTGTTCTGTTTACATAACATATTTGAAATTGCTCCCTCCCAGAGTGAGTTCTTAAAGGCAAACAGAAGGAAAAGTAGTTTTTCATTTTAATTTTAGTGGCATTGTAACTCCAACGTTTGCATTTAATAAAATATTTATTGCACCTCTGTTTATGACAGAAAACAACAACAACAACAACAAAAAAACAAAAACTGAACAAAACATCAAATAATTTACTAGAAGTCCACCAGAAGGGTATAATGTATTGATACAATGACAGTATATATATCCTTTAAGAAAGAGAACATAATTCTGTACATTTTCATTTGCAATGATTAAGTTGATGAGTAAAAAGAGAATCAGCAAAATAAAAGATACACTGTGTACTTCCAAAACTGAGTTTATATGTTTGAACGTGCTTTTGTTAATTGGTTTCCTAGTATTCACCTACTATCTCTTTTGCAACAGTATCCTAAATTTACCTGGAAAAAGGAAGAGTGAGTGGCTTAAGTCCTTATGAATGCCTCACATTCCTTTCCAACTGTGAGTTCATGACTCAATTAATACAAAATGCCTCAGGAAGATTCAATCTCAGGATTTTTGTTAGGAAGGCTTTCTAATTTTGCCCAGACATAGGCTTGATTATGAGAGTATGTAGCCTCGGGAGCTGTCAGTCACCATTTCATCCTCATGAAGTGAAAGCCTACAAAGATCGGGCCAGAGAAGAGCTAAGAAACAGAGAAAGAAAAATCTTGGACAATCCACTTGAACCACTAGACCAACCCTGCCCTGAAGCCAATCTGTGTTCCCCACTTGGCTCCTGCCACTCTCTGTTCAGAAATAATGGTGCCTCAATACTGCTGAGCAAAGCTAGGGGGTTCCGTCTCCCCCTAGTCCTCTGCCCTCACTACCCTACCTGGGAGGAACAGGGATGCATCATGCTGTTCCCACATGTTTCAGCTGAAACTTTTAAGGGAGTTGGTACCCGTGGAAGATTATAAAACTCCTGGCTTCTCTCATGGCTTTTTCTAATACAATGGAGAATAAGACATGTACCTTTGTAGGGAAGAGCCAATTCTTGCTCCATGATCGATCTGTTTCTTTGACTTTAACCTTTTTTTCATTGCTTTTGTTATTATAATCATACATAATGACCTGCCTGGGGGGTGAGGAGATGGGGGAGGTGAAGACTCTACCCCTCTGTCTTAAGAGATTAACACATCTTCTTCATTTCAAGAGCTATTTGCAAAATAATGGTCTTGACTTCCTCAATCCTTCCCCTTCATTTTCCTATTAAAAAAAACTTGGGTATCCAGACCCCCAACAAGATGGTCATTTTGTGTGTGTGTGTGAGAGGGGTGGGGGAGGGAGGGGGGTGGGCGGGCCACTTCTATTGGTCTTTCATTTATCTATTTTCATCCATCTTTGTTCTTTGGCCTGTGTGGGCCTCCCATTGCACTGGCCTCTGTTGTCGCAGAGCCCTGGCTCTGTAATTGGACACATTGGTCCAGTCGCTCCATGGCACGTGGGATCTTCCCAGGCCAGGGATCGAACCGGCACCCCTTGCACTGCAAGGTGGTGTCCTTACCCACTGGACCACCAGGGAAGCCCAAGATGGTCATTTTTGAGACGTAAGTTTACTGTCTTCTCAGCCAGCTGAATACCATCGTATTCCTTGCCTCAACACCTCATCTTCAATTAATTGGCCTGTCATGGAGCAAGCAGACTGAGCTTAGACTTGGTAATAGTACCACTGCATGGGAATAGACATCCAGGCTCCCCTTGTGATACGGACATAAGGAAGGAAGAAAGTCTTCTTTCCCCATTCAGTCTTCTATGACACAACCCAAGTTGAAGGAGAGGGTTTTTTCATTCGAGTCTGGTAAGGGCTTGTCTAGGCTCCCATTGACTGTACTGGGAGACAGGCTGCAGCCTTTTTTGTGGTCTTTGAATGAAGTAGGGCAATTACTGTCTAAGTATTTTCTCTGTTGCTAGGCTGACCATTTTCTGGCTTTGACTGCAGAGAACAGGCATTTTCATGTTGTAGGGGCATTGGATGAAGAGAGTTGAACCATTTGGCAACTAACATGCCAGATGACCACCAAACTGTGGGCTCTCTCTCTCTCCTCCCTCTCCCCATCCACCTTCCCTTCCCTCAACTCTCTCCTTTTCTTTCTCTCCTTTCCTTCAGATCCTGTTCTATGGAAGAAGATTTGTCATGAGCAGCTCTAATGAGAGCCCCACATGGTAAAGAAATGAAGTTTCCTGCCAATGATCAGGCTTCAGAGAGACTGCAGACTCCATCAACAGCTCAAAGGTAGGCTCAAGAGAGAAGCTGATCCAGAGACTCAGCTAAGCTCATCCCAGATTCCCGAATGTAAGAAACTGAAATAAAAAATCTTTGTTGTTTGCACTTGCCAAATTTTAGGTAATGTGTTACACAGCAATAAATATGTAATACTCCAAACTTTCTCAATTTACATAACCAGAATGGTCTACAAAGAAGGCATGAACTTTATCTACATATTTATTTCAATGATATTGTTCTTATGAATGCATGAAAAACATGAATCAGTCTCACCAATTGTTATTTCATCCATAAGCATGGTTGCTTCCTGAGCAAAAGGCAAGTTGTTCCTCATGTGGTGGCATGATTGTTTGGGTAGGACATGTGATTACAGAAAAAGTCTCCACAGTGTTTTGATTTATGTGCCAAACTTTCCATGTGCATTGGCCTCTGGGGGAACTGGTGACTGACTAGAGTGAGGAGATGTTCTCTCAATTCACTGTTGCCATGCAACATGGAGCATGAGTTTTGTCTTATTTTCTTATTCTGTTATATATTAACTCTTAATTGCCATGCTAAGCTCAGTGGAAATCAGATACCCTTACAGGTAGGCATTTGTTTGCTTTGTTGACAAGTAATAATTTGGGTTCATGTATGATGACCAATTGAAAGCAAACCTCATGGGATAACAAGGTGATTTAAATGGGATTTGATTGAAACAAATCTTTGGTTTATAATCAGTATGTAATTGTGCTCTGACATGGTTTACAGCATTTCTTCCCTTTTTCTCCACCTCTTTATTACTCAAAGTTTACAATCTTAACTAATACTGCTGCATATTATAGAGTTGATAAATAAGTCTGATATCTTTAGAGGGTCTTAGAAAAAGGTGGGTTTCTTTCCTCTTACTTTTGCTTTAAAAGAGAGTAGAGATTGTCACTGTTATGCCTCACGCACTTTGATTAAAACTTTAAAGCCTAAACTAAATTATCTTTCTGGCAGATATTTCAACAAAGTATTTTAATGTTCTGCTTGCCAGTGTGTGTTTTATGGACATATACTGTCTTCAGTAAAGATGTGGTGATTATGTGTCTAGGGACAAAGGAATGAAGTCCTCCCATATAGTGTTATGCATACCAGACTCCATCAACAGCTCAAAGGTAGGCTCAAGAGAGAAGCTGATCCAGAGACTCAGCTAAGCTCATCCCAGATTCCCGAATGTAAGAAACTGAAATAAAAAATCTTTGTTGTTTGCACTTGCCAAATTTTAGGTAATGTGTTACACAGCAATAAATATGTAATACTCCAAACTTTCTCAATTTACATAACCAGAATGGTCTACAAAGAAGGCATGAACTTTATCTACATATTTATTTCAATGATATTGTTCTTATGAATGCATGAAAAACATGAATCAGTCTCACCAATTGTTATTTCATCCATAAGCATGGTTGCTTCCTGAGCAAAAGGCAAGTTGTTCCTCATGTGGTGGCATGATTGTTTGGGTAGGACATGTGATTACAGAAAAAGTCTCCACAGTGTTTTGATTTATGTGCCAAACTTTCCATGTGCATTGGCCTCTGGGGGAACTGGTGACTGACTAGAGTGAGGAGATGTTCTCTCAATTCACTGTTGCCATGCAACATGGAGCATGAGTTTTGTCTTATTTTCTTATTCTGTTATATATTAACTCTTAATTGCCATGCTAAGCTCAGTGGAAATCAGATACCCTTACAGGTAGGCATTTGTTTGCTTTGTTGACAAGTAATAATTTGGGTTCATGTATGATGACCAATTGAAAGCAAACCTCATGGGATAACAAGGTGATTTAAATGGGATTTGATTGAAACAAATCTTTGGTTTATAATCAGTATGTAATTGTGCTCTGACATGGTTTACAGCATTTCTTCCCTTTTTCTCCACCTCTTTATTACTCAAAGTTTACAATCTTAACTAATACTGCTGCATATTATAGAGTTGATAAATAAGTCTGATATCTTTAGAGGGTCTTAGAAAAAGGTGGGTTTCTTTCCTCTTACTTTTGCTTTAAAAGAGAGTAGAGATTGTCACTGTTATGCCTCACGCACTTTGATTAAAACTTTAAAGCCTAAACTAAATTATCTTTCTGGCAGATATTTCAACAAAGTATTTTAATGTTCTGCTTGCCAGTGTGTGTTTTATGGACATATACTGTCTTCAGTAAAGATGTGGTGATTATGTGTCTAGGGACAAAGGAATGAAGTCCTCCCTGTAAGGCATATACAGTGAGAAAATATGTCATGAATTAAGCAATCTATCACCTATTTGGGAAAGGAAATAATTGTTCAGATATTTAATGATCTTTGTTCCTATTTATGCATTTTCTCTTTGTGCCCTTAATAGCCACATTTTATCTTCTGCTTTATGTCTTTCTCCACATCTGTCTTTTGTGCCATTTATATTCAGAATAGACAGGAGATGAACTCATAAATCATTTAACATGGTTTTTTTTGGCCTGGTGTATTTCTGAGATACTATATATTAGCTTATATTAAAACACTTTCACAATCATGGACCAGGAAGTACCCGTTCAGTTTAGTTTTCAGAAAGCAGGAGGGGCAGTGATTCTAGGTATTAGAAACATAAAACAAGGTACTTGAATATATTTACATATGCAATTATACAACTATTACAATAATTTAAAATTTTATTATTATTTTAAAAACTTTATACTACCAAGATGAACATCTTTCTCTTTCCCCTCTACTTCTGAACTCTCTCAGGAGACATAGCTATCTCTATTTCTACTGCATATAGTGTTCAATACAGAGTCGGCAAGTGGATGTTGAAAAACTTAAAGCCTTCTAAGATGTACATATTTGTTCCTCCTCTCAAAGCGTTACTGTGAAATGACAGAAGCAGAGGGAGATAAGGCTCTGCCCAGAGTAGAATTCAAGGTAATGATGTTGACAATTTTCATTCCACATTTTTCCATGTTTGATTCCCTTCTAGATTATTTCCCAAACCAGATAAAGATGAACATGACAAAGCACATACTAATAATCAAACTATACCATAGGAATTGTAATCTATTCCATAAATCTGTTTCAAATCTATTCTTCATGTTCTGAACACAATCTAATAATACGTTTGTTGTATATGTCAAAAAACTCTTAGTAGTGTTAATGAAAAGAAAAGGATTTCTAATTCCAAGAAAAAGCATTTTGAGTATATATGCATGCTCTTACTTCTCAAATTATCTGTAATAAAATGCCAGTGATTTTTAATTTTTAATTCATTGTATATGTATTTTAGTAAGAATGTAATTTTGAAACAATCAGTTATAAAACAAAATACAAAGAAGATACAGAAAATACAAGATTTTTGATCAGGCAAGGCAATGTCCAATATAAGTTTTATAAATGTTCTCTGTCAATTTCTGTATGTTGCAACCTCTTGACAAAGAATGGTGGAGTGGCCCTGATAGAGAGATACACTTTGAACAGTGGGGCTATACCTGATCCAAAAGAATGACTCAGGCAGTCCTAGGGCAAGTGATAAAGTACAGACCGTATTTATCTCTTCTCCAGCTTCTACTTTTGCCAGATATTTTACCATCTGTGCCATGAATGAGGGAAGCAAAAGGCACCAACAGAAACTACAATGAGACAGGTAGAAGGAAGAGACTCGTCACATAATCACATTCCACTCCTCCCAAGTCACTGACCCACAAACTATAAAGTGATTCTATGCCAGAGGTTCTCCCACAGGAGTAAGAGTTCTGAGCCCCATGTCAGGCTCCTCAGCCTGGGGGTTCAGTACTCTGAAGATGAGCATTTGCATTTGAAGGACAGTGTGGCTTAAGTGCAGGAGCCCCACAGGACTGAAGGAAATAGAGATTCCATTCTCAAAGAGTTAACACCAAGTGTCACATGCACTGAGATCCTACGCAAAAGCAGTGATTTCATAGATTCTGGTGGCAGACATTCTGGGGAATGTTTAGTCTCAGGAACACTGCTGCTGTTGGGGATGGATATCTTGGTTCTTTCCTGATCCGTAACCACTTGAAAGCCTACACACATTACTGCTAGGACATCCCAAGCCAAGTAACTAACTGGGAAGAGCCTCAGCAAAACCCATCAAGAGACAAGCTGCCTAAAGTCCACAAGACAGCAAAGACTCAGCTCCATCCACAACTGGGCAGGCACCAGCCCCTCCCACAAGGGAGCTTGAAAGTCTCTAGATCAGAACTTAAAATCCAGCTGAGTTCAACACAATCTAATAATACGTTTGTTGTATATGTCAAAAAACTCTTAGTAGTGTTAATGAAAAGAAAAGGATTTCTAATTCCAAGAAAAAGCATTTTGAGTATATATGCATGCTCTTACTTCTCAAATTATCTGTAATAAAATGCCAGTGATTTTTAATTTTTAATTCATTGTATATGTATTTTAGTAAGAATGTAATTTTGAAACAATCAGTTATAAAACAAAATACAAAGAAGATACAGAAAATACAAGATTTTGATCAGGCAAGGCAATGTCCAATATAAGTTTTATAAATGTTCTCTGTCAATTTCTGTATGTTGCAACCTCTTGACAAAGAATGGTGGAGTGGCCCTGATAGAGAGATACACTTTGAACAGTGGGGCTATACCTGATCCAAAAGAATGACTCAGGCAGTCCTAGGGCAAGTGATAAAGTACAGACCGTATTTATCTCTTCTCCAGCTTCTACTTTTGCCAGATATTTTACCATCTGTGCCATGAATGAGGGAAGCAAAAGGCACCAACAGAAACTACAATGAGACAGGTAGAAGGAAGAGACTCGTCACATAATCACATTCCACTCCTCCCAAGTCACTGACCCACAAACTATAAAGTGATTCTATGCCAGAGGTTCTCCCACAGGAGTAAGAGTTCTGAGCCCCATGTCAGGCTCCTCAGCCTGGGGGTTCAGTACTCTGAAGATGAGCATTTGCATTTGAAGGACAGTGTGGCTTAAGTGCAGGAGCCCCACAGGACTGAAGGAAATAGAGATTCCATTCTCAAAGAGTTAACACCAAGTGTCACATGCACTGAGATCCTACGCAAAAGCAGTGATTTCATAGATTCTGGTGGCAGACATTCTGGGGAATGTTTAGTCTCAGGAACACTGCTGCTGTTGGGGATGGATATCTTGGTTCTTTCCTGATCCGTAACCACTTGAAAGCCTACACACATTACTGCTAGGACATCCCAAGCCAAGTAACTAACTGGGAAGAGCCTCAGCAAAACCCATCAAGAGACAAGCTGCCTAAAGTCCACAAGACAGCAAAGACTCAGCTCCATCCACAACTGGGCAGGCACCAGCCCCTCCCACAAGGGAGCTTGAAAGTCTCTAGATCAGACTTACCCAGCTGAGAGCAAAAACCAGATGCAAGAAAACTCCAGACCCTATCCTGGGAACAGCTGGACCCAGGTCCTGGGCACTAACAGGCCAACTCAAACTTTGGGAAATTATGGACCCAACTTTATCAGGAAACAAACTCTCACCATGAACAACCTAAAATGACATCGGAATTCCTATACCCTACCTTCCAGACTTCAGAAACCAGTACCACTTGCGAATATATCAGGACTGAGCCTAGGATCTGGTTTTACCCAACAGTGGAAGGACAACAGACCCAGAGTCTTCAGGACTTTGATTCCACTCCATAGTGAGCTACCACTAGCCCTGGGTCCCCCTAGAGTTTCATAATAAGTGCCTCCTGACCAGACCTCCATAAAGAGCAGCCAGCAGCATTGATACAAGGCAGGGTCTGGTGGCCAATGAGACAGGGGGCACACCAAGCCTTCAGGACTGCCCACAGGCATCCCACATAACAGGAGCACACACAGAGCCCTCATAGGGGAAACCCTAGAACATACAAAGGATCATAGAGACTACCATGAACAACTACAATACCAATAAAATGGACAACCTAGAGGAAACAAATTCTAAGAAAGATCCAAACTCCCAAGACTAAACAAATAGAAACTATGAACAGAATAATTACCAATACTAAAATTGAAACAATAAGCTAAAAACATCCAAAACAAAAAAAAATTCCAGAACCAGATCACTTCAAGGGGAATCCTGCCAGACCTTTACAAAAGAGTTAACATGTACCTATCCCAAAAAATTACAGTAGAAGGAATACTTCGGAAATCATTCTATTAGGCCAGCATCACCCTGATTCTAAAAGCACACAAAGATACCACACACACACACACATAACACTTACCAACTAGTATCACTGATGATGATAGATGCAAAATTTCTCAAAAATACTAACAAACTGAATCCAACAATACATTAGAAGGATCAATACCAAGATCAACTGGGATTTATTTCAGGAATGCAAGTATATTTCAGTACCTGCAAATCAATCAGTGTGATACATTACATTAACAAACTAAAGAATAATGATCATCTCAATAGATGCAGGAAAAACATTTGATAAAAATCAACATGCATTTCTGATTGGAAAAAAAAAAAAAAACGGAGAGGAAACATACCTCAACATAATGAAGGCCATATCACAAACCCACAGGTAACAAAATACTCAACAGTAAAAAATTAAAAGCACCCCTTGTCAGGAACAACAAAAAAAACATGCCTACTCTTGCCATGTAAATGAAACAGTTTTAGAAGTCCTAGCCACAGAAATCAGAGGAGAAAAAGAAATAAAAGGAATCTAAATTGGAAAAGAAGTAAAAATGTCACTGTTTTCAGATGTAATGATACTATACAAAGAAAATCCTAAAAATGCTACAAGAAAACTAACAGAGCACATAAATAAGTCAGGTAAAGAAACAGGATACAACATGAATATTGTTTTATTTATATAAACTAACAATGAAATATCAGATAGAGAAATTAAGAGAACAACCTGATTTTCAAGGCATAAAAAGAATACCTAAGGATAAACCTACCTAATGAGGTAAAACACCTGTACTTTGAAAACTGTAAGATGTTGATGAAAGAAATAATAGATGACATGGATAAGAAAGATCCAAACTCCCAAGACTAAACAAATAGAAACTATGAACAGAATAATTACCAATACTAAAATTGAAACAATAAGCTAAAAACATCCAAAACAAAAAAAAATTCCAGAACCAGATCACTTCAAGGGGAATCCTGCCAGACCTTTACAAAAGAGTTAACATGTACCTATCCCAAAAAATTACAGTAGAAGGAATACTTCGGAAATCATTCTATTAGGCCAGCATCACCCTGATTCTAAAAGCACACAAAGATACCACACACACACACACATAACACTTACCAACTAGTATCACTGATGATGATAGATGCAAAATTTCTCAAAAATACTAACAAACTGAATCCAACAATACATTAGAAGGATCAATACCAAGATCAACTGGGATTTATTTCAGGAATGCAAGTATATTTCAGTACCTGCAAATCAATCAGTGTGATACATTACATTAACAAACTAAAGAATAATGATCATCTCAATAGATGCAGAAAAACCTTCTGATAAAAATCAACATGCATTTCTGATTGGAAAAAAAAAAAAAAACGGAGAGGAAACATACCTCAACATAATGAAGGCCATATCACAAACCCACAGGTAACAAAATACTCAACAGTAAAAAATTAAAAGCACCCCTTGTCAGGAACAACAAAAAAAACATGCCTACTCTTGCCATGTAAATGAAACAGTTTTAGAAGTCCTAGCCACAGAAATCAGAGGAGAAAAAGAAATAAAAGGAATCTAAATTGGAAAAGAAGTAAAAATGTCACTGTTTTCAGATGTAATGATACTATACAAAGAAAATCCTAAAAATGCTACAAGAAAACTAACAGAGCACATAAATAAGTCAGGTAAAGAAACAGGATACAACATGAATATTGTTTTATTTATATAAACTAACAATGAAATATCAGATAGAGAAATTAAGAGAACAACCTGATTTTCAAGGCATAAAAAGAATACCTAAGGATAAACCTACCTAATGAGGTAAAACACCTGTACTTTGAAAACTGTAAGATGTTGATGAAAGAAATAATAGATGACATGGATAGGAAAGACATATCACATTCTTAGACTAGAAAAATTAGTATTATTAAAAATGACCATATTATCCAAGGCAATCTAAAGATTCAACGCAATCTCTAAGAAATTACCAATGGCATCTTTCATGGAGCTATAACAAAATTTTGAACATGTAAGAAGACAGAGAAGGCTCCAAATATTCTTTTCTTAAGAAAGAACAACAGACCAGTAAGAAACATGCCCCTTGACTTCAGACTATACTACAAAGTTCCAATAATCTGTAGAGTATGGTACTGGCACAAACAGAAAGACAAAGATCAATCAAACAGGATAGAAAGCTAAGAAATAAACCCATGCACTTGTGATCAATTCATCTATGAATAAGGAGGTATGAATACACAATAGACAATCTCTTTAATAAGTGGTGCTGGAAAAGAGGATAACTACATGTAAAGGAATAAAATGAGGATATTCTTTAACACCATACAGACAAATAACTCAAAATGTATTAAAGAATAAAATATAAGAATGGAAACTATAAAACTTCTAGAGGGAAATACAGGGAGAACCCTCTTACATAAAAAACAAAACTATTTTTTGGCTCCATCTCCTAGACGAATGGGAACAAAAGCAAAAATAAACAAGTGGGACATAAATAAAATTAAAATCTTTTGCACAGAAAAGAAAACAATGAATAAAATGCAAAGATAACCAATGGAATGGAGGAACACATTTGCAAACTATGTAAACAGCAATGGACTAATTTCTAAACCACACAAATTACTTAAACAGCTCAATATCCAAAAAAAAACACCCAATCAGAAAATGGGCATATCTTAACAGACATTTCCCTCCAAAGGACATACAGATGGCCAGGTAGGCACATGAAAAAACGTTCAACATCCCTTCATATTTAGAACTTGTGGAAGCTTAAATGCTGGTTAGAGAATTACTTTTAACAAGGAATTTCCAGATGCCCTATGACAATTTATTAACTGCAAATATCAACTGATGTGTAAACTTCATGCTTCTTGAGACAGCCTCATTACATAAAATTTAAATAATTAATCACAAAGAGTAGTCCCCCCACAAATTATTTTTAATACTTCCATGCATAAAGTCATTTAATGGCATCCATATATTTGAAAAAAAAAAAAAAAAAGTAAAAAAACAATCCTTCACCATGACTTCATTAAACTACTTCAAAATAACTTGCATTTGGGGGACCAGATCAAGATGGCAAAAAAGAAAAATAAGGAACTCACCTTTTCCCACAAAAACATCAAATAGACATCTAACATGAGGAACAATTCTCACAGAATATCTGCTGAACACATTGACAAAAGAGCTCCTAATACCAAAAATCTCAAGAAAGATCACATGTAACCTGTAGGCTGAAAGAAAAAGGAAATCAGAATAGGACCTATAGCCCTGGGATGAAACTGTGAAAGGAAAAAAGGTTCCCTGACTCCGAGAGGCTCCTTCTCCAGGTGGGAGATCAGCTGGAACAGAAAGAGAACTTCAGAGACTCAGAGTCACTCTGAGACTCAGACTCAGAGTCAAGCAGCGAGTTTGCAGCAGGCAGAACAGAAAGAAACAAGCAAAAGAGGGTCCCTGCCACCTTGCTGCATTCCCAGGTCAGGACACACTGCTGCGGCAGCCTGTGTGGGCTGCGTGGTAAAATTCAGGCTAAACAGGACAGACCTGGGGAGCGGACTGGGGTCAGCTGCATGGAGATAGCCTGAAGGAGCTAGCGTGGGCCCCCTGCCACAACATGCAGTGTGTGCAGGAAGGAGTCTGGTTTGCCCACGGGAGGCCCACTGTTAAAGTGCACTGAAAGGAGGGCTGGGTCTCACAGGAGCAGGCTCATTTTCTGCATGTTCACAGTGGGTGCTGCTCTGCTTCTACGAGGTCTAGGAGGGAACAGGGCCCTTTAGGTTGCTCACATGTGGAAGCCAATCCCCAGAGGACCTGTAACTTAACAAGCAGTGCTGGAATTTGAATTTCTCAGCTTCTGTGGGATCCAGAGATTTACACACAGCTCATGCTACTGTAAACTCAGTGCCTGTAGAACATCTAAGCAGAGTGCTGGTGACTCCATGGTTAAGGAGGGTCCAGCTACAGACCCTGGGCCGATGCACAATGAGGTGAGGATAGGTTCCAGGACCTCCCCTAGGAGATCCAAGTGTACAGCTCCGCAAATACCAGTGTCTGATCTCTGCAGCTCTGCATCAAAGATTATGCACTAGTGGCTTTTTGAACATAGTCCCTAAGTCATAATTGCCTGAATACCCATTGTTGAAGCAGGGTCAAAGGCATTGCCATAAACAGTATACTTTATGCACCTGGACACCGAGTGATGGATGATACCACAGAGCACACTTCCCAGTGGCTAGCTCCTATGGAGAAATGTTTAGTGCCTCCTGTCCAAGCAGGAGTACTCCAGTCCCACCTACCTCAGGCCACAGTTCAGAAACAGATCTGGGGGCATCTACTACAAAAACTGGGGAGCAGACCCTACCCCTGACAGGGCTGTGAAAACAAAGAGCAAAGAGAAGACCCCACACAACATCCAGTGCAGGCTGTGATCCCCACAACAACAGTCACATCCCCTATCAAAGGGACAATGGCCCACACACACTGAGGAAAGATGTGAGAGACATCCACATTAAAACAGCCCTAGCACACAGAATCATGGATTCACAGAGGCTACACATAAATTCACTCCTCGAGAACAGAACAGAAAACTGTTTCTCCTAAACTCATTGTCAAAGAAATGTAAGTAAAATGAAGAAGCAGAGGAACCACTCCCAATTAAACAACTAAGAGAATTCCCCTGAAAGGATATCTCAAATCTACCAGATTCCCAAGTTCAAAAAGGAGGTAGTAAAAATACTGAAGCAGGGCTTCCTGGTGGCCCAGTGGGTAAAGAGTCCACCTTGTACTGCAAGGGACACTGGTTCCACCCCTGGCCTGGGAAGATCCCACATGCTGCAGAGCGGCTGGACCGGTGTGTCCAATTACTGAGTGGAGCTCTGGAGCACGTGCGCCCAGAGCCGGTGCTCTTCAACGAGAGAGGTCACTGCAATGGGAGGCCCACATAGGCCAAAGAATAAAGATGGATGAAAATAAATAAGTGAAAGACCAATAAAAGGGGCCAAAATTTTTTAAAAAATACTGAAGCAGTTAATGAAGGCTATTGATAGAACTGTAGATGACTGGAAAAAAAAGAACTAGAAAATCTAGAGTGGTGTCAATCAAAAGTAGGAAATTCTTTGTAGAGACAAAACCTCAGCTAAAGGGGATAACTAGTAAACTGCATTGTGCAGAAGAATTACCAAGTGACCTACCAGATAGAATAACAAAAATACTACATACTCAGAACAACAGACAGAAAAAACACATGAAAGCAATATGTAAGACCTATGGGATAAGTCTCAATCTACACAAATAGGACTCCCAGAAAGAGAAGAAACAGAACAGGGGATCAAAAATACACTTGAGGGCTTCCCTAGTGGTCCAGTGGGTAGAGAGTCTGCCTTGCAGTGCAAGGGACCTACCTCAGGCCACAGTTCAGAAACAGATCTGGGGCATCTACTACAAAACTGGGAGCAGACCCTACCCCTGACAGGGCTGTGAAAACAAAGAGCAAAGAGAAGACCCCACACAACATCCAGTGCAGGCTGTGATCCCCACAACAACAGTCACATCCCCTATCAAAGGGACAATGGCCCACACACACTGAGGAAAGATGTGAGAGACATCCACATTAAAACAGCCCTAGCACACAGAATCATGGATTCACAGAGGCTACACATAAATTCACTCCTCGAGAACAGAACAGAAAACTGTTTCTCCTAAACTCATTGTCAAAGAAATGTAAGTAAAATGAAGAAGCAGAGGAACCACTCCCAATTAAACAACTAAGAGAATTCCCCTGAAAGGATATCTCAAATCTACCAGATTCCCAAGTTCAAAAAGGAGGTAGTAAAAATACTGAAGCAGGGCTTCCTGGTGGCCCAGTGGGTAAAGAGTCCACCTTGTACTGCAAGGGACACTGGTTCCACCCCTGGCCTGGGAAGATCCCACATGCTGCAGAGCGGCTGGACCGGTGTGTCCAATTACTGAGTGGAGCTCTGGAGCACGTGCGCCCAGAGCCGGTGCTCTTCAACGAGAGAGGTCACTGCAATGGGAGGCCCACATAGGCCAAAGAATAAAGATGGATGAAAATAAATAAGTGAAAGACCAATAAAAGGGGCCAAAATTTTTTAAAAAATACTGAAGCAGTTAATGAAGGCTATTGATAGAACTGTAGATGACTGGAAAAAAAAGAACTAGAAAATCTAGAGTGGTGTCAATCAAAAGTAGGAAATTCTTTGTAGAGACAAAACCTCAGCTAAAGGGGATAACTAGTAAACTGCATTGTGCAGAAGAATTACCAAGTGACCTACCAGATAGAATAACAAAAATACTACATACTCAGAACAACAGACAGAAAAAACACATGAAAGCAATATGTAAGACCTATGGGATAAGTCTCAATCTACACAAATAGGACTCCCAGAAAGAGAAGAAACAGAACAGGGGATCAAAAATACACTTGAGGGCTTCCCTAGTGGTCCAGTGGGTAGAGAGTCTGCCTTGCAGTGCAAGGGGCACTGGTTCGATCCCTGGCCCAGGAAGATCCCACTGGACAGGTATGTCCAATTACAAGCCAGCACTCTGGAGCACATGCACCCAGAGCCAGAGCTCTGCAATGAGAGAGACCACTGGAATGCAAGGCCCATACAGGGTTAAGAATAAAGATGGATGAAAATAAATGGATAAAAAAATCAATAAAAGAGGCCAAAATTTAAAAAAAAAAAATACATTTAAAAAAAATTATGGCTGAAAACTTCCCAAAGAAGGAAATAAATACCTGGGTGGAAGAAGCATTGAGCATTCCAAATAAAATGAATCTAAATAGACCTACACCAAGACATATTATAATTAAAATGTCAGATGTTAAAGACAAAGAGAGGATACTAAAGGCATCAAGAAAAAACCCAAAGATTTAATTATTAGTATAAGGGAACCTTCAAAAGGTGATCAGCTGATACCTCAATAAAAATGCTGTAATCCAAAAAGGGAGTAGCAAGATATATTCAAAGTCCTAGAAGGGAAAAAACCTGCCACGTAGAATAATTTACTCAGCAAGATTACCATATAGAATGGAAGGTAAGAGAAAATAAATCTCTCAGACAAGAAAAAAACAAAAAGAATATGGTAAAAGAAAGTGAAAGGTGTTCTCAAAATAGGAAGAGAAATATAGAATACAGGAAAGAGAAAATCATAATTAAAAAGTAAATCACTTAAATAAGCCAGTGTGTGTGTGTGAGAGTCACTCAGCTGTGTCTGACTCTGCAACACCATGGACCCTGTCAGGCTCTTCTGCCCATGGAAATCTCAAGCAAGAATACTTATTTCTCCAGGGGTTCTTCCTGCCCTAGGGATTGAACCTGGTTCCAGTGTTGAAGGCAGAGGTCTGACTCACCAGGGAAGCCCCTACATAAACCAGTACACAACTTTTTAAAAATTTAAGAAATTGTAAAATAGATAACTGCAGTGCAGAAGAATTACCAAGTGACTACGGAATAACAAAAATACTACATACTCAGAACAACAGACAGAAAAAACACATGAAAGCAATATGTAAGACCTATGGGATAAGTCTCAATCTACACAAATAGGACTCCCAGAAAGAGAAGAAACAGAACAGGGATCAAAAATACACTTGAGGGCTTCCCTAGTGGTCCAGTGGGTAGAGAGTCTGCCTTGCAGTGCAAGGGGCACTGGTTCGATCCCTGGCCCAGGAAGATCCCACTGGACAGGTATGTCCAATTACAAGCCAGCACTCTGGAGCACATGCACCCAGAGCCAGAGCTCTGCAATGAGAGAGACCACTGGAATGCAAGGCCCATACAGGGTTAAGAATAAAGATGGATGAAAATAAATGGATAAAAAAATCAATAAAAGAGGCCAAAATTTAAAAAAAAAAAATACATTTAAAAAAAATTATGGCTGAAAACTTCCCAAAGAAGGAAATAAATACCTGGGTGGAAGAAGCATTGAGCATTCCAAATAAAATGAATCTAAATAGACCTACACCAAGACATATTATAATTAAAATGTCAGATGTTAAAGACAAAGAGAGGATACTAAAGGCATCAAGAAAAAACCCAAAGATTTAATTATTAGTATAAGGGAACCTTCAAAAGGTGATCAGCTGATACCTCAATAAAAATGCTGTAATCCAAAAAGGGAGTAGCAAGATATATTCAAAGTCCTAGAAGGGAAAAAACCTGCCACGTAGAATAATTTACTCAGCAAGATTACCATATAGAATGGAAGGTAAGAGAAAATAAATCTCTCAGACAAGCAAAAACAAAAAGAATATGGTAAAAGAAAGTGAAAGGTGTTCTCAAAATAGGAAGAGAAATATAGAATACAGGAAAGAGAAAATCATAATTAAAAAGTAAATCACTTAAATAAGCCAGTGTGTGTGTGTGAGAGTCACTCAGCTGTGTCTGACTCTGCAACACCATGGACCCTGTCAGGCTCTTCTGCCCATGGAAATCTCAAGCAAGAATACTTATTTCTCCAGGGGTTCTTCCTGCCCTAGGGATTGAACCTGGTTCCAGTGTTGAAGGCAGAGGTCTGACTCACCAGGGAAGCCCCTACATAAACCAGTACACAACTTTTTAAAAATTTAAGAAATTGTAAAATAGATAACTGAAGTGAAAAGAAGGATAAACATGAAAATGGAAAAGAGGACATCAAAATCATGAAATATGGGGGAGAGGAGCAAGAAAATGTATATTTTTAGACTGTTTGAACTAATGACTACCAGTCTAAATGTATGTATAGTAATGTAGTAAGTCACTTCAATTGTGTCTAACTCTTTGCAACCCTAGGGACTATAGCCCACCAGGCTCCTCTGTCCATGGGATTCTACAGGCAATAATACTGGAGTGGGCTGCCCCTTTCCCTCCTCCAGATCTTTTGGACCCAGGGATTGAACCAATGTTTCTTATATCTCCTTCAGTAGATGGCAGATTCTTTAGTGCTGTGTGGGAAGCCATGTATAGGAATAAGTTGACATAACTGATAAACATGGGAACCAGAAATCAAAAACATACAGCAGATTCACAAACACACACACACACACACCACAGAACAAAAAAGAAAAATATCAAATCGCGAAAGGAAAAACAAAAAAGAGAAAGTAACAAGAAATATAAAATCCATTAGAAAACATGGCTTAAAAATAGCACTAAATATCTAGGTATCAATAATCACCTTAAATATCAATGGACTGCATCTTCCAATCAAAAGACAGAGTAGCAAATTGGATATAAAAATATGAGCTTATAATATACTGCGAACAAAAGATTCAATTTAGGGCAAATGACGTACATAGATTTAAAGTGAAGAGATGGAAAAAGAACATTCATGAAAATTGAAATGACAAGAATGGGGACAGCAAAACTATCAGTCCAAATGGATTTTAAAACAAAGGCCATAAAGCAAGCTAAAGTAGGATACTACATAATGGTAAAAGGGGGCTTCCCTAGGAGCTTTGTGGTAAAGAATCTGCCTGCCAATGCAGGAGGCATAAGTTGGGTCCCTGGCCTGAGAAGATCTCACATGCCACAGGACAACTAAGCCTAAGTGCCACAACTATTGAGCCTTTGCTCTAGAACCAAAATTATTGAGTTCATGTGCCATCACTATTGAAGTCCACGTACCTAGATCCCATGGTTTCCAACAAGAGAAGTCACTGCTGTGACAATCCTGAGCATTTCAACAAAGAGTAGCCCTGGTTGGCACAAACACAGAAAAGTCCACATGTACCAATGAAGACCCCGCACAGCCAAAAACAAAGAAATAAAATTATTAAAAAAAAAAGGGATTAATACAAGAAAAGGATATTATACTCATTAACATATATGCATCTTTTATAGGAGCTTCTTAATAAAAAGCAAATATTAACAGAAATAAAGGAATAAACTGGAAAGAATATAATAAAAGTAGGGGACTTTAATACTCTACTAACATCAATCAATAGGTCTTTCAAACCAAAAAAAAAAAAAAAAAAATCAGTAAGGAAACAAGGGATTCCCTTGTAGCTCAGCTGCTAAAGAATTCACCTTCTGGCTTCCCTGGTGGTCCAGTGGGTAAAGAGTACACCTTTGGCATGGTTCAATCTTGGCCTGGGAAGATCCCATGTGCCATAGAGCAGCTGGACCGGTGTGTCCAATTGCAAGCCAGTGCTCTGGAGCGCATGTGCCCGGAGTCAGTGCTCTGCAACAAGAGGTCACTGTGATGGGAGTCTTACACAGGCCAAAGAATAAAGATGGATGAAAATAAATAAATAAATCAATCAATAAAGAGGGAAAAATAAAAAAAAAAAAAAATCACCTTCAATGCAAGAGACCCTGGTTCAATTCCTGGGTTGGGAGGATCCCCTGGAGAAGGGATAGGGTACCCCTCCAGTATTCTTGGGCTTCCCTAATAGCTCAGATGATAAAGAATCTGCCTTCAGTACTGGAGGCCTGGGTTCAATCCCTGAGTTGGGAAGATCCCCTGGGGAAGGGAAAGGCTACCCACTCCAGTATTTTTACTTGAAGAATTCCATAGCTTGTTCATGGGTTTCAAGGAGTTTGACACAACTGAGCAAGTTGACCTTCAGTTTTACTTTCAAGGAAACAGAGCTGATAAATAACACAACAGAACAGGTGAACTAATTTGATATTTTCAGGACATTACATTCAGGAAAAAAATAACAACACAGAATAACATTCTAAGTGTACATTGAACATTCTCTAGGACTGACCACATACTAAGACACAAAACAAGCCTTAAGACATTTAAGAGGAAAGCGATTTTAAAAATAACGAACACGAAATGTGACAATCCTGAGCATTTCAACAAAGAGTAGCCCTGGTTGGCACAAACACAGAAAAGTCCACATGTACCAATGAAGACCCCGCACAGCCAAAAACAAAGAAATAAAATTATTAAAAAAAAAAGGGATTAATACAAGAAAAGGATATTATACTCATTAACATATATGCATCTTTTATAGGAGCTTCTTAATAAAAAGCAAATATTAACAGAAATAAAGGAATAAACTGGAAAGAATATAATAAAAGTAGGGGACTTTAATACTCTACTAACATCAATCAATAGGTCTTTCAAACCAAAAAAAAAAAAAAAATCAGTAAGGAAACAAGGGATTCCCTTGTAGCTCAGCTGCTAAAGAATTCACCTTCTGGCTTCCCTGGTGGTCCAGTGGGTAAAGAGTACACCTTTGGCATGGTTCAATCTTGGCCTGGGAAGATCCCATGTGCCATAGAGCAGCTGGACCGGTGTGTCCAATTGCAAGCCAGTGCTCTGGAGCGCATGTGCCCGGAGTCAGTGCTCTGCAACAAGAGGTCACTGTGATGGGAGTCTTACACAGGCCAAAGAATAAAGATGGATGAAAATAAATAAATAAATCAATCAATAAAGAGGGAAAAATAAAAAAAAAAAAAAATCACCTTCAATGCAAGAGACCCTGGTTCAATTCCTGGGTTGGGAGGATCCCCTGGAGAAGGGATAGGGTACCCCTCCAGTATTCTTGGGCTTCCCTAATAGCTCAGATGATAAAGAATCTGCCTTCAGTACTGGAGGCCTGGGTTCAATCCCTGAGTTGGGAAGATCCCCTGGGGAAGGGAAAGGCTACCCACTCCAGTATTTTTACTTGAAGAATTCCATAGCTTGTTCATGGGTTTCAAGGAGTTTGACACAACTGAGCAAGTTGACCTTCAGTTTTACTTTCAAGGAAACAGAGCTGATAAATAACACAACAGAACAGGTGAACTAATTTGATATTTTCAGGACATTACATTCAGGAAAAAAATAACAACACAGAATAACATTCTAAGTGTACATTGAACATTCTCTAGGACTGACCACATACTAAGACACAAAACAAGCCTTAAGACATTTAAGAGGAAAGAAATTATTTCAAGCATTTTTTCTAATCGCAATGGCATGAGACTAGAAATCAACTAAGGGAAAGGAAATTGAGGGCAAAAAAATGATTACATGGAGAACAAAAAGCATGCCACACCAAAAAATAAATAAATAAAGTCAATGATGAAAACCAAGAGGGAATTAAAAAAATACATTGAGATAAATGACAACGAAAGCACAATTAAATTTTGCTGGTATGCACTGAAATCACTTCTTAGACGGAAGTTGATAGCAAAAAAAGGCCTTCCTCAAAAATCAAGAAAATTCTCAAACAACTTAACCACCATCGGAGAGGATTAGAAAAAGAAGAATAAAAGCCTTAAGCAGAGAGGGATGAAAATAATTCAGAGAGAAAATACACAAAACAAATATTTTTTTAAAAAAATAGGGAAAATCTCCAATAAAACAAAAAAACTTCTTCTTTGAAAGGATAAACAAAATCTAGAAACCTCTAGCCAGGTTCACTAAGAAGTAAAGAGGACTGAAACAAAATAAAAAAATGAAAGAAATACAAAAAGCCACAGGGGAATACTATAATCATTTATGTATGGACAACCTCCAAGGAATGGGCATGTTTCCAAAAACATACAGTCTACTGAAACTGAATTGAAGAAATAAGTAATTTGAACAGACCAATCATTATAAGTGAAATACAATCTGTGAAAAAAGGAAAAAAAAAAAAAAGAAAGAAAAAAAACCTTGAAAACAAAAGTCCAAGACCAGATGGCTCACTGGGTAATCCTACAAAACACACAATGGGGCTTCCCCTGGTGGTCCAGTGGGTAAGGACACTGCCTTGCAGTGCAAGGGGTGCCGGTTCGATCCCCGGCCTGGGAAGATCCCACATGCCGTGGAGTGGCTGGACCAATGTGTCCAATTACTGAGCCGGAGCTCTGGAGCCCATGCACCCAGAGTCGGTGCTCTGCGACGACAGAAGCCACCGTGATGGGAGGCCCACAGGAGCCAAAGAACAAAGATAGATGAAAATACAGAAATGAAAGACCAATAGAAGTGGCCCGCCTGCTCCCCTCCCTCCCCACCTGACCCCCAAAAATAAATAAATAAATCATTAAAAAAAAACACACACACACACACACAATGAAGAACTTATGCCAATCTTTCCCAAACAGCTCCCAAACACTGAGGAAAAAACACTCCCCAAATACTCTATAAACTCACTATCACCCTGATACCAAAATCAGATAAAGACAATACTAAAAAAGAGGATGATAGGCAAATGCCCTTTTTGATAAACAGAATCAACAGCACACAAAAATGGTTATGCAACACAACCAAGTTGGATTCATCTCAGGGTCACAAAGATGGTTCAGCACATGCAAGTCAATGTGATATACCACATCAACTAAACCAAAGACAAAAACCACATAATCATCTCAATAGAAGAAGAAAAAGTATTTGATAGAATTCAACAACCATTTGCTATAAAACCTCCAATCAAAGTGGGTATAGAGGGAACATATCTTAGTATAATAAAAACTATTTATGACGCACCCTCAACCAACATAATACTTGACAGTGAAAAGTCTTCCTCCTAAATCTGGAAGATGACAAGGATGCCCTTTCTCACTACTTCTATTCAACATAGTATTGGAACTCCTGGCCATGGAAAATTGTCAAGAAAAATAAATATATCCAAATCAGAAGGGAAGAAAAAATTATCGCATGCAGGTGATAGGATACCATATACCATATATATAGAAAACCCTGTTTGTTTTTCACACAAAAACTACTAGAACTGATAAATGAATTCAGTAAGGTAACAGGATGCATGATTGACAAACAAAATCTGTTTAGTATCTTTATACTAAGAATGAAATATCAGAAAGTGAAACTAAAAAGTCCCTTTTAAAATCACATTAAAAAGTAATTAGGAATAAGCCTGACCAGGTTGATGAAAGACTTAATACACTGATAAATACATAACTCTATATAAACTGAAAATGATTCAAAAGCAAGGAAAGATATCTCAGTCTCTTCAATAGGAAGAATTAATATTGTTGAAATTGCCATACTACCAAAAGCTACCTACAGATTTAATGTGATCCCAATTAATTTACCTATGTCATTTATCACAGAACTAGAGAAAATAATCCTAAAATTTATAGGTAACCAAAGACCCAGAACTACCCAAAGGATCATAACAAAAAAGAGTAAAGCTGGAGGCCCAGATTTGCACACTAATCAAAAGAAGCAATACAACTACAGTAATCAAAGCAATGCGGTATTGGCACAAACACACATATGGACCAATGAAACAGAAAAGAGAGCCCAGAAATAAAACCCCATATCTACAGCCAATTAAAGGAGGCAAAAATATACAATGAAGAAAACACAGTCTCTTCCAGCAAGCGGTGTTAGGAAATCTAGATAGCCACATGTAAATCAATGAAGTTAGAATACACCTTCTCTCTATACAAAAAAAGTAAACTCAGAATGGCTTAAAGACTTAAATCTAAGAAATAGTACCACAAAACTCCTAGAAGAGAACACAGGCAAAATATTCTGTGACATATATTGTACCAATATTTTCATAAGTAAGTTTCTCAAAGCAATAGAAATAAAAGCAAAAATAAACAAATGGGATTTAATTAAATGCAAAAGCTTTTGCACAGCAAAAGAAACCATCAACAAAATTAAAAGAATACCTGAGGATTGGGGGAAAAGATGGCAAACATTGAGACAAACAAGGGTTAATTTCCAATATATAAAAACAGCTCATATAACTCAACAACAAGAAAAACAACCCAATCAAAACATAGGCACAGACATAAGTAAACATTTCTCCAAGGAAGAATAAGATGGCCAACAGGTAAGTAAAATGATTTTCAACATCCCTGATTATTAGAGAAACACAAATCAAAATTATATTGAGGTACCACACCACACCAGTCAGAATGGCTGTAATTAAAAAGCCTACAACCAACAAATGATCAAGAGGGTTTGCAGAAAAAGAAACCCTGCCACACTGTTGGTGGGAATGTAAAAGCTTTTGTATAGCAAGAAGTGTCTTTTTGGTGATGACACTATGGAAAATGTTATGGAGGTTTTTATAAAACTAAAAATAGAATTTCTATATGGCCTAGTAATTCCACTCCTGGGCATACATCTGAAGAAAGCTCTCGTTCACAAAGATAAATGCATCCAATGTTCAGAGCATCACTATTTACTATAGCCAAGACATAGAAGTAACCTAAACATCCATCAATAGATAAAGAGATAAACAAGGTTTCATATATATATATATATATATATATATATACACACACACACACTCATATACACACAGACACTACTCAGCCACTGAAAAAAAGAATCAAATAATGCCATGTGTAGCAACATAGATGGATGTAGAAATTATTAAACGTCAAAGAAAATATATTATATCTCACATGTGCAATATACAGCTGAAACATAATACATGACCTCAAAGCTTATTTATGAATATGAATAAGAATAAGAATATGAAAAAGAATACGCATATGTGAATCACTTCTGTACACAGACACTAACACAACATTGTAAATCAACTATACATAAAGATATAAACCTTGCAAGTACCACCTTAAATACACTTTGCTCCTCAAATGCACCCTTCTTGCTTACCGTGTCTAACACAAAGATCACCTGATATCAGTGCCAACTTCATTCCTTTTAGATAACTTAATTCTAACATATGTTCATCAATATATTCATCTGACTTTCAAAGTATGTTTAATGTTTAAAATTTATTTGGCAATGCTTTAATAATTCCCATGCTCTGTTTCTCTGAATTTAATGCTTCCCCAGTGGCTTGGCAGTAATGAATCCATCTGCAATGCAGGATACATGTATTTGATCCCTGGTTCAAGAAGATCCCCTGAAGAAGAATGGGAACCCACTCCAGTATTCTTGCCAAGAAAATCCCATGGACTGTAGCCCACTGGGCTTCTCAGTCCATGGGGTTGGAAAAGAGTCAGACAAAATTTAGCAACTAAACAACAACAACAAATATATAGCCAGACTTCAAGCAATACTATATCCACAGTTAAAGCACTTTCATATATTTCAAAAATAAAGGGGAAAATAAAAAGAATGAGTAACAGCAGGGCCTTATGGGAGGATTAAGATAAGTGAGAAAAAGAGTAAATGACCAGGAAGATGAAGGGAAGAGAGTAAAGGAGGAAGGATACAAAGAAAGAAAAAAAGGAAAAGTGAACCTTCAAAAAAGACAAAAAACCTAGAGAGAATTGGCAGCGTATTAGTATAGGATTCTTACGCTGTGCATGAAAATGTATACTATCACTTGAGTATTAACTGTGATTAATATCAAATATGCTTTATAAGTCCTAAAACAAGTACTAAAATAACAAAAGAAAGCTGTAGCAAGTAAGTCAGAAATGTAAACAAGGCAGATGTATTTAAAGTACTTTCAAATTCAAAAGAAGTCAGAAAAGTAAAATAGAAGCAATTTACAATGACACATGCAGGAAACAAACAAGATCACTTTAACAACCATATCAACAGTGACTTTAAATATAAAAGACCTAAATATCCTGATTAAATATAAAAGCTTATAAGGTTGCATAGACTCAACTATGTGCTATCAATCAGAAACATCTATTAAATGTAAAGACATTAATTAGTTAGAAGGATAAAAAGTGTATCTTGCTAAAACTAAAAGAAAGCAGAAGTTGTTTTATTAACATCAGATGACGTACCTTGCAGAGAAATACAAGGTACCAAATACAAAACGCTCAATAAATATAGGTTGAAAGAAATAACACCTTATTTGCTAATCTCGAACATAACAC